>OX451739.1:83315550-84515550 GCA_948472305.1 Vicia faba | reverse complement strand
TTGTAAATATTTTCATTAGGGCCTATGTGACATTCTTATCTTTGTTCATTTGTGTATAAATAGGTGTACTAGGTTTACATTTATTACAATCAATTCCTTCAATCATTAGTGGCAGCTTTTAGCATTTATTCATTTTTCTCTCTTCTTCCTCAATTTCATCACCTTGCACTAACAAATTGGTATCTAGAGCTCTTGGTTTATTCTGAAATTCTGGGAAACACGAGTGATAGTGAGCTGTGTGTTTGATTTTTGAATCTTGAACAAAAATATGAAACAGAATCACACTGATTCTGTGGGTTTGGGAAACACTGAGTGAGAAAAATCTGGAATCTGAGTTCTTTGTGCAAGGTTTAAGATGAATGGAGGCAGTAGTTTGAACACTAAACTTCCAGTTTTTGCCATCAAAAACTGGAACAGATGGAAGATACAAATGCGTGTGCTGTTTGGTGCTCAGGATGTTCTGGATCTTGTTTCTGAAGGTTATGTTCCAGCTGCAGCAGGTGCTATTGAAGAACAAAAATCAGAAGAAAGAGCTACGAGGAAGAGGGATCAGAAAGCTCTGTTCTTTATCCATCAGTGTGTGGATGAAAATGTGTTTGAGAAGATTGTTGATTCGACGACGTCGAAAGGGGCATGGGATATACTGACCAGATGTTATGGTGGTGATGTATCAGTAAAGAAGGTAAAGCTTCAGTCCCTGCGAAAAAAATATGAAAATCTCAGCATGAAGAACAGTGAAAAAGTTTCAGAGTACATCTCCAGAATGATTCTGATCACTAATAAAATGAAGTCTTGTGGAGAAACACTTTCTGAACAGGTAATCATAGAAAAGATTCTGAGGTCACTTACTCCTCAGTTTGATTACATTGTTGTTTCTATTGAACATTCTAAAAATCTGAAAACCATGAGAATAGAAGAGTTGCAAAGCAGTCTAGAAGCGCAAGAGTTGCGTCTGACTGAAAGAACTTCTGAGAGGGAAGTGGAGCAAGCTCTGAAGACTTCTTTTGTCAAGAAGGACCAGAAGCAGAATAGACATGGTGATAAATTCCAGAAGTCAGAAACCTCAACTTCTGATGAAAAGAAATATCAGAAGGGAAAGGAAAGGTATGACAAGAAGAAGGTTCAATGTTACTGTTGTAAACAGTTTGGCCATTTTTCCAGAGACTGTAGAAACAGAGGAAAGAAATCAGAAGAAGCAAATATAGCCAGAGAAGATTCTGATGATGAACCTGTGCTACTGATGGCTTCTGATCCTGATGGAAATTGTTCAGGAGATTGGTGGTATATTGACACTGGCTGTTCAAACCACTTGATTGGGAACAAACAATGGCTGATAGACTTTGACTCCAGAAGGAGAACAAAGATCAGATGTGCTGATGATAAGTACCTTAATGCAGAAGGTATGGGAAATGTTAGAATCAGAGTGAAGAATGGAAGAAACATTCTGATCAAAGACGTTTGGTATGTTCCTGGGATTAAAAGCAATCTGATGAGTGTGGGTCAGCTTATTGAAAAAGGTTTCTCAATGGTTATGAAGGACAATCTCTTGACGTTGTATGATTCTAATCAGAAGTTGATTATGAAGTTTGAGCAGGGAAGCAACAAAACATTCAAGGTGAATGTAGAAACTTCTGAAGCGGAGTGTCTTAGTGCAGAAGGCGCTGAAGCTGACAGTAAGCTGTGGCACAAGAGGTTGGGGCACAAGAGGTTGGGGCACTTGAACTATAGACGCTTAGGGCATCTAAGTTCTAAGAAGCTCGTACATGGCATTTCGAAGATTGTGAAACCTCAGAAGTCATGTGAAATATGCATGAAAGGCAAGCAACCCAGATTTCCATTTGCATCAGAAGTAGCCCCCAGAGTAAAGCATGCTCTGGGAGTAGTACATTCTGATGTGTGTGGACCATTTCCAGTACCTTCACTTGGAGGAAACAAATATTTTCTGTCTTTTGTGGATGAGTTCACAAGAATGAAATGGGTAACACTCATCAAGTTCAAGCATGAAGTGTTTACTGAGTTCCAGAAGTTCAAGGTGAAGGCTGAGAAACAGAGTGGTCAGAAGCTGAAGATTCTGAGAACAGATGGGGGAGGTGAGTATAACTCTACAGAGTTCCAGAAGTTTTGTGAGGAGAATGGAATAGAACATGAGGTTACTGGTCCATATACTCCTCAGCACAACGGTCTTACTGAAAGAAGAAACAGAACTTTGCTTGATATGACCAGAAGTATGCTGAAAGAGAAGAAGTTACCTCACATGTTATGGGGAGAAGCTGTTGCCACATCAACATATGTTCTGAATAGGTGTCCAACAAAGAAGCTGAAGGAAACTGTTCCTTTAGAAAAATGGACTGGAGACAAGCAAAGTGTTAGCCATCTAAAGGTGTTTGGCTCTGTATGCTACAAACACGTTCCAGATGCTAGAAGATGAAAACTGAATGATAGAAGCAAAACAATGTTACTGGTGGGGTACCACAGTATAGGTGCCTATAAGCTTTATTGTCCAGAAACCAACAAAGTTGAAATCAGCAGAGACGTCATTGTGAAAGAGTCAGAAACATGGGATTGGAACAAGCTTCAATCAGATTCTGGTGTAGTGCCAACACCAGGGTTAGTTTCTGAAAGTTCTGAAGACGAGTCAAAGTCAGAAGATGAAGACTCTGAAGATGAGTCAGAATCTCAGGGAGATTCTGATAGTGGATATGATTCTGATCTAGATTCTGATGATGATCCAGAATCTGGTGGTGATTATACTTCTGGAAGGGAAAACTTTGAAGACATGGGGTCTGGAGAACAAGTTTCCAGAAGTAACTCTGAAGGTGGTAACTCTGAAGGAAATAATTCTGGACAAAGTCCAGAAGCCAACACAGTTCCAAGTTCTGGAGAAGCTTCAGAACAAGATCAGAGGCCACAGAGAATCAGACGAATACCAAGTAGGTTTGCAGATTTTAGCATGTTGCATGATACTGAAGTAGATTCTGAAGGAGAAATTGTTCAGTGTGCCATGCTAGTAGATTCTGAACCAGTGGGTATTGAAGAAGCGCTCAAGAAGAAAGTATGGCTGAATGCCATGAAAGAAGAACTTGAGGCTATTGAAAGAAACAAGACTTGGAAGCTGACAGAACTTCCAAAAGGCAAGAAAGCCATCAGCGTCAGATGGGTTTTCAAGCAGAAGCTAAAGCCAGATGGATCAATTGGCAAACACAAAGCGAGACTAGTGGCCAGAGGTTTTCTTCAGAAACCTGGTCTAGATTACTTTGAGGTGTTTGCGCCTGTAGCTAGACACGAAACAATCAGACTGGTGATTGCTTTAGCTGCAAACAGAAATTGGCCTTTGATACATTTGGATGTGAAGTCTGCATTTCTGAACGGTCCATTACAGGAAGAAGTTTATGTGTCACAACCTCCTGGATTTGTGAAAAAGAATCAGGAAGGGATGGTATACAGGTTAAATAAAGCTCTATGGACTGAAGCAAGCGCCCAGAGCTTGGAATTTGAAGATTGATTCATTTTTCAAGGAACAAGGGTTTCAGAAGTGTGAGATGGAGTATGGTTTTTATGTTCAGCAAACTTCAGAAGGTAATATGATTCTGGTCTGTTTGTATGTTGATGACATATTACTCACAGGAAGTTCTGAACAAGAAACAGTTGAGTTCAAGAAAGTTCCGATGAATGCGTTTGAGATGAAAAATCTTGGAAAAATGAGTTTCTTTCTAGGGATGGAATTTATATACTCTGAGAAAGGAATCATCTTACATCAGAAGAAGTATGAACTGGAGCTTCTGAAAAGATTTGAGCTAGCAAATTGCAAGGTTGCTATCACACCTGCTGATACGAATCAGAAGTTGGACTCTGATTCTGATGGAGAGGATGTGGATGCTACAACCTTCAAACAGATGGTTGGTTCTCTGAGGTATTTGTGTAATACCAGACCTAATATTTGTTATGCAGTTGGAATGGTCAGCAGATACATGAGCAAACCAAAGTGGTCTCATTACCAAGCTGCTGTCAGGATTCTGAGGTATGTAAAAGGAACTCTGAAATATGGAGTGTTATTTCCTTCTGGAGGAAAGATCAAATCAGAACTTCTGAGTTATTTTGATTCTGATTGGTGTGGAGATAGAGTTGGCAGAAGAAGTACTTCTGGGTACTTGTTTAAGTTTCTGGGAGGTCCAATTTCTTGGAGTTCCAAGAAACAGCCTGTTGTGGCTTTGTCAACATGTGAAGCTGAATACATTGCAGGTGTTGTAGCTGCGTATCAAGTAGTTTGGCTTCTGAATCTGCTGCATGATCTGAAGGTTGAAGTTGAGGAACCTCTGAAGCTGATGATTGATAATAAGTCTGCAATTAATCTTGCAAAGAATCCAGTTCTACATGGAAGAAGCAAGCACATTGAGACGAAGTATCACTTTCTCAGAAGACAAGTGCAGAAAGGAGTGTTAGAAGTTCTGCACTGTAGCACTCAGAAGCAGCTGGCAGATGTTTTGACAAAGGCGATAAAAACAAATCAATTTCTTCGTTTGAGAGATGAAATTGGTGTTGTTAACTTCTGATAAGTTACTAAATTACGGGATGGTATTAGAGGGTAATTTAGTATTTGTCATTTGTAAATATTTTCATTAAGGCCTATGTGGCATTCTTATCTTTGTTCATTTGTGTATAAATAGGTGTACTAGGTTTACATTTATTACAATCAATTCCTTCAATCATTAGTGGCAGCTTTTAGCATTTATTCCTTTTTCTCTCTTCTTCCTCAATTTCATCACCTTGCACTAACAGTTTTAGGAGGGACAAATGATACTTTAATGAAGGAAGTAAAAAAGGAGAGTTTTGTTGGAGAACCTTCTCATGTTGCTAACAATGTTGGAGGGCTGCAGAAAGAGATCGCTTGGTTGAAGTATATCAGTAAGGAAGGGAAGAAAGGAAATCAAGTTCTGGTAATGAATATGCCTTATGTGATAGTGTCGCGTTAACAATTTTATTTACTGACTAATTATGATCGTGCAACATTTTCTAGTTGAAGTGATATATAAGGCCCTTCTTCCCGACATTACCTCGTGCCTTATAATGGATCTCGAGATGGGTGAGTATTATCCATGTAAGATCATCAAATCAAATAGGAAGAGTGTGGAAATGTATCTTGGAAAAGGATGGCATTCTCTTGCTAAGTCCAAAAATCTGAAGTTTGGAGATAAACTTCATTGCACATACAATTCAGAGAAGGAAATTCTGTCTGCCATGTTGTACAGTAAAGGTTAAGAGAAGGACATTTGAAGTGGAAGTTATGATATATGCATGATGTTTTGTTGTTGTTTTTAGTAATATGTTTTGTTATTTGTATGTGATTTAGTATGTTGTTCATTTTGGCCGTTTTCAAGAGTCAGCAGTCAGTGAAGTTAATGATGTTGTTTTTCATGTTCAAACTTTAGTTTATTAAGAATGAAACTTATGCATGTTGGTACCAATATGTAATTCACCTGTATGGTTCTGTAATATATCTCTGTTTGATGCATATTCTAGTTATTTAAGCATACTAAAATATGGCCACAAATGGTATAAATAAGCAAGTATGTTATATACATAAATATAAAAATTGTTTATAACTTTGTTTTCTCATAATCAAGAACACTTAACGAATATTAACGTTGGACGCATTTGAATTCACAAATTGTTGATGTTTACAGTCAATAGAATTGTCAAGTTATTTGAGACATGTGATTGGATGGATATCTTAGACCTGTAATCATTAAAAAAATATATGGTATAAGGCTGATAGTAACTGATAAATGTTATGCAGGAATGCAGAAATATCAGCTATAGTCACAAATGCTTCTTGTGTTAAGCCAAAGGTAAAAGGGACCTGATACTGGATTATGCATACATGTATGAATCATCAAATTGCGATTGAAACAAATAACAAACTATTGAGAAATTGTAGAAGTCATGCGAAATTTGAATCTTTAGAGCATAAGATATGTAAAACTACTAAATGTGACCATAATAAGCACCTATGTCAGAAATTTAATCAAACAAAAACATTCTACACCCCCTTCATTCATGTGCAACATGCAATGTTATAACACAATTTAAAATCTTGGTACATATTACACGGAAACAATGCAAAATGCATATGTTATTTGACTTAAATAAGTTGAGTTAGTTGTTGATAGATATGAGTATAAATGTCTGAATATTACTTTATTTGACAATATTGGTAAAATAACTCATTTGTGAAAATTTAAAGTTGGACACCAGGATAACACAACTTGAAGATGCACTTGTGTTGCCACACTAATTTCTTTTAATATTAATCAGAACCAATTTCCATCAACAAACAATCAAAACATAAATATAAACATAGTGTGAACCATATTGAAATTTCAGTTGATGATTCACTTTGATATTCAGTTACATAAATTGGTTTATCTAAACAATATTCACAAACTATTTTTGTGTTGCAGCACACATATCCTTCTTCCAAAAAAAATATGCTTTTTGATATTTATTAAAATGCATATCATAGTTGTAGTAGTGTTTATGCTTGAAGTAGCACATGACAGTGTAAAATTTGGGAAACATTTCAATTATACTTTTACAATATTAATGAGCTGCTTGCAGTAGAACATGACATATATCAATTTATACATCATAGTTATAAACTTACTTCGAATTTAATTTAACATCAAAGAAATTGTAGATAGATAAATATTCCAATTATAATAATGAAACTGAAATGAATCTTAGAGTACCATGTCCAAAGTATCAAAAGCAACAAATAACATTAACAAAGACATTGTCTTATTCAACACAAAAAATGAATAAACATGTAAAAAACACGAAGGTAACTATTTCTCCGTCTTAATATATTTGGTAATATTGGTTGAGGATAGTTGGGCACTCTCAATATCTTCGATTGCATCAGTTAAAGACCTCTTTGATGGAGTAAGGCCTGGATTTCCAACTGCAGGGTCATAATCTACAGATGCGGATAAGGGTTCCTACTATGAGCATGGAGAAATAATTATCAGCATTAGATTATATATGAAGATAAATGTAGAGTATAATGTGCTATTATTTGAAATAAAAACTCACCGAAACAATTATCAATTCATCTTTTGACGATGGATCCTGTGTTAGAAGCTTTGAAGTATGCTGCCAAGTCCAAACAATATTTCTCTAGTTTAGTCAACAGGGTTATATAGTGAAGGAATACACAAATATTACATCTTCAGATTTGAAACTCTCCCTTATCTTCTTACGGGTATCCTCGTCATTTTTGAAGCCAATGACTAAAAGTCGACCCTTATTAGGCTAAAAAACAATTCTAATAGCCAACTCACTTTGAGTATTGCATCAAGTTCATAAGAGAATTCTAGCGGATTATCTTCACCAGCCTAAATCAATAAAAAATCTTTATGAATAATGGGTTCTGAATTCTTAAACCTAAAAAAGTTAATTTGTACACCTCTATCAAATTCATTTTCATTTAAAGAGTAGACTTTCCAATTAACTTCACATAATCAACGTCCTAAAAGATGAACTTGGACTTGAATTTTCCGTCAGCATCCAAAACTTCAAGCTTAAACCTATAATATTTATGACAATATTATAAGTGTGTCCATTCATGTATGTACAAAAATAAATTGACAAATAAAAGGATGATATACACAATACCTCAGGATTGGCTTTGCATATATGTGTTTGGCATAACACGTAAGCTTTCCATCCTTTAAAGACACACTCTTTGTGCATTCAACGCATCCATCATAATACCATCTTGACTGCCTACACTCAAATTTCTCCAACATCGCAACAGTTACACAGGTAGTCTCCTAAAGGACTTACGATTGTTATGAATTAAACACAATTGATACACATACATAATGTAAGTAAAACTGTAAGATGTCAGATGTCTTACATGTTGCATATTTGTAATATCAGAAAGACTTAATATTTCAGCTTTCCACACAAACTTATCAAACTCGGAAAATTGTGAGTTTTGTGTTATTTCCACTTGCAGACTCGAAGACGACAATAATGGCAAATCATTTTTAAGACTGTTATACATTTGAAGACAAAATTTAGACATAAAAAATTGACAATTAGTCAAAAATAACATCATAAACACAAAACTGATGTATATATATATATATATATATATATATATATATATATATATATATATATATATATATATATATATATATATATATATATATATATATATATATATATATATATATATATATAAAATAGGTAATTACCTTTCTTTAAGCTTATTAATTTCGTCAATGCTAACATCATTAATCACCAAATTTGTATCGTTCCATGCGTTCAAAACATTCAACGGATACCCTTCTACAATGTTCCAAATGTTTGGAATAATCAACTACACATCAAACAGTGAAAACATAATACTTTAAGTTATAAACATAAAACAATGATACCTTGAGGCATCTTAATCCTTGCATTAATTAGTAGACCAACTATATAGCCATCTTCCATATGATTGGTATAATATTCATAAAGTTGTACAACAAGTTTGTCCCACATAGTACATTGAACAAAATATTTATTGTAGCCAAAAACATTTAATACACTTTGTGGGTATTCCAGCTTATAGATTTATAATAGGCATGAGGTACATTCCTGTGTACCATTAAATCGTATACATTATTATGAAGGTCAAAGAACATGCACCAACCTCATGTCAATCAATGTAAAAACAACCTTGCTCTTGTTGTTATCAACAATTATTTAGGATTGAGAGATCTCAGTAACTCCTCCAAGAATATCTATAAAAAAGGTTGAAGAATTCAGTACAATAATTTTTCACCTTGTAATACGGTGGGAGAACTGACTTTTTTGGTTTTATCCAAATGTGCGGATAGCAAGAGTCGCCACCAACTTTTCATTTATCAAATATAAGGAAAGGGTGAAAAGAACAGGAAAGACCTTGATAGATTTTGAGTTTGGGGGCTAAGTTATGAAAAGGAAAGGTGTTAGCACCCTTTTCATCCGTAGTTTTCTACGGGATCTTAATTGCTAGCTCACTTTTGAAAATTTACTTTGCGTATGTGATTTGAAAATATTTTTAAAATCCAAAGTACGGCCAAATTTGTAATGATTCTTGTATCAGTCCTCAAGAATGCGTACAAAGTAGTTGAAAATATTTTGTTTGAACAGTGACGTGAAAAAATGTTTATTTCAAAAAAGAGTTGTGAGCAAGCGATTAAGAGTTCCTTACCCACTGAAGGTCGTTCTTATTATTTTCCTTCTCCTTTAGAGATAGTGATATCCATACCATTAGTTGGTAGGTATCCCTATCTATTGGATGTGAAGGAACATGCATAGGGTCATCAAATAGTCATTGAAGGCAACATGTAGGAATACTTTAGCAATTTGTATCAGAAGGACTAGACCATTTTCATAGGCAACTTCGGAGAATCATCGAGGGACTGCAATATTTATTCGAGGTCTTTTTCTAAAGCACACCTACTTTTGAGGGACATGACCATTAATTGTAAGGAAACAAGAGAGATACCCTAGGGGTGCAAGTGTGAAGAGTGTTTGTTTTCAGTTATTTATCTTGAGATTAGGGTTTTCTATATTTGATTATTAGTCTTGCCATACAATCCTAATTACTAGCAGTTATAAAGTGTATAGAAAATAAAGGTGCAGAAAGTAAAATTCCTACACTATTACATGGCTTTGGGGCAATTACATAATAGAATAGCGCGAGAAATTAAACCTATAACTATTACAACCTCGAAGCAGATACATAATTAGAAAAAAATGCAAGAAGACAAACCTAAGTTATTACAATCAAATAATGTGACCTATACATTTTTATCTAAGAATTAAAATAGAAACGAAAAGAAAATATGAGAAAAAGTTTTTAAAAAGAGAAAATATTTTAGTATTTAGAAAATAATTTTAAGTGATAAAAATAATTAATAAAACCTAAATATCTAATTGATTTTAATATTTTAAAAAAGGTTAATTAACTTAATTAATTAAATAGCAAAAATAAAAGACAAAATTTTAATTATTAATTAAAACCTTAATCCTAGTTTATTAGTTTTAATAAAAAAATTAGGTCAGTTGATTGTTTAAAAAATAATTAGGGTTAATAATTAGGGTTAGATTAAATAAAAAGAAAAGAAAATTATGTTAAACAAAATTAAGTGGAAACAATGTATGGGGTGGGTGTTGAACCCACTCCCCTGGGGTAGCATGCACGCCTCCTTGCCACCGCGCCCAACGCTCGATGGTGTTAGAAACCAGAAACTGATTATAATATGGGAAATCTGCACATTGACCTGGAAAATAACAAAAATAAAGTGAAAACGCAGGGATCGAACCCACTCCCTTTCCTTCACCGCGCGCATCTTTCACCAACTGAGCCATGTTTCTAATCTGTCATTATATTAAAACCAAAATAGTATATAAAAAAACAAAACCAATGCACCGGAGAAGCGCCGGAGCCCTAGCTCCGGTCATTTTCTCCGGCTAGGCGTTTTCTTCACCTGCAAAATCAACACATGTTAGAGATTCAAAAGAATCCTATCCCCCTAAATTGACCCTTGCAAACCCAATGGTGGCATTATTTTTG
This sequence comes from Vicia faba, assembly GCA_948472305.1. Taxonomy (NCBI): domain Eukaryota; kingdom Viridiplantae; phylum Streptophyta; class Magnoliopsida; order Fabales; family Fabaceae; genus Vicia; species Vicia faba. The sequence goes on along the minus strand of OX451739.1, from coordinate 84,504,938 downwards.
GCTAATCCAACCTGCACAAAGAGATACGACCAAAATACTGCAAGTCGATTCAATAATGTTGATGGACCATTCTGGCGTCATGGGCCTCAAGCAAGGGATCAAACCTGTATTATTTTGTCTCAGGAACACGCTAGAGCTATTAGTTTAAATCAAAGCATCGTAAAAATAAAAATATGAATTTCAAGAAAACTTACAAATGGGAGATGCATCATATGCATGTTTTAGGCATCTTTGATCATCAAGAATGATCCATACTTACTCTATAATACCTCATGAATTGATTGGGATCGTTGAATGGCTTTGAGGATGCTTCAAATAGGGTTTCGATTTCCACCTTCTTCTTGCCAATTTCAAACTCCAAACCCTTGTTTCTTGAGCAACTTTTTCATCCATCTTGGTCTGAATATGGAGGTATATATGGATGAAGAGATTAGGTCAAAAATATGGGTTTGGACTTTGTACAAAACATGTCTTTGATCCTTGTTTGAAAATAGATTGAATATGACAAAACCAAGGAGATTTGGTTGGAGAAATAGGTATACACAGTTTCTATCTTGGTCTTGGGCCTCCAAAATAATCAAATCAAAAGCCTTTTATGCCTTATACATTTATCTAATATTTATTTGATTTAATTTTGACTTTAAATGAATAAAAATCAAAATAAATGAGATATTAATTAAAATTATGCATGCATGGACTTATAGGTCTTCTAAGGTACCATGAACATGTTTAGACCTTAAAAGATAGGTCCATTAGCCCAAAAGTCAAGTTTGCTTCAAATTGAATTTCATGCATTTTCTCAAAATTTCCCAACTTACACAAATCAAATATCACTAAATTTTCATCATATAAAGGTGATCTTTGACTTTTTGGAAACCTTAAGATGTCTACTACAATCTTCATGTTGGTCATTTTTTCATTTGTAGAATTTAGCTTGATGTAAATTGCTTTGCCAAAAAGTGTCTTTTTATTGACTTTTAAAATGACCTGTAATGTTTTGGCCCATATCTCTCAAATGAATCATTTTTTGACCTTGATCTAAGAGAGACAAAGTTGTAGAGAATTGAATTTTCTTCAAAATGAGATTTGGTTAGGAATTTTCTGATGAAGTATGTGAAATTATTCTTGGTCAAAGTTTAGTTGACTTCTCCTATGAAAACCCTAATTTGGTAACTTTTGACTTTTGATGAATCTTGAGATTTCTTTATGAATCATGATCAACCCTTGATCAAATGATGAATTTGAATTAAAAGTCTTGATGTTGACCTAAAATCTTGAAGTTTGACTATAAATTGGTCAAAGTTGACTTTTTGCCCAATATAGTTGATTTTCAATCATCTGACTATTTGACTGAGCAAACTTGTGCTGCAAGGCTTGGAGTTTAGAATGAGGATACTTTAAAGCATGTGAGAAACCATGAAATCCACTTGAGGCATTAGAAGTCCAATTTTCCTTGAGAAAATCAAAACCATAGTTGTAGGCAACTGCTTAGAAGGAGGATTCATCTGATCATTCTTTGAGTAGTCTTGAGTACTTTAGAACCTTAGGAGCATGAGAAGATATCTTGAACCAATTTGTATTTAAAAATGGGAGGGAAAATTTTGGGGTACAACAGCTTCCCCTTTTCAATCTTCTTAAACCTGAAGAGTTAGATTGGTATGCTCTCCATTCGAGATCTGAAGGTGGAAGAGGATTGAACACTTAAGTGCCCAGAAATTTGCACTACATGTGCATGAAGTAACACTATTGGTTGATTCTATTGCTTGAATGGGCTTAAAGATGCCATTCAGAGAGGTGATAGAGTGTCGCCCGAGATGGTCTTACAGATGCCATGCAAAGTAACTGTTGATAGGAGTATCAGAATGAGTCTACGCCTTACTGTATTTGAAGAATGATTTTCAGAAAATATCTGAAGGAAAATGCTTTTCGGAACAAAGCGCTGAAGGGGATTCTTTTCAAAATTAACCTCTGAAGGAGAATACTTTTCAGAATAAACCTCTGAAGGAGATGCTTTTCAGAATAAACCTCTGAAGGAGATGCTTTTCAGAATTAAACTCTGAAAGAGAATGCTTTTCAGAATAAACTTCTGAAGGAGAATGCTTTTCAGAATAAACTTCTGAAGGAGAATGCTTTTCAGAATAAACCTCCGAAGGAGAATGCTTTTCAGAACAAATCCCTGAAGGGGATGCTTTTCAGAATTAACCTCTAAAGGAGAATGCTTTTTAGAATAAACCTCTGAAGGAGATTCTTTTCAGAATAAACCTCTGAAGGAGAATGATTTTCAGAACGAAGCCCTGAAGGAGATGCTTTTCAGAATGGAGCTCTAAAGGAGATGATTTTCAGAATTCAGTCTCTGAAGAGGAATGCTTTTCAGAACGAAGCCCTGAAGGAGATACTTTTCAGAATGAAGCTCTGAAGGAGATGCTTTTCAGAATCCAGTCTCTGAAGGGGATTCTTTTCAGAATTAACCTCTGAAGGAGAATGCTTTTCATAATGGAGCCCTAAAGGAGATGTTTTCAGAATAAACCTCTAAAGGAGTTGCTTTTCAGGATAAACTTCTAAAGGAGAATGCTTTTCAGAATAAACCTCTGAAGGAGAATTTTTTTAGAACAAAGCCCTGAATGAGATGCTTTTCAGAATTCAATCTCCGAAGGGGAATGATTTTCAGAATAAACCTCTAAAGGAGAATGCTTTTCAGAACAAAGCTCTGAAGGGGATGCTTTTCAGAATTAATTTCTGAAGGAGAATGCTTTTCAGAATAAACCTCTGAAGGAGAATGCTTTTCAGAATGAAGCCCTGAAAGAGATGCTTTTCAGAATAAACCTCTAAAGGAGATGCTTTTCAGAATAAACCTATGAAGGAGATGCTTTTCAGAACAAAGCCCTGATGGAGATGCTTTCCAGAATTGTCTCTAAAGGAAATGCTTTTCAGAATAAATCTATGAAGGAGAATGCTTTGGTTATGTAGATAGTCACCCTGTCCTATTTCAGGATTTGATTCATATCCTGTCTCTAATTTGCTGATAAGATTCGTATGTTTGCGAACTTAACCTGAAAACAAAGTTAGTTTTATGCAATGTAATGATGTATGTAATACATTGCGTAGATGCTCTCAAAATAAATGACAAATGGATGATGTATAGATGAGATATGTTATTGTAGTGTATCAGTAGCTTCGTATAATATCTCTGGTTGGGGAAATAAATACCTGACTGTTGCTGGGGATGAAGACAAGAGTTCTTCAATTTTTGTTTAAAATGTCTTTATTGGGGATTTCTGCTTTCTGTTTGAGGACATTCTGCTAAGGATCTTTGACTTCTGCTTGGGGGTAGAAGCATTCAAGAAGACTCGGTCGTTCATCGTTCTTTGAAGGATTTGATTCCTTACTATAATATGGTGGCAGAACCGACTGTTATACTGGTTTTGCATTTGTATTCACAAATGTTGCGATAAGTAAGAGTAGCCATCGACTTTTATTTTATCCAACAAAGGAAAGGGTGAAAAGAACAGAAAAATCCCTTTCGAGATTATTTCTGAGTAAGGGGGGTAGATTATGGAAAGGGAATGTGTTAGAACCCTTTCCATCCGTAGTCATCTACGGTGTAACACCCCAATTCTACCCCAAACAATTATGCAAGATAAATCAGAGTTATAAAATTTCAATCATACAAATGAATCGGGACGTCACAAATTCTTCTAACAAATTCATTGCATTCATCGTGGATATATAACACTTTTTCAAACATCGGATGAACCATCAACATAGCATCTTTAATAAAATAAATCAACATCTACGCAGCGAAATTCTTAATGACATCTCTAACAAAATAGCAAATTTGAATCATCTCATAAGTCATAATAAAATTGAAATTCAACAACTAAAAATCATCAATCAAAACAGCAAGCGTTCATCCCCCTGAGTGTTACATATTAGAGCAATGACACTGACTCGAACTATTAAAGGTATACAACCTTCACTCTCGATTACCTGCACGTTACCAACATAAGGGCAACATTCAAACAGAAGGGGTGAGATATCTAACAATATAATAAAGCGCATGATAATTAATATATTAAATTAGATCAACAACATCACCACTTCTCATCTCATAACCAACATCATTCTCAACAATAGTACACAATCATTCACATCAAAATACACTTCTTTATGAAATCATATAATGCGACTCAAAACTATACAAATGCATGTGGTACCATTGGAGCAAAACTCCCATCTCAAAAATTTGCCAATTAATAGAGGCATAAACAAGGCATAGCCTTCATCTCAGAATTTGCCAATCCAGGCCATCTCAACGAGCATAAGCTCCATCTCAAAAATGCAATGTATGCGACACAACCATGAATGTAATGATAACACCCAAGTTAACAACATCTCAAATCATCTCAAAACATCTCAAATCATCATCTCAAACATCTCAAATAATCATCTCAAAACATCCCAAAATACATCTCAAAATACATCTCAAAATAACATCTCAAAGACATCTCAAAATAACATCTCAAATAATCAAAATAATTCATCAAACGTCATTTATTTATAAATCATCAAACATCATTAATTTATTAATAAATTCTCATTTATAACTCAGTAGTATTTTAATTCCTCAGTAAAATCAACACTGTCATTCTGTAACTCTAAAGTCAAGACCGCCACTTTCCTACTTTTATAGCTCAAACAACAGCTTCTAGAATCTAACGTTCATCGTTCTGCATAAAACAGCGTAAAGGCCAACACGGCTTTTGACCATGCAACCTCTAACCAACACAGTTTCTAAGTACACAACTTCTAATGACGCAACCTCTGGTGACACAATCTTCTGACTGCTATAACTTCTGACTAATGCAACCTCTGATCAGATGCAACTTCTGATCATCTCATCTTCTGACCACTCAACCTCTGATCATGATATCTTCTGACCACTCAACCTCTGATCATGACATCTTCTGACCATTCAAACTATGACCAGATATAACTTCTGATCATCTCATCTTCTGACTAATGCCATCTTCTGACTAATGCAACTTCTAATATCAGAATTTCTACCTTTCACTAGGCTACACAACTTCTAACAGCTTACATCTAACTTCAGAACTTCTATCTTGCACTAATCTGACGCAACTTCTATCAGCATCCTTCTAACGTCAGAACTGCTACTTTTCCTTAACGTTATTATTTTAATTCCTTTTCCTGTTATCAACCTAATTAGGAACAGTATGATAAATCCTATTCTCCAAATTAATTCATTAGTTCTAATACAGCAGCGCATGTCATCAATTTACCAAATTCTGCGTTTTCTGTACTGTAATATTCAACGTATTATTCTTCCCTGCTAACCTTACATATTCATACACAAAGCCTTAAACCTAATCTAATCGTGACAATTTATCACCCATAAATTACCTTATAATTCTACAGCAATTAAACAACATGAAGACATCCTTATTCATCCAAAAATTCATCGATTCTCATCACAAACAATCATATGATTTCAATTTAGGAATGAAACAACAACCACCTCTAACCCCACATATCAATCATCATAAATCCAATTATAGAGTTAGAACCCCACCCTTACCTTGGATTGAAGGTTGCTCTGCAATTTTCGGTTGAAACCTCGTGCTTGCCGTTCTCCACTTTCTCTAGCAGCTTGCACGTTCTCTTCCAAATCCTTATTTCTTTCTACTGCTTACTCTTTCTACTCCAACAACAAATAACAAAATAACCCTATTGTGATACGGTGGCCAGAACCGGGACTATTTTTAGGAACTGCTGGTTTGCGTTTTACGTTTGTGTTCGCAAAATGTCGTGGTAAGCAAGAGTCGCCACCGACTTTTATTTTATCCAACCAGGAAAGGAAAAAAAGCACAGAAAAATTCCTTTTTTCGAGATTTTAAGTACGGGGGTAGATTATAGAAAGGGAAGGTATTAGAACCCTTTCTATCTGTGGTTTTCCATGGGCTCTTAGGTACTTGCTCATCATTTTCAAAATTGCTTGTGTGTTTGTGTGATTTGAAAAGTTTTTGACTTCGATTTAACTCTTGCTTTTGTCTTCAAGAGTGTTACGAAGTGTTTTTGAAAGCTTTGTTTGAAAAGAGTGTAAGTGTGAAAAAGTTTTTTTGGATTGAGCAAGTACTTAAGAACTAATCTACCTACTCGAAAAAAAGAATTGTTCTATGTTCATTTCCTTTAGACAGTGCTATCCCACTATTAGTGAGTAGGTAGCACCGTCGTTGGAGTTTTAAGGGTCAATTTGAAAGGGACGTACGGTCACTAAAGCAATGTTAGGACGCCTTAGTAGTAACCCTAATGTCTTAGATCAATTATCCGAGGCAACAATATCCGAGGCAACCATTCCGAGGCAACTTTTCTGAACGAGACTTTGATCTTTGTTTAGACAAGAGAGCGACCACTAAAGCATCATATGCTTAATGACCGTTTACCGAAGGCAACCGAAGTGGGAGTATACCCTAGGAGCGCGCATGTGCGAGTGACTCAATTTCAAGTTTATTATCTTTGCACATTTAGGGTTAGCTAACTGTTTTAAAGTTTACATACATTCTTGTCATGCATCCCTAATATCTTACATCTAACAGTTAATAGTTTGCGGAATTTAAAGTGCGGAAAATAAGCTAAGCTATTACAAGGCTTCAGGTATTTACATAGCCAAAAACAAACCCTTAAAAATAAAGCGATAAATGAAAATAAAGATCCTAATTAATCTATTACAACTTGTGGGCAATTACATCAATATGGTAAAAATAATAATAAAGTGCGCAATGAAATTAAGAACGATAAGAAATTAGGGTTTTGACCCTTTCTAACCTAATTAAAAGAAAAAATGTTTTTGTTATTTTTAATTATTTTTAAGAAAAGAATTAGGTTTTTTTAAATTAAATACAAAATTAATTAGCTAATTAAATTAATTAATGAAAATAAATAAATGGTCTATTTTTGTGTTTTTGGTTATTTTAAGAAAAAGAAAATATAATTAAGTTAGAAATAAAACCCTAATTGTTCTAATTAATTTTAATTTATTTACAAAAAGAAATTAAAGTTACCTAAAATTAAAATCTAATTAAATTAATTAATTTATTGATAAAAAATATAAACCTAAGTCTAATTGGGTGAAAAATATTATTTGTGATTTTTTTGATAAAAAGAATAATTAATTTTGTTAGTAGAATAAATAAATAAATAAAATAAAAAATATATAAAAAGAAAAGGTAAAGAGATATTGGGCCTGGAAAAAGTAAATTGAGGAGTGTGGATAGCAATCTGGCCCAAGAAGAATTTGGCCCACGCTTGACTTTCTGGATCTGATGCTACGCGCTGACTGAAGTCCATGATGGTCCTTCATATGATGGCCATTAGATCTAGCCATCTAGACACCTGGCAGGTTGGATGAGGAGGTCACATGGTAGTCTTCACCAGCAAGCACGTGCCTGATTATTGAAAAGAAAATAACATGAAGCAAATGGGGGGACCTGGGATTCGAACCCAGGCCCCAAGGCACGTTCCAATGACTGGCTACCAACTGCGCTAGCTGCTTTTGTTGTACACATAATAAACAATAATCATAATATGAAAAAGCAACAAACACTAAGTCTGAAACGCGCAAACTTTTAAATAGACAAATGGTTGCTCGCCACGTCTTCGTCTTCTCCAAGGATCTGTTGTTTTAGACAAAAGACCTTTACCAACGGACCCCCATCGTGGCTAAAGACCTGTGCATATTAAGAATCATGTACAAGCACAATAAATCAATGGTGATGGTACCAATCCATTCGTCTCAGTCTCACGAACTTCATGGTACCCTAATCGTGGCCCAATTTTACCTGTAAACAAAGATCCCAAATCGAAGCTACAAACCCTAACAATGGTGAATCTCATACAGTCTAAAAAATGCAATTAAATGTGCCAGATAGCTTGCAAATGTGATAGTGAACAAGAATATACCATTATTTCACGCTATAGATGCCAAATTTATGCAAATCGATTTCAAAAATACATCAAAGTCGTGGCTGACTTACAGTGAGTTTCAGGGCCTGGAAATGCTTGTTCTTGATTGGTTTTGCTTGCTGGTGATCCCAGGAAGCGATTGGGATGGTTAAAGGGTCTTGAAATTGCCTGGAACAATGAATTCGACTCAGCACTTTGTTATGATTTTTTCAAGTTTTGTTCTTGTTCTCACGCCACTCTCTAGCCTTGATTTAGGTCTGCAAATGCTCAATATATATCAAGGATTGGATTAGGGTTAAAAACCTGATCTCAATCTTCCTCCATCATTGCTTTTGATTTTGATTTGATTCCTTTGAATATCTTTCTAAAATTAGGCCAAATTCAATATTTTTGTGCACACCAAAGCTTTGCACGATTTCAATTACTTGCCAACTGGATATAAGACCTGAAACATGTACAAAATCTTGAGTTTTCAATGTTTTGGATTTTTCTATGATTTGTTTTGATTTAAATTGATTTAATTCAAATAAAAATAAAAATAAATAATAAAAATAAGATAATGACAAGTGGCAAGGGATAAGGCTCGTGAACCATGTTTCCAACTCAAAACAAGTGCAAAAGATTAGGCCCATTTGGCAAAAATTGCAATTTTAGGCATAGCTGACTTTTGACAATTTTGCAAAAAGGGTCAACTTCACCAATGCATAACTTCCTCAATTTTGACTCTTTGAAGGTGTTCTTTGACTTTTTAGAAAGCTTGAGATGTCCTATAAGCAACCCTTTTGGTTTTATCTCAATTTGATATTCCATGCTCATGTATAAAGCTTTGACAAAAAAGGTGTTTTTGTTGACTTTTCAAAATGACCTATAATGTCCAAATTCATAACTTCTTGTGAGTGCATATTTTGAACTTGGGAGCTGAAGATTGATTGTAGAGCATGGAATCCTATTCAAAATGAGCTTTGGATGGTTCATTTCTCATAAAGTATGAGAGAGTTATTTTTGGTCAAAATTGAGTTGACTTTTTTCTACAAAACCCTAATTTAGCAACTTTGGTTCTTGATGAATTATGAGCAATCCTTGATGAATCATGATTAACCCTTGATCAAATGATGAAATATACTTCAAAGTAAGGATGTTGACCAAAAATCTTGAAGTTTGACTGTATGTAGGCTACAATTGACTTTTGCCCTAGCACAGTCGATTTTCAGGCCTTTGAGTAATTGACTGAGCAAATTTCCTCTGCAAGGCTTGAAACTTGACATGGATGATCTTAAGAACATATTAGGACAATGGTGAGCATTTGGGATCCCTTGGACTCAAGTATCTTGATGCAACATGAAACCCTAATTTGAGGTAGGCTGCCTTAGGAGAGAGCTTGTCTGGTCAACCCTTGGACTTCCTTGAGCAACTTGAGGATCTCTCTTGTAATGTTTTGATAAATATGGGAGGGAATATTTTGGGGTACGACAGCTGCCCCTGTTCAATCTTCTTAAACCTGATGTTGTAGATTGGCTTGCGTGCCTTTCGTGATCCGAAGGAGGAAGATGATTGAACACTAGAGTGCCCAGAAATTTTCACTCGCATGAAGTGGTATCCGTCTCGCGATGTCGGGATTGGGCTTATAGATGCCATTTGGAAATGAATGAAAGGAGATGGGCTTAAAGATGCCATCCGAAGGAGTGTCGATCGCATAAGAGATTCCTTAGCCAGAGCGTGTATACCTGTTGTTGAGGAAGATTCCGCTGGGGAATGTTATTCTCTATCTTGAGAGAAATAGAATTTTAGGAGCTTCGATCGTCTGTTATTCTATTGGGAAATCGTTTCTTGGTCGAAGAGATGAAAATGAACTATTATCTGGTCGTAATCCAGGCTTCATAGTAATAAGACCGACTGCTATCTGGTCGTAATCCAGGCTTTATAGTGGCTTACTGGGGAGATGAGATTAAATTTGCTATCCGGTCGTAATCTGGGCTTCGCAATTTCTCGATTCTTATTTGGTCGTAATCCAGGCTTCAGAAGGAAATGAGTTGTTATCCGGTTACATCCGAGCTTCAACTTAAACTTAGGGCACACTAATATTCGGTCGACTCCGGGCTTCTTAGCTTTGTCCAGGTAAACTGATATTTGGTCGAAATCCAAGCTTCGCAGTGTCTTGTACTGTTATCTGGTCATAATCCAGGCTTCAGTCCTTTTATCATTATCTGGTCGTAATCCAAGCTTCACGATGCTTTATACCATTATCTGGTCGATTCCAGGCTTCATGGTGTTCTGTACTGCTATCTGGTCGTAATCCAGGCTTCACAATATCTTATTTCTTATCTGGTCGTAATCCAGGCTTCAGAAGAGATCAAATGGTTATCCAGTCGTAATCCGGGCTTCCCTTTGACTTTGGGCCTACTAATATCCTGTCGTAATCCGGGCTTCATAGTAATTGGCCGGGTAAACTACTATTTGGTCGTAATCCAAGCTTCAGTGTTCCTTATTGTTATCTGGTCGTAATCCAGGCTTCACAGTGTCTTTTACCGCTATCTGGTCGTAATCCAGGCTTCACGATGTCTCATACCACTATCTGGTCGAAATCCAGGCTTCATGGTGTTCGGAGGAAATCAAGATATTATCCGGTCGTAATCCGGGCTTCATAACTTGTGTTAAAGATATACCACTATCTGGTCGTAATCCAGGCTTCATGGTGTCTTTGGCTGCTATCTGGTCGTAATCCAGGCTTCACAGAAACTTGTATTGCTATCTGGTCGTAATCCAGGCTTCACAATAACTTGCTTAGCTGTTATTCGGTCTTAATCCGGGCTTTACGACTTGTGTTTATGACATACCACTATCTGGTCGTAATCCAGGCTTCATGGTACCTCGCACTGCTATCTGGTCGTAATCCAGGCTTCACAGTAACTTGCTGGGGATTAAACTATTATTCGATCGAATCCGGGCTTCATAGCTTGGAGATAAACCACTATCTGGTCGAATCCAGGCTTCGCGGTATTTGATAATGTTATCCGGTCGTTCTCCGGGCTTCACAATATGCTATAGAAATCAAGATACTATCCGGTCGTACCCGGGCTTCATAGCTTGAACTTAGTGAGAATTTGATTGTATCTTTCCTGAAAGGTAAAGGTTAGTCGTATGTAATGCATGATATGTATCAAGCAATGATGTTCTCAAAATAAATGAGATTGTGTTGTATGATGCGTATGCGTATGTCATGATGTATGGATATGTAATGTTTTCTAGCTGGGGGAAAATAAATCCCGAATTGCTGTTGGAGAAAAGAGTTGAATTCTTCGTTTTCGCTGGGGATAGTGAATGAAGATGACTGTGAGAATAATCCTGCTGGAGAATAAACCGGCGAGAAAATGATTCTGTGGGGAAGAGATGCTCTGTTAGAGGACCTGTTGATTTGGAGAAATAACCTCGGATGGGGATGAATTGCCGCTGCTGGCGATAATGAACTCTGTCGGGGATAAAGTTTCTGTTTATGAAAGACATGAACTCCCTTGGGGATAATCTTCTAGTGGCGACTTCATTGGGGATAATCTTCTAGACTCTACTGGGGATAATTTTTCCAGTGCTGGTGATAGATAAACTCTGCTTGGGGAGAATCTTACTGACTAATTCGCGGTTGTGAGCCTCAGCTGCGGAGAGTGGTGTCCTGTTCGAGACCGCTAATATCACTGTCTTTTTCTTACTCTGCGGGGAGTGAACGTACCTTCAATCGTTTTATCCAGCTAGGTCTATCCCTATACCTGGTGGATAGAGCAACTGTAAGGTTTGGGCATTTCTCGTTTGCCCCTGTTCCTGATATTATGAGTAATCGTCTTTTGTTTCGCATGTAAATATTTATGAGCAACTATTATTGTCAAATGCATATATCAAAAATGAACATTGGACGTTCTTGCAAAACAAAGCAGAAAAAAGAAAAACAATTTGGAATTTCTTTGTAAAAATGAATTGTATTGATTTTGAAGTTGGCCTGTAAATAGGCGTTTTTGTACAAGAGGCTGACATCCTAGTAAGAGAATGCCGCCGAACAGTAGAATTTATACAGTTTGTGTAAAAGAAAAAAAAACAGCTATGTGAACAATCCCACTAGGTTTCAACTCTGATATTGCCTTTATGTCTTGAGCATCTCATCACTTTGCTACTTGGTTGAAGGTAGATCAGATTGATTAGTGTCGTCCGAGCTTGATAGTTGATACCGAAGTCTGGTTGCAATATGATCCAATGAGGCATAGTGTTACGCTTTGATCCCTAATTTTTGCCTGGACCGCCCTTTCGGGTTTTCAGTCCACCGGGATACCCTTTTTTGCCCAAGCCGCCTTTTCAGGTTTTCGACTTGCCGGGTGTACATATTTTCATTTTCATCCCTTATGTTTGCCCGAACCCTTTTGGTTCGCCGGGAAGCCCTTATTTTTTCCTAGGCCAGTCAACCTAGCAGGTCTTTGATTATGCATAGTATTTTTTCACTATGTCTGCATTGACGGGGTGAGGAAGGTCGTCACCATCCATGGTGGTTAGAATCATAGCTCCTCCTGAGAAAATGTTCTTAACCACAAATGGCCCTTCGTACGTAGGGGTCCATTTGCCCCTGGGATCACTTTGCGGCAGTATGATGCGCTTGATTACCAGATCCCCAACTTGATATTCTTGTCGTCTAACTTTCTTGTTGAATGCCTTGATCATCCGTTTTTGATACGTCTGACCATGACAAATAGCAGTAAGTCTCTTTTTGTCGATTAAGTTCAGCTGATCAAGTCGGGTTTGGATCCAGTCATCTTTGCTCAAACCTGCATCCTTCATAATCCGAAGAGAGGGTATCTGGACCTCAATGGGTAAGACTGCTTCCATGCCATACACCAAAGAGTAGGGTGTTGCCCCTGTTGAAGTCCGTGCTGAGGTTCGGTACCCATGAAGAGCAAATGGTAACATCTCGTGCCAATCCTTGTATGTCACCGTCATCTTCTGCACAATCTTCTTGATGTTCTTATTAGCCGCTTCTACAGCCCCATTCATCTTCGGCCGGTAGGGAGAAGAGTTGTGATGCTGTATCTTGAACTGCTTGCAGAGCTCGGTGATCATCATATTGTTGAGATTTGTACCATTGTCTGTAATGATCCTCACTGGTACACCATATTGACAGACCAGATTGTGCCGAATAAACCGTGCCACGATGTTCTTGGTCACTGTAGCGAAAGAAGCTGCCTCAACCCACTTTGTAAAGTAATCAATAGCCACCAGAATGAAACGATGCCCGTTGGATGCAGTAGGTCTGATCTCGCCAATCATATCGATGCCCCACATTGCAAAAGCCCAAGGAGCTGTCAAGACGTTCAGAGGAACTGGAGGTATGTGCACCTTATCAACATAGACTTGGCACTTATGACTCGTAGGATTTTCTTTGCCATGGTATGTCCACTGGAATGAGTCCCGAAAGTACCTTCATGTAACTCTGCCATGATCCTTTCTGCCTCGTTCTTATCCATACAATCGCAGTAAGGTTGAATCATGGTTACACTTGTAAAGGATACCATTGCTGATGAAGAACTTTGCCGCGAATCTCCTCAGAAACTTCTTATCATTAACAGATGCACCCTCGGGGTACTCCTGAGCCTCAAGATACCTCTTTACCTCATGAAACCAGGGTTTATCTGCTACCTCTTCAGTCTCGATGTCACAACAATGTGCGGGTTCGTCCAACCTTTCAATGGTAATCTGGGGAGCTTCATTGTCCCACCTGACCTTGAACATAGAAGACATAGTAGCTAGCGCGTCTGCTAACTGGTTCTCCTTTCTGGGGAAGTGTTCAAAGGTTATCTCCTCAAAATGTGGAAGCAACATCAATACATACTCCTTGTAAGGAATGAGATTTGGGTGTTTCGTATCCCACTCGCCTTTGATCTGAATGATCACCAGAGCGAAATCTCCGAATACACTTAAGAACTTAATCCTTAGGTTAATAGATGCTCGAAGGCCCATAATGCACGCTTCATACTCCGCCGTGTTGTTGGTGAAGTTAAAACATAATCGGGCGGTGAATGGAGTATGACAACCTTCAGGAGATATGATCACGGTGCCAATGCCATTACTCAACGCGTTTGAAGCTCCGTCGAAATACATAGACCATCAGGATCCTTCCTTAGGTCCTTCATCCGGTCCAGGTTTTTCGCAGTCGGTCACCAACATGTTGCTCTCGTCCTGGAATTCGAAGTTCATAGACTGATAATCATCCACAGCCTGATGTTCCAAATGATCTGCCAACACATTTCCCTTGATTGCCTTTTGGGTTGTGTATTGGATGTCATACTCAGTTAAGATCATCTGCCATCTTGCTATTCTTCTGGACAAAGCGGGCTTTTCGAAGATATACTTGATTGGATCCATCTTTGATATCAATAGGGTAGTGTGAGTCAGCATATACTGTCTCAGCCGGCGAGGAGCCCATGCCAAAGCGTAGCAAGTTTTCTCAAGCAGTGAGTATCGGGTCTCACAGTCGGTAAACTTTTTGCTAAGGTAGTAAATAGCATGCTTTTTTCGGCCAGACTCGTCATGCTGCCCCATCACGCACCCCATTGAATTTTCGAGTACTGTCAAGTATAAGATCAAAGCTCTTCCTTCAACCGGAGGCATCATAATGGGTGGCTCTTGGAGATATTCCTTGATCCTTTTGAAAGCGGCCTGACATTCATCATTCCATCTTACCACTTGATCTTTCTTCAACAGCTTGAAGATTGGTTCACAAGTAGCAGTCTGGTGCGAAATGAATCGGGCAATGTAATTCAGACGTCCCAGAAAGCCTCTTACTTCTTTTTCTGTTCGGGGAGCTGGCATTTCCTGTATAGCCTTCACATTTGCAGGATCCACTTAAATACCTTTATCACTAACGACGAAACCCAGTAGCTTACCAGATCTTACCCCGAAGGTGCACTTGTTCGGGTTTAACCTCAGCTTGTACCTCTTTAACCTGTCAAATAGCTTTTGGAGATGGTCAAGATGTTCCTCTTCAGTTTGGGATCTTGCAATCATGTCGTCAACGTATACCTCAATCTCATGATGAATCATGTCATGGAACAAAGCTACCATGGCACGCTGATACGTTGCCCCAGCATTCTTCAATCCAAACGACATGACTTTATAGCAAAAGGTACCCCACTGTGTAACAAAGGTTGTCTTTTCCATGTCTTCAGGAGCCATTTTAATCTGATTGTAACCAGAAAAACCATCCATAAAAGAGAAGATCTTATGATGCGCGGTGTTGTCGACCAGAACATCGATGTGAGGGAGTGGGAAATCATCCTTGGGACTTGCCCTGTTCAGATCCCTATAGTCCACACACATTCGAACCTTACCATCTTTCTTCGGCACCGGAACCACGTTGGCAACCCACTGTGGGTAAGAAGTAACTGCTAGAAAACCGGCGTCAAATTGTTTCATAACCTCAGCTTTGATTTTCTTAAACATCTTTGGGCGCATTCGGCGAACTTTCTATTTTACTAGAGGACAATCTTCTTTAGTTGGCAAGCGGTGAACCACAATATCCGTATCCAAACCTGGCATATCTTCATAAGACCAAGCAAAGATCTCAACATAGTCACGCAACATTTGTATCAACCGTTGCTTGACACTAGGCTCCAGATTTGCACTGATCTTGACCTCTTTCTTGTCTTCCTCTGTACCCAGATTCACTGATTCCACTGGCTCTTCATGGGGCTGTATGGCCCTCTCTTCCTGTAGTAATAGTCTAGCAAGTTCCCCAGGCACTTCACAATCATCCTCACCTTCGTCCACGGCTTGGTTGATCGGACTTTCAAAGTCATAACTGGCAGTAGCAGAGTCGTTATCAGTGGGATCCAAAGTGGATGTGGATCTGCATTATGATATGTGTGTGTAAGACAATAGCTGTTTTAATGAAGTGCAAGATAGAAAAGAAAAACAAGGAGCGCAAAATTTGTAATGCAAGAAAACGTCCAATGATTTATTGATGATATATGGAAATGACAAACATTAAGCCCTCACAAACAAAGCCACAGTGTCTCGGGCAAGGCACCGGGCCGTACAGTTTTAAATTGTCTGTTACATATCTCAAAACAAAAGTCTATTACTGTGTAATAAAAGAAATGGGCACAAGGTCCTTTGCCGTCCAATTGCTCAATCCACCGTCGGTAGTCGGTTAAATCCAACTATCAAACTCTGACTCTTCTCCATTGTTTTCAATTGCATTCACTTCTTGATTACGGATACACAGGGGAGGCCTTCCAATCCGCGCACGCCGAACAATCCTTTGAGCTTCTGCAGTAAAACCCAAACCAAACTTGTCAGTTTTGTGTGCAAAGGCAGGGAGTTGACTCCAATTTGCACACCCACCTTTTTCAATAATAGCCCGGGCATCCTTGAGGGAAGCCATCTTCATTGGAGGATCTTCAGCAACAATTTCAGTCGACGCCAGAGTCTGGGGGACTTCTTCAAAGTTCTGACACGGGGTCTCAATGAACTCCCCATCTATCTCCACACACCGAAAAGAGTTGAGGTGGCTAACCATGTACTCCCCTTCTCCTCGTACCGTAACAATTTTCCCCTTCACTGGATATTTCAACATCTGATGGAGCGTGGAAGTCACTGCCCCAGCTTTATGAATCCATGGGCGACCCAACAAACAAGAATAAGATGGTCGAATGTCCATCACATAGAATGTAGATGCGAAAGTCTGAGAGCCAACATTAACAGGGACATCGACCTCCCCGTGCACCATCCTTTTGGACCCGTCAAAGGCCCTGACCACAATATTACTCGGCTTCAGAACCAACCCTTCATAGTCCAACCGGTCTAACGCTTTCTTGGGTAAAACATTTAATGAGGACCCAGTGTCCAACAGTACGTGGGCCACAGTAGTGCCCCTGCACTCGATCAAAACGTGCAGAGCATCATTGTGATTCTTTCCTTTGGAAGTCAGATCTGCGTTGGAGAAACCCAACCCGTTGTCAACGGTCAAACTAGCCACACAGTCTTTGAACTGATCAACAAATGTTTCTTGCGGCACATGCACAGTTTTAAGGAAAGCAATTAAAGCCTTTGCATGGGCTTCTGAGCACAACAATAAGGATAACATGGAGATCTTCGAAGGGGTTTGCCCCAGCTGCTCGACTATGTTGTAGTCGCTTTTCTTGATAATCTTCAAAATTTCCTCTATCTCCTGTCTAGAGGTTTCTACAATAATCTTCTTCGGTGCCTCCATCCGGGCAGGCTCACCTGTGATCTCTTTGCCCCGAGCGTCAGATGACTCGGCGACAGGGGTGATAATTGGAATATGTACTGGGACAGTAACATATGTACTGGTGGATGGAATAGCAACAGGATTTCGAACAGTTGGAGGGGAAATCTCAGGAGAGAAAAGTCCTCCGCTTCGGGTGACCTTGCTAGACCCGACAATATTGCTGACATCAGTATCAGCCTCTTTAACCTTCAAGTATTGTTTGATCCCATGATAATACACATCGGCCCCATAGTGCCACGGGACAGCTTTATCCGAAGTGTAAGGGATAGGACCAGGAATAGTAATGATCAATGGAGAAACTCTCGGAACAGATGTAATCCTAACAGGCTTTCTCGAGGAAGCCTTGGAAGGATTGGCGGAAAT
Source organism: Vicia faba (assembly GCA_948472305.1). NCBI lineage: Eukaryota > Viridiplantae > Streptophyta > Magnoliopsida > Fabales > Fabaceae > Vicia > Vicia faba. The sequence goes on along the minus strand of OX451739.1, from coordinate 84,487,315 downwards.
GGTTATGATGGACACATCTTCAACAGAAATCAACGGAACCAAAGTTTTCTCGAACAAGATTTCTTTGTTATCCATCAGGCATTGAACACCTGATTTCAACAAATGGCAACCAGCAGGCAGGATTGAACACAGGTGGCAACCTTCGCCACAACCCGAAAATAAACCGACCAATAACGGAGTAGCAATATCTTCCACAAAGGTCACAAATGAATCATCGTCCACATCATTTACTCCATGCTTGGGCATAGGAGCAGTCATGACATTAGGCTTTTCTGGTGCGTCAAACTCGATCTCTTTAGCTTCATTCAAATCTTTCACCTTGTTCCTCAAGGCCCAGCAATTGTTTGTATCATGCCCCGGGCTATCGGAGTGATAAGCACATCGGGCGTTTGGATTATACAGCGGTGACGTAGTACTGGGATTCTTCGGGGCTTCCCTCAGAGTTATCAAGTTGGTCTTCAACAATTGTGGCAGAATTTGAGATAAGGTCATACTGAGCTGAGTATACTGTCTTTGTGGTCTCTCTACTCTTTGCTAATTGTTGCGTTGTGGTGCAACAGTTGGTCTTGATATTACTACCGCATTAGCCACTTGGCGTCGTTCAGGTCAGTTTTGGCTCCTTGAGCTGTAAACTACACTAGCTTTTTTTCTGAAAGGCTTCTTTTCTGTACTCGATGAAGCACCTTTCTGTATCTTGCCACTTTTGATACCGACTTCCACTCTCTCCCTAGTCAAAATCAATTCAGTGAACCCAGACGATGAACTACCGATCAAATGATTGAAGTATGAACCAGAAAAAGTCCCAAGAAACATATCCACCAACTCCCTATCAGACGGAGGGGGTTGGACTCTTCCAGCCAGATCTCTCCATTTCTGAGCATAGTCCTTAAAGCCTTCGCCTGTACCCATAGACATACCCTGAAGTTGGGTACGCGTGGGAGCAAGGTCGGTGTTATACTGGTATTGCTTATAAAAAGCAGCAGCAAGGTCCTCCCAGTTGCGGACGTTGGCTCCTTCCAATTGATAGAACCATTCAAGTTGAGTCCCTGACAGACTATCTTGAAAGAAATGAACCCACAGGTTCCTATCAGCAGTATAAGGTTGAATCTTTCTTGACGTACGAGCGGAGATGAAGCTTCGGGCAGGATACCCCGTCATACTTAGCAAAGACAAGAGCTTTAAACTTGTGCGGGATCACCACCCCAGATGCCAGACCCAAATCTCCGAAGTCTAACCCAGGTATCTTCTGAATCTCTATTGCACTCAGCCGGTCTTCAAGTTGCTTATGCCTATCCTCAGCAGGAGGATACTATTCTTCATCAAAATCAATGTCATTATCGGAGACCACAGGACTATGCCCCTTTCTTTCCTCTTGATTCTCTCCTCCTCCATATGAATGAGACAGATCAGCTTCCTGTCGCAAATTGTTCCCGAATCTGTGACCCATGTTTAGCAGAACCACTCTCTTCTTCTTCTTCTTCTTCTTCTTCTTCTTCTTCTTCTTCTTCTTCTTCTTGTCCTTCAAGATGAGAGTCTTCAAATCCTGTTGTCCTTTGGCCAAATTCAAGAACATCTCCTGAAATTGAGCATTCTGAGCCTGAAGAGCCTTTATGGCTTGATCAGTAGGTGTTTCAGAAGACATGATTGCTGAAATAAACAGTGAAGAAGATGAGAAACCTGTAATGGTACCTGTAATGAGGTGTGTGGGAATGTAATGTGTATGATATGATTTCAAAGAGTTTGGGAGATTCAAATTTGTAAACCAAAATAAAACACACTTTATTAGATAAAACTTGTAACAATGTTTAACAATGCCTTCAAGGCGTTACAAAAGAAATAAACAGAAAAGAAAATCTAAACTAGAAACAATAAAAAACATCAGAAATCCCATGGTCGTTTTCCCTTCGTGCTGACATAATCATTGATTGTCCTTTCATTCTCAAGCTGCCTTGTAAGCCTCAAGATCTTCCTCTCCTGCTCATGATACTTCTCCCTGTAGGTATCCCTTTTTCCTTTAGCTGGATCCAAGATCTCTTCAATGCTCCAAGATCAGTAGGCATATACGGATGGAGGACTGTATAAGGAACCCCTTCTTCATTAGTATGCTCTACAATCACCGGCAAAACAGCTTTGTATGGCATCCCCAACTTTTGAGCACGGGCTCGAACCCACTGGAGATAAGGTTGCATAGGAAGAGAAGTCTTTAAACCTAGCTCTTGAGGGTCAGACCTGTTTACCATGCCCCAGGCTCATATAAACCTTCGGCGATGCTCATTCACGTCCCCCTTGTAGTCAAAGACGACGTCTGGAAGAAGTAACTCATGGGGACCGTCTCTTCGAGAGCGTCCAAACTGTCGTAAAGCCAAGCAAGGATTGTAGGTTATTCCCCCTCTAATTCCAAGCAACGAAACATTAGGGTATTCCCCACATAGATCAATGATAGCTACTCTCTCCATATCCTTAGAACTCCAAATGATGTCCGTATGAGCAAGGGACATGATTGTGTAAGCCCAACCTACACCTTCCTCATTCTTCAAAACAGACTTGGGGAGGTGCGAAATAAACCACCTCGCCAACAGCGGCGTGCAACACATGAGGGTTCCCCTTCTTTGCACGGCACGAGTATGGAGAGCATGTAGAATATCACCCAAGAGAGTAGGCACTGGATTACAAGACATGAAGATCTTGACCGTATTCACGTCTATGAAAGAATCTAGATTCGGGAAAAGAACCAAGCCGTCAATGAGGAGAGCCAAAGTGTCTTCAAAAGCTTGAAAGTCCAAGTTATCCCAGAACTGTTGAGCTTGATCAATCAGAAACTTAGCCAAGAAACCTTTAACCCCACTCCGTGTCTCCCAGTTAGACACTACATCAGCCTTTTTCAAGTGTAAAGCTAAAGGAATGTCCTCGGGTCTAGGAACCTCCTCCAAACCTGTGAAGGGTGTCTGCTCGAGAATGGATATACCCAACAAATCAGAAAACTCCTCCAAAGTGGGGACTAGCTGATAATCCGGAAAGGTGAAACAATGATGCAACGGATCAAAGAACTGGAAAAGGACGCTCATCATCTGTTCATCCAACCTTGAAGTGACCAGGCTAAGGAGATGACCATGTCTTCTAACAAATGAAGAAGTATCAGGAACCTTTGAGACTAACTCTCTGAGCTGAACAGGGATTTGCACGAAGTTAACTCGAATGGTATTTCTGCACATAGAAGTCATGATCTACAAAACAAAACAAAGATGAATCTCCTTGGTCTTTGAAGTGATTAGTCTAATGAAATATGCATGCTTTCATGATGCATGATATCATGATAAAACACACAATAGGTATCACAAATAGCAGACATGGTAAAGGCAAACAAGTCACACAATAGCCCTTAAGTTTCAGGCTTGCATGGGGTCTAGGTACTACCCTGTTGAAGTTCAGCTGGTTCAACTGTCCTAATAATAGTAACCGGGTTCTAGAGGTTCTCAATATCATTGACCATCCTCCATCGGGCATGGTTTCAGCTCACGCAATCTTTTCTTGCGGCCGGAACTATCTCGAGAGTATGGTCTCAATGAGTGTAGTATCGAGTATCAACCAGTTCCCAGCTCTATGCCGAGGCCGGCTATCTCACTACTTCCTATGGCCAAGTTGGTCAATTATAGGTTCTAAGGTCAGTTGATGCTTAACGACCCATATAGCAGCCCCATATTCTCCTTGTTGCTCCACAAGGGATATCGGTACCAACTAATGTGCCACATCAATGTAGCTACTGCTTCAACCGTATCGGTCTATGTCGTACAGTTCCCTCACAGTTTATTTCTACTTACCTAAAAGGTGTTCCCTAGATCCGGGTTAGGATCTATAGTAACTCCGATACAAAGCCCACAAAGAGAAAGCAATCAAATCAAACAATGGAAGCAATATGATGAACTAATCCTAAGGTATACCCCACTTATTAACTCCCCAGCAGAGTCGCCAGTTCTGTGATACGGTGGCCAAAACCGGGACTATTTTTAGGAATTACTGGTTTGCGTTTTGTGTTTGTGTTCGTAAAATGTCGCGGTAAGCAAGAGTCGCCACCGACTTTTATTTTATCCAACCGGGAAAGGAAAAAAAGCATAGAAAAATTCCTTTTTTCGAGATTTTGAGTACGGGGGGTAGATTATATAAAGGGAAAGTATTAGCACCCTTTCTATCCGTGGTTTTCCACGGGCTCTTAGGTACTTGCTCATCATTTTCAAAATTGCTTCTGTGTTTGTGTGATTTGAAAAGTTTTTGACTTCGATTTAACTCTTGCTTCTGTCTTCAAGAGTGTTACGAAGTGTTTTTGAAATTTTGTTTGAAAAGAGTGTAAGTGTGAAAAAGTTTGTTTGGATTGAGCAAGTACTTAAGAACTAATCTACCTACTCGAAAAAAAGAATTGTTTTTTGTTCGTTTCCTTTAGACAGTGCTATCCCACTATTAGTGAGTAGGTAGCACCGTCGTTGGAGTTTTGAGGGTCAATTCGAAAGGGACGTACAATCACTAAAGCAATGTTAGGACGCCTTAGTAGTAACCCTAATGTCTTAGATCAATTATTCGAGGCAACAATATCCGAGGCAACCATTCCGAGGCAACTTTTCCGAATGGGACTTTGATCTTTGTTTAGACAAGAGAGCGACCACTAAAGCATCCTATGCTTAATGACCATTTACCGAAGGCAATCGAAGTGGGAGTATACCCTAGGAGCGCACATGTGCGAGTGATTCAATTTCAAGTTTATTATCTTTGCACATTTAGGGTTAGCTAACTGTTTTAAAGTTTACATACATTCTTGTCATGCATCCCTAATATCATACATCTAACAGTTAATAGTTTGCGGAATTTAAAGTGCGGAAAATAAGCTAAGCTATTACAAGGCTTCAGGTATTTACATAGCCAAAAACAAACCCTTAAAAATAAAGCGATAAATGAAAATAAAGATCCTAATTAATCTATTACAACTTGTGGGAAATTACATCAATATGGTAAAAATAATAATAAAGCGCGCGATGAAATTAAGAACGATAAGAAATTAGGGTTTTGACCCTTTCTAACCTAATTAAAAGAAAAAATGTTTTTGTTGTTTTTAATTATTTATAAGAAAAGAATTAGGTTTTTTTAAATTAAATACAAAATTAATTAGCTAATTAAATTAATTAATGAAAATAAATAAATGGCCTATTTTTGTGTTTTTGGTTATTTTAAGAAAAAGAAAATATAATTAAGTTAGAAATAAAAACCTAATTGTTCTAATTAATTTTAATTTATTTACAAAAAGAAATTAAAGTTACCTAAAATTAATTAATTTATTGATAAAAAATATAAACCTAAGTCTAATTGGGTGAAAATATTATTTGTGATTTTTTTGATAAAAAGAATAATTAATTTTGTTAGTAGAATAAATAAATAAATTAAATAAAACAAAATATAAAAAGAAAAGGTAAAGAGATATTGGGCCTGGAAAAAGTAAATTGAGGAGTGTGGATAGCAATCTGGCTCAAGAAGAATTTGGCCCACGCTTGACTTTCTGGATCTAATGCTACGCGTTGACTGAAGCCCATGATGGTCCTTCATATGATGGCCATTAGATCTGGCCATCTAGACACCTGGCAGGTTGGATGAGGAGGTCACATGGTAGTATTCACCAACAAGCACGCGCCTGATTATTGAAAAGAAAATAACATGAAGCAAATGGGGGGACCTGGGATTCGAACCCAGGCCCAAGGCACGTTCCAATGACTGGCTACCAACTGCGCTAGCTGCTTTTGATGTACACATAATAAACAATAATCATAATATGAAAAAGCAACAAACCCTAAGTCCGAAACACGCGAACTTTTAAATAGACGAATGGTTGCTCGCCACGTCTTCGTCTTCTCCAAGGATCTGTTGTTTTAGACAAAAGACCTTTACCAACGAACCCCCATCGTGGCTAAAGACCTGTGCATATCAAGAATCATGTACAAGCACAATAAATCAATGGTGATGGTACCAATCCATTCGTCTTAGTCTCACGAACATCATGGTACCCTAATCGTGGCCCAATTTTACCTGTAAATAAAGATCCCAAATCGAAGCTACAAACCCTAACAATGGTGAAATCTCATACAGTCAAAAAAATGCAATTAAATGTGCCAGATAGCTTTCAAATGTGATAGTGAACAAGAATATACCATTATTTCACGCTATAGATGCCAGATTTATGCAAATCGATTTCAAAAATACATCAAAGTCGTGGCTGACTTACAGTGAGTTTTAGGGCCTGGAAATGCTTGTTCTTGATTGGTTTTGCTTGCTGGTGATCCCAAGAAGCGATCGGGATGGTTAAATGGTCTTGAAATTGCCTGGAATAATGAATTCGACTCAGCACTTTGTTGTGATTTTTTCAAGTTTTGTTCTTCTTCTCACGCCTCTCTCTAGCCTTGTTTTAGGTCTGCAAATGCTCAATATATATCAAGGATTGGATTAGGGTTGAAAACCTGATATCAGTCTTCCTCCATCATTGCTTTTGATTTGATTCCTTTGAATATCTTTCTAAAATTAGGCCAAATTCAATCTTTTTGTGCACACCAAAGCTTTGCACGATTTCAATTACTTGCCAACTGGATATAAGACCTGAAACATGTACAAAATCTTGAGTTTTCAATGTTTTGGATTTTTCTATGATTTGTTTTGATTTAAATTGATTTAATTCAAATAAAAATCAAAATAAATAATAAAAATAAGATAATGACAAGTGGCAAGGGCTAGGGCTCGTGGAACATGTTTCCAACTCAAAACAAGTGCAAAAGATTAGGCCCATTTGGCAAAAATTGCAATTTTATGTATAGTTGACTTTTGACAATTTTGCAAAAAGGGTCAACTTCACTAATGCATAACTTCCTCAATTTTGACTCTTTGAAGGTGTTATTTGACTTTTTAGAAATCTTGAGATGTCCTATAAGCAACCCTTTTGGTTTCATCTCAATTTTATATTCCATGCTCATGTATGAAGCTTTTACAAAAAATGTGTTTTTGTTGACTTTTCAAAATGACCTATAATGTCCAAATTCATAACTTCTTGTGAGTGCATATTTTGAACTTGGGAGATGAAGATGGATTGTAAAGCATGGCATCCTATTCAAAATGAGCTTTGGATGGTTCATTTCTCATAAAGTATGAGAGAGTTATTTTTGGTCAAAATTGAGTTGACTTTTTTCTACAAAACCCTAATTTAGCAACTTTGGTTCTTGATGAATTATGAGCAATCCTTGATGAATCATGATCAACCCTTGATCAAATGATGAAATATACTTCAAAATAAGGATGTTGACCAAAAATATTGAAGTTTGACCGTATGTAGGCCACAGTTGACTTTTGCCCTAGCAAAGTCGATTTTCAGGCCTTTGAGCAATTGACTGAGCAAATTTCATCTGCAAGGCTTGAAGCTTGACATGGATGATCTTAAGAACATGTTAGGACAATGGTGAGAATTTGGGATCCCTTGGATTCAAGTATCTTGATGCAACATGAAACCCTAATTTGAGGTAGGTTGCCTTAGGAGAGAGCTTGTCTGGTCAACCCTTGGACTTCCTTGAGCAACTTGAGGATCTCTCTTGTAATGTTTTGATAAATATGGGAGGGCAAATTTTGGGGTACAACACATATTATTCTATTATTCCTTATTGGGCTTAAAACCAACACACCCCCTTATTACTTCTATTCTCCCAAAATAAGCCCACATTAAATAATATTACACTTCTAATATTATTTCACCACATAATATTATATCTCTAATATTATTTCTCCACTTAATAAAATAAATCCAATTAATTATAAGACATCTTCATAAATATTCGAAAAATAATTTAATTAAATAATTAATTAAATTACGGGCGTTACAACTCGCCCCCACTTAGAATATTTTCGTCCTCGAAAATTTACCTCAATCAAACAATTCAGGATAGGAGTCTCGCATCTTGCTCTCCAATTCCCAAGTCATGCTTTCACCAGCAGCTCCTAGCCAAACCACTTTAACCAAAGGAATCTCTTTGCCCCTCAGAGTCTTCATTTCACGATCCACGATCCGTACATGCATCGTCTCCACCGTAAGATTATCCCGTACTTGCACATTGTCCATATGAATCACATGAGATGGATCTGAAATATACTTCCGAAGTTGCGACACGTGAAACACATCATGCAAATTCGAAAGATTAGGCGGTAAAGCCACTCTATAAGCAACATTCCCCAATCTCTCTGAAATCTGATATGGTCCAATAAAACGAGAAGTGAGCTTCTTAGACTTCAACGCTCTCCCAACACCAGTCACAAGTGTAACTCTTAAAAACACATGATCACCAGCTTGAAATTCTAGATCTTTCCTTCGCTTGTCATGATAACTCTTCTGTCTACTTTGTGAAGCTTTCATCTTCTCTCGAATCAACTTCACCTTCTCAGTAGTCTCACGAACAAGTTCAGGTCCAAGTACTACACTTTCACCAGATTCATGCCAACATAACGGAGTTCTACATCTTCGACCATACAACGCTTCAAAAGGTGCCATCCCAATACTAGAATGGTAACTGTTATTATAAGTGAACTCTATCAACGGAAGATAAGTATCCCACGAACTTCTCTGCTCAAGAACACATGCCCTCAACAAGTCTTCCAACAATTAAATCGTCCGTTCAGTCTGACCATCTGTCTGAGGATGATACGCTGAACTCAACCTTAACTTAGAACCCAACGCTCCTTGCAAACTCTTCCAAAAATCAAAATTAAATCTTGGATCTCTATCTGACACAATGCACAAAGGAACACCATGCAACTTCACAATCACACTGATATAAATCTCAGCCAACTTCGGCACTGGAAAACTGATGTTAATAGGAATAAAATGAGCTGACTTCGTCGTAAGCCTATCAAAAATCACCCAAATTGAATCATGCCCTCTTAAAGTATTAGGCAACCCTGTCACAAAGTCCATTGAAATGCTATCCCATTTCCATTCTGGAACTTCCAACGGTTGCATCAATCCTGCAAGCTTCTGATGTTCAACTTTCGACTTCTGACAAGTCAAACATGCATACACCAAACGAGCCACATCACTCTTCCTCCCAGGCCACCAAAACAAACCTTTCAAATCTTGATACATCTTAGTAGCTCCTAGATGAATACTCAACTTACTTCTATGACTCTCTTCAAGTATCACTTTCTTCATCTCAACATCATCAGGAATACAAATCCGATTACGAAACTTCAACACACCTTGCTCATCTAGCTTAAAATCATTACTCTCAGATTGATCAATCCCAACCATCAAATCTACCAGTTTCACATCCAACTTCTGGGCTTCTCTGATACTGTCTAGAAATTCATTATTAATCTTCAACATACCCAACATAACACTCTGCGGAGTTACCTCGCAAACTAAGCTCATATCTATGAACTGCTCAATCAGCTCCAACTCTTTAATCATCATTGCTGAAATATGTAAAGTCTTTCGACTCAACGCATCAGCTACCACATTCGCTTTTCCTGGATGATAATTCAAACCGAAATCATAATCCTTTAACAATTCCAACAATCTTCGTTGCCTCATATTCAGCTCTTTCTGATCAAACAAATACTTCAAACTTTTATGGTCACTAAACACTTCAAATCTAGAACCATAGAGATAATGCCTCCAAATCTTCAACATAAAGACAACTACAACAAGCTCTAAATCATGCGTAGGATAGTTCTTCTCATGAGTCCTTAACTGCCTCAACGCATAAGCAACTATCTTACCATTCTACATAAGCACACCTCCTAAACCCATCTTAGAAGCATCACAATAAACCACAAAAGGCTCTCCTGGATTAGGCAACGTCAAAATCGGATCCGACGTCAACCGCTTCTTCAATTTTGTAAAACTTTCTTTGCACTGAACATCCCAAACAAAAGCTCTACCTTTACAAGTCAACTTAGTCAACGAAAGTGACAACTTAAAAAATCCTTCGATAAACCGTCTATAATAACCAGCTAATCCCAAGAAGCTTCTAATCTCAGTAGCTGACTTTGGAGTTTCCCATTGCAACACAGCATCAACCTTCGATGGATCTACAACAATGCCACTACCTGAAATCACATGACCAAGAAAACTAACCTCTTCCATCCAGAATTCACACTTGGACAGCTTTGCATACAACTTCTTCTCTTTCAAAATTTGTAATACTACTCTTAAGTGCTCAGCATTCTCTTCTTCGGACTTAGAGTAAATTAAAATATCATCAATGAACACCACTACGAACCGATCCAAATAAGTATGAAAGATACGATTCATATATTCCATAAATACTCCCAGCGTGTTAGTAACACCGAAAGGCATCACCGAATACTCGTAATGTCCATAACGTGTTCTGAAAGCCGTCTTCTGAATATCTTCATCCTTCACTTTAATCTGATGGTAACCCGACCTCAAATCAATCTTACTAAACACACGAGCATCCACTAATTGGTCCATCAAGTCATCTATTCTTGGAAGCAGATACTTGTTCTTAATAGTCACCTTATTCAACTGTCTATAATCAACACAAAGCCTCATACTTCCATCTTTCTTCTTCACTAACAACACTGGAGCTCCCCACGACGATACACTTGGTCTTACAAACCTCTTCTCAAGTAACTCTTCCAATTGCTTCTTTAACTCAGACAATTCAGATGCAGACATCATGTATGGTGCCATAGACACGGGTCTGGTACCAGGTACAAGATCAATTGCAAATTCAACTTCCGTCTCTGGCGGTACATCAAGAATCTCATCAGTGAAAACTCCAGGAAATTCACACACCACCTGCAATTCCTTAATTATAGCTTGAGTCTCTACAGATAGAGACGCCATCAACGAAAACATCTGTGCTCCCTCTTGCATCAACTTCCTCAACTGCCTAGCAGACAACAGACCATCTTCCTCTTCAAGAGTAGAAAACTTCACAGACTTGTCATAACAGTTAATATGAACACAGTTATGCTCTAACCAGTTCATACCTAAAATCACATCCAAACCTCTTATCGGCAAACAAACCAAATCAACAACAAAGTCTCTGTCGAAGATCGACAAGGGACACTTAGCACACAAAAAAGAAGTAGTCACCGACCCTTTGGCTGGAGTATCGATGACCATTTCTCCATTCAAAGAAGACAACACGAGACCCAATCTTTCAACACAATCAGCAGCAATAAAACAATGCGTAGCACCAGTATCAATAATAGTAATTAAAGGAGTACTATTAATGAAACATGTACCTCTAATAAGTCCGTCCTCAGAAGCTGTCTGATCCTCAACCAAAGCAAACACTTTACCACTTGACTGAGCCCTCTTCGGTTTCGGACACTGGCTACCAATGTGCCCTTCTTCTTTACAGTTGAAACAAACCACATTCTTGTGTTCACACTCAGATACAACATGTCCGTTCTTGCCATAACGAAAACACCTCTTCACCTCAGTAGTGCACACATTACTCTTGTGTCCAGGTTTCCCACACTTAAAGCAAATCACACCAGTAGGAGCATCTCCCCCACTAGTCCCCTGTCCATGAGCAACTCTCTGTTTACCCTTACCAGCTGGGGCATCATAAGGCTTACCACGACTCTATGGGTGCTTACCCCTCTTCTCACTAATAATCTTGTAATGAGCATTATTGTCTTCCTCATAAATCCTACAGCTATCAACCAAATCAGCAAAGACACGAATTTTCTGATATCCAACTGCTTTCTTAATCTCCGGGCACAACCCGCTCTCAAACTTAATACACTTCGAAAACTCAGCATTTTCCTCAGCGTAATGCGGATAGAACTTAGCCAACTCAGCAAACTTGGTAGCATACTCAACAACAGACAAATTCCCTTGCTTCAACTCAAGGAACTCAATTTCCTTCTTTCCACAGACATCTTCAGGGAAATACTTTCTCAAAAACTCCCTACGGAACACAGCCCAAGTGACACTCTCACCTGCAACTTCCAACTTCCGACAAGTCTCTAGCCACCAGTCATCAGCCTCGACTGCTAGCATATGAGTCCCATAACGAACCTTCTGCGCTAGAGCGCAGTCCATCACGCGAAAGATTCTCTCAATCTCTTTCAACCATTCCAAAGCTCTGTCAGGGTCATACTTTCCCTTGAACGTTGGTGGATTCTCTCTCTGGAAAGTCGCCAAGCTACGAGATCCAGTATTCCCGTCAGCATTCGGCTGATTTTCCATCGCATGAGCCATTGCTTCTAGAGCAGCAGCAAGAGCAGCATCATTCCTTCCAGCCATCTCAACTTTTCACTACAACATAAACAACGACTAGAACATCAAAATAACAATACTCGATTGTTAGACAACCAAGACTCGACGACAAGGTCAGACCAACCTTTTGCTCTGATACCAAGTTTGTAACACCCCAATTCTACCCCAAGCAATTATGCAAGATAAATCAGAGTTATAAAATTTCAATCATACAAATGAATCGGGACGTCACAAATTCTTCTAACAAATTCATTGCATTCATCGTGGATATATAACACTTTTTCAAACATCGGATGAACCATCAACATAACATCTTTAATAAAATAAATCAACATCTACGCAGCGGAATTCTTAATGACATCTCTAACAAAACAGCAACTTTGAATCATCTCATAAGTCATAATCAAATTGAAATTCAACAACTAAAAATCATCAATCAAAACAGCAAGCGTTCATCGCCCCGAGTGTTACATATTAGAGAAATGACACCGACTCGAACTATTGAAGGTATACAACCTTCACTCTCGATTACCTGCACGTTACCAACATAAGGGCAACATTCAAACAGAAGGGGTGAGATATCTAACAATATAATAAAGCGCATGATAATTAATATATTAAATTAGATCAACAACATCACCACTTCTCATCTCATAACCAACATCAATCTCAGCAATAATACACAGTCATTCACATCAAAATACACTTCTTTATGAAATCATATAATGTGACTCAAAACTATGCAAATGCATGTGGTACCATTGGAGCAGAACTCCCATCACAAAAATTTGCCAATTAATAGAGGCATCAACAAGGCATAGCCTTCATCTCAGAAATTGCCAATCTAGGCCATCTCAACGAGCATAAGCTCCATCTCAAAAATGCAATGTATGCGACACAACCATGAATGTAATGATAACACCCAAGTTAACAACATCTCAAATCATCTCAAAACATCTCAAATCATCATCTCAAACATCTAAAATCATCATCTCAAAACATCTCAAAATACATCTCAAAATATCTCAAAATACATCTCAAAGACATCTCAGATTAACATCTCAAATAATCAAAATAATTCATCAAACGTCATTTATTTATAAATCATCAAACATCATTAATTTATTAATAAATTCTCATTTATAACTCAGCAGTATTTTAATTCCTCAGTAAAATCAACACTGTCATTCTGTAACTCTAAAGTCAAGACCGCCACTTTCCTACTTTTATAGCTCAAACAACAGCTTCTAGAATCTAACATTCATCGTTTTGCACAAAACAGCGTAAAGGCCAACACAGCTTCTGACCACGCAACCTCTAACCAACACAGTTTCTAAATACACAACTTCTAATGACGCAACCTCTGGCGTCACAATCTTCTGACTAATGCAACCTCTGATCAAATGCAACTTCTGATCATCTCATCTTCTGACCACTCAACCTCTGATCATGACATCTTCTGACCACTCAACCTCTGATCATGACATCTTCTGACCATTCAATCTCTGACCAGATACAACTTCTGATCATCTCATCTTCTGACTAATGCCATCTTCTGACTAATTCAACTTCTAATATCAGAATTTCTACCTTTCACTAGGCTACACAACTTCTAACAGCTTACGTCTAACTTCAGAACTTCTATCTTGCACTAATCTGACGGAACTTCTATCAGCATCCTTCTAACGTCAGAACTGCTACTTTTCCTTAACATTATTATTTTAATTCCTTTTCCTGTTATCAACCTAATTAGGAATAGTATGATAAATCCTATTCTCCAAATTAATTCATTAGTTCTAATACAGCAGCGCTTGTCATCAATTTACCAAATTCTGCGTTTTCTGTACTGCAATATTCAACGTATTATTCTTCCCGGTTAGCCTTACAGATTCATACACAAAGCCTTAAACCTAATCTAATAGTGACAATTTATCACCAATAAATTACCTTATAATTCTATAGCAATTAAACAACATCAAGACATCCTTATTCATCCAAAAATTCACCTATTCTCATCACAAACAATCATATAATTTCAATTTAGGAACGAAACAACAGCCACCTCTAACCCCACATATCAATCATCATAAACCCAATTATAGAGTCAGAACCCCACCCTTACCTTGGATTGAAGGTTGCTCTACAATTTCCGGTTGAAACCTCGTGCTTGCCGTTCTCTACTTTCTCTAGCAGCTTGCACGTTCTCTTCCAAATCCTTATTTCTTTCTACTGCTTCCTCTTTCTATTCCAACAAAAAATAACAAAATAACCCTATTATTCTATTATTCCTTATTGGGCTTAAAACCAACACACCCCCTTATTACTTCTATTCTCCCAAAATAAGCCCACATTAAATAATATTACACTTCTAATATTATTTCACCACATAATATTATATCTCTAATATTATTTCTCCACTTAATAAAATAAATCCAATTAATTATAACACATCTTCATAAATATTCCAAAAATAATTTAATTAAACAATTAATTAAATTACGGGCGTAACATACGGGCTCTTAGATGCTAGCTCATTTGAAAAAATACCTTGTGCTTTGTGTGTTTGAAAAGGTATTTTTGAAAGAAAGTGCCTTAGTACGGAGAACTTTGTAATGTATCTCGGATTGGTAGAGAACGTATACAAAGTGTTTTAAAAATTTTTTTGGAAAGAGTTTTGTGTATGTGTAAAAGTTTTGCTTTGTTTTGAGCAAGCATCTATGAACTATCTACTTTACTCAAAAGGTTGTTCTTTTCCTCCTTTCCTTTAAATAGTGTTATCCTACTATTAGTGAGTAGATAACCCTAGTCATTAGATGTTTTGAGGGACATTCGAAGGGACGTTTTATAGTCACAAAGGCAACTGGGCAAGAAACCTTAGTAACCACCCTAGGGTTTTAAGATCATACCGAGGCAACATCGAGAGAGTCATTTTTTGATCTTTAAACTGGAGGGTAACCCCTAAAGTCTCTCACGTTTTGAGAGTTATGACAGTTTATCCGAAGGCAACCGAAGTGGGGATACCCTAGAGGTGTATATGTGCAATTGTAATGTTTTCAGTTATTTTTGTCTTTGCATTAGGTTTGCTAGCATTTGATTTTAAACTCTTGCCATATAATCCTATTAGTCATGCATCCAGACAGTTAATAGTTTGCAGTAATTAAAAGTGCGGAAAGATAAATCCTAAACTATTGCAAGGCTTTGGGGAGGAAGATTAATTACATGTCCAAAACTTGAGGGAAATAGTAATAAAGTAATGTCCTAACTTAAGCCTATTACATCCCATAAGCAAGTAAAATAATATGAAGAAAACAAGTAACAAAGTAATAAAGGCGCGCGAATTGAAAATAACGTCTAAAACCCTAAGTTAAAGTAAATCTTTTTTATCATTTTGTTTTATTTGGGAAATGTTAAATTAAGTTAAATCTAATTAATTAAAGAGAGATAAGAAAATAAAGTTATTGATTAAAATTAACCCTAAAACAAACCTAATATTTTTTGCATTTTTTAGTTTATGAAAAGAATTGAATTCAAACAAATCCTAAGTCTATTGATTTTAAAATTAAGGAAATAAGTTAAAATAATTAACTAAATTAAATTATTAAAACCTAATTCTAAGTTATTTATATTTTTTCTGATTTAATAAAAAAATGTTTTTTGAAAACAAATAAGTAATAAACTAAAAAAGAAAAGAAAAGAAAATAAAAAGTAAATGGGCCAAGTGTGAATTAACAAACAGAGGGGGTGAGATCTGGAATTTGTAAAGCCCAATCAGGGAGAAGCCCAGACTGGTGTTGGATTCAGCGTTGGCCTTCAGGAGGCACATTGTAGGCTGTATGTTGAAGCGCTTGGATCTGGATCAGATGGTGATGATCTGATAGTACATGGTGCACACGTTTGGCCTATGAACACTGGATCTGCAAGAAAAGTTAGAAAAAAAACAAAATGCAAGAGGCAGGGGTCGAACCCCTTCCCTCTCACATACGTAATGCCTTAACACACACACACACACATCCCACTATTGAGACGACCTTACATCCGTTAATATAAGCACAATGAAATGTATATAATGTAAAACAAGTAAAAATGCTGATTTGGCAAACACGCACGCTTCAGTGGCCCCTGGATGTTTAAATTGACCAATCGTGAAATGGCTTGAAGCCACATGTTGTACCTCAAAATTTCCCTCTCATTTATTAAGAAATCTCTCATAAGATCTCCATTGATTCAAGACTACACAAGGTTTTATCAGCTCAAGACACCTCCTTAAGCATTGATGACTCAAATTAGGGTTTGAGTTTGCACAAGGATAATTGAACTTTCAAGGCCTAAATTTACTTTAATGGAACATTAGGAGACCTCAATATTTCTCATGTCTAGTTTCAAGCTTTGGATCACATCTTTGCTCAGTCAGATGATCAGATGACCTAAATTAGCTGTATTGGATAATAAGTCAACTGTGGTCAACCTACAATCAAACTTCATAATTTTTTATCCATATCAACACAGTGAACTCATATATGTCAATTTATCAAGTTTGGATCACAATTCCTCAAGAAATTTTATCAGATTATTAAAAGGGCAAAATGGTCAAAATTAGGGTTTTAACTGAGGTGGTTCAATTTTTTGCTTTTGACCTAACAAATGACTTATTGGGTTAAGACATGATCTCAAGGATTCAAATACATAATTTTGACCTAATGGCATGGTTCAAATCACCTCTCAAGATCATTGGATTGACAGATGAATTTCAGTCAACTGATGAAAAGTCAACTGTATACTAAAAAGTCAAACTTTGACTTTTCAATCAAAATGAAGTTTCAAAAATCGAATTTCATCAAGACATGTCAAAATATGAAGTTTGTTCATCAAGAAATTGAAAAGTCAAAGTTATCTTTGAAAAGTAAAAATTCTAGGACTTGTGTTGGAAAGTTAACATTTTTTCATAACTTTGTGCCAAATTTCCATCATGATGCAAGATGATTCAAGGAAACCTTCCAACATGAAAGTTGTAGATCTCAATGAGATCTAAAACATTGTAGGGAAGAGCTTTTTCTAGAAATGCTTGGATTTTAAGTCAGGATTTTGACCTAACTTCATGACAACTTTTCACATAGTTCCAAATTTATTCTTTAAAAATGTCCAACATAAAAGTTATAGAGGATTTTACAAGCTTTTCAAAATGTCCAAGAACTTAAAGAGATCATTTTTGAGCTAGGAGATTCGAAGACTTGAAGTTGGCATGATAAACTTGAATTATAAGTCATTTTTGTGATGAACTCATAATCAAATCTCATAACCTTATCATTCAATCTCACTTTTCAGGCCACGTTTCTTCTAAATCTCTCCATAATTAAGTAATTACACAGACCCTAAGTGTATTACACAAGGATTTGATGTTTTGTCCAAGTCTTGATAGCATTTATGGTTGAAATTGCAAAAAGTAACATATCCATCTTGTAAAGCAAGCTTTTTCACAATGTCAACCCTTCTTGAGCCTCTCTCAATGGCTCCAATTGCACACACTCAACCTAGCAACTCAGAAGAAGCATGTTTAAAGTTATTCAACCACTCTACATAGCTTGTACCACACATTGGGATTTTGGTTTTCCACTTTGCTTCAAAAACAAGCAAAAATGCCATAACATGCGATCTTGGTAATCTGACCATCTCAAGTCTCCGAACCTTTTCCTATATATCAAGACACTCTTATACAACTTAGGACACGATTTTACAAGCCCTTAAACCCTCTCATACACTCTCAAACCCAAATTGGCCAAAAATCACCATTTTTAAGCTTTTGAAACCTTAACTTCGAAACTCATCACTCTTGCAACTATTATCAAAACAAATCATCTAAGCACTTCATATATATCATATAGAAGCTATCCATACCCCTGTTTCCTCACTATAACATCAATTTCATCATCCACCATTTTCAAAATCCACCATTGCAACTTGACTTGAGTAGACCAATCCAGACACTTTCAAGGCAAAGTAAAAGTTGCAACATACTCACCAAGGTCCCAGGAAGCTAAAGCAATCATCATATTGCTTCTGGAAGTCGTGTAGAGGCCATTAAATTTTTGCATCAATAGGTAAGTTTTTCCAACTTTGAAATCTTGATACAAGCATCATTTGCACTTACTTTCAAAAGATAAAATGTGGATATCATGTCTATGAAGCTAACCATATTCTTAAATTTCATTTTAATTGACTATGGGATGAGAATTTTGAAACTAAATTTTTTGGACATTTAGGTTTTCAGTTTGGTACAGGTAGAAATTCGTGAGTTGTAGTGGGAATAAATAAAAGCTAATTACATATTTGAAATCCTTGCGAAATTCTAAGCAAGTTTCATTTTTACATTTCTGAATTTGGTTGAGAAATGAGGAAGTTAGAGTTTTTTGAAAAAAATGGAAAATATTATTATTACAGTAACTGTTAGCGTGCAAGAGGAAGAAGAAGGAGGGCTTGGTCATTTTCAAATTTTTACATCTAAGTTCATTTTATATTTAATGATTGTTGTTTCACTAACAGATGTAACAACCACCCCAGTGGTAAGCAGCACGCGTTGTAACACCCCATTTCTACCCGGCGGATAATAAGAAAATCAGAGTTCAATATAAATAGGATGCTACATTTTCAACTTGAAATCAACTTCATTTAATCGCATATAAAGCTGATACGTAACACTTAACTCGGATGAACCGATAACAACTTGATTTAATCTTTAAAATAAAACAACTTTTTATTGATAAGCAGCGGACTATGCATATTGAACTTCAATTCACTTAACATCTTTATTCAACTAAAACAACTTTAAGACAATTACTTCATGTAAACAACTTAAAGATTCAGCAACAGAAATAAATATCAACCTTTAAACATCAATCGTTCATCTCCTCCGAGTGCTACGTATCAGAGCGACAACACCGACTCGAACTAACGATGTAATAACTATCCTTCTTGATTACCTGCACGTTACCAACAAAGAGCAATATTCAAACAGAAGGGGTGAGATGTCAAACTATATAATTAGTCATATGATAAATAATATATTAAATCAGCTTTAATCACAATAAAACATCAACATGACATGACTACTAAATTCACAGCTTTTAGATAATACTTGTCACAACAAGTCAACAACATAAAGCAACAACGAATCTATCTTCACAACAACTCAAGATGCAACATCAAATGCGACTCAATCACAATACATATGCATGTGGTACCATCGGAGCAGAACTCCCAACTTAAAAATTGCCTATTAACAGAGGCATCGACAAGGCATAAGCCTTCATCGCAGGTTTTGCCAATCCAGGCCAACATGGTGCCAATCCAGGCCAACTTAATAATGCAAATGTATGTGACTCAATGAATGCAACAATCACATACGACAACAACAATCACTGTCACAAAGGCATAAGCCTATATCGTCACTTTACCAATAATTAGAGGTACTCATCGTCGCTTCAACACTGGCCATAGGCCTACAACTTAATCAACTTATCAATCACAACATATAAACAATAACATATTCAATAACAACAATGTATTCGACAACGACATATTCATAACAATAATCAACAACACAATTCCATAAACCAGAATCATTCAACTTAATTCGACTTCACCTGCAAATCAACTTTATTCTACATAATTCTAGCTGTTAAATGTGACACCTACTATTTTCCTGCCACTGGATATTAGTGTTCTGTTTCATCAAAGAATACAATTCTGCTAAAAATACTACCTTGTACTTTATTTTGGGCTACTCCATAAACTTGTTACTGTTGCTGCTAAGGGTTATTTTCCATACAGTACGCTACTAATAAATATAATTATGCTAATTATTAATTCTGTTGTTTTCATTACTAATGTTGCACCTGCCATGAAAGTAATGCCTAACGTCACACCTTAAGGTGCCTAGTGGCACAACTTTTACTCAAGCACAAGGCCTAACGACACTCTCCACTCAGAACCCCCTGTCTATCGTCACAACAACAAACAAATATATATATGGTGCCGATCGGCACTCAGCTTCTCATCATCCCTGCCGATCGGCAGGGTCCTTCTCATAACATGTGTCGTTCGGCACAATACCCCTGTCGGTCGTCACTACATGTTATATGTGCCTCCGGTTGTCACTCTCCATTCACAACATGGTGCACCCTTTCTTCCAGCCACGCATACTTCACCAATTTACCCATTTTTTCATTGATTTTTAATTACAGCAACAAACAACTACACCAACATCAACATGGAACAATTTTCAACAACGAATTTATTGACAATAACCAATTTCATCAGAATATTCACAACAATCAACATACATATAACAACAATTTTTACAACTCAAATCCCACATAATATTTGTCATGCAACCCATTAGATAGTCAGAACCCCACCCTTACCTCGGATTGGAAATCGCTCTATAATTTCCGATTGCACCTCGCTGCTGCCATAACTCCAAACCTTTCTTCTTCTTCTTTTCTCTAAAACCCTTATTTTCTTTACAGCCACTTCTTATTTTCTCTTCTACTTGACAAAAACCTAATTCCTTCTTATTCAACTAAACATATAATTTCTATTATTAATTCTATTGGACCTAATATTCACACCACACCTTTTACTACCAACAACACTTTAAATTAAGCCCATAAGAAATAATAATAGTATTATTATAATATTATTTTCCACCACTTAATCAAATCAATAATAATCCAATATAATAATATTATTTCTCCGATTAAACCGACTATTTCACTTAACATCTCAAATCAACATATTAATCCGATCACGCCTCCTAAAATAATACCGACATTTAATTAAATCTTTAATTAATTTAATTAAATAATTAATTATATTCGGGGTGTTACAACTCTCCCCCATTTAGGATATTTTCGTCCTCGAAAATCTACTCGATACTACCACCCTTAACGCGAAGTTCACATTGTGATACGGTGGGAGAACTGACTTGATGTTTTACGTTTCGATCGCACTTGTGCGGTTAGCAAGAGTCGCCACCGACTTTTCTTTTATCCAAAAGGAAAGGTAAAAAAGCACATGAAAGACCTTTCGAGATTTTCTCTCGGGTTCGAGGGGTAGATTATGAAAAGGGAAGGTATTAACACCCTTTTCATCCATGGTTTTCCATGGGCACTTAGTTACTCGTTTAAATCACTTGCTTTCATTTGATAGTGTGCTTGTGGTGTGGGCTTTGAAAGTATTTTGAAAAATCTCTTTGTAATGGTTCTCATCTTTATAAGAACGTATACAAAGTTTTGTTTTCGAAAAATGGTTCAAAGATGTGTTTGGGAATCGTGTTTCAAAAAGTGTTTTGAAAAGAGGTTTTGCAATGGTTCTCGTCTTTATAAGAACGTATACAAAATGTTTTGTCTCTTTGAAAGTGTTTTGAAATGAAAGTGTAGGTGTGAAAAGTTTTTATTGTGAGCAAGCGAGTAACTAAGAGCGAATCTATCTACTCGAAAGGTCTTAAATTTTTATTTTCTTCCTCCTTTTATTGGTGTTATCTTACCATTGATTTGGTAAGAAGCCCCATTGTTGGATGTGAAGGGACAGGCGCGGGTCAATTTTACAATCATTGAAAGCAACTTAGGAGACGCTTTAGCAATTTTCGTAAGGGACGAGATCGTTTTAATCGAAGGCAACATCGAGGGTCATCGAGGGACTATGATCTTTTTTTTTATCGAAGGGTCATTGCTAGAGCGTCCCATATTCGAGGGACATGATTGTATTTCTGAGGCAACGAGCGAGGTTACCCTAGAGATGCGCGTGTGAAAAAGTGTGTTGGTTTCAAGTTATTTTATTCTTTGATTAGGTCATCTAGCGATTGATTTTTGAATCTTGCCATACACGCCTAGTTACTATACAGTATATGGAAAACAGTAAATTGTGGGAATTGAAATTCTATGCTATTACAAAATATTCGGGAATGGGGGTACAATTTTTACAAATGGGGATGAATCAAATGAGATAAGAAGGTCCAAATATCAAACAATACAACCAAATCGAATTTTGTGCGATTTAATTAAAGCTATGATAATCCATGAGATAAAATCAACAAAGTATGAAATGTTAAGTATTTACTTGAAAAGAGAAAAGCAAAACTCATTCTAAAATAAAAGTAATTGATTAAATTATATTCTTTATTATTTTGTATTTTTATTAATTATATAAATAAATTTAAAGAAAGAAAACAAACTAAATTAATTTTTTTGATGTTTTATTAAATGTAAAAATTAATAAAAACAAGTTTATGAAAAAAAAGAAAATGATAAAAATTAATCACAAAAAACCTAAATCAATTTAATAAAAATATTTTAAGTTATATTAGCAATTGTATAATAAAAAAGAATGTAAAAGAAAACAAATTAAACTAAAAAACACAGTGGGCTTAAGTGAATGAGATGTGAGGCCCAAAGAGAACAAAAAAGCTTATGTGCTCTAACAGAAAACAAGCCAAGAGGGGGGTGTATAATTAAAACGCGTAAATGGGCTTAGGGATTTATCAAACAAATAAGCCCATGTTTGTAAATCTGCTTAGTTGTTTGATTAAGGGAGAAAAATGAAATTAGGGTTCTTGGAACCCTCTCACTCACACGGCGCCACTCTCATCTTCGTCATCCATCTCTGTTCATCTTTTCATCTCTGTTGATGAAACCTCTAAATCTCTCACTAACCATCCCTGTTTCGCGAGCAAAATTGCTCTTTACCTCTTTGTCTCACTATGATTTGGCGTTTTTGAAAACCCTAAGTTCGGATTTGAACCCTAAAGGAACAAAATTGATTCATTTGATCTCCCCCCCCCCTAACTCTCTGTTGCCGGAGCACAACCGCTTCGTCTCTCTAAGCAAGCTCTAGCGATTTTCTTACAGGGGTAAGGTTTCTGTTCTTTTCACGATTTACAAAATTTCATTGATTTTTTCTCATCTCTATTGTGTTTTCTGTTAACTACCTTATTCTTTAGATGCAGAGAAAAATATATGGAATCATGATAAAGGGGAATATATCATACATGTTGGAGATCTTTTCGATGAAATAGGAAAGGGAAAGACGAGGCCGAGGCTCGTGTTCCATGGTGGCTGGAGTTACGGGGGGAAGAAATGAGGATTGAAGGCGTGGGTTTTCTGGTTTGGGATCTTTGGTTCAGGTTTGTTGAGTTTTGATGGTTTACTGCTTCTGTTGTTTGAAATTTACTATTGTATGTTGGTTACTATGTTTTGAGTTAACATGTTTTTTGTTTGATTCTTGGCTACTGGTTTTTGTTTGATGATTCTTGGATATATGTTACTGGTTTTTGGTTGTTTCAAACTTGCTTACAGTTTGGGATATTGGAAGCTGATGGTTGTTTGGGATTTTTCAACTGTTTCTGAGTTTGTGAAACTGTGTTTTAGATTTTGGATGCTTGGAGTTTTTTTTGAGGTTTTGACAATTTGAGACTTGTGTTTCAGTTTGAGGCTTGGTGATGTTTCTCTGGTTTTTTCAGTTTGTGAAACTGTTGCAGGTTTGGTTGATGGTGGTTTAATGGTGTTTTGAGAGTTGATGATGGTTGACTGTATTTTTCAGCTTGAGACTTGTGTCTCAGGTTTGATGAGTTTGGCTTGGTTTAGATTTTTTTTGAAGGTTGGATGCTTGTTTATCAGTTTGAGGCTAGTTGTTGTTTTTTGAGGTTTGGCTCGGTTCAGGTTTTGGAGGTTTGAGGTTTGAGACTTTGACAGTTTTTGAGTTTGGTGATTTTTTTTTTGTATTTGATGATGGTTCAGATTTGAGACCCCTCTACTGTTCTATTGCTTCCTTCTTATTATATTCACCTTACTTCTGTTGTCTCTATTCAAATGGTGGGAAACCAACAATTTTGAATATTTTAACATATTGTCCTTAAGGCTTTTTTTGTGGCAGTTTTGTTTTTTAGCACATTCTATGCAACTTGTGGCAGGCAGGGCAGCAAAGCTATGCATTCCAATAACCTAGGTGACTTCTTTCCTCTCTTCTCTCTCAATGACAATAGGAAAGCAAATTACTTTTTGCCCCTTTTTTCCAATTCTGAAAGGTTTGCAATGGAAAATGATGATTTTATGCCTCTTAAACAAGCTTTTGCTTATTTGACTTAGCTATTTATTTTTCCATACTGCTGCACTGTTGCCTGCTTTTGTTGATGCTGTTTGTTGTTTGTTATATTGCTGCCTCGTTTTTGTTGATGCTGTTTGCATTTTGTTTGGACAAAGCTGTTTGTTTGGCTTTTGAGGCTGTTGTTTGCGATGCTGTTTGGGCGTTCTGTTTGCGCATTTTGTTTGGTTCAGTTTGCACATTTGCTTGTTTGGACAACTTTGTGGTATTTTTTGTTTGGACAGTTTGTGGTATTTGCTTGTTTGGACAGCTTTGTAGCATTTGCTTGTTTTGACAGCTTTGTAACATTTCTTGGACAGTTTATAGCATTTCTTTTCCTTCTTTTTGTGAACCAAGATGGATAACCTTCTTGTGATTTGCAAATAGATTGTGATGAAATAAAATGACCTTCTGATTCCATTTTGCAAACCTTAATGATGAAAGCCTCTTTTTTTTTTGGAAAATTTTGTGCATGCCCAAATAATTTGTACTAACTATTTTTCTTTCTTCTGTTTTCATGTGAGCACAATGGATATGACAAAGCAAGGAAGGCAAGAAATTTGTGGCAAGCATGGAAGTCTTTGGAGATAAACAAAAGAATTGGATACGACTTCAATCTTCAGACAAGCTTAGGCATAGATTAATTCTCCTAGGCCAAACATTTATTGAGTTTTCTTGGTAATTTAGAAAAATCATTCTTGTATTATATCCAATAATTGTATCAATTCATTTTCAAATACGATAAGTTGTAAAACCTAAAGTAATTAAAAGAATAAATTACTTTGTAGCAATGTATGAAATTGGAGAAAATCTTATGAAATGTTCTGGTGTCACTTGAAATCCTTTACCAACAATAACTTGTAATTTCTCCTCGCATCCTATTTGATTTTTGAAATTCCCAATCAAGATATTTGAAGCAAAATGCTCTAGTCTGGTAACTTAAATTCCAAGCAATCCCAATAATTATGTAACTGCATTTCAAACAAACACGCACTGTATATTCCATTTCCTAACCAAGCAAATGTTTTAAGGACGCAAATCATCTGGTCAACTTGGATCCCACAATCATGATTGTCCTAAATAACAATCTTAATCTCTATCTCTTGTCCCAAACAAACCATGCTCTGAGAACAAACACTGTTTTTTCAGTAAACTTGAGGAAGCATGAAGACATGTGAAAACCAATTTAATTTTTGAGAACTCATTTTCTTCTGAGGATTGCAAGAAAAAACCCTAATTGCTGGTTTACTGCCACAGAAGAGAATCTGTCTGATCGATTCCCGAGCCAACTTGAATATCTGAGAAACCCTAGGGTTGTGTCTTCTATGAAAAATGGGACGGAAAAGTTTGGGGTACAACAGCTGCCCCTGTTCAATGTTCTTGAACCTGAAGAGTTAGATTGTCGAGTTTTGTCATTCGTGACTCGAAGGTAAAAGATGATTGGACACTAGAGTGCCCATAAATTTGCACTCGACAAAGGTGTAGCTGAGGGAATGGGCTTAAAGATGCCATTCAGATAGGTGTTAGAATCTTGTTGGAGATGGGCTTGTAGATGCCATCCAAGAATGTTTGTTGTATGTCAAAAGAATAAGCATCAGAATGGTGTCCGTATTTGGAACGTATCTGAACTGTATCTGTAGGATGAACCTGAATAAGCGACAAAATGGCTTCTGTGTCTGGAGCGTATCTGGACTGTATCTTGAAGTTGAAATCTGAATGAGCGACAGAATGGCAACCGTGTCTGGAGCGTATCTGGACTGTATCTTGAAATTGAAATATGAATGAGTAACAAAATGACTTCCGTGTCTGGAGTGTATTTGTACTTGGAATTTGAATAAGTATCAGAATGGCATCCTTGTTTGGAGCATATCTGGATTGTATCTGAAGTTGAGATCTGAATGAGTGACATAATGACTTCCGTGTCTGGAGTGTATCTGTACTGTATCTTGAATCTTTGAACATTTGTTAATGGTAGCTATTAATCTTATCCTGTAAAGGGTAAAATGTTAGCTGAAGCACAAAGTTATGTTGCATGAAATGTATGATGCAATATATGTACTTTATCAATGTTTATGATATATGGATGTAATGTATACGCATGTAGGCTGATTTGTTGTATTGCTGAGGAAAACAAATCCTTGACTGCTGTTGAGGAAAATAAATCCTTGACTGCTGCTGAGGATTCCGTTGTGAGAGTAATTCCATATACTTCTTGAGGAATCTTCCTGGGGAATCCAGAGAATTTTAATGACTTCTACTGGGGATTATTGACGAGAGTCTTTGTTCTGTCGAGGAGCAATAAAAACTCTGTGGGCAAAGCTTATTCCCGTTTGGAAAAAGTTCAGGAGCTTCGGTCGTCTGCCACTCTACTGGGGAGTTACCCTAGGTTGGGGAGAAATAAAAGTTAACCGTTATCTGGTTGATTTTCAGGCTTCAAGACAACTTGCTGGGGAATTTGGAAAAACTGGATGATTTCTGCTGTGGGTTGATAGTTTGAAGTTTCGGCTCCGCTGGGGATTGGTAGTTGGTAGTCTCAGCTCCGTTAGGGATCTATAGTTCAAAGTTTTGGCTCCGCTGGGGATCTTAATGACGTGCTGTAGGGATTGCTCATGGAATAGCCTAAAGACGTTTTCCTAATCTTTCAACCTGTCAGTAATTACTCTTTTTCATCCTGTTTATTTGTAAACAGTAATTATGTTCAAATGCATATGTTCATTAATGAATCATTGGGCGTTTTTTAAAATAAAAACACAAATGTAAAGAAAAAGGCAAATAGTTTTCTGTACTTTGAAAGAGATATCTTTGTATTTACTTTGAATAAGTATTTTGTACAAAGGAGACAGACATCCTAGTAAGAGGATGGTGTCATAAATAAGAAAAAAATTACAAAGAAAGATAACTATGTATAATAATTCCATGGGGTTCCCATTCTGCTATAACCTCCGTATCTCTGAATATCTTGTCCATTTGTTGCTTCGTCCGAAGATGATTGAATTGATCAGAAGCTCCGAGTTGGTCCATGAAGAGATTATCCTTAAAGGGATCCGATGAGACATAGTCATACGCTTTAATTCCCTAATTTTTGCCTGGACCGCCCTTTCGGGTTTTTAGTCCACTGGGAAACCCTTTTTTGCCCAAGTCTCTCTTTCAGGTTTTCAACTTGCCGGGTGTACAGATTCTTTTTGTTTTATCCCTAATTTTTTCCCGAACCTTTTGGTTCGCCGGGATGCCCTTGTTTTGCCTAGGTGTGTCAACCTAGCGGGTATCTTATGCGTAGTATCTTTTGACTATGTCTGCATTCGCAGGGTGTGGTACGTCATCACCGTCCATGGTGGTTAAGATCATCGCCCCACCAGAAAAGATGTTCTTGATTACAAATGGTCCTTCATAGGTAGGAGTCCATTTGCCCCTGGGATCACTTTGTGGCAAGATGATGCGCTTGATCACAAGATCTCCAACTTGATACACTTGGCGTCTGACTTTCTTATTGAAAGCCTTGATCATCCGCTTTTGATACGTCTGACCATGGCAAACAGCAGTAAGTCTCTTCTCGTTAATTAAGTTCAACTGATCAAGTTGGGTTTGGATCCAATCGTCTTCACTCAAACCTGCATCCTTCATGATTCTTAAAGAGGGGATCTGGACCTCAATAGGTAAAGCAACCTCCATGCCATAAACTAAAGAATAGGGTGTTGCCCCAGTTGAAGTGTGAGCTGTGGTACAGTACCCGTGGAGAGCAAACGGTAGCATTTCATGCCAGTCCTTGTAGGTGACTGTCATTTTTTGTATGATCTTTTTGATGTTTTTGTTTGCAGCTTCGACATCACCATTCATCTTTGGCCGATAGGGAGACGAATTGTGATGTTGAATTTTGAACTGTTCGCACAAGGCGGTGATCATAGTATTGTTAAGGTTTGTACCGTTATCAGTGATGATCCTTTCGGGGACACCGTACCGACAGATAAGGTTCTGCTTGATGAAGCAAGCAATAACATTCTTAGTAATGGATGCGAAGGAAGCTGCTTCGACCCACTTTGTGAAGTAATCAATGGCCACCAGAATGAAGCGGTGTCCATTGGAGGCTATAAGCTTGATCTCCCCAATCATATCAATCCCCCACATAGCGAAGGGCCAAGGAGCTGTTAAGACATTTAGAGGAACCGGGGGTACGTGTACCTTGTCTGCATAGATTTGACATTTATGGCAGGTTCGGGAGTGTTGATAGCAGTCTGCTTCCATGGTAGACCATTAATAGCCTGCCCGTATAATCTTTTTTGCCATTGTATGGCCGCTAGAGTGAGTGCCAAAGGTACCTTCATGTAATTCAGCCATGATCTTTTCAGCCTCAGCCTTGTCCACATAACGGAGCATAATAGAATCATGATTGCGTTTGTACAGGATGCCATTACTTAGGAAGAACTTAGTTGATAATCTCCTTAAGAACTTTTTGCCATTGACTAAAGCTCCTTCTGGATATTCTTGAGCCTCGAGATACCTTTTGACTTCATGAAACCAAGGTTGGTCCACTACTTCTTTGGTATTAATCTCGTGACAGTGTGTTGGTTCATCCATCCCTTCAATGGTAATCTGGGGAGCCTCGTTATCCCAATTAAGTTTATACATGGATGACATTGTAGCTAGAGCATCTGCTAGCTGATTTTCTTCTCATGGGAAGTGCTCGAAGGTAATCTGCTCGAAATGTGGTAACAGTGTCAAGACATGTTCTTTGTAAGGGATGAAGTTTGGATGCTTAGTATCCCATTCTCCTTTGATCTGACTGATGACCAAAGTTGAATCCCCAAACACAACTAAAGATTTGATTCCCAAGTTTATGGCAGCCTTGAGTCCAAAGATGCACTCTACCATGTTATTCGTACAGCTGAAGCAAAGTCTGGCGGTGAAAGGAGTATGGCATCCTTCCGGAGATATAAGCACAGCACTGATACTGTTACCAAGCGCATTGGATGCCCCATCAAAGTACAGGGTCCATCAGGATCCTTATTCAGGTCTGTCATATGGTCTAAAATCTCCAACATTGTCCAATGTCATGATGTCTTCGTCAGGGAAGTCAAACTTCATGGATTGATAATCTTCTACAGCTTGATGGGCCAGATGATCAGCTAACACACTGCCCTTTATAGCTTTTTGGGTCGTGTACTGTATGTCATATTCCGTTAGGATCATTTGCCATCTAGCTATCCTTCCAGATAAAGTAGGCTTTTCGAAGATGTATTTGATCGGATCCATCTTAGATATCAACAAAGTGGTATGAGTCAACATGTACTGCCTTAGCCGGCGAGCAGCCCATACCAAAGCGTAACAAGTTTTCTTGAGCAGTGAATATCTTGTTTCACAGTCGGTAAACTTTTTGCTAAGGTAATAAATGGCATGCTCTTTTCAGCCAGACTCGTCATGCTGCCCCAGTACGCATCTCATTGAATTCTCTAGGAATGTCAGATACATGATTAGCGGTCTTCCCTCGACGGGTGGCATCAAGACAGGAGGCTCTAGCAAATATTCCTTGATTTTATCGAAAGCAATTTGACAGTCATCATTCCATCTAACTACCTGATCTTTCTTCAGCAGCTTGAAGATTGGTTCACAAGTAGATGTTAGGTGAGAAATGAACCTAGTAATGTAGTTTAGGCATCCCAAGAAACCTCTGACCTCCTTCTCAGTACGAGGAGCAGGCATTTCTTGTATAACTTTAACTTTGGCAGGATCAACCTCGATGCCTTTGTTGCTGACAATAAAACCTAAGAGCTTACCGGACTGGACTCCGAATATGCACTTGTTTGGATTCAATCTTAGCTTGTACTCCTTCAACCTGACAAACAGCTTTTGCAAGTGATCAAGGTGTTCTTCTTCAGTTTGTGATCCGGCTATCATGTCATCTACGTAGACCTCTATCTCATGATGTATCATATCATGAAACAAAGCTACCATGGCGCGTTGATAGGTTGCCCCGGCATTCTTCAGTCCGAATGGCATCACTTTGTAGCAGAACGTACCCTGTTGTGTGACAAAAGTAGTTTTCTCCATGTCCTCAGGTGCCATTTTGATCTGGTTATAGCCTGAGAATCCGTCCATGAAAGAAAATACTTTGTGCTGGGTTATATTGTCAACTAGGGTGTCGATGTGTGGAAGTGGAAAATCATCTTTAGGGCTGGCCCTGTTTAAGTCTCTATAATCCATGCACATTCTCACTTTGCCATCCTTTTTAGGCACGGGAACTATGTTAGCAACCTATTGTGGATAGGAAGTAACAGCCATAAATCCAACATTGAACTGCTTCATAACTTCTGCTTTGATTTTCTCTGACATGTCAGGTCTCATGCAGCGGACTTTTTGCTTCACTGGTGGACATTCTTCTCTAGTGGGTAGACAGTGTACCACAATGTCTGTATCGAGTCCCGGCATGTCTTCGTTTGACCAGACAAAGATCTCAACATAATCATGTAACAGCTGAATTAGGCGCTCCTTGACACTCAGCTCTAAATTGGCACCCACTCTGATTTCCTTTCTGTCTTCCTCAGTACCCAAGTTGATTGTATCCAACAGCTCCTCATGAGGCAGAATAGCCCTTTCCTCTTGTTGTAGAAGTCTAGCCAATTCCCCTGGCACCTCACAATCTTCCTCACCTTTGTATTAGGCTTGGTAGATCAGATCTTCAGAGTCACTGAAGGCTATAGCAGTATCGTTACCCATGGGATCCGGAATGGAAGGGTACTTGCATTTGTGAGTGTGGGTGTGTGTAAGGGTATAGCCATCTTAAAACAACAAAATGTAAAATAAAGACAATGAGCACAAAAGGTTTATATATGAAAAAGCGTCCATGATTCATTGAAATGACATATGAAAATGAAATAAGAACCCTTACAAATGGACCATTGTGCCTCAGGTAAGACACAAGGTTGAAAAAGTACGAATTGTTTGTGAATTATTACAAGTCCAACAGGAATGTAAAAGATAAATTACTGCGATATGAAAGTTATCGGGATGAAGTCTTTGGCTTCCCAGTTGCACAGTCCTCCGTCGACAGTAGGAAAAATCCAGTCTTCCAAGCTGCCCTCTTCTTCACTGTCCTCTAGTGCATTAACCCCTTGGTGAATGATCTTCACAGGTGGCCCTCCGGCACGGGCGCGGCGCACGGCCTTCTAAGCAGTTGAGGTGAACCCCAAGCCGAACTTAAAGGATTTGTAGGGAATGTCTGGTAGTTGTCCCCAGATGGTGGATCCGCCTTCTTCCACTGCTGCCTTTGCATCCTTGAGAGAGGACATCTGAGGTGGAGGTCTTGTGATCATAGGAGTTGAGGATACCGCCTTGGTCGCTGCTATTTCTGGGGAGACTTCTTCAAAATGTTGGAAAGGGGTTTCAATGAATTCGCCATCCAATTCCACATATCGGAATGAATTCAGATGACTAATCATGTACTCCTCTTCCCCATGGACAGTTATGATCTTCCCTTGGACGGGGTACTTGAGCATCTGATGAAAAGTGGAGGTGACAGCACCGACGTTGTGGATCTAGGGGCGTTCCATCAGACAAGAGTAGGAAGGACGAATGTCCATCACGTAGAATGTTGAATTAAAGGTCTGAGTTCCCACCTTGATCGGGATGTCCACCTCCCCATGGACCATCCTTTTAGAGCCGTCGAATGCTCTCACAATTATGTTGCTGGGTTTTAAAGTCATCCCCTCACAATCCAACCTATCCAGGGCTTTCTTCAGCAAGACATTTAAAGACGATCCAGTATCAACCAAGACATGGGCTAGGGTTATTCCCCTACACTCCACCGAGACATGTAGTGCATCGTTGTGTTTTCTCCCTTTGGGGGTCAATTCAGCATCGGAGAAACCCAGGCCATTGTCAGCTGTCACACTGGCCACACACTCTTGGAATTGATCCGCAGACGTCTCTTGCGGTACATGAGCCGTCTTTAGAAATTTTACCAAAGCTTTAGCATGCGCCTCAGAGCACATCAATAATGCTAACATAGAGATTTTGGAGGGGGTCTGCCCCAGTTATTCTACCACATCATAATCACTCTTTTTAATGATCCTCAGGATTTCTTCCATCTCCTTCTTGGATGTCTCAGGAATAACCAGTGATTGAGCCTTCGTCAGGACATGCTCCTCTTGAACGTTCTTTCCTTTATTCTCAGCAGTGGAAGTAGGGATAGGAATTGTATTGTCTTCTTTGTTGGTTGGTACACTTACAGGTACAATTGCTGGTGTAGAGGTAATCTTCGGAATGGCCACGGGTCCAAAGACTGCTGTTGGAGGAGAAATCTCTGGAGAAAAGATTCTTCCACTACGGGTAACCTTGCTTGTTCCGGCAATGTTATTGATGTCGGAATTGTCCTCTTCAGAGCTTTCTTCTTTGGAAGTCTGTTCAATCTATTTGACACCATGGTAGTAGATTTCTCCACCATAGTTCCATGGTACCGTTTTATCTAATTTGTATGGGGTTGGCCCGGGCATTATTATCTTAAGTGGAGCAGTCACTGGAGCAGATGTAATCCTAATGGGTTTTTTAGGAACCTTGGAAGGATTGGCGTATATGGTTATTATTGAAACTTATGGAACTGGAATGGGTGAAACAGGAGCTTTCTCAAACAAGATTTCTTGGTTATCAATCAGTTGTTGGATACCTTTCTTCAATAAAGGGCAGTCAAATGATGAGGATAGGCAAATACGGCAATCTTTGTCACAACCTGGGAACACCTCAGCCTTTAACAAATTCAACTTGATGGTCGAGAGGGAGTTAGCAATTCATCCACGGTGTCAACAAATAAGTCTTCCTCAACAGCACTGACATTGTGTCCATGCCTAGGCATCGGAGCGGAGATAACATTCGGTTTCTCAGACGCTTCAAATTCAACTTCCTTCGCGTCTATCATATCTTGAATCTTGTTCTTCAAAGCCCAACAGTTATCGGTGTCATGCCCTGGACTTTCAGAATGGTATGCGCACCTGGCATTCGGATGGTAGTGGGGAGATGCAGTATTAGGATTTTTAGGGGCCTCTTTTAGCATGGCCAGATTCAACTTCAGAAGATGTGGTAGGACTTGAGCGGGAGTCATGTTAATCTTGGTGAATTGCCGCACTGGCCTTTCCACCCTTGGCTGATTATTTCTTGTCTGATTGTTTCTCGGCTGGTCTGATGCAGGCTTTTGAATCATAACAGCCCCCACCGTTGGTCGGCACTTAGTTCTTCCCTGATTTCTCTGTGAATAGGTAGCAGACACTTCCTTCTTCCCAACAAAAGGTTTCTTTACCAAACTTGAGGATGCATCTCTTTGAATTTTTCTGCTTTTTATACAGGCTTCGACCTGCTCACCAGTCATGATTAATTCGGTAAACCCAGATGAAGAACTCCCAATCAAGTGATTGAAAAATGGTCCTGACAAGGTGCTAAGGAACATATCCACTAATTCTCTATCGGATAGAGGGGGCTAGACTCTGCCTGCGAGATCCCTTCATTTTTGAGCATAGGTTTTGAAACCCTCATCTGTTCCCATAGACATACTCTGTAACTGTGTCCTAGTCGGGGCCAAATCAGCATTGTACTGATACTGTTTGTAGAAAGCGGCAGCCAACTCTTCCCAATTACGGACATTGGACCATTATAATTGGTAGAACCAATCCAACTAAGTCCCCGAAAAACTTTCCTGGAAGAAATGCACCCACAGATTTTTGTCAGCCGTATGGGGCTGAATCTTTCTGACATATGACCTCAGATGTAGCTTTGGGCAAGAGATACCATCATACTTGGCGAAGGTTGGGACCTTGAATTTTTGTGGGATGACAACCCCTGAGATGAGTCCTAATTCTTCAAAATCTAAACCGGGTACTCTCTGAATTTCCATGGCGTTCAAACGATCCTCTAGCTGTTTGTATTTATCATAAGCAGGAGGATATTGCTCCTCAGAGTAATCAGGCTCTTCCTCTCCTTCGGATGCTGGGTCGTCGTTCACTTCCTGGGTCTCAGCCCCTCGGTTATGTCCTTCACCCGACGATGTTGCAAAATCCAAGGTTCGCCTGGTATGTCCTTTAAACCTTCTTCCCATAATCACAACCCCGGTTGGTTTCTTCGTCTTCTTTTTCTTCTCTTTGGCTAGCAAAGTCTTTAACTCCTCTTGCCCTTTTGTCAGAGCCATGAGCATTTGTTGAAACTGGGCATTCTGCGCCTGAAGATCTTTCACAGTCTGTTCAACATCCATCTCACTGAAATAAACAGTAGAACGATAAGGCGACTTGTTATGAGAGACCTGTATGATGTTATGATGAATGAAGATGCAATATGCAAATTATTTCAAGGAAATTTAGAAGATTTAAATTTTTCCAAACCAAAAAAGAACACATGTCATATTAAATAGAACCAAGTTTGAATACATCATGCCTCCTTGGGCTTACAAAGAAAGAAACAAAATACAGCAAAAACTCCTAAGACAAAAAGACCGAACGCATCCTTTTTGGAGAAATGTAGGTATTCAGATTCTTCTCTTCATGAAGAAACTTGGTGAGCTCCAGAACCTTCTTCTCGGTGGCGTAGTACTGGGTTTCAAAGGTGTCTCGCTCTTCCTTCAATGGAATCCAGGCTTTCTGCAGGTCTTCGAGAGAGGTAGGCATGTCAGGATGAAGAACGGTGTACGAGACATCTCCTCCAATAACAGGCTCAATGATGACAGGGAGGATGGAAGGGTAAGGCATTAAGAGACTCTGGGCACGAGCCCGTACCCACCCAAGGTAAGGCTCGAGAGGGATAGAGTTTTTATGTCCCAAAGTCCTACTGTCCACTTTGTTCACCTTTCCCGAAGCACATGTAAACCTCTGGCGGTAACCTGGGTCTTCTTTGTCGTAGTCGAAAACCAGACCCTGGGCGAGCACCTCATGAGGATCGTCTCTTTGGGCATACCCAAATTGCCGAAGAGCTAAACATGGGTTGTAAGTGATACCTCCCCTAATACCTAGCAAAGGTACATTAGGGAACTCACCACAGCGGTCAATGATAGAGATATCTTCCAAAGATCTTGAGCACCAACGAATATCAGAGTGAGTGAGAGACATCATCCTCTGAGACCAAGTCAATCTTTGCTCGTTCTTCAATGCTGACAGAGGCAGGTGTGAAGTGAACCACTTAGCGAGTAAGGGTATACAACACAAAAGGGTACCTCTTTTCTTCATGGTACGGGTATGAAGGCAATGCAAGATGTCTCCTAGCAAGGTGGGTATAGGATTACGAGAGAGAAAGACTTTGATGGCATTAACGTCTATGAATTGGTCCGAATTAGGAAACAAAACCAAATCATAAATGAGGAGAGCTAGCACGTCTTCGAAAGCTTGGAAATCCATGTCATCCCAGAATGAATGAGCTTTTTCCAATAGAAACTTAGCTAAAAATCCTTTAACCCCACTTCTTGTCTCCCAATTGACTGTGACGTCGGCCCTCTTCACATGTAAAGCTTCGACGATGACTTCAGGTTTTGGAATCCCTTCTAGACCGGTGAACGATATCTAATTAAGTACGGGCACCCCTAAGAGTAGAGAGAACTCTTCCAATGTAGGTACCAACTGATAGTTTGGAAAAGTGAAACAATTATGTACGGGATCAAAGAATTGGAATAGTACACACATCATCTCTTCTTGGAAGTTGGATGTATCCAAACTGAGGAGTCAACCATACTTATTGGTAAAAGGAGAATCCCCGGGCACTCTTGAGGCTAGCTCTTAAAGTTGACTATGTGATTTTACAAAGCTGATTTGGATGGTGTTTCTTTGGAGAAAATTCATATCCTACAAAATAAAAACAAAGATACATTTCTAAATCCTTGAAATGGTTAGTGAGCATGCATATGATGTTGATGATGTTTATGATGTTTATGTACAAGCCAACATATGCACACACAACAAATAGATCCCTATGTTTCAGGCTTGCATGAGTTTGTAGGTAAGTACCCTCTTGAAGTTTTAGTTGGCTTAACCTGTCCTAGAAATAATGATCGGGTTCTAAAGGATCTCAATATCACCAACCTTTCTCTTAGGCATTGTCTCAGCACAACAATCTTTTCTTGCGGCCGAGATATCCCAAAAGTCTAGCCTCAATGAGTGTAGTATCGAGTGTCAACCAATTTTCAGCTTTACACCGAAACCGGCTACCTCACTACGTCCTAATGGCCAAGTTTGTTCAATTAGGGTTCTAAGGTTAATTAGTGCTTCACGACGCCACTCAGCGGCCCTGTATTCTCCTCGATTCACCACGAGGGATTCCGGTACCCACAAATGCGTCACACTAACATAGCCATTGTTTTAACAATATCGGTCTACACCGTACAATCTCCACAATCTATTGCTATTTACTTAAAAAGGTGCCCCAAATCCGAGTGGAGGATCAAAGCAAACCCAATACAAAGAACTTAAATATAAAGCACATAAATCAAATAATGAAAGCGAGTAAAAGTGATCTATCCCTAAGGTAACCCCACTTTTTAGAAAGTCCCCAGCAGAGTCGCCAGTTCTGTGATACGGTGGGAGAACTGACTTGATGTTTTGCGTTTCGATCGCACTTGTGCGGTTAGCAAGAGTCGCCACCGACTTTTCTTTTATCCAAAAGGAAAGGTAAAAAAGCACAGGAAAGACCTTTCGAGATTTTCTCTCGGGTTCGGGGGGTAGATTATGAAAAGGGAAGGTATTAGCACCCTTTTCATCCATGGTTTTCCATGGGCTCTTAGTTACTCGTTTAGATCACTTGCTTTAATTTGATAGTATGCTTGTGGTGTGGGCTTTGAATTTGAAAAATCTCTTTGTAATGGTTCTCGTCTCTATAAGAGCGTATACAAAGTTTTGTTTTCGAAAAATGGTTCAAAGATGTGTTTGTGAATCGTGTTTCGAAAAGTGTTTTGAAAAGAGGTTTTGCAATGGTTCTCGTCTCTATAAGAACGTGTACAAAACGTTTTGTCTCTTTGAAAGTGTTTTGAAATGAAAGTGTAGGTGTGAAAAGTTTTTATTGTGAGCAAGCGAGTAACTAAAAGTGAATCTATCTACCCGAAAGGTCTTAAATTGTTCTTTTCTTCCTCCTTTTAATGGTGCTATCTTACCATTGATTTGGTAAGAAGCCCCATCGTTGGAAGTGAAGGGACAGGCGCGGGTCAATTTTACAATCATTGAAAGCAACTTAGGAGACGCTTTAGCAATTTTCGTAAGGGACGAGATTGTTTTAATCGAAGGCAACATCGAGGGTCATCGAGGGACTACGATCTTTTTTTTTATCGAAGGGTCATTGCTAGAGCGTCCCATATTCGAGGGACATGATTGTATTTCCGAGGCAACGAGCGAGGTTACCCTAGAGGTGCACATGTGAAAAAGTGTGTTGGTTTCAAGTTATTTTATTCTTTGATTAGGTTATCTAGCGATTGGTTTTTGAATCTTTCCATACACGCCTAGTTACTATACAGTATATGGAAAACAGTAAATTGCGGGAATTGAAATTCTATGCTATTACAAAATATTCAGGAATGGGGGTACAATTTTTACAAATGGGGATGAATCAAATGAGATAAGAAGGTCCAAATATCAAACAATACAACCAAATCGAATTTTGTGCGATTTAATTAAAGCTATGATAATCCATGAGATAAAATCAACAAAGTATGAAATGTTAAGTATTTACTTGAAAAGAGAAAAGTAAAACTCATTCTAAAATAAAAGTAATTGATTAAATTATATTCTTTATTATTTTGTATTTTATTAATTATATAAATAAATTTAAAGAAAGAAAACAAACTAAATTAATTTTTTTGATGTTTTATTAAATGTAAAAATTAATAAAAACAAGTTTATAAAAAAAAGAAAATGATAAAAATTAATCACAAAAAACCTAAATTAATTTAATAAAAATATTTTGTTATATTAGCAATTGTATAATAAAAAAGAATGTAAAAGAAAACAAATTAAACTAAAAAATGCAGTGGGCTTAAGTGAATGAGATGTGAGGCCCAAAGAGAACAAAAAAGCTTATGTGCTCTAACAGAAAACAAGCCAAGAGGGGGTGTATCAGTAAAACGCGTAAATGGGCTTAGGGATTTATCAAACAAACAAGCCCATGTTTCTAAACCTGCTTAGTTGTTTGATTAAGGGAGAAAAATGAAATTAGGGTTCTTGGAACCCTCTCACCCACACGGCGCCGCTCTCATCTTCGTCATCCATCTCTGTTCATCTTTTCATCTCTGTTGATGAAACCTCTAAATCTCTCACTAACCATCCCTGTTTCGCGAGCAAAATCGCTCTTTACCTCTTTGTCTCACTATGATTTGGCGTTTTTGAAAACCCTAAGTTCGGATTCGAACCCTAAAGGAACGAAATTGATTCATCTGATCTTCCCCCCCAACTCTCTGTTGCCGGAGCACAACTGCTTCGTCTCTCTAAGCAAGCTCTAGCGATTTTCTTAAAGGGGTAAGGTTTCTGTTCTTTTCACGGGTTACAAAATTTCATTAATTTTTTCTCATCTCTATTGTGTTTTCTGTTAACTACCTTATTCTTTAGATGCAGAGAAAAATACATGGAATTATGATAAAGGGGAATATATCATACCTGTTGGAGATCTTTTCGGTGAAATAGGAAAGGGAAGGACAAGGCTGAGGCTCGTGTTCCGTGGTGGTTGGAGTTACGGGGGGAAGAAATGAGAATTGAAGGTGTGGGTTTTCTGGTTTGGGATCTTTGGTTCAGGTTTGTTGAGCTTTGATGGTTTACTGCTTCTATTGTTTGAAATTTACTACTGTATGCTGGTTACTATGTTTTGAGTTAACATGTTTTTGGTTTGATTCTTGGCTACTGGTTTTTGTTTGATGATTCTTGGATATATGTTACTGGTTTTTGGTTGTTTCAAGCTTGCTTACAGTTTGGGATATTGGAAGTTGATGGTTGTTTGGGATTTTTCAATTGTTTCTAAGTTTGTGAAACTGTGTTTTAGATTTTGGATGCTTGGAGTTTTTTTGAGGTTTTAACAGTTTGATACTTGTGTTTCAGTTTGAGGCTTGGTGATGTTTCTCTGGTTTTTTCAGTTTGTGAAACTGTTGCAGGTTTGGTTGATGGTGGTTTAATGGTGTTTTGAGAGTTGATGATGGTTGACTGTATTTTTCAGCTTGAGACTTGTGTCTCAGGTTTGATGAGTTTGGCTTGGTTTAGGTATTTTTTGAAGGTTGGATGCTTGTTTATCAGTTTGAGGCTTGTTGTTGTTTTTTGAGGTTTGGCTCGGTTCAGGTTTTGGAGGTTTTAGGTTTGAGACTTTGACAGTTTTTGAGTTTGGTGATTTTTTTTGTATTTGATGATGGTTCATATTTGAGACCCCTCTACTATTCTATTGCTTCCTTCTTATTATATTCACCTTACTTCTGTTATCTCTATTCAAAATGGTGGGAAACCAACAATTTTGAATATTTTAACATATTGTCCTTATGGCATTTTTGTGGCAGTTTTGTTTTTTAGCACATTCTATGCAACTTGTGGCAGGCTGGGCAGCAAAGCTGTGCATTCCAATAACCTAGGCGACTTCTTTCCTCTCTTCTCTCTCAATGAAAATAGGAAAGCAAATTGCTTTTTGCCCCTTTTTTCCAATTCTGAAAGGTTTGCAATAGAAAATGATGATTTTATGCCTCTTGAACAAGCTTTTGCTTATTTGACTTAGCTATTTGTTTTGCCATACTGCTGCACTGTTGCCTGCTTTTGTTGATGTTGTTTGTTGTTTGTTATATTGCTGCCTCGTTTTTGTTGATGTTGTTTGCATTTTGTTTGGACAAAGCTGTTTTTTTGGATTTTGAGGCTGCTGTTTGCGATGCTGTTTGGGCGTTCTGTTTGCGCATTTTGTTTGGTTCAGTTTGCACATTTGCTTGTTTGGACAACTTTGTGGTATTTTTTGTTTGGACAGTTTGTGGTATTTGCTTGTTTGGACAGCTTTGTAGCATTTGCTTGTTTTGACAGCTTTGTAACATTTCTTGGACAGTTTATAGCATTTCTTTTCCTTCTTTTTGTGAACCAAGATGGATAACCTTCTTGTGATTTGCAAATAGATTGTGATGAAATAAAATGACCTTCTGATTCCATTTTGCAAACCTTAATGATGAAAGCCTCTTTTTTTTTTGGAAAATTTTGTGCATGCCCAAATAATTTGTACTAACTATTTTTCTTTCTTCTGTTTTCATGTGAGCACAATGGATATGACAAAGCAAGGAAGGCAAGAAATTTGTGGCAAGCATGGAAGTCTTTGGAGATAAACAAAAGAATTGGATACGACTTCAATCTTCAGACAAGCTTAGGCATAGATTAATTCTCCTAGGCCAAACATTTATTGAGTTTTCTTGGTAATTTAGAAAAATCATTCTTTTATTGTATCCAATAATTGTATCAATTCATTTTCAAATACGATAATTTGTAAAACCTAAAGTATTTAAAAGAATAAATTGCTTTGTAGCAATGTATGAAATTGGAGAAAATCTTATGAAATGTTCTGGTGTCAATTGAAATCCTTTACCAACAATAACTTATATTTTCTCCTCGCATCCTATTTGATTTTTGAAATGCCCAATCAAGATATTTGAAGCAAAATGCTCTAGTCTGGTAACTTAAATTCCAAGTAATCCCAATAATTCTGTAACTGCATTTCAAACAAACACGCACTGTATATTCCATTTCCTAACCAAGCAAATGTTTTAAGGACGCAAATCATCTGGTCAACTTGGATCCCACAATCATGATTGTCCTAAATAACAGTCTTAATCTCCATCTCTTGTCCCAAACAAACCATGCTCTGAGAACAAACACTGTCTTTTCAGTAAACTTGAGGAAGCATGAAGACCTGTTAAAACCAATTGAATTTTTGAGAACTCATTTTCTTCTGAGGATTGCAAGAAAAAACCCTAATTGCTGGTTTAATGCCACAGAAGAGAATCTGTCTGATCGATTCCTGAGTCAACTTGAATATCTGAGAAACCCTAGGGTTGTGTCTTCTATGAAAAGTGGGAGGGCAAATTTTGGGGTACAACACACATCTAACATTTTGATCCCCAAGTCACGTTTGGCAACACTTCGACCACTACTTTACCAACATTACAATAACTCAACACAATTCAAATCGATTACACACATGCCAATCATTCAACACTTTGCGACATAATCGTTACTCGCATCTCAACTACTCCACTATAATCTGAAATACCAACATTTAAAGTAGCAACAACTATAACACACTTATACTTGAATATACATCATCTCAATATCATCTTAACACCTTTTCAACATCAAAACACATACACAATTTCATTCCTGTATGTCAATTACCAACAAAATATCAACAAATTTTTTCACATCGTCGTATCACTCTTATAGTGACAACAACACAACCAACATAATTAACTTCATCACATTATGAAATATTATTCCTTACTTACGGTAATCAACAACAACATCATGACAACGTTAAAAAAATCATTATGACATCAACTTAACTGTATACTCAGCAAGCATATCCATAGCTCACCATCAACCAAAAATCCACAACAATCTTCTTATAAAATCCACAAATATTTACTAACAAACATAGTATCCTGACACATCATCCCTATATCAACAATCCACCAAATCAAACATGTAGACCAAGACATATCGTTCCCATAGGCTCCTGATGTTTTAATCCTTCACTTCTAACGAGTTGTACACGCATAACAATTGCACCACATCATGCTTCAGCTGTGCAACTCTGATCATCCATCTTAAGTCATCTCCTCATTAAATTTTCTGTCGATTATATGGTTTACAAATTTCAATCTAAAATCAGACTTTCTTTAACATCTATCATAAAATCGTTGTTCACTTGATATTCTCAATCTTTCACTTTGCGATGTTAACTCGCATACAAACCCACAACTCTGAATTGTTCATTACGTCTCAACTCTCACTCAACGACTCCTCTACTAATTTCACATAAACTGGTGAGCGATTATTCTCGCGATATAACATCCATACTTTTTCACACCATTAAGATAGCAACATAATCTCGTCTACTATTAACAATGGATTGAGGGTGATCAGTTCCTCAATTTGTCAATTAGTATTCGACAACCATAAGAGAGTATA
This sequence comes from Vicia faba, assembly GCA_948472305.1. NCBI lineage: Eukaryota > Viridiplantae > Streptophyta > Magnoliopsida > Fabales > Fabaceae > Vicia > Vicia faba. The sequence continues at coordinate 84,444,790 of OX451739.1, read as the reverse complement.
AATCATCGTACCAAACTATAATAGCATTTCCTTAAAACTCGTATTCAAGTTTTTTAAAACACAACATGTCTAATCCTCATTCACCCACCATCCCACGATGATCAATCATTTTCTAACTCCAGATCTTTTGGCATATCAATACATTACAAATCCTTTCACTCTAGTCTGAGTCTTTATCTACATAAAGGATTTTAACAACATTCTTAAACTCTTAATCTTCTTCCAAATTTCAAAATATCAAAAATACATGCATCTCCACCTCTCAAACTCATTCCAATCACACTCTCAACATTATCATCTTATCTAGCAACATTTCATATATATCTACACCTCAAACAACTACGATAGTAATCATCTAAGCTCAACAAGCTACTATATAATAGACTTCGTCGTTCTCCAACTTAGAACTGCATCCACCTTGAATAGATATACATACACTTTCACTTGGAAATAAAATTACTCAAGAGAACTCTTCTCCCAAAACTATAACATACATCCTGACAACTTAGCATAAATCTTCCTCCTTTTCAACACCGTAAATTCCACACAACTTTGCACTATCGTCTTTCGTTCTAATTAATAACACCAAAGATTTACAAATGATACCTTTGATTTCACAAATTAATTTAAATAAATCTTCCAATTGTTCCTTTAATTCACCCAACTCAGACACTGACGTCCCGTACAACACTGAAGAACAAGTTTAGTCCCAAAGACAAGCTTAACAACAAACTGCACTTACTTCCAATATCATCACGTGATAAATGATTCTATTACAGCTACTGGAACCATTTTTAAAATGAAGCTCATTTTGTTAGCTTTCCAACACTTCAAACAGAACTCAAATTGGATGCCCAGAACTCTAGTTATGAATTTTCGAAGTCCCACAATAATTCTGCAGTTTCCTGTGATTCGCTTACGGAAATTCCACTCCGAAACTCATTTGTCTTCAACTTAGACATATTCCAAAAAACTCTTAACATATCTCGTGCTCCCAAACTTCTTATAACTTGAGAGATGCATTTCTTCGCCAAAGTTTAGGTTCCAAAACACCAGGGCAACAATTCTTTTCGCAACGCTACTCACTTCTTCAAGTTTCGACTCAGACTTATGATCCACAACTACTTATCAACGTCAACTACTTCCGACAATCACTTATGTGATCCCAACACAAAATTTACAACAACTTTATTACTCCATCATTGTTCAAACATTGACATCTTACACTTGCTTCGTAAATCAACAAATATTACATCGCTCTTCATTCTTCGAGAAGTAAGCACCAACAAATTCTGATCAATTTCTCTCAAGGCGCTCTAACTCGACTAACAACAAGACCTTGAATTTAAGTCACCTTCAAGTTCGGGAATAACAACACTCTAACAATTCTTGCATTGTCGTTGTTGACAGCACATCGAACCAACACCTTTCAATTGAACATATCCGAGAAGCAAAGCTTCTCCCCCCACTTATCTTCAACCAACTCCTGCACACAACTCGATTAGAAAAACAACAAGCATCGACAGTGTTTCACAGACTTGTCACGCATTAAGGAATAAACGACATTAGACAACTTGGTCGGACGGACCGACCTGCTTTGATACCACTAATGTAACACCCCATTTCTACCCGACGGATAATAAGAAAATCAGAGTTCAACATAAATAGGATGCTACATTTTCAACTTGAAATCAACTTCATTTAATCGCATATAAAACTGATACGTAAAACTTAACTCGGATGAACCGATAACAACTTGATTTATTCTTTAAAATCAAACAACTTTTTATTGATAAGCAGCGGACTATACATATTCAACTTCAATTCACTTAACATCTTTATTCAACAAAAACAACTTCAAGACAACAATTACTTCATGTAAACAACTTAAAGATTTAGCAACAGAAATAAATATCAACCACTAAACATCAATCATTCATCCCCTCCCCCCCCCCCCCCCCCCCCCCGAGTGCTACGTATCAGAGCGACAACACCGACTTGAACTAACGAGGTAATAATTATCCTTCTTGATTACCCGTACGTTACCAACAGAGGGCAACATTCAAACAGAAAGGGTGAGATATCAAACTATATAATTAGTCATATGATAAATAATATATTAAACAGATCATATAAAATCACCACTTCACAACTTACAAACAACTTTAATCACAATAAAACATCAACATGACATAACTACTAAATTCACAGCTTTTAGATAATACTTGTCACAACAAGTCAACAACATAAAGCAACAACGAATCTATCTTCACCACAACTCAAGATGCAACATCAAATGCGACTCAATCACAATGCATATGCATGTAGTACCATCGGAGCAGAACTCCCAACTTAAAAATTACCAATTAATAGAGGCATCAACAAAGCATAAGCCTTCATCGAAGGTTTTGCCAATCCAGGCCAACGTGGTGCCAATCCAGGCCAACTTAATAATGTAAATGTATGTGACTCAATGAATGCAACAATCACATACAACAACAACAATTACTGTCACAAAGGCATAAGCCTATATCACCACTTTACCAATAATTAGAGGTACTCATCATCACTTCAACATTGGCCATAGGCCTACAACTTATCAATCACAACATATAAACAACAATGTATTCGACAACGACTTATTCACAACAATAATCAACAACACAATTCCATAAACCAGAATCATTCAACTTAATTCGACTTCACCTGTAAATCAACTTTATTCTACATAATTCTAACTGTCAAATCGAGACCTACTATTTTTCTGGCACTGGATATTGTTGTTCTGTTTCATCAAAGAATACAATTATGCTAAAAATACTACCCTGTACTTATATATATACATATCAAGGTTTTTGCCACTTTATTAACCTTTACTGTTGAGGTCCTTCTACGAATTAACTGCTAAGGGTTATTTTCCATACAGTAAGGCTACTAATAAATATAATTATGCTAATTATTAATTCTGCTAATTATATTGGTAAGCTACAGAAACAGTGTCTGCCATGAAAGTAATGCCTAATGTCACACCTTAAGGTGCCTAGTGGCACAACTTTTCCTCAAGCACAGGGCCTAACGACACTCTCCACTCAGAACCCCCTGTCTATCGTCACAACAACAAACATATATATATATATATATATATATATATATATATATATATATATATATATATATATATATATATATATATATATATATATGGTGCCGATCGGCAGGGTCCTTCTCATAACATGTGCCGTTCGGCACAATACCCCTTCCGGTCGTCACTCTCCATTCACAACATGGTGCACCCTTTCTTTCAGCCATGCATACTTCACCAATTTACCCATTTTTTCATTGATTTTTAATTATAGCGACAAACAACTACACCAACATTAACATGGAATAATTTTCAACAACAAATTTATCGACAGTAACCAATTTCATCAGAATATTCACAACAATCAACATACATATAACAACAATTTTAACAACCCAAATCCCACATACTATTTGTCATGCAACCCATTAGATAGTCAGAACCCCACCCTTACCTCGGATTGGAAATCACTCTATAATTTCCGATTGCACCTCGCTACTGCCATAGCTCCAAACCTTTCTTCTTCTTCTTCTTTTCTCTAAAACCCTTATTTTCTTTACAACCACTTCTTATTCTCTCTTCTACTTGACAAAAACCTAATTCCTTCTTATTCAACTATACATATAATTTCTATTATTAATTCTATTGGATATTCACACCACACCTTTTACTACCAACAACACTTTAAATTAAGGCCATAAGAAATAATAATAGTATTATTATAATACTATTTTCCACCACTTAATCAACTCAATAATAATCCAATATAATAATATTATTTCTCCGATTAAACCGACTATTTCACTTAACATCTCAAATCAACATATTAACCTGATCACGCCTCTTAAAATAATACCGGCAGATCCTAACTTAGACCATTTCCAATAATTAAATATTTAATTAATTTAATTAAATAATTAATTATATTTGGGGCGTTACACGCGTTTCATGTCACTTCTTATCCTAAGGGTGCGGGTTCGAACCATAGTGAACCCCCATTTTGCATACTTTGTGTTATTTTTGTGATTTTTGTGATTTCGGGAGCAATCTTCTCATATAATATCATGCAAGCACATGGTTGACAAGCAAACACACATAGCCTAGTGGTAATCTTTTGATCCAGCAACCTGAATATCTTGAGTTCAAGCCTTGGCGTGACCAAAACCTTATTTTTATCACTTGACTCATTTTACATTTTTTTAACAAACTTGAACAATTTATTTAACCCATCAAGTTAACTCCTTTTGAACTAATTTTTTGCACACTACTAGTTTATTAGGTCTATTTTATGAATATATAAAAAAATCAACAAAAATATTTTTATTTTCATTATTCGTGATTTATTCAAAGTAGCATCTTTTAGGTTTTTTTCTTTATTAAAAACTAAAAAAAAAACATTTTTCTTAACAAATTTCTTTTCTTGATTAAATTAATTTTTAACTTAGTTTTTGCTTTGAATTTCTTTTCTAATTAAATCAAATTAGAATTTAGGGATTTTAATTAATTAAATTCTTTTCTTTTATTAGTTTAATTAAATCAAGACTTTTCATAAACAAAAAAAACAATTTTCTTTTCCTTTCACATTGCTTTTATATTCTTGCACATTTTATCTTGCAATATTCAATATGGTTGTAATAGTATAATTAGAACTTTATTGCTTTCATCCCCCATTTGTAAATTGTGTCCCCATCCCCAAATGATATAATAGCGTAGAATTTTATATTTCCGCAATTTATCGCTTTCAATAAAAATGTTAGTAATTAGAGTTTGTATGACAAGACTAAAATCAACAAGTAGATAACCCTAATCAAAGATTAAATGCATGCAAATCAAACACACTATTCACACATGCACCCTTAAGGTTAACTCCACATGTTGCCTAAAAAATGGTCATGTTATGCATGTGGGATGTCTTAGCAAAAACAATAAAAAATACAAGATCATAGTCCCTCGATGACGCTTCAAAAGTTTTCTTTCAAATGATCTTAGTCCCTCAAAGAGAAATGCTAAGAGATCTCACAACATTGCTATCATGACTATACGATGACCCACGCCCGTCCCTTTACATCCAAAGATAAGGCTTCTTACCAATCAATGGTAAGATATCAATATCAAAGGAAGAGAGAAACGAACAAAAAAGACTTTTGAGTAGGTAGAAACGTTCCTAGTTACTTGCTCACTTTCAAAACAAACATCCTTGCAAACACACACCAAACACTTTCAAAACATGAAATTTTTCAAAAGTCCAACACTTTTTATACATTCTTACGAACAAGAACCATTACAAAGTTTGCTTAAACGAAGGCGCCTTTTTAAAATACTTTCAAAACTCACCACAAAGCACATTTTCAAACAAAAGCAAGTGATATAGCAAGCAACTAAGAGCCCATAGATAACTATGGATGAAAAGGGTGCTAACACCTTCCCTTTTCATAATCTACCCACCAAACTCAAGAAATAATCTCAAAGGTCTTTCCTGTTCTTTTCCACCTTTCCTTTTGGATAAAAGAAAAGTCGGTGGCGACTCTTGCTAACTGCAACAATTATGATCAAATGCAAAACATCTCAAGTCAGTTCTCCCACTGTATTATAGAACTGACGACTCTGCTGGGGAAAACTTAAAAGTGGGGTTACCTTAGGGATAAATCACCTTTATTTGCTTTCATTGTTTAACTTGATTGCTTTACATTTCGATTCCTTATTTGGGACTGTTTTGATCCTCTACCTGGATCTGGGATACCTTATAGGTAAGTAGCAATACGTTGTGGAAATTGTGCAAGGTATACCGACATGGTCTAAGTAATAGCTATGTTAGTATGACACATTTGTTGGTACCGGTAGCCCTTGAGTATTCAAGGAGAACGGGGCCGTTGTGTGGTGTCATGAAGCACTAACTGACTTTAGAACCTTTACTTGACCAACTTGGCCATTAGGAAGTAGTGAGGTATCCGGATTTGGTGCAGTATAAAGTTGGTTGATACTCGATACTTCGCTCATTGAGATCGTACTTCTCGGGATATTTCGGTCGCCATTAAAGAGGCTTGCGCTGAAACAATGCCCGATAAGAAAGATCAGTGATATTGAGATCCCTTAGAATCCATTTACTATTACTAGGACAAATTGAGCCAACTAAACTTCAAGAGGGTACTTACTTACGAACTCCATGCAAGCCTAAACCTAAGGATTTGTCTACTTTGTGTGTATATGATTATTTGTACATAACAACTTGCTTGCTTTGCATACTTGTACATAACATCATAACATCATACCATAGAATTTTCAATAACTATTTCAAGGATCTCAAGGGCCTGTGATGAAGGGTCATGTTGAGCCAGGCACCTATCAAGGGGAAAAAGGATTCGTTCTCTAATCAAACACCGTCAAAGGTCAACATATAACTTGAGTCAAGGGCTATGACCATGGTGAGCTTGATTCTCATGGAATGACATCCACCGATACAAATTTTTCCAATCAAAGTTGTTGATCAATGTTCAAATTCTAACATCTTTTTGTGTTTACCCCGCGAGATCCTTGAAAACATTGCATCCACATATTATGCAAGTCATCATAACAGGTTTTCCCGTATAGGCTTTCTCATCTGCTTACTGTTTATTTCAGTAAGAGATGGCTCTAAAGCAAACAATTAAAAATCTCCAAGCTCAAAACGCTCAGCTCCAGCAAGCACTCATGAAGTTGGCCAAGGGACAGGAAGATCTGAAAACACTCTTCACCAAAGAGAGCAAGAAGAAGAAAAAGTTTATCATCCTCAACGTGAGAAGAAGGTCCAAGGGGCATACCCAGCTCACTCAAAGAGAAGATTCTTCTTCTAAAGACAGTCAAGAAGAGGAAGCTGGAAGCATTAGAGCTAATATAGCTACTGATGACGAAGACTCTTCTGAGGAGTAGTATCCACCAGCGGATGAAAAATGCAAACAACTTGAAGACAGACTAAAAGTTATGGAGATACAAGTTGTGCCTGGTTTGGATTTAGGAGACATGGGCTTGGTTCTAGAGTGGTCATCCCACCAAAGTTCAAAATCCCTACCTTTGCCCCGTATGATGGAGTCTCTTGTCCTAAGATGCATCTAAATTCTTATGTCCGCAAGATTCAACCATACACAACTGATCAGAAGCTTTGGATCTACTTCTTCCAAGAGAGTTTAGCTGGGACACAACTTGAGTGGTTCTATCAACTGGAGAGTTCCCACATTCACACTTGGGAAGATCTAACCGCTGCTTTTTTACAAGAAATACCAATACAACGTTGATCTTGCACCAACTCGTGTGCAGTTGTAGAACATGACCATGCGTTCCAATGAGGGCTTCAAAGAATACGCCCAAAAGTGGAGAGATCTGGCTGGTAGGGTGCAGCCCCCATTAACTGATAGGGAGCTGATTGAAATCTTCATGGGAACTTTGACAGAACCTTTCTTCAATCACCCAATCGAAAGCTCCTCAACCGAGTTCACCGAGATAATACTGACTGGCAAAAGGATCGAAGCTGACATCAAAAGCGGAAAGATCCAAGGGGCTACACCCTCTGATGCTCAGAAAAATCCATACAATAGGAAGAAAGAGTCCAATGATGTGTATGGTCAAAAGAGTCTTAACAAGAGCAATCATGACCAACATGTGGGGGTAGTCCTGATCTCCGGTCCTGCGTCACAGCGGCAACAACAAAGGGGAAATCAACGAAGGCCACACGAGTCCAAAAGACAGTTTACCAACATCAAGATGCCGCTGTCTCAAGCACTACAACACTTGTTGAAGATGAACCTGATCACGTTGATAGGACCTCATCCAAACCCCAAAAGTTGTTCTCCTAACTACAATCCTAGTGCAACATGTGCTTATCATTCTGGCAGTCTCGAACATGATACTAACGATTGTTGGGTGTCAAATTACAAGATTTAAAGCATGATTGACGCCAAGGAGATCGAGTTTGATCCTCTAGAGACTCCCAACGTGATCACCTCTCCCATGCCAAATCATTGAGTGTTCCAGTTCATTTTTGAATTTTCAATTGAAATTTCTTTTGTTATTCAAACAATTATCTTTTAATGTTAAACTATGTTTCATTAATGCATTGTATATGTTTGTCTTGAATTCGTCCATTCGTTTTCACTATATTTAAACTATGATTTTTACTCTCAACTCTTGCTAAAAGTTACAAGCCTTTAGAGGGAGGATGACGAAAATAATGCCTTAATCCCATACAGTATGCTTTTGGACAAACCTTGCTGATGATGTACAGGCGTTCTTTCAAATGCTAAATGCTGGAGTTATAAGGAAGATAATCCCTAGTCAACCACTTTGAGCCAAAGAAGTAGAAGTTTTCTTTTTCACGCAAATTGAAACCTTTAATCAAAACTCGGGGCAGGGTAGTCTCTCAGTTAATTCAAATGTGCATTCAGTCACAAACATTCACTTCGTAATACAATGAATGACGTCAAAAACTTTCCTATGGAATCAAAAGACGGCGATGGTTCCCTATCACATAAGCAGTCATTGCCTCTCAAAAAAGAAAATTCCGCTAAGTCAAAACCTATGAAGGAGACTTAAGAAAAAAATAGGGGCATCCCGCTGACTATAATCTCAAAATAAGAACGGTCAGGTAAAATCAGGGATGATAAATCAAAAAGAGGTCACTACAAATCCTCAACAACATGAAAAATGTTGCAAAAAATAACTTCCTTCAGATAAACTAAATTTTTCTGAACCATCACCAAAACGTCATTGGAGTTCGAACGTACAATTAACCGAGTTTAGGACTGAAGAACATCACGAAGAATGGGTGGGTACAAATAAAATTTGAGCCTTTATCCTTTGTTGCTTAAATTGTGAACCAAGCCAGGTTACAACCCTTCAAAAGTCCTAATTGAAGCATGGCTTAATTCGAAAGCATACTGTTACAAAAGGTATCCTGACTCCTGTAAGGCTTTACTCTAAATCCTGAGTTGAATTTTCCTGCAAATTTTTTTATCTGCTAAAACGCATTTTCAAAAATTCAAGACAAGTATAAACTTTGCATTATTTGAATATCATTGTTTGCATATGGCTACTTGTTTGACAGCAGAGAAATTCGCACGGTGAATACTAGTGAACAAAACCCTCTAAATAAACAAAATCACTTACAGTGGGAAGACGCTTCTCATAACAGATTTCCTATAAGCAAGGGGCATAACATGATCATTATCTAGCACATCTGGGGCAGTCCAGTCAAGATTCCAAAAAATCTCTCAAGAAGTGTTGAGTAACTAGGAACATGTCTGTATCTGAATCACTCGGTGCATTGAACACGAATCCTAGCAAAGGGTTACGTACAATCAAACATTTTCTGGCAGTGCCACAAACACCTGCTACTAGGTCCAATGACAAATCCCTCACAAAGTCCTTTTCATAGGGTGACCCCAACCAGGTTTTCAATCTCTGAAAACTTCTCCCCAACTAAGTCAACCTCAAGAATCCTCGAGGATTTCTGCCAAAATAAGACTTTTCCCCAACAGACTGGTGACAAGGTTTATTTCCCCAACAAACTGCAGATTCCCCATCTTGAGTTTGCCTCTCCGATTGCTACAAATCAAGGGACCGCAACTCCTCTTCCTCAACAGACTTTTCTACAATCCCTAGTAAGTTACTACAAAGCCTGGACCCGACCAGATATCAGTTTAACTTCATCCTTTCTAGCAAGTTACCACAAAGCCTGGAATCCGACCAGATAACAATTAACTTCCTTATCCCCAGCAAGTTGTTGTGAAGCTAGGAATCCAACCAGATAACAACCTAACTTCACTCTCCCCAAGAAATTTTCTACGAAGCCTGGAATACGACCAGATCACAGTCAATTTAATTTTCCCCAAGATAACTCGCCAGTAGAGCAACAAACAACTGAGGCTCCTGAATTCTTTTCCCCCAAGCAGAAATCAACACTCTCCACATAGCCTTCTCAAGAAAATCCAGTATTCCCCAACGGAGTTTCTCCTTAATCAACAAAACAGGAATCCCCAGTGGAAACATCCTAAAGCAAGGTTCAAAGAGGATCTTACTCTTCATCCACAGCAGCGGTCTAGGATTTCATTTCCCAAGGCTCCCCAACATTTGTCAAGGATTTATTTTCCAAGACAGAAATGCATTCCAACAACATTTCGCATTTCATATATCATATCACATACATGACAAATGCAGTCAGCACAACCTCATTTACTTTGAGAACATCATTACACCATGAATTTCATACATCATGACAATGCATGCAGCTAACATTTTTCCTTTTCAGGAAAAGGTCAATCAATAGATGTCTATCATCAACAATTTTTAACATGTCCAAGATTAGTTTCCAAAGCAAGACCGAGCAACTACCTATGTGACCAGATGCATATTTACACGGGATAATCATGAAGCAATCTTACATGGATTTATTCTCATCATGAAGCAATCTTACACGAGTTCCTTCTGACTTCCAAATGTAGCTTTACACTGGCTCATCATGAAGCAATCTTACATCGATTCCTTCTCATCATGAAGCAACCCTACCCAGGTTCCTTCTCATTCCTAGATGCAGTTTTACACAGACTCATCATGAAGCAACCCTACCCAAGTTCCTTCTCATTCCCAGATGAAGTTTTACACTGACTCATCATGAAGCAACCCTACCCAGGTTCCTTCTCATTCCCATATGAAGTTTTACACGGACTCATCATGAAGCAACCCTACCCAGGTTCCTTCTCCTTCCCAGATGAAGTTTTACACGGACTCATCATGAAGCAACCCTACCCAGGTTCCTTCTAATTCCCAAATGAAGTTTTACACGGACTCATCATGAAGCAACCCTACCCAGGTTCCTTCTCCTTCCCATATGAAGTTTTACACGGACTCATCATGAAGCAACCCTACCCAGGTTCCTTCTCCTTTCCAGATAAAGTTTTACACGGACTCATCATGAAGCAACCCTACCCAGGTTCCTTCTCATACATTTCCAGATATAGTTTCACACGGACTCATCATGAAGCAACTACCCAGGTTCCTTCTCTACATTTCCAGACGCAGTTTTACACGGGCTCGTCCTGAAGCAACCCTACCCAGGCTTCCCCCTCATATGTCTCATAAAGCAGCCCTACACCAGCAACCAAAAGTTCTCTTCTGGATAGATTCATTTCTTCCAGTTAATAACATCTGAATCTAAGGCCTCTTCTGGTTAGATTTATCTCTTCCAGCTCAAAACAGGCAAATGACATATATTATTACAGTATAAATCAACCAAAAGATTTATCCTGATACCTTCCACAATCACTCTGGATGGCATCTATAAGCCCATCTCCAACAAATTTCCATCATCTCTCCAAATGGCATCTCTAAGCCCATTCCCTATACAGTCAACTAACACAGCATCGAGTGCAAATTTCTGGGCACTCTAGTGTTCAATCATCTTCCACCTTCAAGTCACGAATGGCGGACTCGCCAATCTAACTCTTCAGAATTAAGAAGATTGAACAGGGGTAGCTGTTGTACCCCAAAATTTTCCCTCTCATTTCTCAAGAAATCTCTCATAAGATCTCCATTAATTCAAGACTACACAAGGTTTGATCAGCTCAAGACACCTTCTCAAGCACTGATGACTTCGTAACACTCTTGAAGACTTCGTACAAAACACTCTTTTCAAACAAAGTTTTCAAAACGACTTTGTAACACTCTTGAAGACAGAAGCAAGAGTTAAATCGAAGTAAAACAAAAACTTTTTTCAAATCAAACACCCACAAGCAATTTTGAAAATGACGAGCAAGTACCTAAGAGTCCGTGGAAAACCACAGATAGAAAGGGTGCTAATACCTTCCCTTTCTATAATCTACCCCGTACTCAAAATTTCAAAAAAGGGAATTTTTATGTGCTTTTTTCCTTTCCTGTTGGATAAAATAAAAGTCGATGGCGACTCTTGCTTACCACGACATTTTGCGAACAAAAATGCAAAAAATGCAAACCAGCATTTCAAAACAGTCTGGTTCTGGCCACTGTATCACAGAACTGGCGACTCTTCTGGGGAATTATAAGTGGGGTATACCTTAGGATTAGTTCATCATATTTGCTTATATTGTTTGATTTGATTGCTTTATTTTTGAGGGCTTTTTATCGGGATTTACTATAGATCCTTTTAGGTAAGTAGCAATAAACTGTGAGGGAACTGTATGACGTAGACCGATACGGTTGAAGCAGTAGCTATGTTGATGTGGCACATTAGTTGGTACCGGTATCCCTTGTGGAGAAATGAGGAGAATACGGGGCTGCTATATGGGTCGTTAAGCATCAACTGATCTTAGAACCAATAGTTGACCAACTTGGCCATAGGAAGTAGTGAGATAGCCGGTCTCGATGTAAAGCTGGGAACTGGTTGATACTCGATGCTACACTCATTGAGACCATACTCTCGAGATAGTTCCGGCCGCAAGAAAAGATTGTGTGAGTTGAAACCATGACCGATGGAGGATGGTCAGTGATATTGAGAACCTCTAGAACCCGGTTACTATTATTAGGACAGGTTGAAACCAACTGAACTTCAAGAGGGTAATACCTAGACTCCATGCAAGCCTGAAACTTAAGGGTTATTATGTGACTTGTTTACCTTTACCATGTCTGCTATCTGTGATACCTGTTGTGTGTTTTATCATGACATCATGCATCATAACATAGCATGCATACTTCATTAGACTAACAATTTCAAAGACCGATGGGATTTATCTTTGTTCTGTTTTGCAGATCATGACTTCCATGTGCAGACACACCATCCGGGTTAACTTTGTGCAAATACCTGCTCAACTTAAAGATTTAGCCTCGAGAGTTTTTGATACTTCTTCATTCATTAGAAGACATGGTCAGCTTCTTAGTTTGGTTACCTCCAGGTTTGATGAGCAAATGATGAGTGTGCTATTCCAGTTCTTCGATCCAGTGCATCATTGCTTCACCTTCCCGGATTATCAGCTAGTTCCTACTTTTGAGGAGTTTTCTCATTTACTAGGTATATCCATCCTCGAGCAGATTCCCTTCACAGGTTTAGAAGAGACTCCTAGGCCAAAAGACATTGCTTTAGCTTTACACTTGAAAAAGGCTGATGTGGTGTCTAATTGGGAGACACGAAGCGGGGTTAAAGGTTTCTTAGCCAAGTTTCTAATTGATCAAGCTCAACTATTCTGGGACAGTTTGGACTTTCAGGATTTTGAAGACGTCTTGGCTCTCCTTATCTATGGTTTGGTTCTCTTTCTGAATCCAGATTCCTTCATAGATGTGAATGCAGTTAAGATCTTCCTGTCTCGCAATCTTGTGCCTACCCTCTTGGGCGATATTTTGCATGCTCTATATACTCGTACTACGCGTAGAAGAGGGACCCTCATGTGTTACACGCCGCAGTTGGCGAGGTGGTTTATTTCTCACCTCCCCAAGTCCGTGTTGAAGAATGAGGAAGGGTTAGGATGGTCTTACAGGATAATGTCCCTCGCCCATACGAACATTCTTTGGAGCTCTAAGGATATGGAAGGTGTTGCTATCATTGATCGATGTGGGGAATACCCTAATGTCCTGTTACTTGGAATTAGAGGGGGTATAACCAACAGTCCTTGCTTGGCTTTACGACAGCTTGGTCGCGCTCGTAGAGACGGTCCTCATGAGCTACTTCTTACAGACATTGTCTTTGAATATAAGGAGGACGTTAAAGAGCATCGCCGAAGGTTTATACGAGCCTGGGGCATGGTGAACAGGTCTGACCCTCAAGACCTAGGACCAAAGACTTCTCTCCCTATGCAACCCTATCTCCAGTGGGTTCGAGCCTGCGCTCAGAAGCTTGGAATGCCTTATGAAGTTGTGCTGCCAGTGATTGTAGATCATACTAATGAGGAAGGTGTTCCTTATACAGTCCTTTACCCCTACATGTATATTGATCTGGGGGCATTGAAGAGATCCTGGATTCAGATAAAAGAGGAGAGGGATACTTACAGGGAGAAGTATCATGAGCAAGAGAGGAAGATCTTGAGACTCACGAGGCAACTTGAGAACGAAAGGACGATCAATGACTATGTCAGCACAAATGGAAAGCGGCCATGGGATTTCTGATTTTTACTTATTTCTAGTTTAGATTTATTTTTAGTTTATTTCTTTTGTAACGCCTTAAAGGCATTGTTAAACATTTTACAAGTTTTAATCTAATAAAGTTTGTTTATTTCTTGGTTCGCAAATTTAAATCTCCCAAAGTCTTTGAAATCATTTCATACGCATTCCATTACCATGCACCTCATTACAGGTACCATTACAGGTTTCTTATCTTCTTCGCTGTTTATTTCAGCACAGAATGTCTTCTGAAATACCTACCGATCAAGCCATCAAGGCTCTTCAAGCACAAAATGCTCAATTCCAAGAGTTATTCTTGAACTTGGATAAAGGACAACAGGATTTGAAGACTCTTATCCTGAAGGAGAAGAAAAAGAAGAAGAAGAAGGTGGTCCTTCTGAATATGGGTCACAGATTTGGGAATAGGTTGCGACATGAAGCTGATCTGTCTTATTCATCTGGAGGAGGAGATAATCAAGAGGAAAGAAAGGTCCTAGTCCTGTGGTCTCTGATAATGACATTGATTTTGATGAAGAATAGTATCCTCCTGCTGAGGATAGGTATAAGCAACTCGAAGACCGGCTAGGCGCAATGGAGATTCAGAAGATACCTGGTTTGGACTTTGGAGATTTGGAACTGGCATCTGGGGTAGTGATCCCTCACAAGTTTAAAGCTCTTGTCTTTGCTAAGTATGATGGAGTATCTTGCCCAAAGCTCCACCTCCACTCATACGTAAGAAAAATTCAACCCTACACTGCTGATAGAAACCTGTGGGTTCATTTCTTTCAAGATAGTCTGTCAGGGACTCAACTTGAATGGTTCTATCAATTGGAAGGAGCTAATGTCCGACCCTGGGAGGACCTTGCTGCTGCTTTTTACAAGCAATACCAGTATAACACTGACCTTTCTCCCATGCATACTCAGCTTCAGGGTATGTTTATGGGTGCAGGCGAAGGCTTTAAGGACTATGCTCAAAAGTGGAGAGATCTGGCTGGAAGAGTCCAACCCCCTATGTCTGATAGGGAGTTGGTGGATATGTTTCTTGGGACTTTGTCTGGTCCATTTTTCAATCATTTGATTGGTAGTTCGTCGTCAGGGTTTACTGAATTGATTTTGACTGGGGAGAGAGTGGAAACTGGTATCAAAAGTGGCAAGATACAGAAAGGTGCTTCATCAAGTACAGAAAAGAAGCCTTTCAGAAAAGAAGCTAGTGCAGTTTACAGCTCAAGGAGCCAAAACCGACCTGAACGTTGCCAAACAGTAAATGCGGTAGTAATATCAAGACCCACCGTTGCCCCACAACGCAACAATCAACAAAGAGTAGAGAGGCCGCAAAGACAGTATACTCGGCTCAGTATGACCTTATCTCAAATTTTACCGCAGTTATTGAAGACCAACCTGGTAACTCTGAGGGAGGCCCCGAAGAATCCCAGCACCACATCTCAGTTGTATAATCTGAACGCCCGCTGTGCCTATCACTCTGATAGCCCAGGGCATGATACAAACAACTGTTGGGCCTTGAGGAATAAGGTGCAAGATTTGATTGAAGCTAAACAGATTGAGTTTGACGCTCCGGAAAAGCCCAACGTCTAACTGCTCCCATGCCTAAACATGATCATGGAGTGAATGCAATTGAGGATGATGAAGAAGAGTCAGATATTGACAACTGGATTTACCCGACTACCAACGGTGGATTGAACAATTGGACGACGAAGGACATTGTGCCCGTTTATTTTATTACACAGTAATAGACTTTTGTTTTGAGATTTGTAACAGACAATTTAAAACTTTATGGCCCGGTGCCTTGCCCGAGGCACCTTGGCTTTGTTTGTGAGGGCTTAATATTTGCCATTTTCATATATCATCAATAAATCATTGGACGTTTTCTTGCATTACAAATTTTGCGCTCCTTGTTTTTCTTTTCTATCTTGCACTTTATCAAAACAGCTATTGTCTTACACACAATCACATATCATAATCCACATCCACTCTGGATACCATTAATAACAACTCTGCTACTGCTAGTTATGACTTCGAAAGTCCGATCAACCAAGTCGAGGACGAAGGTGAGGATGATTGTGAAGTGCCTGGGGAACTTGCTAGACTGTTACTACAGGAAGAGAGGGCCATACAGCCTCTAAGAGCCACCAATTCTGATGCCTCCAGTGGAGGGAAGACCTTTGATCTTATACTTGACAGTACTCGACAATTCAATGGGGTGTGTGTTGGGGCAGCATGACAAGTCTGGCCGAAAAGAGCACGCTATTTACTACCTTAGCAAAAAGTTTACTGACTGTGAGACCCGATACTCACTGCTTGAGAAAACTTGCTGCGCTTTGGCATAGGCTGCTCGCCGGCTAAGACAGTATATGTTGACTCACACTACTCTATTGATATCAAAGATGGACCCAATCAAGTATATTTTTAAGAAGACTGCCTTATCCGGAAGAATAGCAAGATGGCAGATGATCTTAATTGAGTATGATATCCAGTACACAACCCAAAAGGCAATCAAGGGGAGTGTGTTGGCAGATCATTTAGCACATCAGGCCGTGGATGATTACCAGTCTATGAATTTTGAGTTCCCGGATGAGAACATCATGTTGGTGACTGACTTTGAAAAACCTGGACCGGATGAAAGACCTGAGGAAGGATCCCGATGGTCTATGTATTTTGGCGGAGCTTCAAACTCGTTGGGTAATGGCATTGGCACCGTGATCAAATCTCCTGAAGGCTGTCATACTCTGTTCACCGCTCGACTATGTTTTAACTGCACCAACAACATGGCGGAGTATGAAGCGTGTATCATGGGCCTTCGAGCAGCTATTGACCTAAGGGTTAAGTTCTTGAGTGTATTCGGAGATTCCGCTCTAGTGATCATTCAGATCAAAGGCGAGTGGGATACGAAGCACCCAAATCTTATTCCTTACAAGGAGTATGTATTGACGTCACTTTCATATTTTGAGGAGATAACCTTTAAACACTTCCCCAAAGAGGAGAATCAGTTGGCGGACACGCTAGCTACCATGTCTTCTACGTTCAAGGTCAGGTGGGACAATGAGGCTCCCCAGATTACCATTGAGAGGTTGGACGAACCCACACATTGTTGTGACGTCGAGACTGAAGAGGTAGCAGATAAACCCTGGTTTCACGAGGTAAAGAGGTATCTTGAGGCCCAGGAGTACCCCGAGGGTGCATCTGTTAATGACAAGAAGTTTCTTAGAAGATTCACGGCGAAGTTCTTTATCAGTAATGGTGTCCTTTACAAGCGTAGCCATGACTCAACCTTACTGCGATGTGTGGACAAAAACGAGGCAGAAAAGATCATGGCAGAGTTACATGAAGGTACTTTCGGAACTCATTCCAGTGGACATACCATGGAGAAGAAAATCCTACGGGCAAGATATTACTGGTCTACCATGGAAGCCGATTGTTATCAACACTCTCGGACGTGTCACAAGTGCCAAGTCTATGTTGATAAGGTGCATATACCTCCAATTCCTCTGAATGTCTTGACAACTCCTTGGCCCTTTGCAATGTGGGGCATCAATATGATTGGTGAGATCAGAACTACTGCGTCCAACGGGCATCGTTTCATTCTGGTGGCGATTGATTATTTCACAAAGTGGTTTGAGGCAGCTTCCTTTTCTACCGTGACCAAGAAGGTCGTGGCACGGTTTATTCGGTATAATTTGATTTGTCGATATGGTGTACCCGAGAGGATCATTACGGACAACGGTACAAATCTCAATAATACGATGATCACCGAGCTCTGCAAACAGTTTAAGATACAACATCACAACTCTTCTCCTTACCGGCAAAGATGAATGAGGCTGTTGAACCGGCTAATAAAAACATCAAGAAGATCGTGCAGAAGATGACGGTGACATATAAAGACTGGCACGAGATATTACCATTCGCTCTTCATGGGTACCGAACTTCAGCACGGGCTTCAACAGGGGCAACACCCTACTCTTTGGTGTACGGCATGGAAGCAGTCTTACCCATTGAAGTCCAGATACCCTCTCTCTGGATTATGAAGGATGCAGGTTTGAGCGAGGACGGCTGGATACAGACCCGGCTTGATCAGCTGAACTTGATCGATGAAAAGAGACTTACTACTATTTGTCATGGTCAGACGTATCAAAAGCGGATGATCAAGGCATTTAACAAGAAAGTTAAACGACAAGAGTATCAAGTTGGAGATCTGGTGATCAAACGCATCATATTACCTCAAGGTGATCCTAGGGGAAAATGGACCCCTACGTATGAAGGGACATTTGTGGTTAAGAACATTTTCTCAGGAGGAGCTATGATTCTAACCACCATGGATGGTGACGACCTTCCTCACCCTGTCAATGCAGACATAGTGAAAAAATACTACGCATAATCAAAGACCCGCTAGGTTGACTGGCCTAGGCAAAAATAAGGGCTTCCTGGCAAACCAAAAGGGTTCGGGCAATAATAAGGGATGAAAGTGAAAAAAAATGTACACCCGGTAAGTCAAAAACCTGAAAAGGAGACTTGGGCAAAAAAGGGTATCCCGGTGGACTGAAAACACGAAAGGGCGGTCCAGGAAAAAATTAGGGATTAAAGCGTAACACTATGTCTCATTGGATCATCTTGTAACCAGATTTCGGTACCGACTATCAAGTTCGGACGACACTAACCAATCTGATCTACCTTCAACCAAGCAGCAAAGTTATGAGACGCTCAAAGATATAAAGGCAATAGCAGAGTTGGAACCCAGTGGGATTGTTCACATAGCTATTTTTCTTTGTTTTTCACGAATCGTATAAATTCTATCTTTCGGTGGCGTTCTCTCTAGGACGTCATCCTCTTGTACAAAACTGCCTATTTACAGGCCAATTTCAAAATCAATACAATTCATTTTCACAAAGAAATTTCAAATTGTTTTCCTTTTTCTGTTTTGTTTTGCAAGAACGCCCAATGTTCATTTTTGATATATGCATTTGACAATAATCGCTGCTCATAAATATTTACATGCGAAACAAAACATGATTACTCGTAATATCAGGAACAGGGGCAAACAAGAAATGTCCAGGCTTTACAATTGCTCTGTCCACCAGGTATACGGATAGACCTAGCTGGAGAATACGACTAAAGGTACATTCAATCCCCGCAAAGCAAAAGGTATCTAAAAACAGTGATTCTCCCCAAGCAGAGTTTATCTATCACCAACACTAGAAAATTATCCCCAGTGGAGTTTATTTCTTCCACAAGCAGAAACTCAATCCCCGACAGGTTTCATTATTGCCAACAACGGTAATTCATCCCCAGCCGAGGTTATTTCTCCAAATCAACAGGTCCTCTAGCAGAGTATCTCTTCCCTACAGAATCATTTTCTCGTCAGTTTATTCTCCAGCAGGATTATTCTCAAATCATCTTCGGTCGTTATCCCTAGCGAGCGAAGCCCTTTTACTCTCCAGCAGCAATCCGAGATTTATTTTCCCCAGCTAGAGAACACCATAAAAACATTACATGTCCATACATCTTGACATGCGCATACGCATCATACAATCCAATCTCATTTATTTTGAGAACATCATTGCTCGATGCATGTCATGCATTACATACGACTAACCTTTACCTTTCAGGAAAGATACAATCAAATTCTCACAAAGTTCAAGCTATGAAGCCCGGATCCGACCGGATAGTATCTTGATTTCTACATCATATTATGAAGCCCGGAGAATGACCGGATAACAATATCAAACACTGCGAAGCCTGGATTTGACTAGATAGTGGTTTATCTTTAAGCTATGAAGCCCGGATTCGACCGGATAATAGTTTAATCCCCAACAAGCCGTGAAGCACGAATTACGACCGGATAACAGCTCAGCAAGTTACTGTGAAGCCTGGATTACGACCAGATAGCAGTGCAAGACGCCATGAAGCCTAGATTCGACCAGATAGTGGTATGTCATAAACACAAGCCGTGAAGCCCGAATTACGACCGGATAACAACTCAGCAAGTTATTATGAAGCATGGATTACGACCAGATAGCAATATAAGTTTCTGTGAAGCTTGGATTACGACCAGATAGCAGCCAAAGACACCGCGAAGCCTGGATTACAAACAGATAGTGGTTTATATTTAATACAAGTTATGAAGCCCGGATTCGACCAGATAGCATCTTGATTTCTCCGAACACCATGAAGCCTGGATTCGACCAGATAATGGTATGAGACATCACGAAGCCTGGATTAGAACCAGATAGCGGTAAAAGACACTGAAGCCTAGATTACGACCAGATAACAGTGAGGGACACTGTGAAGCTTGGATTATGACCAAATAGTAGTTTACCCGGCCAATTACTATGAAGCCTGGAATACGACCGGATATTAGTGGGCCTAAAAATCAAAGGGAAGCCCGGAGGCGACCGGATAACCATTTGATTCCTTCTGAAGCTTGGATTACAACCAGATAAGAAGTAAGGTATTGTGAAGCCTGAATTACGACCAGATAGCAGTACAGGACACCATGAAGCCTGGATTCGACCAAATAATGGTATAAAGCATCGTGAAGCTGGATTACGACCAGATAACGATAAAAGGAATGAAGCCTGGATTACGACCAGATAACATTACAAGACACTGCGAAGCTTAGATTTCGACCAAATAGCAGTTTACCTGGACAATTACTAAGAAGCCCGTAGTCGACCGGATATTAGTGTGCCCTAAATTCAAGTTGAAGCCCGGATGCGACCGAATAATAACTTAATTCCTTCTGAATCTTGAATTACGACCAGATAAGAATCGAGAAATTGCGAAGCCTGGATCACGACCGGATAGCAAGTTTAATCTCATCTCCCCAGTAAGTCACTGTAAATCCTGGATCACGACCAGATAATAGTCGGTCTTATCACTATGAAGCCTGGATCACAACTAGATAGTAGTTCTTTTTCACCTCTTCAACTAAGAGACGATTTCCCAGTAGAATAACGGACGAACGAATCTCCTAAAATTCTATTTCTCTCAAGACAGAGATCAGCATTCCCCAGCGAAGTCTTCCTCAACAACAGGTATACAGGCTCTCGCTAAGGAATCTCTTATGCGATCGACACTCCTTCGGATGGCGTCTTTAAGCCCATCTCCTGTCATTAATTTCCAAATGGCATATGTAAGCCCATTCCCGACATCACAAGACAAGTACCACTTCATGTGAGTGCAAATTTCTAGGCACTCTAGTGTTCAATCATCTTCCACCCTCGGATCACGAAAGGCAGAAAAGCCAATCTACATCCTCAGGTTTAAGAAGATTGAACAGGGGCAAATGTTGTACCCAAAAATTTTCCCTCCCATGTTTCTAAAAACATTTCAAGAAATATCCTCAAGTTGCTCAAGGAAGTCCAAGGGTTAATCAGACAAGCTCTCTCCTAAGGCAGTCTACCTCAAATTAGGGTTTCATATTGCATCAAGATACTTGAGTCCAAGGGATCCCAAATGCTCACCATTGTCCTAATATGTTCTCAAGATCATCCATGTCAAGTTTCAAGCCTTACAGAGGAAGTTTTCTAGTCAATTGCTCAAAGGCCTAAAAATCGACTGTGTTAGGGCAAAAGTCAATTGTGGCCCACATACAGTCAAACTTCAATATTTTTGGTCAATATCCTCATTTTGAAGTATTATTCATCATTTGATCAAGGTTTGATCATGATTCATCAAGGATTGCTCACAATTCATCAAGAACCAAAAGTTGCTAAATTAGGGTTTTGTAGGAAAAGTCAACTCAACTTTGACCAAGCATAACTTTCTCATACTTTATGAGAAATGACCCATCCAAAGCTCATTTTGAAGAGGATGCAAGGCCTTGAAATCCATATTCATCTCCCAAGTTCAAAATATTCACTCACAAGTTATGAATATGGACATTATAGGTCATTTTGAAAAGTCAACAAAAACACTTTTTTTGGCAAAGCTTCATACATGAACATGGAAGACCCAATTGAGATGAGACCAAAAGTCAAATAACACCTTCAAAGAGTCAAAATTGAGGAAGTTATACATTGGTGAAGTTGACCTTTTTTGCAAAATTGTCAAAAGTCAACTATGCCTCAAATTGCAATTTTTGTTAAATGGGCCTAACTTTTTGCACTTGTTTTGAGTTGGTAGCATGGTCCATGAGCCCTAGCTCTTCCCATTTATCTTTATCTTATTTTTCTATTTATTTTGATTTTTATTGCAATTAAACCAATTTAAATCAAAACAAATCATGAAAAAATCCAATCATTGAAACCTCAAGATATTGTGCATGTTTCAGGTCCCATATGCAGCTGGCAAGTGAATCAATTCGTGCAAGGCATAGGTAGGCACAAAAAGATTGAGTTTGGCCTATTTTGGAAAGATTTTCAAAGTGAATCAAATCAAGATCAAAAGCCATAATTGACAAAGATTGAATGGACTTTTGTAAACCTAATTCATTCCTCAGTATATAATATACAATTGCAGACCTAAAACACAAGGTTTTGAGGCGCACAAAGGCAGAACAAAACTTGAAAAAATCAAAGAAAAGTGGTGATTCGATTTTGTACTTCCAGGCACTTTCAAGGTCCCCTAGCCATCTCATTCGCTTCCTGGGATCACAAGCAAGCTATACCAATCAAGAACAAGGATGTTCCTGTGCTAAAACCCAATGTAAGTGGTTCACGACTTTGGCTTGTTCTTGAAATCGAATTGCATGATTCTGGCATCTATAGCATGAAATACTTATATATTCTTACTCCTTGAAACATTTGCAAGCTATCTATAACATTCAATTTCATTTTTGTGGACTATATCAGGATTTGCCATTATTAGGGTTTTTGGTCTCGTTTTAGGGTCTTTGTGTGCAGGTGAAATTGGCCCTCAAGAAGGGCACCATCATGCTCAGCAGGCCAAGACGAATTAATCCATGGCCTTAGACCTCCATTTATCATGCCCAGGGGAGATTTTGAAACAAGCCAGGGTTGTAGCTACGGACATATGTCTGTAGGTAAAAGTTTGTGACTTTTACCAATGGAGAGAGGACAGGGATGACTGGCGCGACATCATCTTATTGGTTTATTTGAATTTTAGCGCTTTTTTCCCACTAACCCACATCATTATATATTATCATTTGTTATTATTTCATGTACAATAAACATGTGCAACGTAGTTGGTAAAGAGGCTAGTGGAGAAAGCCATGGGGCCTGAGTTCGAATCCCAGGTCCCCCCATTATTTCATGTTATTTTTCTTTAATTGATCAGGCGTGCACACAAGGCAAACGACCATCATGTGCCCTCAGAATCCAACCAACAAGGTGTCCAGGAAGCCAGATCTGATGACCATCATGTGGTGACCATGATACACCCCAGTCAACGCATGGCATGGAATCTAGGAAGTCAAACGTGGACCTTTTCTCTTGGGCCCAGAATCTGCTTTTGACACCCTCCAAAATTGCTGATTGTAGGCCCATTCTCTTTTTTTCTCTTTTCTTTTATATTTTCTTAATTAATTAATTTTAATTATTTTTACTAACATAAAAATTAATTCTTTTTTAATAAAATCACAAAAAATAATATTTTCATCCAATTAGATTTAGAATTTATTTTTTATACAAAAATTAATTTAATTAGTTTATTTAATTTTAGAGTAACTTTAATTATTTTGTAAATAAATTAAAATTAATTAGAAAATTAGGGTTTTAGTGTAATTTAAATTCTATTTCTTTTTCTTTTCTTAAAAAAATATAACCAAAAATACAAAAATAGGCCATGTAAATGATTTTCTTTAATTTAATTTAATTACTAATTAGATTTGTATTTAATTTAAAAACCTTATTCTTTTTCTTAAAAATAATTAAAAACAACAAAAATAATTTTTTCCTTTTTATTAGGATAGACGGGGTCAAAACCCTAATTTCCTTGTGTTCTCTATTCGTCGCGCATTTATTTATTTTTTACCATATTAATGTAATTGCTCACAAGTTGTAATAGATCAATTAGGATTTTTCTCCTTTTCATTTATCGTTTTGACGAGTTGTTTTTGGCTATGTAATTAATACCCGAAGCCTTGTAATAGAGTAGCTTTACTTTCCGCACTTTAAATTCCGCAAAATATTAACTGTTAGGTGTATGAATATTAGGGTTGCATGATAAGAATGTATGATTAACTTTAAAACAGTTAGCAAACCCTAAATGCGCAAAGATAATAACTTGAAATTGAATCACTCGCACATGCGCACTCCTAAGGTATACTCCCACTTCGGTTGCCTTCGGTAAACGATCATTAAGTATAGGGTACTTTAGTGGTTACTCTCTTGTCTAAACAAAGATCAAAGTCCCGTTCAGAAAAGTTGCCTCGAAATGGTTGCCTCAGAATTGTTGCCTCGAATAATTGATCTTAAGACATTAGGGTTATTACTAAGACGTCCTAACATTGCTTTGGTGATCGTACGTCCCTTTCGAATTGACCCTTAAAACTCCAACGACGGTGCTACCTACTCACTAATAGTGGGATAGCACTGTCTAAAGGAAACAGGAACAGAAACATTCTCCTATTTCGGGTAGGTAGATTAGTTCTTAAGTACTTGCTCAAACAAAACAAACTTTTTCACACCAAACACTCTTTTCAAACAAAGTTTTCAAAACGACTTCGTAACACTCTTGAAGATAGAAGCAAGAGTTAAATCAAAGTAAAACAAA
The DNA here is from genome assembly GCA_948472305.1 of Vicia faba. Classification (NCBI taxonomy): domain Eukaryota; kingdom Viridiplantae; phylum Streptophyta; class Magnoliopsida; order Fabales; family Fabaceae; genus Vicia; species Vicia faba. The sequence continues at coordinate 84,419,934 of OX451739.1, read as the reverse complement.
AACTTTTTTCAAATCAAACACCCACAAGCAATTTTGAAAATGACGAGCAAGTACCTAAGAGCCCATGGAAAACCACGAATAGAAAGCGTGCTAATACCTTCCCTTTCTATAATCTACCCCCTGTACTCAAAATCTCGAAAAAGGGAATTTTTTTGTGCTTTTTTCCTTTCCTGTTGGATAAAATAAAGTCGGTGGCGACTCTTGCTTACCGCGACATTTTGCGAACAAAAATGCAAAAAACGCAAACCAGCATTTCAAAACAGTCCGGTTCTGGCCACCGTATCACACTATCTTACCATTGATTTGTTAAGAAGCCTCATCGTTGGATGTGAAGGGACGAGCGTGGGACGTTTGTATAGTCATAGAAGGCAACCTATGGGATGCTTTAGCAATGTCGTTTTAGGGACTAGATCGTTTACCGAAGGTAACATCGAGATCATCGAGGGACTACGATCTTTTATCGAGGGTCTTTTGCTAAAACTCCCATGCTCGAGGGACATGACTATTTTTCCGATAGGCCACAAGGTGGGATTACCCTAAGGGTGCTAGTCTGCAAGTGTGTTTGATTGAATGCATTTTAGTCTTGATTAGGGTTATCTATTTGTTTATTTCATATCTTGCCATACACATCCTAATTACTAGCATTTTATATTTGGAAAAGCGTTAAATTGCAGAAATATAAAAGTCTTACGCTATTACAATATTTTAGGGATGGCGGGGGGGGGGGGGGGGGGGGGGGGGGGGTACATATTTCACAAATGGGGGGTTGCAAGAATTTAAATCCTATTTAACTATTACAACCATATTAAAATGTACAACTTAAGAAAGAAAAAGGACGTTGTTTAGAAAATGGTTTTTGTCTTAATGGATTTAAAAAGAGGAAATAAATTAGTTAGTAAAAAGAAAATATTTTCATATCTTTTTTATATTGATAAAAAGAGTATTAATGTTGAAAATGATAAAAGGAAAATAAATGAAAGATAGAAACAGCGTGCTGCTGCAAGCAAAACAACAAGGATCAGAAGTTCTGAAGCCAGGCGCGTTATGACTCAGAAAGGAACGTTAGTGGAATCAGAAGTTCTGGATTGATACACTCTAAGGCCCTGCAAGAAACGTTAGAGGGAAAGGAAATAGAGGTTCTGGGTGGTATTCAGACAGTGAGCCAAAAGTGAAAAGTTCTGTGTTGTGCTAAAATAGTGAGTGAACATCAGAAATTCAATGTGTTGTCAGCGTGTGAAAATCAGAAATTTTGAGTGTTAAAACAACAAGTGGAAGCATCAGAAGTTCAGTGTGCTTAACAGTAAGAAAGCCTAGAAGTTCTGTGTGTTTAACGTGTAGGGAGAACTCAGAAGTTCTGTGTTGTGCTAAAACAGTAAGAAAGCCTAGAAGTTTTGTGTGTTAAAATAGTAAGAAAGCCTAGAAGCTCTGTGTGTTTAACGTGTAAGCAGAACTCAGAAGTTTTGTGCTATGCTAAAACCGTGAGTGAAAAAACAGGGGTTCTATGCCACATTTTAACTCCTTCTTCATATTAATCAGCACATCAGCAATTTATTCAGTATTTAACAAACAGCGGCTCAGAAAGATAAAAGCACAACAATTTATAGAAGTTCAAATCCCTAATCTGAGCCTAGCCCTAATAAAGAAGTTCTGATCCATAATTTTCCTACTTATGCAATGATATGGACAACATTAATACTGTGATATTTACATATTTTAATAATTTTCTGAATGAAAAGATGAAAAGTTAGAAAGACTTACCTTGAACCTAGAGCGTGGGCTTGGAACTTGAACTACTGCCTTCCGATGTTCTGGAATCAGCAAGAGCAACAAAAGAGAATATGCCAAGTTCTTTGACTCAAAGGGAAGAACAAAAGTTTTGGTTTTCTGTTTGGGAATTCTGGATTTTTATGAAGGTTTCACAGTTTTATTTTCTCTCTTTTGACAATTTCCCTCTCCAAAGGTCAGCCCCTTGAACGTGTGCTAGAGCAAATTATTTATAGATGGGTTTGCTGTGGTTTTGAGGGGAAAAGAAATGGGATTCAAACTTTTTTGGTATACTGTTCCATTTCTTTTTAATCACAGTTTTTGTATGCTAATTTGGTGCAAATATAGGGTTTGAGAAAAATGTAGGCGTGGACTATATCAACTGCAATTTGGAGTGTTGTGGCAGCTGGTTGCAGGACTGTGCTATAGTAGTGCAGCAGGCTGCTCAAACAAGGTTTTGGGGCTTTGTGATGTTCTGATCGAAGAAGACCAGAGTGAAACTCGAAGGGTAATGCTCTGATCGAAGCATATGTTGAAGAACCATGTTCTGATTTAAGAATCATGTTCTGAACCATGTTTGCAAATTCTGACTGCACTTGCGTGGAGGCTGGCTTAGAAGTTCTGAAGTATACTTAGAAAATTTTCTAAATGTTTAGAAATTTGATTTTTTTCAAAGTAATTTCTGAATTCTGATTTTTGATGAACCAATTTCATGTCTTGATGAAATATAATTGTTGAAACTTGATTTTTGATCTAAAACTCAAAGTTTGACTTTTCAGTGTGCTTTTGACCATTTTTCCCTTGTGAATGATTTTCTTGAAAAGTTGTAATTCAAGACTTGAAACTCGATAGAAGCAAACCTGAGGGTCCAGGATGATCCTTTGAGAAATGAGAGGGAAAATTTTGGGGTACAACAGCTGCCCCTGTTCAATCTTCTTACACCTGAAGAGTTAGATTGGTAAATCTGCCATTCGTGACTTGAAGGTGGAAGATGATTGAACACTAGAGTGCCCAGAAATTTGCACTCGACGATGTTGTGGTTGATTGTGTAGGGAATGGGATTAAATATTCCATTTGGAGAAATGATGGATAATTGTTGGAGATGGGCTTAAAGATGCCATCCGAATGTGATTGTATCTGGACTGTACCTGAAAGCTGAATCTGAATAAGTATCAGGATGGCATCCGTATTCTGAGCATATCTGAACTGTATCTGAAAGCTCAGCAGGATGATGAAGGAATCTTGGATGATTACTACCTCAACAGAATGATAAATGAATCTTGGATGATTACTACTTTAGTAGGATGATAAAGGAATCTTGGACGATTACTACCTCAGCAGAATGATGAAGGAATCTTGGATGATTACTACCTTAGCAGAATGATGAAGGAATCTTGGACGATTACTACCTCAATAGGATGATGAGAGAATCTTGGACGATTACTACCTCAGTAGAATGATGAAGGAATCTTGTATGATTACTACCTCAGCAAGATGATGAAGGAATCTTGAGCAATTACTACCTCAGCAGAATGATGAAGGAATCTTGGATGATTACTACCTCAACAGGATGATGAAGGAATCTTGGACGATTACTACCTCAGCAGAATGATGAAGGAATCTTGGATGATTACTACCTCAGCAGAATGATGAAGGAATCTTGGATGATTACTACCTCAGCAAGATGATGAAGGAATCTTGAATAATTACTACCTCAGCAAGATGATGAAGGAATCTTGAATGATTACTACCTCAAAAAGATGATGACCTTTATTTGTTGATTGATCTTTCCTGAAAAGTTAAAGAGTTAGTTGTATGCAACGTCATGATGTATGCATTGTGTAATGATGTTCTCAAAATAAATGAGATTTGTGTTATATGTATTTTGTATACATATGCTATGAATGTTGTTGAAATGTAATTTTGTCTTGGAAAATAAATCCTTGACACGCGCTGGGGGTTATTAAATCCCAGATTGTTGTTGAAGGGTAAGTGTGTCTTCAAACTTTGCTTGGAATGTTTCCACTAAGGATCCCTGTTTTGTTGAGGAGAACTCCGCTGGGGAAAGTTGAAAACTCTGTGGAGAGTGTTGATTCCTGCTTGGGGAAAAAGTTCAGGAGCCTCGATTGTTTATTTCTCTACTGGGGATTCAAAGTTGAACTGATGTCTGGTCGGGTCCAGGCTTCACAGTAACTTGATGGGGATTGTATAGTAGTCTACCAAGGAAGAGGAGTTGTGGTCCTTTGATTTATAGTAGTTGGAGAGGCCACCTCAAGCTGGGGAATCCTGCCGTTTGTTGGGGAAATAAACCCTGTTGCTTAATCTGTTGGAGAGGCGACGACTTCACTGGCAGAAATCCTCGAGGATTCTTGAAGTCGACTCAGTTGGGAAGGGATTTTCAGAGATTGAAAATCTGGCTGGGGAATCATCCTATGAGAAGGATTTTGGGGAGATTTGTCACTACCCCTAGTAGCGAGTGATTGTGGCATTACTAGGAACTATTTGATTGTAAGTAAACCTCTGTTGGAATTTGTGTTCAATGCCCCAAGTGATGGAGGCCTGCCCCTGGTTATTCAACAATTCTTTGAGAGATTCTTTGAATCTTGACTTGACTTCCCCAAGTGTGCTGGATAGTGATATGTCATTCCCCCTTGTTGATAAGAGATTTTCCATTGGAAATGTCATCCCAATTGAAGTAATTTTATTCACTGAGAGAGCTTTTGTTCATCGGATATTTAATGTGTGAATTTCTCCGCTGTCAAACGAATAGCCATATGCAAACAATGATATTCAAGTAATGCAAAGTTTATGTTTGTCTTGAAGTTTTGAAAATGTGTTTTAGCAAGTAAAGAAATTTTGTAAGAAAAATTCAACCCAGGATTTAGAGTAAAGCCCTACAGGAGTCAGGATACCTTTTGTAACAGTATGCTTTCGAAGTAACCCATGCTTCAATTAGGACTTTTGAAGGGTTGTAACGTGACTTGGTTCACGGTTTAAGAAACAAAGTATAAAGGCTCAAAATGTATTTGTACCCACCCGCTCTTCGTGACGTTCTTCAGTCCTAAACTCAGTTAATTGTACGTTTGAACTCCAATTGAATCTGGAATGACGTTTTGGTGATGGTCCAGACAAATTAAGTTTGTCGGAAGGCAGTCATTTTTTGCAACATTTTTCATGTTGTTGAGGATTTGTAGTGACATTTTTTTTATTTGTTATCCCTGATTTTTGCCTGACTGTTCTTGTTTTGAGATTACAGTCAGTAGGATGCCCTAGTTTTTCTTAAGTCTCTGACTTGGTGGGCTTTTTCTTATTGAGAGATAATGACCGTCTATATGATAGAGAACCACCATCGTCTTTTGATTCCAGAGGAATGTTTCTGATGTCATTCATTGCATTACAAAGTGAAAGTTTTCGATTTGAACGCGCACTTGAATTAACTGAGAGACTACCCTGCCCCAGGTTTTGATTTAAAGGTTTTAATTTTGTGTAAAATGAAAAAAAAAACTTCTACTTCTTTGGCTCAAAGGGGTTGACTAGGGATTATCTTCCTTATAACTCCAGTGTTTAGGCTTTTGAAATAACGCCTGTACATCGTCAGCAAGGTCTATCCAAAAGCATATTGTATGAGATTATGGCATTGTTTTCATCATCCTCCCTCTAAAGGCTTATAACTTTTAGCAAGAGTTGAATGTCATAAAGTGAGTAAAAAGCATAGTTTAAATGTAATGAAAACGAGTGGGTCAAATCAAGACAAACATATGCAATGCATTAATGAAACAAAGTTTGACATTAATATATAATTGTTTGAATAACAAGAGAAATTACAATTGAAAATTCAAAATGAACAAGACGCTCTCAATGATTTGGCATAGGAGCAGTGATCACGTTTCGAGTCTCCAGAGGGTCAAACTCAATCAATCTCCTTGGCGTCAATCAAATCTTGAATCTTGTTCTTCAAAGTCCAACAACTGTCAGTGTCATGTCCGGGACTATCAGAATGGTAGGCACATCTTACGCTTGGATTGTACTTAGAAGAGGAGGTATCGGGATTTTGAGGAGGATCCTTTGGCGTGATCAACTTCAACTTCAGCAAATGTTGTAACGCTTGAGACAAAGGCATGTTGATGTTAGTGTACTGCCTTTCTTGATATCTTACCCTATGCCTATTGCTCTGTATTTGTTGAACAGGTGTAGGATTAGAGATCGGGATTTCCCCTACATGTTGATCATGACGACTCTTTTGACCATACACAGCATTGGACTCTTTCTTCCCACTGTATGGCTTTTTGTAAGCATCAGAAGGTGTAGCTCCTTGGATCTTTCCACTTTTGATGTCAGCTTCGACCCTTTCGCCGGTCAGTATTAGCCTGGTGAACCCGACCGAGGAACTTCCGATTAAGTGTTTGAAGAAAGGTCCCATCAAGGTTCCCATAAAGATGTCAATCAGCTCCTTGTCAGTTAAAGGGGGCTACACCCTACCAGCCAGATCTCTCCACTTTTGGGCGTAACCTTTGAAACTCTCGTTGGAACCCATGGTCATGTTCTGCAATTGCACACGAGTTGGTGCAAGATCAGCATTGTACTGGTACTACTTGTAGAAAGCAGCAACTCAATCCTCCCAGGTGTGGATGTGGGAACTCTCCAATTGATAGAACCATTCAAGTTGAGTCCCTACCAGGCACTCTTGGAAGAAATGGATCCAAAGCTTTGGATCAGTTGTGTGTGGTTGAATCTTGAGGACATAAGACTTTAAGTGCATCTTAGGGCAAGAGACTCCATCGTACAAGGCAAAGGTAGGGATTTTGAGCTTTAGCGGGATGACTACCCCAGAAACCAATCCCATGTCTCCTAAATCCAAGTCGGGTATCTGTTGAATCTCCATAGCACTGAGGCGATCCTCCAGCTGTTTGTACTTGTCATCAGTGGAAGGATATTGTTCCTCAGAGTAGTCAGCTTCAGCTTCATCAATCTCCAGACTGTTATCTTCTTCATGACTATCCCCCATGTTGGATGGAGTTGAAAGATCTAGAGCTCCCTTGACTGGTCCTCTAGGTCTTCTTCCCAAGTTCAGGATGCCTACTGACTTCTTGGACTTTTTCTTCTTGTCTTTGAGAAGAAGGGTCTTCAGGTCCTCTTGCCCCTTAGCCATAGCCAGGAACATTTTTTTGGAATTGAGCATTTTTAGCTTGGAGTTCTTTCACCGTTTGTTCCATATCCATCTTACTTGAAATAAACAGTAGGAAGATAAGGAGACCTGTATGGGAGAAACCTGTCATGATATGATGCATGATATATGGATGCATGTTTTCAAGAATCTCGCGGGGTTAGTAGTTACTTACAGTTTTAATTGGAGAACTTTGTGTCGGTGGATGTCCTTCCACGAGAATTAAGCTCACCATGCCAAGTGGGTTGTAGCCCTTGACTCAAGTTGTTGTACTTGATCTTTGAAGATGTTTGGTTAGAGAAAAATAAATCTTCTTGCCCCTTGATAGACGTCTGGTTCAACGTGACCTTGCATCAAAAGACCCTTGAGATCCTTGAAATGCTATGGTTCAATGTTATTGAAAATGATATGGTATGATGTCATGATGTTATGTACAAGTATGCAAAGTAAGCAAGTTTATATACAAATAATCATATTCACACAAAGCAGATAAGTCCTTAGGTTTAGACTTGTATGGAGTTTATAGATAAGTACCCTCTTGAAGTTTAGTTGGCTCAACCTATCCTAGTAATAGTAATCGGGTTCTAAGGGATCTCAATATCACCGATCTTTCCCCCAAGCTTCATTCAATAGGCGATTGACTCACAACCAAACAAAACTCAAGAGTCAAGCCTCAATGAGTGTAGCATCAAGTATCTGTCGACCTTGGGAATACACCAAAGCCGGCCATCTCGCTACGTCCTACTGGCCAAGTTGTGCAATTTAAAGATTCTAAGGTCAGTTGATGCTTTATGACACCACGCGGCGGCCTCGTACTCTCCTTGATTGACTCAAGGGTTACCGGTACCAACCAAAGTGCCACATCAATGTAGCTACTGCTTCAACCGTGTCGGCATATCCCGCGCAGTTCCCTCACAGTTTATTGCTACTTACCTAAAAGGTGTCCCAAAATCTGGGTGTAGGATTTTTAACAGTAACCCAAACAGGGACCCGAAATGTAAAGCATACAAGTCAAACAATGAAAGCAAGTAGATGTAATCTAACCCTAAGGTAACCCCACTTTTTAGAATAGTCCCCAGCAGAGTCGCCAGTTCTGTGATACGATGGGAGAATCGACTTTTCTTTTATCCAATAAGGAAAGGCTGAAAAGAATAAGAAAGACCTTTAGAGATGTTTTCTTGAGTTCGGGGGGTAGATTATGAAAAGGTAAGGTATTAGCACCCTTTTCATCCATGGTTTTCCATGGGCTCTTAGTTACTTGCTAGATCACTTGCTTTGTTCGAAAGTTATGCTTTTGTGTTGTGAGTTTTTGAAATTATTTTGAAAAAAATGTCTTTGTAATGGTTCTCGTCTCTATAAGAACGCGTACAAAGTGTTGTCTTTTGAAAATGTTTTAAAATGAGAGTGTTGGTGTATAAAATGTTTTTGTTGTGAGCAAGCGAGCAACTAGGAGCGAATCTACCTACTCAAAAGGTCTTAGATGTTCTTTTCCTCCTCCTTTAGATGCTGCTATCTTACCATTGATTTGGTAAGAAGCCTCATTGTTGGATGTGAAGGGACGAGCGTGGGACGTTTGTATAGTCATAGAAGGAAACCTATGGGACGCTTTAGCAATGTCGTTTTAGGGACTAGATCATTTATCGAAGGCAACATCGAGGGTCGAGGGACTACGATCTTTTATCGAGGGTCTTTTGCTAAAACGCCCATGCTCGAGGGACATGACTATTTTTCCGATAGGCCACAAGGTGGAATTACCCTAAGGGTGTTGTGATACGGTGGCAGAACCGACTGCTTTGAAATGTTGGTTTGCATTTTTTGTTCGCAAATGTCGCGGTAACTAAGAGTCGCCACCGACTTTATTTCATCCAACAAAGGAAAAGGAAAAAGAATAGAAAAAAACCTTTTTCGAGATGTTTCTGAGTACGGGGGGTAGATTATAGAAAGCGAAGGTGTTAGCACCCTTTCTATCCATGGTTTTCCATGGGCTCTTAGGTACTTGCTCATCTTTTAAAATTGCTTGTATATGTGTTTTACTTTTAAAAAGTTTGACTTCGTGATAACCCTTGTATCAGTCCTCAAAGGTGTGACGAAGTTGTTTTGAAAATTTGTTTGTAAAATGTGTAAGTGTGAAGAGTTTTGATTTGAGCAAGTACCTACTAGCATCTACCTACTCGAAAAAAGGTCGTTTTTATTCTCGTTTCCTTTAGACAGTGCTATCCCACTATTGAGAAATAGGTAGCACCGCCGTTGGAGTTGTAAGGGACGTACGATCACTAAAGCAATGTTAGGACGTCTTAGTAATAACCCTAAAGTCTAAAGATCATATTCGAGGCAACATTTCCGAGGCGACATTTCCGAGGCAACATTCGAACGGGACATTTGATCCTTTTTAGACAGGAGGGCAACCACTAAGACACCCTATGCTTAATGATCGTTTTACCGAAGGCAACCGAAGTGAGAGTATACCCTAAGAGTGATATGTGCGAATGATTTGTTTTCAGTCATTTATCTTTGCACATTAGGGTTTTCTAATTTTATTAAATTATCATGCAATCTTGTCATTCAATCCTATTAGCATACATCTAGACAATTAAATATTTGCGAGAATTAAAATGCGAGAAAGTAAATCTACGCTATTACAAGGCTTCGGGCAGAGGGATTAATTACATAGCCAAAAAACCCGGGAAAACGCGATAAATAAAAGCCCTAGATTAAACTATTACAAACCATGAACATTTACAACAATATTGGCAAAAATAAAAAATCAGCGCGCGACGAATTAAATGTGAAGCGACTAGGGTTTTGACCCTTGACTAAACCTAATTCTACTTGATTAAAGTAAACATGTTTTATTGTCATTTTTGTTATTTAAGAAAGTAATGAAATAATTGAATTAAAAAAAGAAAATCCTAAATTCTAATTAATTTTAATTGTGAAAGAAATTAGAATTGCCTTAAATTAATTAAACTAATTACTTCGAAAAAAACATTTATTAAGCAAATAAGTCTTCTTTCTGTGATTTTTTGATTGGTCAATTTTAGAAAATAATTTTGGTGTTGATAAAAAAAGAATAATTAAAGAAAAGAAATTAAAAGAGGGAAAAAAGAAATAACCCAAGGGCCTGCTGTCAACGGTTCTGATCAGAGGATGATGGTCCAGAAGATGGTGGCCCTCAGAAGATGGGGACACTGGGCCTCCTCCTGGCTGGTGGATCCAGCAGATGATGACCCTCAGAAGATGGGGTGCTCTGGATTTGGCTCTGACTGATGGGTCCAGAGGATAATGCCCAGAGGATGCTTGATCTGGTCCTGGCTGATGGGTCTAGAAGATGACCCGAGAACGCTTGATCTGGTTCTGGCTGATGGAACCAGAAGATGACCCTCAGAAAGTGCATGCGCTGGATCTGGTGAAAACAAAGGGGAAAATGCCAAAAGCTCACGCCTGGGATCGAACCCAAAATCATGAGCTTCTGACTTCCTTCTTCTGACCAACTGCACTAGATACTGATTTATTAATACAATAAAAACAAACAATATATATCAGAACAACAAGTTTCTGGCCAGAATAAACGCGCCAGAATTTAAACTGGCCAGTAAGGTTGTGACACACCATCGTCTTCTTCCCTGGAACTGTTGTTTAAAACTCTAAACCTTTACCTACAGACATGGCGTTGTAGCTACAACTCTGTATTTCAAAAACTACATCCAAGCAATGTAAATAAGATTCAGGACCATGGATCAATTGGATTTGACCCTCTGATCACAATGGTATTCTTAATTAGGGCCAATTGTTCCTGCATTTGAAAGCCCCAAAAACAACAAGGCAAACCCTAGTTATGGCAGTTTGTCATACAATCACCAAAAACACAATTGAATATGATGATTAGCTTGCAAACTTATTAAGGAACAAGAATATGCAGTCAAAATGTGCAAATGGTGTATAGATTGATGAAAACGAAAACGAGTTTAGAAGCCAATTGTGATACCTACAACTTATAACCATATGCGTGAAAAGGCTTGAATTTGATTAGAATGTGCTCCTGTAACGTCCAGCAATCTTTTGGCAACCTGAGAATGGCACGAATGGACCTCTAACACAGAAATTGGATCACCACTTTTCTTGCAATTTTTGAGTTTTTCTTTCACCTCTACACGGCTGCTGTCCTCCCTCCTTTTGGTCTACCTTTATTCACTATCTATAATAGAGTGCATTGGGGTAAAAATTTGCATCAAATCTTTGCCATTTATGAAGATTGACCATTGATTTATTCCTTGCACCAAATCTTTCCAAAATAAGCATTTTCAATCTTTTTATGTCCATATGAAGCCTTGCACAATTTGATCTTGCCACCAGCTGTATAATGACTCTAATCATGCACAAAATCTCAAGGTTTAATTGATTTTTGATATTTTCATTATTTTATATTGATTTTATTTGATTTAAATGAAATAAAATCAAAATAAATAATAAAAATAAAATAATGACAAGTGGAAGGGCTCATGGGTCGTGGATCACATCACAAGCTCAGTGCAAGCATAAAAAGTTAGGCCCATTTAGCAAAAAATGCAATTTTGGACACATTTGACTTTTGGCAATTTTGTAAAAATGGTCAACTTGGCCAATGCATAACTCTCTCAATTTTGACCCTAGAGGGGTGTTCTTGGACTTTTTAGAAATATTAGGATGTCCTCTAAACAACCCTTTTGGTCTCATCTCAATTGAGTCTTCCATGTTCATGTATGAAGCTTTGACCCAAAAGGTGTTTTTGTTGACTTTTCAAAATGACCTATAATGTCCAAATTCATATCTCCTTGTGAGTGCATATTTTGAACCTGGGAGCTGAATATGAATTATAGGGGATTGCAGCCTCTTCAAAATGAGCTTTGGATGGGTTATTTTTGATGAAGTATGGGAAAGTTATGCTTGGTCAAAGTTGAGTTGACTTTTCCTACAAAACCCTAATTTAGCAACTTTTGGGTTTTGATGAATTGTGAACAATCCTTGAGGAATCATGATCAACCCTTGATCAAATGATGACTGATACTTCAAAATGAGGATTTTGACCAAAAATCTTGAGGTTTGACTGTATGTGGGCCACAATTTTCCCTCCCATATTTCTCAAAACATTTCAAGAAAGATCCCGAAGTTGCTCAAGGTAGTCCAATGGTTGGCCAGACAAGCTCTCTCCTTAGGCAGTCTACCTCAAATTAGGGTTTCATGTTGCATCAAGATACTTGAATCCAAGTGACCCCAAATTCTCAACATTGTCCTAATATGTTCTCAAGTTTCAAGCCTTGCAGAGGAATTTTGCTCAGTCAATTGCTCAAAGGTCCAAAAATCGACTGTGCTAGGGCAAAAGTCAACTGTGACCTACATACAGTCAAACTTCAAGATTTTTAGTCAACATTCTCATTTTGAAGTATATTTCGTCATTTGATCAAGGGTTGATCATGATTCATCAAGGATTTCTCACAATTCATCAAGACTCAAAAGTTGTTAAATTAGGGTTTTGTAGGAAAAGTCAACTCAACTTTGACCAAGCATAACTTTCTCATACTTTATGAGAAATGACACTTCCAAAGCTCATTTTGAAGAGGATGCAATTTCCTACAATCCATCTTCATCTCCCAAGTTCAAAATATGCACTCACAAGAAGTTATGAATTTGGACATTATAGGTCATTTTGAAAAGTCAACAAAAACACCTTTTTTGTCAAAGCTTCATACATGAGCATGGTATATCAAAATGAGATGATACTAGAAGGGTTGATTAGAGGACATCTCAAGCTTTATAAAAATTCCAATAACACCTCCAAAAAGTCAAAATTGAGGAAGTTATGCATTGTTGAAGTTGACCTTTTTTGCAAAATTGCCAAAAGTCAACTATCCCCAAAACTTCAAATTTTGCCAAATGGGCCCAATCTTTTTCACTTGTTTTGATTTGGAAACATAGCCCACGTGCTCTAGCCTTTTCCACTTGTCCATATCTTATTTTTATTATTTATTATGATTTTTATTTGAATTAATTTAAATTAAATCATAATAAATCAAATAAAATCCAAAATATTGATAACAAAGAATCTTGTGATTATTTCAGGTCTTAAAATTACAAGTTGCAAGCATTCAAATTCGTGCAAATGCATAGAGTGGACAAAAAGATTGAAAAGAAGCCAAATTTGGAAGGTTTTTAAAGGGAATCAAATCAAATATCAAAAGCATTGAAGAAGGAAGATTTGGACACAATGATCAACCCTAATGCATTGTTTGATACATAAGGAGGCGAGGCAGACCTAGAAATAGGTTAGAAGGAGGCGTGTGAAAGAAGAACAAAATTCGAAAAAACAAGAAAAAAGTGTGAGATCAAAATCCCACTTAGAGGCATCCTCAAGGCTCGATACCTCTCCCAATCGCTTCCTGGCACCCTCAGCAAGTGAAAGCAATCGAAACCAAGCGTTTTCAAGCCCTCCAACGCACTGTAAGTCCGTACGGTATCACCATATTCTTGAATTCGATTAGCATCATTCTTGCACGTATAGCGTAAAATAATGGCACATTCTTGATCACCATATTGTTTGCAAACTTTCTATAATAGCCAATTGCATTTTAATGGACTGAATCGTGAATCACCATTGTTAAGTTTTTTGGACTTTTTTAGGGTCTTTGATTTCAGGAACAATTGACCTTGATAAAAGGCACCACTGTGTTCAGAAGAAGGAGACGGTTCTAACCATGGCCTTGGTGGTCGTTTATATTACCTGTACGTGATTTTGAGAGTGGACAGGGTTATAGCAACGGACATTGTCTGTGGGTATAGGGTCTCAAACCTTTAGCCACTGTGCAGGGAGGAAGACAAATACGTGGATCCACCTGATTCGCCCATTCAAATTTCTGCGTGCATTTTTTTATTGTTTTTCAATATTCTTTTGTTTTACATATTATTTTCAGTGTTTGATTAATGTACAGCAAAACAAAAACAGCGCAGTGGTTGCCAGGTGGATTCTTAAGGCGTTAGAGGCTGGTGGTCAGGGGTTCGATCCCTGCCTCTAGCATTTGCTATTTTACTATTTATTTCCAGGTAATCCAATGCGCGCATGAGCCAGGTGTCCATCATACTCCTTCATCTTCCAACGCGCCAGATGGCCAGATGGCCAGATCTGGTGGCCACCACTAAGAGTGCACCATAGGCCAAGTCAACGCGTGCGCACAGAATTGCAAAAGTCAGTGTGGACCATCCCTAACGGGCCCAGGAAAATTGCTATGCACACCTCCAATTATGGCCCATCTCTCTCTTTTATATTTTTGTTTATATTTCATTTAGTTATTTACTTATTTATTTACTAACCCAAAAATAATTTTCTTTTTACCAAAAATCACAAAAAACATTTTTTTATCCAATTAAAATCAGAATTTTATTTTTCATCAATAAATCAACTAATTTAATTAGGTTTGCTTAAATTAGATAACTTTAATTTATTTTTGTAAATAATTAAAACTAATTAGAATCAATAGGTTTTTAGCACTAACTTAATTATTTTATTTCTTTCCTAAAATAACAAAAATCCAAAAATATGTCATTTAATTATTATTCATTAATTTATTCAATAACCAATTAATTTAGTATTTAATTTTAAAACTTAATTTCTTTTCTTAAAAAATATTAAAAACAACAAAAAAACAATTTTCTCTTTTAATTAGGATAGAAGGGTCAAAACCCTAATTTCGCATTCGATTTAATTTCCCATCGCGTGCTTTATTATTATTTTATCCAATTATTGTAACTGCCTACAGTTTGTAATAATTTAATTAGGACATTTACTTTTACCGCTTTTATTTTCAAAGGGTTTGTTTTTGGCTATGTAAATACCCGAAGCCTTGTAATAGCTTAGTTTTAATTTCCGCACTTTAATTTTCGCAAATATTTAACTGCTAGATGTTTGATAATAGGGTTTGCATGACAAGAATGAATGACTAAATTAAAAACAGTTAGATCACCCTTAATTGTGCAAAGATAAAAATAATCTGAAACTCGCACATGCGCACTCCTAGGGTACACTCCCACTTGGTTGCCTTCATTAAAACGGTCATTGAGTATAGGTTGTTTTAGAGGCCGCCCTCTTGTCTAAAAGATCATAAGTTGCCTCAGAAAAGTTGCCTCGGATATTGTTGCCTCGAATAAATGATCTAAGACATTAGGGTTACCACTAAGATGTCCTAACATTGCTTTAGTGACCGTATGTCCCTCTTTCGAATTGACCCTCAAACTCCAACGACGATGCTACCTACTCACTAATAGTGGGATAGCATTGTCTAAAGGAAACGAACATAGAACGATTCCTTTTTCGAGTAGGTAGATTAAGTTCTTAAGTACTTGCTCATCCAAAACAAAACTTTTTCACACTTACACTTCTTTACAAACAAGTTTTCAAAAACACTTCATTACACTCTTGAAGACAGAAGCAAGAGTTAAATCGAAGTTAAAACAAAAACTTTTCAAAACCCACAAACACAAAGAAAACAATTTTGAAAATGATGAGCAAGTACCTAAGAGCCCATGGAAAACCATGGATAGAAAGGGTGCTAATACCTTCCCTTTCTATAATCTACCCCCGTACTCAGAAATATCTCGAAAAAGGAATTTTTCTGTGCTTTTTTCCTTTCCTTGTTGGATAAAATAAAAGTCGGTGGCGACTCTTGCTTACCGCGACATTTTGCAAATACAAACACAAACCAGCATTTCAAAAACAGTCAGTTCTTCCACCGTATCACAGAACTGGCGACTCTGCTGGGGAGTTAATAAGTGGGGTGTACCTTAGGAATAGTTCATCATATTGTTTTCAATTGTTTGATTTGTTTGCTTTATTTTGTGGGTTTGAATCGGAGTTACTATAGATCCTAACTCGGATCTGGGGGATACCTTTTAGGTAAGTAGCAATAGACTGTGAGGGAACTGTACGGCATAGACCGATACGGTTGAAGCGGTAGCTATGTTGGTGTGACACTTTAGTTAGTACCGATATCCCTTGTGGCGGAACAAGGAGAGTATGGGGCTGCTAAGGGGTCATTAAGCACCAACTGACCTTAGAACCTATAATTGACCAACTTGGCCATAGAAAAGTAGTAGTATGCTACACTCATTGAGACCAAACTCTCGCGATGATTCCGGCTGCAAGAAAAGGTTGCTAAACTGGAATTATGACCAATCGAGGGTGGTCAATGATATTGAGATCCTCTAGAACCCGATTACTATTACTAGGACAAGTTGAACCAACTGAACTGAAAGAGGGTAATATCTAAACTCCATGCTAGCCTGAAATTTAAGGGCTACTGTGTGACTTGTTTGCCCGACAACAAATTCTTCTTAACCGTCATCAAAGGAGTAGAAATTTCTTCCACAAAGGTTACAAACTAATTGGTGTCCACAACATTGACTCCACGACCATGTTTGGGCATAGAAGCAGTTATAACGTTAGGATTTTCCGGAGCATCAAACTCAATCTCTTTAGCTTCCAACAAATCTTGCACTTTATTCCTCAGAGCCCAGCAATCATTTGTGTCGTGACCAGGACTCTCTGAATGGTAGGCGCACCGCGCGTTGGGATTGTATCTGGGAGAAGCAGTGTTTGGATTCTTGGGAGCCTCTTTCAAGGTTGCCAAGTTGGATTTTAACAGATGAGGCAGAACTTCAACCAAAGTCATATTGATGCAGGTAAATTGTCGTTATGGTCTTTCTACCCTTTGCTGATTATTGCATTGTGGAGCAACCGCGGGTCTCGATATCAGTACAGCATTTACCGCTTGACGATGTTTAGGTCTGCTTCGGCCCCTCAGGCCGTAGACTGCACTAGCTTCTTTATTACCGGTGAAAGGCTTCTTCACTGCACTTGATGAAGCATCCTTCTGTATTTTACCACTTCGAATGCCAGCTTCTACTCTCTCTCTCCAGTCAAAATCAACTCAGTAAACCCAGATGACGAATTGCTGATCAGATGATTGAAAAATGGACCAGATAGAGTCCCTAGAAACATGTCAACCAACTCCCTATCAGACAAAGGGGTTGGACTCTTCCAGCCAAGTCTCTCCATTTTTGAGCATAGTCCTTAAAACCTTCACTTGCAACCATAGACATACCCTGGAGCTGAGTACGAGTGAGAGCAAGCTCGACATTATACTGATACTGTCTGTAAAAAGCAGCAGCAAGGTCTTCCCAGTTTCAGACACTGGCTCCTTCCAACTGATAAAACCATTTAAGCTGAGTCCCTGACAGACTATCTTGAAAGAAGTGTACCCACAAATTTCTATCAGTAGTGTGGGGTTAGATTTTTCTTATGTAAGAGCAGAGATAGAGTTTTGGACAGGATACTCCATCGTACTTGGCAAAAACCGGAGCTTTGAACTTATGAGTGATCACCATTCCCGATACCAGTCCTAGTTCTCTAAAATCCAAACCAGGGATCTTCTGAATCTCCATAGCACTCAGACGGTCTTCTAGTTGCTTGTATCTATCCTCAGCAGGAGGATATTGCTCGTCGTCATAATCCTTATCGTTATCAGAAACTGCAGGACTAGGGTCCTTTGCCCTTTCTTGGTTCTCCCCGTCCTTGGATGAGGAGGTCAGATCAGCTGGTCGTCTCAACCTTTCTCTGAATCTTCTACCCATGTTCAGAATACCAACCTTCTTCTTCTTCTTTTCTTTCAGAATAAGGGTCTTCAGGTCCTCTTGCCCTTTAGCCGAACTTAAGAACATCTGTTGGAATTGGGCGTTATGTGCCTGAAGATCTTTGATGGCTTGACCGAAAGACATTTCTGCTGAAATAAACAACGAAGAAGATGAGAAACCTGTAGTGGTACCTGTAATGATGTGCATGATAATGGGATGCATGTAATGATTTCAAAGACTTTGGGAGATTTAAATTTGCAAACCAAAAATAAATAAAACTTTATTAGCTTTAACTTTGAGAGGTTCAACAATGCCTTTAAAGAGTTACAAAGAAGTAAATAGAACAAACTCTAAAAACTAGAAAAAGCAAAATCAAAAGTCCCATGGACGCTTCCTCTTTGTGCTGATGTAGTCATTGATCACTCTTTCCTCCTCGAGCTGCCTGGTGAGCTTCAAAATCTTCCTTTCTTGCTCGTGGTACTTTTCCCGGTAAGTGTCCCGCTCATTCTTCAACTGAATCCAAGACCTCTGCAACTCCCCATGATCAGTGGGCATGTAAGGATAAAGAATCACATAAGGAATGCCTTCTTCATTAGTGGGCTCCACAATCACTGGTAATACGGCTTCATAGGGCATCCCAAGCTTTTGGGCACGAGCTCAGACCCATTGGAGGTAAGGTTGCATAAGAAGGGAAGTCCTTGGTCCCAGCTCTTAGGGGTCAGATCTGTTCACCATGCCCCAAGCTCGTATAAACCTCCAACGGTGCTCCTTAACATCCTCCTTGTAGTCAAATGCAATATCCTCAAGTAGCTCATGGGGACCATCTCTCCGAGCACGACCAAATTGTCGCAAAGCTAGACAAGGATTATAGGTTATACCCCCTCTGATTCCAAGCAATGGGACATTAGGGTATCACACACAATGATCAATAACAGCAGTGTCTTCCATAGCCCGGGAACTCCAAAGAATATTTGTATGGGCAAGTGACATTATCCTGTAGGACCAACCCAAACCTTCTTCGTTCTTCAACACATACTTAGGGAGGTGCGAAATAAACCACCTCGACAGCAGCGGCATGCAACACATAAGAGTCCCTCTTCTTTGCACGGTACGAGTATAAAGGGCATGCAAGATATCACCCAACATGGTAGGCACATGATTGAGAGAAAGGAAAATCTTGACAGCATTCACATCTATAAAGGAATCCGGATTTGGGAAGAGAACCAAACCATAGATAAGGAGAGCCAAGACATCTTCAAAAGCCTGAAAATCCAAATTATCCCAGAATAGTTGAGCTATCAGAAATTTGGCTAAGAAACCTTCGATCCCGCTTCGTGTTTCCCAATTGGATACTACATCAACCCGTTTCAAATGCAGAGTTGAGGCAATGTCTTCTGGTCTATGAGCTTCTTCCATGCTTGTGAAGGGTACCTGTTCAAGAATGGATATGCCCAGTAGGTGAGAGAACTCTTCCAAGGTGGGAACCAGCTGGT
Source organism: Vicia faba (assembly GCA_948472305.1). Lineage (NCBI taxonomy): Eukaryota > Viridiplantae > Streptophyta > Magnoliopsida > Fabales > Fabaceae > Vicia > Vicia faba. Next base: position 84,400,857 of record OX451739.1, on the reverse strand, counting down.
AATCTGGAAAGGTGAAGCAATGATGCACAGGATCGAAGAATTGGAAAAGTACACTCATCATCTGTTCATCAAGATTTGAGGTGACCAGGCTAAGAAGCTGACCATGTCTCTTAATGAACATAGAAGTCTCAGAAACTCTTGAGGCTAACTCTTTAAGTTGAGCAGGTATTTGCACAAAGTTGACTAAGATGGTATTTCTGCGCGCGGAAGCCATAATCTGCAAAATAGAACAAAGATAAATCCCCTTGGTCTTTGAAATGGTTAGTATAGTGAAGTATGTATGCTATGTTATGATGCATGATGTCATGATAAAAAAACAACATGTATAGCAGATAACAGGCATGGCAAAGACAAACAAGTCACACAAAGCCCTTAAGTTTAAGGCTTGCATGAGTTCAAAGGTAATACCCTCTTGAAGTTAAGTTGGTTTCAACCTGTCCTAGAAAAAGTAAACGGGTTCTAGAGGATCTCAATATCACTGACCATCCTCCATCGGTCATGGTTTCAGCTCACGCAATCTTTTCTTGCGGTCGGAACTATCTCGAGAGTATGGTATCAATGAGTGTAGCATCGAGTATCAACCAGTTCTCAGCTTTACACCGAGGCCGGCTATCTCACTACTTTCTAATGGCCAAGTTGGCTGATTAAAGGTTCTAAGGTCAGTTGATGCTTAACGACACCACATATCGGACCCGTATTCTCCTCGTTTCTCCACAAGGGATACCGGTACCAACCAATGTGCCACATCAATGTAGCTACTGCTTCAACCGTGTCGGTCTACTCCGTACAGTTCCCTCACAGTCTATTGCTACTTACCTAAAAGGCGTCCCCAGATCCGGGTTAGGATCTATAGTAACTCCCAAACAAAACCCTTAAAAGTAAAGCACTCAAAACAATCAAGAGAAGCAATTATGATGAACTAGATCCTAAGGTATACCCCACTTATTAAGTCCCCAGCAGAGTCGCCAGTTCTGTGATACGGTGGCAGAACCGACTGTTTTGAAATGTTGGTTTGTGTTTTTTGTTCGCAAATGTCGCGGTAAAAAAGAGTCGGCACCGACTTTTATTTCATCCAACAAAGGAAAAGGAAAAAGAACAGAAAAAACCTTTTTCGAAATGTTTCTGAGTACGGGGGGTAGATTATAGAAAGGGAAGGTGTTAGCACCCTTTCTATCCATGGTTTTCCATGGGCTCTTAGGTACTTGCTCATCTTTTAAAATTGCTTGTGTATGTGCTTTGCTTTTAAAAAAGTTTGACTTCGTGATAACCCTTGTATCAGTCCTCAAAGGTGTGACAAAGTTGTTTTGAAAATTTGTTTTGAAAATGTGTAAGTGTGAAGAGTTTTGATTTGAGCAAGTACCTACTAGCATCTACCTACTCGAAAAAAGGTCGTTTCTATTCTCGTTTCCTTTAGACAGTGCTATCCTACTATTGAGAAATAGGTAGCACCGTCGTTGGAGTTGTAAGGGTCAATTCGAAAGGGACGTACGATCACTAAAGCAATGTTAGGACGTCTTAGTAATAACCCTAAAGTCTTAAGATCATATTCGAGGCAACATTTCCGAGGCGACATTTTTGAGGCAACATTCGAACGGGACATTTGATCCTTTTTAGACAGGAGGGCAACCACTAAGACACCCTATGCTTAATGATCGTTTTACCGAAGGCAACCGAAGTGAGAGTATACCCTAAGAGTGATATGTGCGAATGATTTTTTTTCAGTCATTTATCTTTGCACATTAGGGTTTTCTAATTGTATTAAATTATCATGCAATCTTGTCATTTAATCCTATTAGCATACATCTAGACAGTTAAATATTTGCGAGAATTAAAATGCAAGAAAGTAAATCTACGCTATTACAAGGCTTCGCGGAGAGGGATTAATTACATAGCCAAAAAACCCGGGAAAATGCGATAAATAAAATCCATATATTAAACTATTACAAACCATGAACAGTTACAATAATATTGGCAAAAATAAATAATCAGCGCGCAGCGAATTAAATGCGAAGCGACTAGGGTTTTGACCCTTGACTAAACCTAATTGTAATTGATTAAAGTAAACATGTTTTATTGTCATTTTTGTTATTTAAGAAAGTAATGAAATAATTGAATTAAAAAAAGAAAAGCCTAAATTCTAATTAATTTTAATTGTGAAAGAAATTAGAATTGCCTTAAATTAATTAAACTAATTACTTGGAAAAAATATTTATTAAGCAAATAAGTCTTCTTTCTGTGATTTTTTGATTGGTCAATTTTAGAAAATAATTTTGGTGTTGATAAAAAAAGAATAATTAAAGAAAAGAAATTAAAAGAGGAAAAAAAGAAATAACCCAAGGGCCTGCTATCAGCGGTTCTGATCAGAGGATGATGGTCCAGAAGATGGTGGCCCTCAGAAGATGGGGACACTAGGCCTGCTCCTGGCTGGTGGATCCAGCAGATGATGACCCTCAGAAGATGGGGTGCGCTAGATCTGGCTCTGACTGATGGATCCAGAGGATAATGCCCAGAGGATGTTGGATCTGGTCCTGGCTGATGGGTCTAGAAGATGACCAGAGAACGCTTGATTTGGTTCTGGCTGATGGAACCAGAAGATGACCCTCAGAAAGTGTAGGCGCTGGATCTGGTGAAAACAAAGGGGAAAATGCCAAAAGCTCACGTCTGGGATCGAACCCAGAATCATGAGCTTCTGACTTCCTTCTTCTGACCAACTACGCTGGATACTGATTTATTAATACAATAAAAACAAACAATATATATCAGAACAACAAGTTTCTGGCCAGAATAAACGCGCCAGAATTTAAACCGGCCAGTAAGGTTATGACACACCATCGTCTTCTTCCCTGGAACTGTTGTTTAAAACTCTGAACCTTTACCTACAGACATGGCGCTGTAGCTACAACTCTGTGTATTTTAAAAACTACATCCAAGCAATGTAAATAAGATTCAAGACCATGGATCAATTGGGTTTGACCCTCTGATCACAATGGTATTCTTCATTTGGGCCAATTGTTCCTGCATTTAAAAGCCCCAAAATAACAAGGCAAACCCTAGCTATGGCAGTTTGTCATACAATCACCAAAAACACAATTGAATATAATGATTAGCTTGCAAACATGTTAAGGAACAAGAATATGCAGTCAAAATGTGAAAATGGCGTATAGATTGATGAAAATGAAAACGAGTTTAGAAGCCAATTGTGATACCTGCAACTTACAACCCTATGCGTGAAAAGGCTTGAATTTGATTGGAATGTTCTCCTAGAACATCAAACAATCTTTTGGCAACCTGAGAATGGCACGAATTGACCTCTAACACAGAAATTGGATCACCACTTTTCTTGCAATTTTTGAGTTTTTCTTTCACCTCTGCACGGCTGCTGTCCTCCCTCCTTTTGGTGTGCCTTTGTTCACTATCTATAATAGAGTGGATTAGGGTAAAAATTTGCATCAAATCTTTGCCATTTATGAAGATTGACCATTGATTTATTCTTTGCACCAAATCTTTCCAAAACAAGCATTTTCAATCTTTTTCTATCCATATGAAGCCTTGCACGATTTGATCTTGCCACCAGTTGTATAATGACTCTAATCATGCACAAAATCTCAAGGTTTAATTGATTTTTGATATTTCCATTATTTTATATTGATTTTATTTGATTTAAATGAAATAAAATCAAAATAAATAATAAAAATAAAAGAATTAAAAGTGGAAGGGCTCATGGTTCGTGGATTACATCACAAGCTCAGCGCAAGCATAAAAAGTTAGGCCCATTTAGCAAAAAAATGCAATTTTGGACACATTTGACTTTTTGCAATTTTGCAAAAATGGTCAACTTGGCCAATGCATAACTCTCTCAATTTTGACCCTAGAGGGGTGTTCTTTGACTTTTTAGAAAGCATAGGATGTCCTCTAAGCAACCACTTTGGTCTCATCTCAATTGAATCTTCCATGTTCATGTATGAAGCTTTGACCCAAAAGGTGTTTTTGTTGACTTTTCAAATTGACCTATAATGTCCAAATTCATATCTCCTTGTGAGTGCATATTTTGAACTTGGGAGCTGAAGATGAATTATAGGGGATTGCATCCTCTTCAAAATGAGCTTTTGATGGGTTATTTTTTATGAAGTATGAGAAAGTTATGCTTGGTCAAAGTTGAGTTGACTTTTCCTACAAAACCCTAATTTAGCAACTTTTGGGTTTTGATGAATTGTGAGCAATCCTTGAGGAATCATGATCAACCCTTGATAAAATGATGACTGATACTTCAAAATGAGGATGTTAACCAAAAATCTTGAGGTTTGACCGTATGTGGGCCACAGTTAACTTATATTGAGAAATATGGGAGGGAAAATTTTGGGGTACAACAGGTGCTAGTATGCAAGTATGTTTGATTGCATGCATTTTAGTCTTGATTAGGGTTATCTATTTGTTGATTTCATATCTTGCCATACACATCCTAATTACTAGCATTTTATATTTGGAAAAGCGTTAAATTATGGAAATATAAAAGTCCTACGCTATTACAATATTTTAGGGATGGGGGGGAGGGGGGTACATATTTCACAAATGGGGGGTTGCAAGAATTTAAATCCTATTTAACTATTACAACCATATTAAAATGTACAACGTAAGAAAGAAAAAGGACTTTGTTTAGAAAATGCTTTTTTTTGTTTTAATGGATTTAAAAAGAGGAAATAAATTAGTTAGTAAAAAGAAAATATTTTCATATCTTTTTTATATTGATAAAAAGAGTTATAATAATGAAAATGATAAAAGGAAAATAAATGAAAGATAGAAACAGTGTGCTGGTGCAAGCAAAACAACAAGGATCAGAAGTTCTGAAGCCATGCGCGTTGTGACTCAGAAAGGAACGCCAGTGGAATCAGAAGTTCTGGATTGATACACTCTAAGGCCCTGCAAGAAATGTTAGAGGGAAAGGATACAGAGGTTCAAGGTGGTATTCAGACAGTGAGCCAAAAGTCAGAAGTTCTGCGTTGTGCTAAAATAGTGAGTGAACATCAGAAATTCAGTGTGTTGTCAGCGTGTGAAAATCAGAAATTCTGAGTGTTAAAACATCGAGTGGAATCATCAGAAGTTCAGTGTGCTTAACAGTAAGAAAGCCTAGAAGTTCTGTGTGTTTAACGTGTAGGGAGAACTCAGAAGTTTTGTGTTGTGCTAAAATAGTGAGTGAGCATCAGAAGTTCCGTGTGTTAAAACAGTAAGAAAGCCTAGAAGTTTTGTGTGTTAAAACAGTAAGAAAGCCTAGAAGTTCTATGTGTTTAACGTGTAAGGAGAACTCAGAAGTTTTGTGCTATGCTAAAACGGTGAGTGAAAAAAACAGGGGTTTTGTGCCACATTTCAACTCCTTCTTCATATTAATCATCACATCAGCAATTTATTCAGTATTTAATAAACAACAGGTCAGAAAGATAAAAGCACAACAATTTATAGAAGTTCAAATCCCTAATCTGAGCCTAGCCCTAATCAATAAGTTTTGATCCACAGTTTTCCTACTTATGCAATGATATAGACAACATTAATATTGTGATATTTACATATTTTAATGATGTTCTGAATGAAAAGATGCAAAGTTAGGAAGACTTACCTAGAATGTGGGCTTGGAACTTGAACTGCTGTCTTCAGATGTTCTGGAATCAGCAAGAGCAACGTAAGAGAATATGCCAAGTTCTTTGACTCAAAGGGAAGAACAAAAGTTTTGGTTTTATGTTTGAGAATTCTGGATTTTTACGAAGGTTTCACAGTTTTCTTTTCTCTCTTTTGATAATTTTCTCTCTCCAAAAGCCAGCCCCTTGAATGTGTGATGGAGAAAATTATTTATAGATGGGTTTGCTATGGTTTTGGGGGGGAAAACAAATGGGATTTAAACCTTTTTGGTATACTGTTCCATTTCTTTTTAATCACAGTTTTTGTATGCTAATTTGGTGCAAATATAGGGTTTGAGAAAAATGCAGGCGTGGACTAGATCAGCAGCAATTTGGAGTGTTGTGGCAGCTGGTTGCAGGACTGTGCTATAGCAGTGCAGCAGGTTGCTCAAACAAGGTTTTGGGGCTTTATGATGTTCTGATTGAAGAAGACCAGAGTGAAACTGGAAGGGTGATGCTCTAATCGAAGCATATGTTGAAGAGCCATGTTCTGATTGAAGAATCATGTTCTGAACCATGTTTGCAAATTCTGACTGCACTTGCATGGAGGCTAGCTCAGAAGTTCCGAAGTATCATATTCTCTTAACACTTAGAAAGTTTTCTAAATGTTCAGAAATTTGATTTTTACAAAGTAGTTTCTGACTTCTGATTTTTGATGAACCAATTTCATGACTTGATGAAATATAATTTTTGAAACTTGATTTTTGATCTAAAAGTCAAAGTTTGACTTTTCAGTGTGATTTTGACCATTTTGCCCTTATGAATGATTTTCTTGAAAAGTTGTAATTCAAGACTTGAAACTCGATAAAAGCAAACCTAAGGGTCCAGGATGATCCTTTGAGAAATGAGAGGGCAAATTTTGGGGTACAACAACTTGGGTTAATCCTTACCAACTGGAAATGCTTCGATCTATGAATTTGGGCGTGAAATTTCTTATGTAAAGGCTTGGGTGACTCCTGGATGCAAGGTTTTCTCCTGGCTAATGCGTGTATAGGCAGGAATGTTTCTATCTAATGGAAATATTTCTGTGTGATGTAGTATGTATCCCTCCTTTTTTTCCTCCTTGGCAATGTGCTCTTAGCCTTGTATTTATAGGGGTGTGAGGAGAGCAAGTATGGCAAGAGACAAAGGCTTTCAAGGACTTGAGACAAATATCCAACATATTGAAAGTTGGCCATATTTGGATGATTCTTGCCATTTTGAAATCTTGAGTGAACCTGGACATGTTTCACCCCCTGACACTTTCAAATGCCCCACATGTATGTCCTTCGAAGGCACCATATGTGTATCCTTCGAATGGACCAAATGTATGTCCTTAAAAGGCATCATTTGTATGTCCTTCGAATGGACCAAATGTATGTCCTTCAAAGGCACCATTTGTTTGTCCTTCGAATGGACCAAATATATGTCCTTCGAAGGCACCACTTGTATGTTCTTCGAATGGGCCTTTGAATGCTTCTTCGAATAGACCATATGAATGCTTCTTTGGAAGGGACCATCTTGTATGTCGAAGTATGGAAAACTGTGTGTTGAAGGTTTTTAGAGGTGGAGTCAGAGTAGGCCCAGTCGAATCTTGCATGTAGATAGCCATTGGTTTGTGAATCGAAGGTTAGTTGAGAGGGACCTTTTGCCTTGTGGATCGAAGGCAAGTTGAAGGGGCCTTACCTTGTGCGCTGAAGGCACGCACAGAGGAAGTCATTTCCTTGTGCGCTGAAGGCAAGCATAGAGGGAGTATTTTCCTAGTGTGCTGAAGGCAAGCATAGAAGGAGTATTTTCCTAGTGGATCGAAGATAAATTTGAAGAAGCCTTTGCCATTGTGAATCAAAGGAAAGCATAAAGAAGCCTTTGCCTAGTGGGTCGAAGGAAAGCATGAAGAGGCCTTTTCCTAGACGAAGCTTTCATGCAGGAGGCCACTGCTTTGTGAATCGAAGCAAACATATAGGGGGTTCTTTCCTTGTGAAATCGAAGGCAAGCCTGAAGCAGCCAATGTGCAGTCGAAGCCTTGTGAATTGAACTTGGTCGAAGAGGGCCCAACGCCCAATCAAAGCTTATGAATCAGGCCTGCATCAAAGGAAGCCAAATGCCCAATCGAAGACTGGTGAGCCAAGCTTGCATAGAAGGATTTTATATACCCCAATTGAAGTACCTTGTTAAGGTGCCAATCGAAAGACACTTGACCATCTTCAAAAATTTATATTTTCTTTAAGCAAGTGTTTGTAACCACCCATGCAAGGGAAGATCTTAGAAAACATGAGAGGAAAAATTTTAGGGTACAACACTATTCTTTTGGAGAGAGCGGGCTTCTCAAAGATTTATTTAATATGATCCATTTTAGATATCAATAAGGTAGTGTGAGTCAACATATACTGTCTTAGTCGACGAGCAGCCCGTGCCAAAGCGCAACAAATTTTCTCGAGCAGTGAGTAACTTTTTTTACAGTCGGTAAACTTTTTGCTAAGGTGGTATATTGCATGCTCTTTTCGACCAAAATCATCATGCTTCCCCAACACACACCCCATTGAATTCTCTAATACTGTTAAGTACATGATCAGAGGTCTTCCTTTTACCGGCGACATCAAAATTAGAGGTTCTTGAAGATACTCCTTGATTTTATCAAAGGAAGTCTGGAAGTCGTCATTCCACTTCACTACTTGATCTTTCTTTAGTAATTTGAAGATTGGCTCACAAGTAGCGGTTAGGTGGGAAATGAATATGGCAGTATAGTTTAGACGTCCCAAGAATCCCCTAACCTCCTTCTCGGTGCGGGGAGTTGGCATTTCTTATATAGATTTAACCTTTGTAGGGTCTACTGACAATGAAACCCAAGAGCTTACCAGATCTTACTCCAAAGGTGCACTTATTTGGGTTCAGTCTCAACTTATACTTCTTCAGTCTTTCAAACAACTTTTGCAAGTGATCCAAGTGCTCTTCTTCAGTTTGAGACCTGGCGATCATGTCGTCGATATAGACCTCTATCTCGTGATGGATCATATCATAAAATAAGGCTACCATAGCATGCTGATAGGTTGCCCGGTCTTCTTCAACCCAAATGGCATAACTTTGTAGCAGAAAGTGCCCCATTGTGTGACGAAGGTTGTTTTCTCCATATCTTCAGGTGCCATTTTAATCTGATTACACCTGGAGAAACTGTCCATGAAGGAGAATATCTTATGTTGTGCGGTGTTGTCAACCAGAACATCAATATGGGGAAACGGAAAGTCATCCTTGGGGCTCGCCCTATTCAAGTCTCTGTAATCCATACACATACGTACTTTTCCGTCCTTCTTAGGTACCGGAACAACATTAGCAACACATTATGGATAAGAAGTAACAGCTAAGAAACGACATTAAACTATTTCATGACTTCATCCTTAATCTTTTTTGACATCTCAGGACTCATACGATAAACCTTTTGCTTCACTGGAGGGCAGTCTTCTCTCATTGGCAGACAATGAACCACAATATCAGTGTCCAGCCTCGACATGTCTTCGTATGACTAGGAAAAGATCTCAAAATAAACATGTAACATCTGGATTAACCGCTCTTTGACACTATGCTCCAAGTTGGAACCTATCTTAACTTCCTTTTTATCCTCTTCAGTACCCAATTTTACCGTCTCGACTAGCTTTTCATGAGGCTGTATTGATCTTTCCTCTTGTTGTAACAGTATAGCAAGTTCTCCTGGTACTTCACAATCTTCCTCACCTTCATTCTCGGCTTGGTAGATCGTATTTTCAAAGTCATAATTGGAAATAGCAGAAATATCAATGGGATCTAGGGTGGATGCAGATCTGGAGTTTGATATGTGGGTGTGTGTAAGAGAGCATATTTGTTTTGATAAAGTAAAAGCAGAAAAGAAAGATAGAGAGCATAAAATTTGTATGCAAAACGTCCAATGATTTATTTGTAACATATGAAAGTGAAATGATAACCCTTACAAATAAACCATTGTGCCTCAGGTAACCCTTATAAATCTAGGGTGAAAGTGAAGCTTTCATGCAGGAGGCCACTGCTTTGTGAATCGAAGCAAACTTATAGGGGGTTCTTTCCTTATGAAATCGAAGGCAAGCCTGAAGCAGCCAATGTGCAGTCGAAGCCTTGTGAATTGAACATGGTCGAAGGGGGCCCAACGCCCAATCGAAGCTTATGAATCAGGCCTGCATCGAAGGAAGCCAAATGCCCAATCGAAGACTGGTGAGCCAAGCTTGCATAGAAGGATTTTATATACCCCAATCGAAGTACTTTGTTAAGGTGCCAATCGAAAGACACTTGACCATCTTCAAAAATTTATATTTTCTTTAAGCAAGTGTTTGTAACCACCCATGCAAGGGAAGATCTTAGAAAACATGAGAGGAAAAATTTTAGGGTATAACACTATTCTTCTGGAGAGAGCGGGCTTCTCAAAGATTTATTTAATATGATCCATTTTAGATATCAATAAGGTAGTGTGAGTCAACATATACTGTCTTAGTCGACGAGCAGCCCGTGCCAAAACGCAACAAATTTTCTCGAGCAGTGAGTAACTTTTTTTACATTCGGTAAACTTTTTGCTAAGGTGGTATATTGCATGCTCTTTTTGACCAAACTCATCATGCTTCCCCAACACACACCCCATTGAATTCTCTAATACTGTTAAGTACATGATCAGAGGTCTTCCTTTTACTGGCGACATCAAAATTGGAGGTTCTTGAAGATACTCCTTGATTTTGTCAAAGGAAGTCTGGAAGTCGTCATTCCACTTCACTACTTGATCTTTCTTTAGTAATTTGAAGATTGGCTCACAAGTAGCGGTTAGGTGGGAAATGAATATGGCAATATAGTTTATACGTCCCAAGAATCCCCTAACCTCCTTCTCGGTGCGGGGAGTTGGCATTTCTTGTATAGATTTAACCTTTGTAGGGTCTACTTCAATACCTTTGCTGCTGACAATGAAACCCAAGAGCTTACCAGATCTTACTCCAAAGGTGCACTTGTTTGGGTTCAGTCTCAACTTATACTTCTTCAGTCTTTCAAACAACTTTTGCAAGTGATCCAAGTGCTCTTCTTCAGTTTGAGACCTGGCGATCATGTCGTCGACGTAGACCTCTATCTCGTGATGGATCATATCGTAAAATAAGGCTAACATAGCATACTGATAGGTTGCCCGGTCTTCTTCAACCCAAATGGCATAACTTTGTAGCAGAAAGTGCCCCATTGTGTGACGAAGGTTGTTTTCTCCATATCTTCAGGTGCCATTTTAATCTGATTACACCCGAAAAAATTGTCCATGAAGGAGAATATCTTATGTTGTGCGGTGTTGTCAACCAGAACATCAATATGGGGAAACGGAAAGTCATCCTTGGGGCTCTCCCTATTCAAGTCTCTGTAATCCATACACATACGTACTTTTCCGTCCTTCTTAGGTACCAGAACAACATTAGCAACCCATTATGGATAAGAAGTAACAGCTAAGAAACGACATTAAACTATTTCATGACTTCAGCCTTAATCTTTTCTGACATCTCAGGACGCATACGATAAACCTTTTGCTTCACTGGAGGGCAGTCTTCTCTCATTGGCAGACAATAAACCACAATATCAGTGTCCAGCCTCGACATGTCTTCGTATGAGTAGGAAAAGATCTCAAAATAAACATGTAACATCTGGATTAACCGCTCTTTGACACTATGCTCCAAGTTGGCACCTATCTTAACTTGCTTTTTATCCTCTTCAGTACCCAAGTTTACCGTCTCGACTAGCTTTTCATGAGGCTGTATTGATCTTTCCTCTTGTTGTAACAGTATAGCAAGTTCTCCTGGTACTTCACAATCTTCCTCACCTTCATTCTCGGCTTGGTGGATCGTATTTTCAAAGTCATAATTGGCAATAGCAGAAATATCAATGGGATCTAGGGTGGATGCAGATCTGGAGTTTGATATTTGGGTGTGTGTAAGAGAGCATATTTGTTTTGATAAAGTAAAAGCAGAAAAGAAAGATAGAGAGCGTAAAATTTGTATGCAAAACGTCCAATGATTTATTTGTAACATATGAAAGTGAAATGATAACCCTTACAAATAAACCATTGTGCCTCAGGTAAGACACAGGCTTTTAGAGTTTAAATTAATCAAATATTACATATAAAAAAAACAAAAAGACAATTACTCCTAGATGAAAGTGTGATCGGTGGATCTGGAACTGACTATTTAACGCTGGTTCGCGAAATGTCGCGGAAGCAAGAGTCGCCACCGTCTTTTATTTTCTCCAAATGGAAAGGACAAAAGCACAGAAAAATTCCTTAAAGAGATTGCTCTCGGTTCGGGAGGTAGGTTATAGAAAGGGAAGGTGTTAGCACCCTTTCTATCCATGGTTATCCATGGGCTCTTAGATACTTGCTCATTTGTGTTTTCAAAAGGTTTGTTTGCTTTTCAATTATGGGCTTAAAAAAGTTTCTTTGAAAATTTCAGTTCGACTCTTGTATCGGTCCTCAAGGGTGTTTGAAAAATTTGCTTTCGAAAGCTTTTTGAAAAGGTGTCGGTGTGAAAAGTATTTTTGATTTGTTTTTGAATTTAGAGCAAGTATCTAGAGTCGTCTACCTACCCTAAGGAATTCGTCTGTGTAAATGTCCTTAAAGTAGTGCCATCTCACCATTGAGAGGTAGGTAGCACCACCGTTGGAGGTGTTCGGGTCAATTCGAGGTTCGGGACATGGTGATCACCAGAGCAATGGGAAGACACCTTAGAAGCTACCCTCATGCCAGGTTCCCGGATCATGAGGACTTACTAAGACATCCTCTACTCGACGATCACCTTTCGAGGCAAGGCAACAGTGAGGCGTACCCTAGGGGTGGTGTGTGATTTGTGTGTCAGATTCATTTATTTTTGTCTTGTTCATGTCATGGGTGATCTATGCGTTTGTTTTTATTTTTTTGTCATTCATTCTTGCATGCATTCGTTAACAGTTAAAAAATTGCGAGAAAGATAAAATTCTAAACTATTACAAAAGGCGCGGGTCCACATCGCCAAAATTTCCAGGACCCGATTTGATAGAAAAATAAAGAATTAAAATGCGAGAGATAAATTACACGGCTTTGGGAGAATTACAGAAATATTTACAAGAAATAAAATAAAATGCGCGAATATGAATTAAAATTGGAAACGAGGGCGTTGGACCATTTTTAAAGGAATTAAATTAAATGATTAAACTAATGAAATTAAAGAGAAAAAAGAAATTATTATTTTTTTTTGAGTTTTTGGTATTTATGTTTTTTATGTATTTTTATGAGAAAGATTAAATGAAATTAAAATATTAACCCTAATTCTAATTTTTTTTATTTATTAAGAAAAACATGTTAAAATTAAACCTAAAATTAATCTAATTATTTACATGCAATTTTGATTTATAAAAATAAATAATTAATTATTAGTGAAATTTATTTACAAAAAATATTAATTAAATAAATATATTTTGATTTTTATGACTTTTCTGTTTTTTACTATTTTTTATATTTTATGAAAATAAGTTAAATTAAAGGAATTAATTAAAAAAAGAAATAATTGAAATAAATAAAATAAGGAAAAGAAAGAAAATACAATACCTTGGGGGGTTTCTGTCCCCTTTTTGGAGGTGAATTGAAGTGGTTTGGCCATTTGTGTTATGGCCTCATCATGCATAAGTTGTTCTACTTTGGCCATTTGGCTTTTGGCTTTAACGTTCCTTAATGAACCTGGGATCCTGTCTAAATCTGCAGTGTTGAACCTCATGAACACATTAAATAAAATCATAAAAATTCAAATAAAACCAACATATGAAGAAATTTAATGTTTAGGCACAATATGGCATGTATGAATGATTATACCCTTTTGATCATGGAGATCAAATCAACATTACCCTTACTGGAAGATTAGTGACCTGAATGCTTTTATGCCTTACTGGAAAATTAGGATCATGGAGATCAAGCCAGTCTTATCCTTACTGAAGAAGTAGTGAGGTATTGGTTTATAACTGTGATGGCTTGTTTGTAGTGAGAGAGGGATCTGTAATAAGGATTTCAAGGTTTTATGGTTCTTGAAAGAGTTTGATATTCCAACAGTGTTGTGGCAAGGTTTTTTCTCTCCTTTTTCTCTTCTCTTCTGGTTTGTGTGAAAAGAAGGTGATTATATAATGGAAATTAGGGTAAAGCAAATGGGCTTTGAATGTGCAATTGGGCCTCCAATATTCACTTGAATTCGTCACTTTCCAGGCTAAATCGCAGGGACTTAAGTGCATTTTTTGAAGTTGAAATGTGAAAACAAAATGTAGCCGGCATCGAGAACTAACTCCTGTCCGAAAATCGACTCAATCGGATAAACGGTGAATTAGTTATGAATTTTTGAAGTTTCAGCTCAGACAAACTTATTTTGGGCTCCAGTGTCGACTCTGACACGTTCTTCAATAAAAAACTGGTATTGATCGGAGCATAATCCGGTCTCGACTTTTGAAGCAAAGTTGTAGATCTATGAGTCAGGGACCTTGTGTAAAAATATGAGCCCAATCCGATAAAAATTGACCGAGTTATGAATTTTCGAAGTTTCGGCCCAGATGAAATAATATTCAGCATTCAGGATTTTCAGCGTGTCACGCACTCTGAGCAAAAAACGAAGGCCTTTTGAATACCTTTTGAACTTAATACCTTCTTTGAAAATGTAGCCAACTCAATTTGTGAAATTTTGGCGCCAGAACCAGTTCGATACGATGAAAATCGACCAAGTTATGATTTTTTGAACATGACGCAAATAAACTTCTGTCACAAATTTTCTGCACGAAAATACTTGATAAATCCACATTTTTGAAGACCTTCTGATCGAAATTGGCTTCCAGCCGTGAGAGATGAAAACGTAGATAATATCAAGACGGAATTTTGACCACCGGAACGGGTTCAAAACGAGTCACGATCTTCAAGTTATGAATTTTTTAGCGCGTAAAAACTGCACTTTCAGCAAACTTTTTCACTATATTTCTTCAAGAAAACTCACACATTCGGATACCTTCTTTAAAGAATTGACTCTTGAGCCAAACCTGAATTTGAGAATATGTTATCAGAGATATCTTGGCGAAAGAACACCTGAATATGATGCGCCGGGTTGGACTTGTGAATTTTTCTTGAAATATTTTGAGAAATATGGGAGGGCAAATTTTGGGGTACAACAGTTGCCCCTGTTCAATCTTCTTAGACCTGAGGATGCAGATTGGCTGACGTGCCTTTCGTAATCCAAAGGTGGAAGATGATTGAACACTAGAGTGCCCAGAAATTTGCGCTCACATAGTAGTGTGATGATGGTGGAATGGGCTTATAGATGCCATTTGGAGATTTATGGATAGGATGATGGGCTTATAGATGCCATGCTAAGAGATAATGGAAGGTGGATGGGCTTATAGGTGCCATCTGGGTGTCAATCGCATAAGAGATTCCTTAGCGAGAACTTGCATACCTGCAAAAGAAAAATGAGTACCTGACATGTTGCAGGAGCTGGTCTTCAGATGCTTTGGGTAGATATGTCCTGACTGGTTACAGGAATTGGATCTTCGAATTCTTCAGACGTGCCCTGGCAAGATACAGGAATCGAGTCCGGTAATGATAGTCTTCAACGGATACACCCTGGCAAGATTCAGGCATTGGATCCTCAAACTCTTCAGACACACCCTGGCAAGATACAGGAATCGGATCTGGAATTCAGAAAGGTTGGTGAGTTGTCTCTACTGACAGGTTATTTCCATGGACGGGTGGTCTTTAAAGACGAGTGTCTATAACGACGAGTGTCTATGACGACGAGTGTCTATAACGACGAGTGTCTATGACGACGAGTGTCTATAACGACGAGTGTCTATAACGACGAGTGTCTATAACGACGAGTGTCTATAACGACGAGTGTCTATAACGACGAGTGTCTATAACGACGAGTGTCTATAACGACGAGTGTCTATAACGACGAGTGTCTACAACGACGAGTGTCTATAACGACGAGTGTCTATAACGACGAGTGTCTATAACGACGAGTGTCTATAATGACAGGTGTCTATAACGACAGGTGTCTATAACGACGAGTGTCTATAACGACGAGTGTCTATAACGACGAGTGTCTACAACGACGAGTGTCTATAACGACGAGTGTCTATAACGACGAGTGTCTATAACGACGAGTGTCTATAACGACGAGTGTCTATAACGAAAGGTGTCTATAACGACGAGTGTCTATAACGACGGGTGTCTATAACGACGAGTGTCTATAACGACGAGTTGTATCAGAGAAATCTTTAGGCATTGATTTAACTGGATTTGTATTCTTTGACTGGGTTGGTCTCTTTTGACTGTATTCGTCTACATAGTTGATCTTTTAACTGTATCCTTCCTGAAAGGTAAAGGTCAGTCATATGCAATGCATGATATGGATCAAGCAATAATATTTTTCAACACATGAGATTGTATGATATGATGCGTATATGCATGTATCATGATGTATATCAATGTGATGTTTATGAATGTATCTTCGTCTGGGAAAATAGATCCTTGACGGATGCCGGGAAGTCAAATCCTGGGCTGATGTTGAAGAGTGAGATTCTTCATTTCCGTTGGGGATGATGATTGCAAGAATACCGGTAGGAGAAGATGACTCCGTTGGGGAATAAACTTGGCGAATAGATTACTCTGCGGGGAAAGAGAGGTACTTTGCTGAGGTGTTATGATAACTCCGCTGGGGATACCATTGTCGTGTTGGAAGTGTTGATAGACTTCGCTGGGGATAAGAGGATTTCGTTGAGGACGCTCTTTCCGTGCTTTTGGCTGAGGATAACCCAGTTATATCCTGGTAAGGAAATGACTCTTTGAATAAAGCCGGGGGACGCGTTCGTGCTCTACGAGGATAAGCTTCCAGAATCTACTGGGGATAAGCTTAACTGCTTGGGAGATGATTTCCAACTTTCCTGGGGAACTAGATTGGATTTTCCTGGGGAAGTTTTGAATTGTATCGGTTATGTTCTTCAATGGAACCTGCCTTGATACCTTGAAGGACAGAATAATCAGATTGCTTAGACCACCCATTATTGCCCCTGTTTCAGCGGGAGAGGAAGACCTATGAGGTGCTGATAATTGTTGACGGACAAACCCTCTTCTGGTAGACAGGTGGCAAGATGATAGGACATAGTCGTACGCTTTGATCCTTAACTTTTGCCTGGACCGCCCTTTCGGGTTTTCGGTCCACCGGGATACCCATTTTTGCCCAAGCCGCCTTTTCAGGTTTTCGACTTGCCGGGTGTACAGATTTTTTCATTTCATCCCTTCATTTTGCCCGAACCCTTTTGGTTCGCCAGGAAGCCCTAATTTTTGCCTAGGTACGTCGACCTAGCGGGTCTTTGATTTTGCGTAGTATCTTTTCGACTATGTCCATGTTCTCAGAATGTAGGGAGCTGCCCCTGTTAGAAGTGTTTTGTCATGCCGCCAGAAGGTGTTTGACCAGGCAAGATTCGTTGCTAGGATGCCCACAGTGACTCAGGCGGAGATTTGCCCCAGGCTATTTGGCCTTTGAGAGATTCTCCGAATCTTGATTGGATCGCCCCAGATAATAGACCCTGATCATGTCTGCCTCTTGATTGGAGATACTTTTGTTCATTAGGCATTCGTCGTGCGAACTTCTATGCTGTTCAAACAAAAAGTCATATGCAAACAAAGTTATGTTAAAATACACAGCCTATGTCTGTCTTGAAGATTTTGAAAATGCCTTCTTTTTTCATAAAGCAAATGAATGTTTGTAAAACATGATGTCAACTCCGTATTTACCGTAGGCCTTAAGGAGTCAGGATACCTTTCGTAACAGTATGCTTTTGAACTAACCCATGCTTCAGCTAGGACTTTTAAGGGTTATAACGTGGCCTGGTTCACGGTTTAAGAAACAAAGGATAAAGGCTCAAATTTTGTTTGTACCCACCCGCTCTTCGTGATGTTCTCCAAACCTAAACTCAGTTGATCATACGTTAGACCTTGTTTGAGTCTTTGCTCTGATTTTCCGGTGATGGTTCAGATATTGATGATTTATTTGGAATTGGCAGTCATTCTTGTCGAGGATTTGTAAGACCTCTTTTCTTTTTGATTTTGTTATCCCTATTTTTTTTTCCTGAGCTGTTTCCTTTTTTGGAATCACAGTCAGCGGGATGCCCCAGTTTTGTAAGTCTCCTTCATGGGTTTTGACTTAATGTTTTTTTTTCTTGAGAAGTAATGACTGCCTGTCTTTATGATTGTTCGGAACCATCATTGTCTTTCTTCGTTTTGTAAGGACTTCTTTGGTGCCATTTGTTATGCACTTGGATCAACTGAGAGAACTACCCTGCCCCAGGTTATGATAAAGGGTTTTAAATTTCGAAAAGAAAAACTCCTACTTCTTTGGCTCAGAGGGGTTGACGAGGGATTATCTTCCTTATAACTCCAGTGTTTAGGGATTGAAACAATGTCTGTACCTCATCAGCGGGGTCTGTTCGAAAGCATACTGTAAAGATCGTGGTATCGTTTTCGTCATCCTCCCTCAAGAGGCTTAGAATTATTAATCGAGAGTTGACATCAGAAAAAATATGAAAATAATTTGCACATAGTGAATACGAAATAATTACTTCAAAACAGACATGTGTAGTGCATTAATGAAATAACAATGTTTGACATGAAACAAAATGTTTGAACAATTGAAAGAAGATTACAAATTGAACATTCGAATGAACAAAAAATCCAATCCTAGCCATGTCTTGGCAAGGGAGCAGTTGTCACATTGGGAGTCTCTGGAGAGTCAAGCTGGACTTCCTTTGCATCAATCAGATCTTGAACCCTATTCCTCAAAGTCCAACAGTCATCTGTAGCATGCCCCGGGCTGTCGGAATGATAGGCGCATCGAGCATTGGGATTGTACCTTGAAGGTGTCCTGTTAGGATTCTTCGGGGGATCCATGAGAGTTACCAACTTGGTTTCCAGCAGTTGTGGCAATATCTGTGACAAGGTCATGCCGAGGGGAGTAAATTGCCTCTTAGGTCTTTCTTCCCTTTGTTGGTGGTGACGCTGAGGAGTACCGGCCGGCTTTGCAATAGTTACTGCATTGACAACACTAGATTCTCTTTTGGATGGTTTCTTCTCAGTGTTCGAGGAGTCACCATTCTGTATTTTCCCTGACTTGATGCCAGCTTTTATTCTTTCCCCGGTCAAGATCAGATCTGTAAACCCAGCAGCGGAATTCCCAATCTGGTGGTTGAAGAATGGACCAGACAGGGTCCCCAAGAACATGTCGACGAGCTCGCGGTCAGTCAGAGGTGGTTGTACCCTTCCAGCAAGGTCCCTCCATTTTTGGGCATATTCTTTGAAACCTTCACCTGCAC
Organism: Vicia faba; assembly: GCA_948472305.1. NCBI lineage: Eukaryota > Viridiplantae > Streptophyta > Magnoliopsida > Fabales > Fabaceae > Vicia > Vicia faba. Next base: position 84,381,829 of record OX451739.1, on the reverse strand, counting down.
CCATAGACATTCCCTGAAGCTGAGTGCGCGTGGGAGCAAGGTCGGCATCGTACTGGTACTGCTTGTAGAATGCAGTGGCTAAGTCTTCCCAGGTACGGATGTTGGCTCCATTCAGTTGATAGAACCAGTCAAGCTGAGTCCCTGAAAGACTTTCCTGGAAAAAGTGGATCCATAAGTTCCTGTCGGCCGTGTAGGGCTGGATCCTCCTCATGTATGACCTGAGATGCAGCTTTGGACAGGATGCCCCGTCGTACTTTGCAAAGACAGGTGCCTTGAATTTGTGCGGGATCACTACCCCAGAAGACAGACCTAGATCCTCGAAGTCCAGGCCAGGCACTTTTTGTATCTCCATAGCACTTAGCCGGTCTTCCAACTGTTTGTACCTATCCTCAGCCGGAGGGTACTGTTCGTCGTTGAAATCTGTCTCATTGTCGGAGACCACTGGACTGGGAACCCTTTCCTCTTGATGACTGCCTTTCCCCACAGATGGAGTTGTCCTCTCAGCTTCATCCTGCAGGGTGTTCCCAGATCTGCGTCTAGGGCTGAACAAAACAGTCCTCTTCTTCTTCTTTTCCTTCTTCAAGAGCAGAGCCTTCAGATCTTGTTGCCCCTGGGTCAAATTCATGATCAGCCCTTGGAACTGGGCGTTCTGAGCCTGGAGGGCCTTGATAGTGTGCTCGGTTGAGGATTCAGGATTCATGACGAGACTGCTGAAATAAACAGCGAAGAAGGTAAGCAACCTGCAGAGAAAGGGTACCTGTTATGCAATGATATGTATGATATGCATGCAATGATTTCAAGGACCTCGAGGGGTAAACAAATTGTTAGAGTTGGAAACTGGTAACTTGATTGAAGGTACTTCATGTTGTTGAGAGTCCTTCTTCAAGGGTCAAAGGCTCACCATATCCAGTGGGTCATAGCCCCTGACAACCTCGTCTAGAGGAAAATAAATCCCCTTTGCCCCTTGCTGGACAGTTGGTTCATCATGACCTGCATCACAAGCCCTTGACATCCTTGAAATGGGTTAGGATGTATGCAATGGTATGATGTTATGGTATGCATGGGGTAATGTGAGTAACCCTGCTATGAGTCCCAATTAAGGACTGCAGACCAAAACCTGCAATAAACTCAAGTAAAACTTGTCATGAGTCCTAATTAAGGACTAAAAACAAAACCTGCAAGAGACTTAGTAAACCCTGTTATAAGTCCTAGTTAAGGACTATAAACAAAACCTGCAAGACTTAGTAACCCTGTTATGAGTCCCAATTAAGGACTATAAACAAAAACCTGCAAGAAACTTAGTAAGACTTGTTATGAGTCCTAGTTAAGGACTAAAAACAAAACCTGCAGGAAATTCAGTAAACCCTGTTATGAGTCCTAGTTAAGGACTATAAACAAAACCTGCAAGAAGTTCAGATGTCAGATAACAAGCATGCAAGTAATCCAAGTTTGAAGGCACACAAGTCACACAAAAGAGCCCTTAGAGTTTAGGCCAACATGAGGTCTGGGTATTACCCTCTTGAAGTTGGTGGGTTCAACCTGTCCTATCAAAGTAACCGGGTTCTAAGGGTCCCAATATCACGGGATTGCTTTCATTGTTCATCGTCTCGATTTAGCCACTGAACTGGCGACCGAAATATTCCAGGAAAGCAAACCTCAATTGGGTGTAGTATCGAGTATCAACCAACCTCGGACTGCACCAAAGTCAGTTATCTCACTACCCTAAAGAGGCCAAGATAGTTCAATTAAGGTTCCTAAGGTCTGTTGATGCTTCACGACACCACGCGGAGGCCCCGTACTCTCCTTGACTGAACTCAAGGGTTACCGGTACACACCAAAGTGCCACATCAACATAGCAGACTGTTTCAACCATGTCGGTATACCCCGCACAGTTCCCTCACAGCCTTGTTGCTACTTTCTAAGAAGGTATCCCCCAGATCCGGGTTAGGATCTATAGAACTCCCAAGCAACCCACAATTTTAAAGCACACAAGGAAAACAATTGAAAACACAGTTATGAACTAGCCCTAAGGTACACCTCACTTTAAATTTATATCCCCAGCAGAGTCGCCAGTTCTGTGATCGGTGGATCTGGAACTGACTATTTAACGCTGGTTCGCGAAATGTCGCGGAAGCAAGAGTCGCCACCGTCTTTTATTTTCTCCAAATGGAAAGGACAAAAGCACAGAAAAATTCCTTAAAGAGATTGCTCTCGGTTCGGGAGGTAGGTTATAGAAAGGGAAGGTGTTAGCACCCTTTCTATCCATGGTTATCCATGGGCTCTTAGATACTTGTTCATTTGTGTTTTCAAAAGGTTTGTTTGCTTTTCAATTATGGGTTTAAAAAAGTTTCTTTGAAAATTTCAGTTCGACTCTTGTATCGGTCCTCAAGGGTGTTTGAAAAATTTGCTTTCGAAAGCTTTTTGAAAAGGTGTCGGTGTGAAAAGTATTTTTGATTTGTTTTTGAATTTAGAGCAAGTATCTAGAGTCGTCTACCTACCCTAAGGAATTCGTCTGTGTAAATGTCCTTAAAGTAGTGCCATCCCACCATTGAGAGGTAGGTAGCACCACCGTTGGAGGTGTTCGGGTCAATTCGAGGTTCGGGACATGGTGATCACCAGAGCAATGGGAAGATACCTTAGAAGCTACCCTCATGCCAGGTTCCCGGATCATGAGAACTTACTAAGACATCCTCTACTCGACGATCACCTTTCGAGGCAAGGCAACAGTGAGGCGTACCCTAGGGGTGGTGTGTGATTTGTGTGTCAGATTCATTTATTTTTGTCTTGTTCATGTCATGGGTGATCTATGCGTTTGTTTTTATTTTTTTGTCATTCATTCTTGCATGCATTCGTTAACAGTTAAAAAATTGCGAGAAAGATAAAATTCTAAACTATTACAAAAGGCGCAGGTCCACATCGCCAAAATTTCCAGGACCCGATTTGATAGAAAAATAAAGAATTAAAATGCGAGAGATAAATTACACGGCTTTGGGAGAATTACAGAAATATTTACAAGAAATAAAATAAAATGCGCGAATATGAATTAAAATTGGAAACGAGGGCGTTGGACCCTTTTTAAAGGAATTAAATTAAATGATTAAACTAATGAAATTAAAGAGAAAAAAGAAATTATTATTTTTTTTTGAGTTTTTGGTATTTATGTTTTTTATGTATTTTTATGAGAAAGATTAAATGAAATTAAAATATTAACCCTAATTCTAATTTTATTTATTTATTAAGAAAAACATGTTAAAATTAAACCTAAAATTAATCTAATTATTTACATGCAATTTTGATTTATAAAAATAAATAATTAATTATTAATGAAATTTATTTACAAAAAATATTAATTAAATAAATATATTTTGATTTTTATGACTTTTCTGTTTTTTACTATTTTTTATATTTTATAAAATTAAGTTAAATTAAAGGAATTAATTAAAAAAAGAAATAATTGAAATAAATAAAATAAGGAAAAGAAAGAAAATACAATACCTTGGGGGGTTTCTGTCCCCTTTTTGGAGGTGAATTGAAGTGGTTTGGCCATTTGTGTTCTGGCCTCATCATGCATAAGTTGTTCTACTTTGGCCATTTGGCTTTTGACTTTAACGTTCCTTAATGAACCTGGGATCCTGTCTAAATCTGCAGTGTTGAACCTCATGAACACATTAAATAAAATCATAAAAATTCAAATAAAACCAACATATGAAGAAATTTAATGTTTAGGCACAATATGGCATGTATGAATGATTATACCCTTTTGATCATGGAGATCAAATCAACCTTACCCTTACTGGAAGATTAGTGACCTGAATGCTTTTATGCCTTACTGGAAAATTAGGATCATGGAGATCAAGTCAGCCTTATCCTTACTGAAGAAGTAGTGAGGTATTGGTTTATAACTGTGATGGCTTGTTTGTAGTGAGAGAGGGATTTGTAATAAGGATTTCAAGGTTTTATGGTTCTTGAAAGAGTTTGATATTCCAACAGTGTTGTGGCAAGGTTTTTTCTCTCCTTTTTCTCTTCTCTTCTGGTTTGTGTGAAAAGAAGGTGATTATATAATGGAAATTAGGGTAAAGCAAATGGGCTTTGAATGTGCAATTGGGCCTCCAATATTCACTTGAATTCGTCACTTTCCAGGCTAAATCGCAGGGACTTAAGTGCATTTTTTGAAGTTGAAATGTGAAAACAAAATGTAGCCGGCATCGAGAACTAACTCCTGTCCGAAAATCGACTCAATCGGATAAACGGTGAATTAGTTATGAATTTTTGAAGTTTCAGCTCAGACAAACTTATTTTGGGCTCCAGTGTCGACTCTGACACGTTCTTCAATAAAAAACTGGTATTGATCGGAGCATAATCCGGTCTCGACTTTTGAAGCAAAGTTGTAGATCTATGAGTCAGGGACCTTGTGTAAAAATATGAGCCCAATCCGATAAAAATTGACCGAGTTATGAATTTTCGAAGTTTCGGCCCAGATGAAATAATATTCAGCATTCAGGATTTTCAGCGTGTCACGCACTCTGAGCAAAAAACGAAGGCCTTTTGAATACCTTTTGAACTTAATACCTTCTGTGAAAATGTAGCCAACTCAATTTGTGAAATTTTGGCGCCAGAACCAGCTCGATACGATGAAAATCGACCAAGTTATGATTTTTTGAACATGACGCAAATAAACTTCTGTCACAAATTTTCTGCACGAAAATACTTGATAAATCCACATTTTTGAAGACCTTCTGATCGAAATTGGCTTCCAGCCGTGAGAGATGAAAACATAGATAATATCAAGACGGAATTTTGACCACCGGAACGGGTTCAAAACGAGTCACGATCTTCAAGTTATGAATTTTTTAGCGCGTAAAAACTGCACTTTCAGCAAACTTTTTCACTATATTTCTTCAAGAAAACTCACACATTCGGATACCTTCTTTAAAGAATTGACTCTTGAGCCAAACCTGAATTTGAGAATATGTTATCAGAGATATCTTGGCGAAAGAACACCTGAATATGATGCGTCGGGTTGGACTTGTGAATTTTTCTTGAAATATTTTGAGAAATATGGGAGGGCAAATTTTGGGGTACAACAGAAAGTAATTGGAACAAAGTCTTTGGCCTTCCAATTGTTGAGTCCACCGTTGATAGTTGGGAAGATCCAATTCTCCAGGTCCCAGTCATTGTCAGTGTCTTCCACTTCATTGACTTCATGGTTGCTAATGCATAGTGGTGGTCCTCTGGCGCGAGCACGACGAATAGCTTTTTCAACTCCTGAAGTAAAACCCAAACCAAACTTATCAGATTTGTAGGGGATGTCAGGTAGTTGGCCCTAAATAGTGCACCCACCTTCTTCAAGTACAACCCTAGCATCTTTTAGAGAAGCCATATTCAGTGGAGGTCTGGTAATCTTTGGAACACTAGCAATAGTCTTGGTAGCAGCAATTGTCTGAGGAATCTCTTCAAAATTCTGGCAGAGGGTTTCAATGAACTCGTCGTCTATCTCAACATACCTGAAAGAGTTTAGGTGGCTCACCATATATTCTTCCTCGCCATGGACTATAACGATCTTTCCATTCACCGGATACTTAACATTTGATGTAGAGTAGAAGTAACAGCACCGGCCTCATGGATCCAAGGGCGTCCCAACAAACAAGAGTAAGACGGGCAGATGTCCATCACATAGAAAGTAGAACCAAAAGTCTGAGAACCAACTTTAATAGGAACATCCGACTCCCCATATACCATTCTCTAGGAACCATCAAAAGCCCTCACCACAATATTACTAGGCTTCAATGTAAGTCCCATACAATCCAATCTATCCAAAGCACCCTTGGGTAGAACATTTAGTGACGAACCCATATCAACCAGTACATGAGCCAGGGTGGTGCCCCTTCACTCAATAGAGACATACAGGGCATCATTATGCTTTCTTCCTTTGGACGTCAAATCATCATCAGAGAAACTGAGTCCATTGTCAACAGTCAGACTAGCAACACAGTTCTCAAATTGGTCGGAAAAAGTCTCTTGAGGCACATGTGCAGACTTCAGGAACTTTACCAAAGCCTTAGCATGGGCTTCGGAGCATAATAACAAGGCTAACATTGAAATTTTTGAAGGGGTCTGCCCCAATTGTTCCACAACATTATAATCACTCTTCCGAATGATTTTCAGTATTTCCTCCATTTCTTTTTTGGAGGCTTCAGGAATGGTTTCTTTAGGTGCCCCCGTCCGGGAAGGCTCAACCAGTACTTCTTTGCCCCGAGTCTCAACTGACTCAGTAACAGGAATAACAACATGAGTGACAGTAGGAGTAGAAACAGGAGTAACAATAGGAACATTAGTAGTAATAACCAAGGGAGTGGAAACAGTCTTCGAAGAGATTTCAAGAGAGAAAATCCTCCCGCTTCTGGTGATTTTACTGGTCCCCACACTATTGTCGATGTTGGGATCAGTATCTTTAGTAGCTTCATTTTAATGGCCAATAGGTCTTGCTTGACGTCGTGGTAGTAAACCGTAGCTCCATAATTCCAAGGAACAACTTTGTCGGAGGAATATGGTATGGGCCCGAGAAAGGTGATAATTAAAGGAGCAACCTTAGGAGTTGATTGGATGTAATCCTGACAGGTCTTTTGGAGGAGACCCTGGGAGGATTGTCGGAAATGGTAATAGTTGACACATCTTTGCACAAACTTCTTGTAGAGGGAATCTTCTCAAAGAAGATCTCCCAGTCATTAATCAGACGCTGAACTCCTATCTTCAACAACAAACAACCATTGGTCAGAGACGCACACAGGTGGTAACCTTCAGCGCAGCCCGGAAATAAACCGGCTCGCAAGATATTCTTCTTAACAATTGGAAGTGGAGTAACTAGCTCATCAACAGAAGAAACAAACAGGTCATCATCAACAACATTAATACCCTAGTCATGCTTGGGCATAGGGCCATTTATCACCTTAGAGGTCTCAGGAGGGTCAAATTTGATCTCCTTTGCATCAATAAGATCTTTCGCTTTATTCATCAGAGCCCAACAATAATTTGTATCATGCCCTAGACTGTTGGAGTGGTAGGCACACAGAGCATTTGGATTATAACAGGGAGATGTAGTGTTTGGATTTTGAGGAGGTTCCCTCAGAGTGACCAAGCTAGCCTTCAATGGATGCTGCAATACTTGAGATAAGGGCATGTTGAGTCTGGTGAATTGTCTTCTAGGCGCATCCTACCTGCGCTAATTATTTTGTCATTGAGTTGATGTAGGGTTGGAGATCATTACAGCTCCTACCGTTGGACGGTGTTTAGTTTTACCCCGGTTTCTCTGGTCATAAGCAGCATTGACCTCTTTCTTCCTAATGAAAGGCTTCTTCATTGTACTTGAAGATGTATCCCTTTGAATCTTACTGCTCTTGATACCATTTTCTACTCTTTCACCTGTCAATATCAGCTCAGTGAACCCAGCTGAAGAGCTTCCAATCAAGTGGTTGAAAAATGGACCAGACAAAGTGCCCAAAAACATATCTACCAGCTCTCTATCAGACAGAGGAGGCTGGAATCTTCCTGCAAGATCTCTCCACTTCTGGGCATAATCTTTGAAGCCCTCACTAGAACCCATAGACATGTTTTAAAGTTGTGTACGGGTTGGAGAAAGGTCATCATTGTATTAGTACTGCATGTAGAAAGCAGCAGCCAGATCCTCCCAATTGCAGATGTTAGTTCCCTCCATCTGATAGAACCATTCCAATTGAATCCCTTATAAAATTTCCTGGAAGAAATGCACCTACAAATTCTTGTCAACAGTGTGAGGTTGGATCTTCCTGGCATAAGATCTCAGATGCAGCTTAGGACATGAAACCCCATCATATTTAGCAAACACGAGAACCTTTAATTTATGTGGAATGACCACTCCAGAAACCATCCCTAACTCTTCAAAATCCAAACCAAGTACTCTCTGAATTTCCATTGCACTGAGACGGTCCTCTAGCTATTTGTATTTGTCATCAGCAGGAGGGTATTGCTCTTCAGCATAATCAGCATTTTCTTCATCGGACTCTGGGTTGTGGTCTTCTTCTTTTGGCTTTTCTTCATGATTGTGTCCCTCATTTGATGGAGTTGCAAATTCTAGAGCTTGCTTTGCTAGTCCTCTGAATTTCCTTCGCATATTCAGGACATCCCATTAGTTTCTTTGTCTTTTTCTTCTTGTCTTTGAGAATCAGAGCCTTCAGGTCTTCTTGTCCTTTAGCCAGTGCCAGAAACATTTGCTGGAATTAAGCATTCTGGGCTTGAAGGTCCTTAATATTTTGTTCGAGAGCCATTTCTTTTTGCTGAAATAAATAGCAAAAAGATAAGAAATTTGTCCTGAAACCGGTTTATGTGATGATATGCATGATATGTTTATGCAATGTTTTCAAGGACCTTATAGGATTTAAACTCTTTTAAACAAAACAGAAGCAAAAGACTTTTTATTAGTAGGTTCAATTGAAGCTGAAGTTATAAAGAAATGACAATTAAAAAGAAATTTCTGAAATTCCTAGGTCTCCCATGGATGTTTCCTTTTGGTGCTGATATAGGCATTGCGATTCTGATCTTTGTGAAGGTGCTTTATTAATTCCAACACTTTCTTCTCACTGGCATAGAATTAAGTCTCAAAGGTATCTTGTTCTTCTTTGAGATGGATCCAAGACTTTTGCAACTCTTCGAAGTTTGTTGGCATATCAGGATGGAGAATAATGCGAGACTCGTCCCCTTGAACAATAGACTTTGGGATCACTGGTAAAGCAGCATCAGATGGCATCATAAGACTTTGAGCACGAGGTTACACCCATTTGAGGTAAGGCTCCAAAGGGATGGAGTTCTTGCACCCTAAAGTCTTACTACCAGTCTTCTTAACAATGCCCCAAGCGCGGATGAACCTCTGACGATAACCTTGCAGATCATTTGAATAGTTGAACATAATACCCTGGATGAGCATATCATGAGGACCATTCCTCCGGGCGTAACCAAACTTACGTAGGGCTAAAGAAGGTTTGTAGGTGATGCCTTCTCTAATGCCAAGGAGTGGCACATTGGGAAATTCTCCACAGCGATCAATAAAAGAGATATCTTCTTGAGAGCGAGGGCACCAATAGATATCAGAGTGAGAAAGAGACATTAACCTTTTGTTCCACCTTAAGCCTAACTCATTCTTCATTGCTGACCAGAGAAGGTGCAAAATAAGCCACCTATAGAGCAGAGGCATACAACACATAAGAGTTTCTCGCTTCTTCATAGTACGGGTATAGAGTGAATGCAGAATATCCCCGAGCAATGTAGGCACTGGATTGTGAGTAAGGAAAATGTTGATGGCATTGACATCTATGAGTTGGTCTGAATTAGGGAACAAAACCAACCCATAGATCAAGAGAGCCAAGATATCTTCAAAAGTATGGTAACTCATGACGTCTAGGAATACCTGAGCTTTCTCCATCAGAAACTTTGCAAGAAGACCTTTAACCCCACTTCTTCTTTCCCAATTAGATTCAATGTCAGATGGCTTCAAATGCAAGGCTATGGCAACATTTTTAGAAGTTGGATCTTGTTCTAAACTGGTAAAGGGTTTCTGCTCCAATATAGTCAAACCAAGTATCTTAGAGAATTATTCCAATATGGGCACCAACTAATAGTCCGGAAATGTGAAGTAATGGTGCTTAAGATCGAAGAACTGGAATAGGACACTCATTAAACCTTCGTTAAAACCGGTAGTAACCAAACTGAGCAAGTGACCATATCTTTTGTTGAATGATGAGCTCTCAGGAACTTTTAAGACCATTTCCTTGAGTTTGGGAGGAATTTCTGCAAAGTTAATCCGAATGGTTTTTCTACGAGCTGAATCCATAACCTATAAAACAGAGAAGAGATAAATCCACAGGTCCTTGAAACGGTTAGTGCAAATGATATGTTATGATGTTCATAATGTTATGATTATGCTTAAAAGATAACAAACACAAACAAGTCACACCAAGACCTTAGGTTTAAAGGTTTGCATGAGGTTTTTAAAGGTAAGTACCCTCTTGAAGTTTTAGTTGGCTAAACCTGTCCTAGTAATAGTAACCGGGTTCTAAGGAGTCTCGTATCATTGACCTTTCCGTCAGGAATTGTTTCAGCTCAAGCACCAAAGTATTGCGGCTGAAATATCCCGAAAGTCCAATCTCAATGAGTGTAGCATCGAGTATCAACCAATATTCAGTTGGAACCAAAGCCGACTATCTCGCTACTTTCTAATGGCTTAGGATGAGTTAATTAAATGTTCTAAAGGTCGGTTAGCGCTTAATGACACTATAAGGAAGCCTAATGTTATCCTTGACTGACTCAAGGAACATCAGTACAAGCCAGAGTATCACGCTAATGTAGCTATCACTTCGTCCATATCGGTCTACACCGTACAACCTCCATGATTTATTGCTACTTACCTAAAAAGGTGCCCCAGATTCGGGTATATGATCTTTAATAGTAACCCAAGCAACCCCTTTAAAAATAAAACATACAAAATACACAAGGAAAGCAATTAAAATGATCTAAACTCTAAGGTAACCCCACTTTTTAGTATGTTCCCCAGCAGAGTCGCCAGTTCTGTAATACGGTGGCAGAACCGGTTGTTATACTGGTTTTGCGTTTGTATTCACAAATATTGCAGTAAGCAAGAGTCGCCACCGACTTTTCTTTTATCCAACAAAGGAAAGGGTGAAAAGAATAGAAAAATACCTTTTGAGATTATTTCTGAGTAAGGGGGTAGATTATGGAAAGGGGAGGTGTTAGCACCCTTTCCATCCGTAGTTATCTACGGGCTCTTAGATGCTAGCTCATTTGCAAAAATACCTTGTGCTTTGTGTGTTTGAAAAAGTATTTTTGAAAGAAAGCGCCTTAGTACGGCGAACTTTGTAATGTTTCTCGGATTGGTGGAGAACGTATACAAAGTGTTTTGAAAATGTTTTTGGAAAGAGTTTTGTGTATGTGTAAAAGTTTTGCTTTGTTTTGAGCAAGCATCTATGAACTATCTACTTTACTCAAAAGGTTGTTCTTTTCCTCCTTTCCTTTAGACAGTGTTATCATACTATTAGTGAGTAGATAACCCTATTCGTTGGATGTTTTGAGGGACATTCGAAGGGACGTTGTATAGTCACAAAGGCAACTTGGCAAGAAACCTTAGTAACTACCCTAGTGTTTTAAGATCATATTGTGGCAACATCGAGAGGGTCATTTTTTTATCTTTAAACCGGAGGGTAACCACTAAAGTCTCTCACGTTTGGAGAGTTGTGACCGTTTATCCGAAGGAAACCGAAGTAGGGATACCCTAGAGGTGTATATGTGCAATTCTGTTGTTTTCAGTTATTTTTGTCTTTGCATTAAGTTTGCTAGCATTTGATTTTAAACTCTTGCCATACAATCCTATTAGTCATGCATTCAGACAGTTAATAGTTTGCAGTAATTAAAAGTGCGGAAAGATAAATCCTAAACTATTACAAGGCTTTGGGGAGAGGGATTAATTACATGTCCAAAACATGAGGGAAATAGTAATAAAGTAAAGTCCTAACTTAAGTCTATTACATCCCATAAGCAAGTACAATAATATGAAGAAAAAAAAGTAACGAAGTAATAAACGCGCGCGAATTGAAAATAACGTCTAAAACCCTAAGTGAAAGTAAATCTTTTTTGTCATTTTGTCTTATTTAGAAAATGTTAAATTAATTTAAATCTAACTAATTAAAGAGAGAAAAGAAAATAAAGTTATTAATTAAAATTAACCCTAAAACAAACCTAATATTTTTTTTGCATATTTTAATTTATGAAAAGAATTGAATTCAAACAAATTCTAAGTCTATTGATTTTAAAATTAAGAAAATAATTTAAAATAATTAACTAAATTAAATTATTAAAACATAAAATAAAACCTAATTCTAAGTTATTTATATTTTTTTCTGGTTTTTTATGATTTAATAAAAAATGTTTTTTGAAAACAAATAAATAATAAACTAAAAAAGAAAATAAAATTAAAAAAAAAAGTAAATGGGCCATGTGTGAATTAGCAAACAGAGGGGGGTGAGATCTGGAATTTGTAAAGCCCAATCGGGGAGAAGCCTAGACTGGCGTTGGATTCAGTGTTGCTGGCCTTCAGGAGGCGCATCGTGGGCTGTATGTTGAAGCGCTTGGATCTGGATCAGATGGTGATGATCTGATAGTACATGGTGCACACGTTTGGCCTATGAACACCGGATCTGCAAGCAAAATTAGAAAAAATAAACAAAATGCAGGAGGCAGGGGTTCGACCCCTGCCCTCTCACATACGCAACGCCTTATCACACACACACACACCCAACCGTTGGGACGACCTTACATCTGTTAATATAAAAAAAGCTAATTTGGAAAACATGCGCGCTCCAGTGAGCCCTGAATGTTTAAATGGACCAATCGTGAAATGGCTCGAAGCCACACAAGCATTGACAGGGGTCAAAAGGACTTAGGGATGCCAGAGCTGCCCTGCAGTCATCTTCTCCGGCCCCTGTAAAAATGCAAACAACAAAATTACAGGGAATCAAAGCCCCAGACTCCGGCTACTCCCCCTATTTCCTAGGTTACGAACTCCATGGTGGTGAACGTTTGGCCTGAAAGGACCTGTAATATCCTACTCGAAGCTTGGCCGTTATATAACCCTAAAAAAGGCAACCTGCAATCTGTGGCCCTAGCTTTCCATGTAGCACATTAGAGTGAATGCAAACAACATCAATAACATAAATATATGCTTAGGAAGGATTTAAATTGCACGATTTGGAAGTTTGAGATCAAAGGGAAATTACCAATCAGAGAGATATCGTGAGGGCGTTTATGTGCACGTTGGGCTTGCCTAATGCTTGGAAACGTCTTCTGGAACCTTCAGGGAGTGAGTGGAGTGCTTGTTTTGGATTGAGAAGGCCTGGATATGGCAGAACAGATTTGCACCTTTGTTGAAATTTTGGAACTTTTTCTCTTGGTTTAGAGGCAACCTTCACGTGTTCCCCTTGGTCTAGGGTTGATGTTTATATATATGAGACAAGATTAGGGTAACAAAAAGAGTAGGAAATCAAGTTGATCAATGATATTTTTAAAGTATGAAGATTTTGATTCAAATCTTTCCAAAAGAAAATATTCACTTCCCTTCTAACTCCACATGATTTTGACAGCTTGCCCTGAGCTTTTTGGCTTCAAAAAGATTTGGATCTTTTATGTCTCACATATTTCTTGCATTTATTTAGTATTTATTTAATTTATTTTGAATTTATTTGAGTAAAATCAAAACAAATAAATTAAAAAACAAAATAATGCATGGACATGTTTAGAGGTCCTTAGATACATCATGAACACGTTTGGACTCTAAAAATTGGGTTCAATAGCTCAAAATTACAAATTTGCCCAATTGAGATTTCATCATTTCTTGAAAATTACCCAACTTGTGCAATGCATATCTTGCTCAATTTTCATCTTTTGAAGAGGATCTTATACTTTTGGGAAATCCCAAGATGTCCTCTACAATCTCTATGTTGACCATTTTTGCATTTGGAGAGTTTATCTTAATGTAAATGGTCTTGGAAAAAGTGTCTTTTGTTGACTTCCTGAAAGTGGTCTGTAATGTATGAGCTTGTATCTTCCAAATGATGCATTTATTGAACTTTAGGGAAAAATAGAAGTTTTAGGGAATTGGATTCTCTTAAAAATGAGCTTTGGTTAGGGCAAAATGGATGAAGTATGTGAAAGTTATGACTGGTCAAAGTTCAGTTGACTTTTCCTATAAAAACCCTAATTTAGCAATTCTTGACTTTTGTTAAATCAAGAGAATTCCTTGAGGAATCATGATCAAAACTTGATCAAATGATGGATATCACTTCAAAATGTTGGTGTTGACAAAAAATCTTGAAGTTTGACTGTATATTGGACACAATTGACTTTTGACCTAGTATAGTTGATTTTCAAACACTTGAGCAATTGACTGAGCAAGCTTGTAGTGCAAGGCATGAAATTTGGCATGGACCATCTTGAAGACATATTAGGGACCATGGAAATCATTTGAGGTCTTTGCAACCCAAAATTCTTGGTGAAAAGTGAAACCCTAATTGATGGTTCATTGCCTAGGAGGAGAATTTGCCTGATCAATTCTTGGTCAACATTAAGCAATTGAGGACCTTAATGAGCATGTCTTGAGTAAAAATGGGAGGGAAAATTTTGGGGTACAACACTTACGTATCCTGACTGGGGATAAAAGAGAAGGATAATCCTTTGATGCGCTCTTTTGGGGAAGACAATATTAATTGATACCTGGCCGGAGAATATAATCTTGTCGGGGAACTCACAACATTGGAGAAATAAACTTTGTTGGAGAAATAAACCCTATAGACCATACTGAGGAGATAAACTATGATGGGGATCAGCTTATGAAAATAATTCTGAGGAGATTTCTCTGTGGGAATTTATGGTCAACTTCGAATGTTATCCCGACTCCTATAGTCTTTAGTTAATGTTAATCATGTTTTCATGCATATATTTGTAAATATTAATCATATTCAAATGCATATGTTCATTAAATATAATCATTGGGCGTTTTTGCAAACAAAATAGAGAAATTAAAAAACAATTTTGAATTTGAAATTTAATTGCATTGATCTAGAAGGTTTGCCTATAAACAAACAGTTTTATACAAGGAGACAAAAATCCTAGTAAGAGGAAATCGTCGTAAAAGAAAAAAGTGGTACAAAGAAAAACAACTATGTAGAAACGATCCCATTGAGTTTCAACTCTGCTATTTCCCATATGTCTCCAAGCATCTTATCCCTCGCTATTGGAAGAAGTTGATTGAACTGATCTGTACCATTTGAACTTAACATTGGTAATTATGCTGGCTGTAAATAGATGGGTGATCTAACAGGACATATTCATATGCTTTAATCCCTAACTTTTACCTGGACTACCCTTTCAGGTTTTCAGTCCACCGGGATATCCTTTTTTTCCCAAGCCGCCTTTTCAAGATTTCGTCTTACCGGATGTACATTATATATATCCCTAATTTTTTCCCAAACCCTTTTTGGTTCGCCGAGATGCCCTTATTTTTTCCTAGGCCAGTCAACCTAGCGGTTCTCTTTTATGCATAGTATTTTTTGACTATGTCTGCATTCACAGGGTGTGGAAAATATTTATCGTCCATGGTGATAAATATCATAGCACCGCCAGAAAATATTTTTTTGATCACAAATGGCCCTTCATATGTGGGAGTCCATTTGCCCCTGGGATCACCTTGTGGTAGGACGATGCGCTTTATTACCAAATCACCAGTCTGGTACACCTGATGTTTGACTTTCTTGTTGAAGTTCTAGATCATATGTTTTTTATACATTTGACCATGATAAACAACTGCAAGCCTTTTTTCATCAATCAAATTTATCTAGTCAATTCTATTATGAATCCATTCGTATTCTTCTAAACTTGCAACTTTCATAATCTTTAAGGAAGGAATCTGGACTTCAATAGGTAAGACAACTTCCATACCATAGACTAGAGAGAACGGGGTTTCCCCAGTTGATGTACGTACTGAAGTGCGATAACCATGAAGAGAAAATGGTATCACCTCATGCCAATCTTTGTACGTCACTGTCATCTTCTGGAAAATCTTCTTGATATTCTTGTTGGCGGCCTCCACTGCGCCATTCATCTTTGGTCGATACGAAGAAGAATTATGATGCTTAATCTTGAACTGCATGCAGAGTTTCGTGATCATAGTATTATTGAGAATTATACCATTGTCTGTGATGATCCTTTCAGGGATGCCATACTGACAGATAAGGTCATACTTAATGAACCGAGCCATAACATTATTGGTAATGGAGGCAAATGAGGCTGCTTCTACCCACTTCGTGAAGTAATCAATAGAGAAAAGGATGAAACAATGACCATTGGAAGCAGTAGGCTTAATATACCCAATCATACCAATGCCCCACATTACAAATGGCCAAGGAGCAGTCAAAACATTCAAAGGAACCAGAGGCATATGTACTTTGTCGGTATAGATCTAGCATTTATGGCAAGCTCTTGAATAACGATGGCAATCAGTTTCCATGGTAGACCAATAAGAACCCGCTCTCAGAATTTTCTTAGCCATTGTATATCCACTGGAGTGAGTACCAAAACTCCTTCGTGCATATTTCCCATAATCTTCTCAGCTTCTTTTTTGTCTACACAATGAAGCAAAGTCGAATCGTGGTTGCGCTTGTACAAGATTCCATTACTCAGAGAGAATTTGGCAGAGAACCTCCTTAGAAATTTCTTATCATTGATAGATGCCCCTTCAGGATATTCCTGAGTCTCGAGGTATCTTTTTACTCCGTGGTACTAAGGCTTTTCCTCTACTCCATTAGTATCAACCTCATAGAAATGTGTCGATTTATCTAGTCTCTCAATAGTAATTTGATGAGCTTCATTATCCAATATGACTTTGAACATAGATGGCATGGTAGCTAATGTGTCTTCCGATTGATTCTCTTCTCGTGGAATGTGTTTAAAAGTGATTTCTTCGAAGTACGAAATTAATGTCAACACATGCTCTCGATAAGGAATGAGATTTGGATGCTTTGTATCCCATTCTCCCTTAATCTGACTGATTACTAGGGTTGAGTCCCCATATACATTTAAGAATTTAATTCTCATATCAATAGCAGCCTTGATACCCATAATGCATGTTTCGTACTCGGTCATATTGTTAGTGCAGTAAAAACATAATCTGGCAGTGAAGGGTGTATGACAACCCTTGGAAGAGATAATTACAGCGCCAATTCCATTACCAAGCGCATTGGAAGCTCCATCAAAAACCATAGTCCATCGGGATCCCGACTTAGGTCCTTTATACGGTCCAGGTTCTTCATAATCTATAACTAGCATAATATTCTCATCTGGGAACTCAAAGTTCATAAACTGATAGTCATTTACCACTTGATGAGCCAAATGATATGCTAGTACACTTCCTTTGATTTCCTTCTGAGTAGTGTATTGAATGTCATATTTTGTCAAGACCATTTTCCATCTTGCTATTCTTCCAGAGAGAGCGGGCTTCTCGAATATGTATTTATATCGGATCCATCTTAGAGATCAACAAGGTAGTATGAGTCAACATATATTGTCTTAGTCGGCGAGCAGCCCATGCCAAAGCATAGCAAGTCTTCTCGAGCAGTGAGCATCTTGTTTCACAGTCGGTAAACTTTTTGCTAAGGTAGTATATTGCATGCTCTTTTCGACAAGACTCGTCATGCTTCCCCAACACACACCCTGTTGAGTTCTCTAATATTGTCAAGTACATGATCAAAGGTCTTCCTTCAGCCGGTGGCATTAGAATTGGAGGTTCCTGGAGGTACTCCTTGATTTTATCAAAGGTTATCTGACAATCATCGTTCCACTTAATTACTTGATCTTTCTTTAGTAACTTGAAGAATGGCTCACATGTAGCGGTCAAATGGGAAATAAATCTGGCAATGTAGTTCAATCGTCCCAGAAACCTCTGACTTCCTTCTCAATATGGGGAGCTGGCATTTCTTGAATGGATTTAACCTTGGCGTGATCAACTTCAATACCTTTACCACTGACGACAAAACCTAGGAGTTTACCAGATCTTACCCCAAAGGTGCACTTGTTTGGATTCAACCTCAGCTTGTACTTCTTCAGTCTCTCAAACAGCTTGTGCAGGTGGTCAAGGTGTTCTTCTTCAGTCTGGAACCTGGCTATCATGTGATCAATGTAAACCTCAATCTCATAATGGATCATGTCACGGAACAAAGCTGCCATAGCATGCTGATATGTTGCACCGACATTCTTCAAACCAAAAGGCATAACTTTGTAACAAAAAGTGCCCCACTGTGTGACAAAAGTAGTTTTCTTCATGTCTTCAGGTGCCATCTTGATTTGATTATAACCGGAGAAACCATCCATGAAGGGAAATACTTTATGCTGAGCGGTGTTGTCAACTAGAACGTCAATATATGGAAGCGGAAAGTCATCTTTGGGGCTCTCCATATTCAGATCCTTGTAGTCTATACATATACGCACCTTACCATCCTTCTTAAGTACTGGTACCACATTTGCAATCCATTGAGGATAGGATGTAACGAATAAGAAAACTGCATTGAATTGCTTCATAACCCCAACCTTGATCTTTTCAGACATCTCGGGACGCATACGATGAACCTTCTCCTTTATAGGAGGACAACCTTCCTTCACCGGTAGACGGTGAACCACAATGTCATTATCAAGCCCTGGCATATCTTTGTATGACCAAGCGAAGATCTTAACATAGTCGCGTAACATCTGGATTAATCTCTTTTTGACATTATCTTCTAGGTTGGAACCTATCTTGACCTCTTTCTTGTCCTATTCAGTACCCAAGTTCACAACATCAACTGGCTCTTCATGCGGTCGTAGGGATCTTTCTTCTTGCATTAACAACCTAGCAAGCTCTCCAGGTATTTCACAATCTTCCTCACCTTCGTCCTCGACTTGGTAGATCAAATTTTTGAAGTCATAATTGGCAATAGTGGAATTGTTATCAATGGGATCTAGGGTGGATATGGATCTGCAATTTGTTGTATGGGTGTGTGTAAGAACACATAGCTATTTTGAAAGCAATAAAGTAAAAGAAAAACAGAGAGTGAAAATTTTGAATGCAAACATCAAATGATTTGTTAAATGAAAATATGCTGATGAATAATGACAATCCTAACAAACGAAGCATTATGCCCCGGGTAAGGCACAAGGCTTAAATTTTATTGTTTAAATTACATAACAAAAAAAAACTTGAAAGTAAGAAAACAAAAAATAGCATTTACTCCTGACTAAAGGAGATTGGTATAAAGTCTTCAGTCTTCCAATTATTGGGCCCACTACCGGTAGTAGGGAAGATCCAACTGTCTATGTTGCAGTCACTATCAGAGTCTTCCACCATATTGACTTGATTGTTGTGAACTCTATTGTTGTTGATGCGGAATGGCGGTCTCCCAGAATTAGCGCGAGCACGACGGACAGCCCTCTGAGCCTGCGAACAGTGCTACCACCTTCTTCAACCACATCCTTAGCATCTTTCAGAGAAGCCATTTTTGGTGGAATCTTGGTAATCTTTGGAACAACAGGAGAAACTTTATTAACATCTTCAAAGGTTTGGCAAGGGGTCTCGAAGAATTCACCATCCATCTCAACATACTTGAAATTCAAATGGCTCACCATGTATTCTTCTTCACCCAAACTGTAACGATTTTCCCTTAACGAGATACTTCAACTTTTGGTGTAAAGTATAAGTAACAACGCCTGCCCCATGAATCCAAGGGCGTCCAAGCAAACAGGAATAAGGTGAACGAATGTTCATCACATAGAAAGTAGAGTCAAAGACCTGGGAACCCACTTTGATTGGAAAATAAACCTCTTATTGTACCCCAAAATTTTCCCTCCCATATTCTTCAAGATTTGCCAGGATCAATCTCCAGATGGTTCAAAATCTCTCAAGGGTTGCACAGTCCAATTGCCTCCTAACACAGTCAAAATTAGGGTTTTGGTTCTTGCAAAGAAATTGAGGGTTCCAAGGGTCCAATCAAGTCCCATATACCTATATACATTGGCAAGCATCCATATGTCAAGTTTCAAGACTCACAGCATCAAGTTGCACAGTCAAAAGCCCTAATTGCTCCACAGTCAACTGCAGGGGTAAAATGGTCATTTGACAGTCAAAAGTCAAAGTTTTTGGTCAACATCTTATTTTGAAGCCACAATCATCATTTGATAAATTCTTGATCATGATTCCACAAGCATGGCTCAAAAATCATCAAGGATGCAAAAGTTGTTATTTAGGACAGCTGAAAAGTCAACTGCAAATTGACCAAGGCATAACTTTTTCATGGTTCATCAGAAAAATTCCATCCAATGCTCATTTTGAAGGGGATGACATTTACTACAACTCATCTTCACACTCCAAGTCCAAGAAATGCTCTCACAAAAAGTTATCAATTTCAACATTATAGGTCATTTTCAAAATTCAACAAAAAGGCACTTTAAGTCAAAGACCATAACTTGATATTGGTAAATCAAAATGACATGGGACCAAAGGAATTGGTTAGAGGACTTCAAGACCTTTCCAAAATGTCCAAGAACGTATTCATAGCTTCAAAATTGAGCAGGATATGCATTGGAGAAGTTGGGAAATTTTTGGGAACTTTCAAAAGTCAACTTTGCCTAAAACATTTCATTTTTGCTAATGGGCCTCAAATTCCTTCTTGAATCTTTACCCAAAGCCTATGCACGACCCATTGAACTTAATTTGATTTATTTTCTTATTTTTAATTAATTAATTGAATTTATATTAATATTAATTCATTTAATTGGTTTTAATTGTAGGAAAATTCAAAAGATATGCTTTTTAAATCTTTTTGTGAAGAAAATAAGGCTAGGGCAAGCTGGAAATTCGTGTGCACCTCAAGGACCTCAAAATATCCATGATTGGCAAGGTTTCATGAAAGAAAAGATTGAAAAAAGATTTGATTGCCAATCACATATGCAAACTTGAATACAATGGATTTATGGGCCTAATTTTAACCTAATTCTCTTCACATACAAAGGCTGAAGCAAACCCTATTGAAAAGAACGTGAAAGCTGCCATAGAAAACCATAATCAAATTTCAAAAATTCAAGAAATAGTGTGAAACTGAATTCTTATTTGCAGCGCAATTCCAAGCCTCTTTTTGATTCAAACATCTTGCCTAAGTCTCCAGGAGTCTATTGCCATCAAGAACGAGCCCTAACACCATCAGAATCAAAGACAAAAAGTCACACGGTTTGCATATATTTCCAAATCTGCATATCATAATTCATGCGTTTTTGATCCATTTTCTTGATTGGTTTGTGTTGTTAGGAACATTCTGAAGCTAATGGGATAGTTTAATTGTGTTGAAACTTCCTGAATCGAAATCCACCATGGGAGATATCTAGGGTTCCGAAGCTTGAAAATTAGGGCTTTGTGCATAAGGAAAAATAGGACCACATCATGACTATGGTTGAATTCGTCAAGCCCAGACGAATTCAACCAAACCCTCGCGCTCAATTTATGTGATGCCTACTGCTAATCGCTATTATTGACACTTTTGGTTTGTGGGGGTTTAAAACCCCCGCTATTTTGTTTATGTTTACAGGTGAAATGAAGAAGACAATAGGTGTGGCAACACGTGACTGGGTGATTCAAATGAGTGGCGCGCTTTTTGTGTTCCCAGCATAGCGTTTACTTTTCATATATTATCTTTGTTGGTTATTATGTTTACAAATACAATGCAGTGGCTGAGTGGTTGTGGACGTGTCTTGCAAACACTGGGACCTGGGTTCGATTCCCAGGTCCCCCATATATTTCTTCATATTTTGCTTAAAGCATTCCAATGCAGCGCCTCTCAAATGCTCCACCATGAGCCTCACGCGTCAGTTAGCCAAGTGGCCTTGATCAATAATCCAGTGGCCAGGAGATAAAGTCCACGATACTCCCTAGTCAGCCAACAAGCGCCTGATTGTGAAAGTCAAACGTGGCTTGGTCTTCAATGGGCCAGAATTGCTTCAAAAAACCTCCACTTTGGGCCATCACACCCCCTTTGGTTTGCATTTTTAATTTTATTTTATTTTCTTTTGATTTCTTTTAATTGTTATAATTATTATTAATTCACCACAAATTAATTTTCCATAATAAAATCAGAAAATCAAAATTGTGAATATATTTTAATTATTTATTAATTTCACCATTAACTTATTTTTTGTAAATAAATATTAACAACTAACTTAGTTTAATTTAGGTTTTAATTTTAATCTTTTTTCTTAATAAATAAAAATTGCATAGAATTAGGTTTTGATACTTTTAATCATTTTTTTTAATTAATTATTCTTATCATTATTAATTATTATTATTTTTGTACATATAAATGTAAATTAATTAATTAGCTTAAATTAGGTTAACTTTAACATTTTCATTAATAATTAAAATAAACTTAGAACTAGGGTTTTCTTTTGATTTTAATTTCTTTATTATCATTAAATACAAAAACATAAAAAAAAAATATCTTTCTTGTAAATAATTAATTAAATTAGTATTAGGTTTAATTTTAATTTAATTTCAAGCAAAGGACAAAAAAGCTCGTAATTTCTCAAAAGGGTCCAAAACCCTCGGACATTCCAGTTTAATTCTTTTCGCGCGTTATTATTTTATTTGATTATTATGTAACTGCTTCCGAGGATGTAATAGTAATTAGGTTTATTGCTTTTCTTTACTTTCCGCATCTTTATCAAAAACGGGTCTTTGTTTTTTGGCGATGTATAGACCCGCGCCTTGTAATAGCGTAGCTTTTATCTTTCCGTATTTTATTTTCCGCACTCCTAACTGCTAAATTGCATGAAAGAATATATGATGATTAAAAACAACTCGTAGCTCACAATTGCATGATCCAAGATAAATGTTAACATGAAAACAACACACAATGCACATGCCACTTCTAGAGTACGCCTCACTCGTTGCCTCGAAAGTGGTCGTCAAGTATAGGGTGTTTTAGCGGTCGCCCTTATGTCTAAGATCCAGTCGCCTCGAAACGGTTGCCTCGGATTAAAAAGGATCTAGGACATTAGGGTTACTTCTAAGGTGTCCTACTATTGCTTCGGTGACCACACTGTCCCTACAATCGAATTGACCCGAACACCTCCAACGGTGGTACTACTTACCTCTCAATGGTGGGATGGCATTATCTTAAGGACTCTTACACAGCCTAATTCCTTAGGGTAGGTAGATGACTCATGGGTACTTGCTCTCTTCAAAAAAACAAACAAAAATAATCTTTTCACACTGACACTTTCAAAAGTTTTCAAAACAAATTTTTCATACACTCTTGAGGACAGGTACAAGAGTCACTCAGAAATCTTTCAATGAAAATTTTTCAAACCCACTCACATTTAAAAAGCAAACATCTTTTGAAAACATAAGAGCAAGTACCTAAGAGCCCATGGATAACCATGGATAGAAAGGGTGCTAACACCTTCCCTTTCTATAAATCTACCTCCCGAACCGAGAAACATTCTCAAAGAAGGAATTTTGCTGTGCTTTTGTCCTTTCCATGTTGGAGAACATAAAAGACGGTGGCGACTCTTGCTTACCGCGACATACGCGATCCAGCTTTAAACAGTCAGTTCTATTTCCACCGATCACACCTCTCTATGCACATTTCTCTTTGAACCATCAAAAGCTCTCACCATAATGTCATTGGGTTTTAGCATAATCCCCTCACAGTCAAGTTTGTCTAAAGAAGCTTTTGGCAATACATTTAAAGAGGAACCTGTGTCCACCAACACATGAAATAAGGTATTGCCCCTACACTCAATAGAGACATGCAGGGCCTTATTATGGTTCCTTCCTGCGGGAGTCAAATCAGCATTAGAAAAGCCTAGGCCATTATCAGTTGTCAAGTTAGAAACACAACTTTTGAACTGATCAACAGAGATTTCCTGCGGTACATGAGCAAACTTCAGAAACTTTACCAAAGCCTAAGCATGGGCTTCAGAGCACAATAGCAAAGATAGCATAGATATTTTGGAGGGGGTCTGCCCCAACTGTTCAACAATTTTATAGTCACTCTTTCGAATAATCTTCAGTATTTCCTTCATCTCTTACTTGGAGGTGTCTTCAACAGTAACCTCTTTTGGCGCCTCAGTTTGGGCGGGCTCAATCATATGTTCTTTGCCTCGAGTCTCAGTAGTTTATTCCGTAGTAGTGATACAAATTGGTGCAATAACAGCCTTCAGAGAGATTTCGCGAGAGAAAACCCTTCCACTTCTGGTAACCTTACAAGTCCCAACAATATTGCTAACATCGAGATCAGTAACTTCAGCATTTTCATCTTCGACAATCAATGGTTCTTGCTTGACGTTATGGTAGTAGACATTTGCTCTGTAATTCCAAGGGATAACCTTATCATAGGAATATGGAATTGGCCTAGATGCGGTAATGATCAGAGGAGCAACCCTAGGTTCGACATTAATTTTCACAGGACTCGTAGAGGTGATCCTTATAGGAGTACCAAAACTTGTAGACACGTCTTCAAGCTTCAGGTCTTGGGACATAGTCTCCACAGAAGGAGTCTTCTCAAAAGGAATCTTCTAAAATAGAATCACACGGTCATCCATCAAACACTGAATACCCTTTTTCAGTAGTGCACAACCATTGGATTGGGATGCACAATAGTAGCAGTTTTCAATGCAACCCAAAAATAAACCGGCTTGCAACAACTTCTTCTTAACAATCATCAGAGGAGTAGTCAAGTCATTTACAATAGAAACATAAGAAACATCATCAATAGCATTAACGCCATTGTCATTATTAGGCATAAGGTCGATGATTACATTAGGAGTCTAAGGAGGATCAAATTCAATCTCCTTGGTGTCGATTATGTCTTGAATCTTATTCTTCAGAGCCCAATAGTTTTTGGTGTCATGCCTGAGACTGTCAGAGTGATATGCACACCTTGCATTGGGATTATAGTGGGGAGAGGAAGTATTGGGGTTCTGCAGAGGGTACTTAAATGTGACAAGCGCTGCCTTCAAAGTGCGTTGTAATGCTTGCGCCAATGGCATGTTGATTCTTGTGAACAGCCTCCTAGGTGCATCCTACCTACACTAATTATTTTGTTGTTGTTGCACTGGTGCAGGATTAAAGATCAGCACTTCCCCCACATATTGGTTACGATCACTCTTATTACGACCCTTATGTCCGTACACAATATTGGATTCTCTCTTACAATTATAAGACTTCTTCACAGTATTTGTAGCCACCTGAATTTTACCGCTTCTGATTCCGTTCTCAGCGAGTTCCCCGGTCAGTATCAGTTCAGTGAACCCGAATGAAGAACTTCCTAGCAGATGATTATAGAAGGGGCATGTCAGTGTACTCATGAACATGTCAACCAATTCCCTATCAGCCAAAGGAGGTTGAACTCTGCCTGGAAGATCTCTCCATTTTTGTGCATACTCTTTGAAGCCTTCCTCATAACCCATGGACATACTCTATAGTTGCATGCGGGTTGGTGCCAAATCAGAATTATATTGATATTGTTTGTAGAAAGCTGCAACCAAGTTTTCCCAAGTATGAATATTGGCACCTTCAAGTTGATAATACCATTTTAGTTGCATTTCAGACAAACTCTCTTAAACGAAATGCAACCACAATTTCTTGTCAGCAGTGTGGGGTTGAATTTTCTGAACATATGATCTCAAGTGCAGCTTCGGGCAGGAAACACTATCATACTTGGAAAAGGAAGGAGTTTTGAATTTAGGAGGAATGAAAACTCCTGAAACCAAACCCAAATCATCAAAGTTTAATCCAGGCACCTTCCGGATCTCCATAACTCTCAGACGCTCTTCCAGCAGCTTATACTTCTCATCAGCAGGGGGATATTGCTCATCCAAATAATCATCTTCCTCTTCATCGAGAAATTTGTCAAAACCAGAATTGCTTCTTCCGATTTTCATACTCTTACCATCTTCATCATGTTTGTCATCTTCATCTGATGGGATATTAAGATCTCGAGCTTTCTTGACTGTACCTCTGAATCTTCTCCCCAAGTTAAGGACGCCAGTTGGTTTCTTTGTCTTCTTCTTCTTCCCATTGGTGACAAGTGCCTTTAATTCTTCCTGCCCCTTGGCTAAGTTCAGGAACATCTGTTGGAATTGGGCATTCTGAGCTTGGAGATCTTTGATTGTCTGTTCAAGAGCCATTTTTCTGCTGAAATAAATAGCAAGAAGATGAGAAAACCTGTCTTGAGAATACCTATTATGTAATGATATGTAGAGGCATATGTAATGTTTTCAAGGATCTCACGGGATTAAAATATTAGGAAAATAATGTGGTTGCAACTTTGTCTTGAAGAAATTTGAGTTTTCATCTTTGAATGTCCTTCTATAAGAATTAAGCTCACCATATTAAGTGGGTCATAGTCTTTGACTCAAGAGAATGTACTTTGATCTTAATGGCATCTGCTTAGAGGAAAATAAATCCTCTTGCCCCTTTCTAGAAATCAAGCTTATGATAATCCTGCAGCAAAGATCCCTAAGATCCTTGAAATGGTTAGTAAAATGTTATGTTATGATGATATGATGTTATGATGTTATGTTTATGTTAAATAGGCAAACACAAACAAGTCACACAAGAGCCTTAGGTTTAAAGGCATGCATGAAGTCCACGGGTAAATACCCTTCCCCATTGAAGTTAAGTTGGCTCAAATTGTCCTAAAATAGTAACAGTGTTCTAGGAATCTCATATCACCGATCTTTCTCACATGGTTTATTTTAGCACGGCAACTGGCTTGCCACCAAAACATCCCGAGAGTCGAATCTTAATGAGCATAGCATCGAGTATCAACCAACCTTGGACTGCACCAAGGCCGACCATCTCACTACTTTCTAATGGCCAAGATTGGTCAATTAAGGTTCTAAAAGTAAGTTAGTGTTAACGACACCACGCAAAAGTATAGTGTTATCCTTGACTGACTCAAGGAACATTAGTACAAACCAACGTGTCTCACTAACCGTAGCCATCATTTCAACTATATCGGTATATGTCGTACAATCTCGATGATCTATTGCTACTTACCTAAGGCATCCCTAGATCCGGGTGTAGGATCTTACAAGCATTGATACCCGAATAACCCTTAATTTTAAAGCAAGAAAAGCAAACAATGAAAGAAGGTAAAGATGATCTAGACTCTAAGGTAACCCCTCTTTTTAAGTACTCCCCAACAGAGTCGCCAGTTCTGTAATACGGTAGAAGAACTGACTTTTTTGGTTTTATCCAAATATGCGGATAGCAAGAGTCGCCACCGACTTTTCTTTTATCCAATATAAGGAAAAGGTGAAAAGAACAGGAAAGACATTGATATATTTTGAGTTCGGGGGGTAAGTTATGAAAAGGGAAGGTGTTAGCACCCTTTTCATCCGTAGTTTTCTACATGCTCTTAATTGCTAGCTCACTTTTGAAAATTTGCTTTGCGTGTGTGATTTGAAAATATTTTTTAAAAGCCAAAGTACAACCAACTTTGTAATGATTCTTGTATCAGTCCTCAAGAATGCATACAAAGTGTTTGAAAATATTTTGTTTGAACATATGATGTGAAAAAATGTTTATTTCAGAAAAGAGTTATGAGCAAGCGATTAAGAGTTCCTTACCCACTAAAGGTAGTTCTTATTATTTTCCTTCTCCTTTAGAGATAGTGCTATCCATACCATTAGTTGGTAGGTATCCTCATCTATTGGATGTGAAGGGACAAGCGTATGGTCATCGAATGGTCATTGAAGGAAACATGTAGGAATACTTTAGCAATTTGTATCGGAAGGACTAGATCGTTTTTGTAGGCAACTTCAGAGGGTCATCAATGGACTATGATCTTTAAAACCCTTCAGAGGGTCATCCCTACTTTCGAAAGACATGAGCATTAACCGTAAGGCAACAAGAGAGGGTACCCTAGGGGTGTAAGTGTTAAAAGTGTTTGTTTTCAGTTATTTATCTTGAGATTAGGGTTTTCTACATTTGGTTATTAGTCTTGCCATACAACCCTAATTACTAGCAATTATAAAGTGTACAGAAAGTAAGGGTGCAGAAAGTAAAATTCTTACGCTATTACATGACTTTGGGACAGTTACATAATAGAAGAGCGCGAGAAATTAAACCTATAACTATTACAACCTCGAAGCGGATACATAATTAGGAAAAAAAGTGAGAAGATAAACCTAAGTTATTACAGTCGAATAATGAGACCTATATATTTTTATCTAAGAATTAAAATAGAAACGAAAACAAAATATGAGAAAAAGTTTTAAAAAAGAGAAAATATTTTAGTATTTAGAAAATAATTTTAAATGATAAAAATAATTAATAAAACCTAAATTTCTAATTGATTTTAATATTTTAAAAAAGGTTAATTAAATTAATTAATTAAATAGCAAAAATAAAAGACAAAATTTTAATTATTAATTAAAACCCTAATTGTAGTTTATTAGTTTTAAGAAAAAAAAATTAGGTTAATTGATTGTATAAAAAATAATTAGGGTTAATAATTAGGGTTAGATAAAAAGAAAAGAAAATTATGTTAAACAAAATAAATTGAAAAAAAATGTATGGGGTGAGTGTTAAACCGACGCCCCTGGGGTAGCATGCACGCATCCTTGCCACTGCGCTTAACGCTCATTGGTGTTAGAAACCAGAAACTGGTTATTATATGGACAATCTGCACATTAACCTAGAAAATAACAAAAATAAAGTGAAAACACAAGGATCGAACTCACACCCTTTCCTTCATCGCGCGCGTCTTTCACCAACTAAGCCATGTTTCCAATCTGTCATTATATCAAAACCAAAACAATATATATATATATATATATATATATATAAATATATATATATATATATATATATATATATATATATATATATATATATATATATATATATATATATATATATATATATATATATATATATATATATATATATATATATAAACAAAATCAATGCACCGGAGAAACGCCGGAGCCCTAGCTCCGGTCGTCTTCTCTGACTAGGCGTTTTCTTCACCTGCAAAATCAGCGCATGTTAGAGATTCAAAAGAACCCTATCCCCCTAAATCGAACCTTGCAAACCCAATGGTGGCATTACTTTTGGCTAATTCAACATGTACAAAGAGATACGACCAAAATAGTGCAAATCGGTTCAATAATGGTGATGGACCATTATGGCGTCGCATGCCACATGCAAGGGATCAAACCTATATTGTTTTGTCTCAAGAACACGTTAGAGCTATTAGTTTAAATCAAAGCATCATAAAAATCAAAATATGAATTTCAAGAAAACATGCAAACCGGCGATGCATCATATGCATGTTTTAGGCATCTTTGATCATCAAGAATGATCCATACTTACTCTATAATACCTCAAGAATTGATTGGGATTGTTGAATTGCTTTGAGGATGCTTGCAAATAGGGTTTCAATTTCCAACTTCTTCTTGCCAATTTCAAACTCCAAACCCTTGTTTCTTGAGCAATTTTTTCGTCCATGTTGGTCTGAATATGGAGGGTATATATAGATGAAGAGATTATGTCAAAAACATGGGCTTGGACTTTGTACAAAACATGTCTTTGATCTTTGTTTGAAAATAGATTGAATATGACAAAACCAAGGAGATTTGGTTGGAGAAATAGGTATACACGGTGTCTACTTTGGTCTTGGGCCTCCAAAATAATCAAATCAAAAGCCTTTTATGCCTTACATATTTATCTAATATATTTGATTTAATTTTGAATTTAAATGAATAAAAATCAAAATCAAAATAATGCATGCATGAACTTAGAGACATTCTAAGGTATCATGAACATGTTTAGACCTTAAAAGATAGGTCAATTAGCCCAAAAGTCAAGTTTGCTTCAAATTGAATTTCATGCATTTTCTCAAAATTGCCCAACTTACACAAATCATATCTCACTCAATTTTCATCATATGAAGGTGATCTAGGACTTTTTGGAAACCTCAAGGTGTCTACTATAATCTTCATGTTGGTCATTTTTTCATTTTCATAATTTAACTTGATGTAAATTGCTTTGACAAAATGTGTCTTTTTGTTGACTTTTAAAATGACCTATAATATTTTGGCCCATATCTCTCAAATGAAGCATTTTTTGACCTTGATCTTAGAGATACAAAGTTGTATAAAATTGAATTTTCTTCAAAGTGAGATTTGGTTGAGAATTTTCTGATGAAGCATGTGAAAGTTATGCTTGGTCAAAGTTTAATTGACTTCTCCTATAGAAAACCCTAATTTGGTAACTTTTGACTTTTGATGAATCTTGAGGTTTCTTGATGAATCATGATCAAACCTTGATCAAATGATGAATTTGAATTCAAAATCTTGATGTTGACCCAAAATCTTGAAGTTTGATTGTAAATTGATCAAAATTGACTTTTTGCCCAATACAGTTGATTTCCAATCATCTGACTATTTGATTGAGCAAACTTGTGTTGCAAGGCTTAAAATTTGGCATGAGGATACTTTGAAGCATATGAGAAACCATGAAGTTTACTTAAGGCATTAGAAGTCCAATTTTCCTTGAGAAAATCAAAACCCTAGTTGTAGGCCACTGCTTAGGAGGAGGATTTATTTGATTATTCTTTGAGTAGTCTTGAGTACTTGAGAACCTTAGGAGCATGGGAAGATATCTTGAACCAATTTGTCTTGAAAAATGGGAGAGAAAATTTTGAGGTACAACACACCTCTCCAGAATATACACTAAAAAAACTTAAAATACTTGTTTAACTTACCAACCAACATATTAGACTTAAATTTGCCCTCAATTATTGCATCCAACCCAAGTATGTTAAGGTAGTTTACAGAAACGTTGAGAAGTTCTGTCTTTTTAACCGAAGTAGATCCACAAAATACCAATTTACAACTATGGTTAGTAGATCTAAAACAGATATCATTGTTTAAAACCTTGAAATTTTGCATTATGTACGAACATTCAATTGCAAGTTCCATCTTGAGTTTCATAATAAAAAAAGGAGCACAATCACTTGAATCATATCACGCTACAAAAAACAAATACAAATCAATTAAATTACAGTAAACAATTTGAAACAACTTATAACGTTCATGAACAAATGACCATACCTTTGAATCAACAAAAGTCATCTCTATGTGTTATTTGTTTGAAGCACTGGTAACAATTCATAAATGTTTACACCTAACGACTATCTTCCATAAATCCTTTGAATCATTGATATCCTTCACAACTTCAATAAGGCGAGCGATAGATAGATTTGTTTACTCTAATAATAGCACGAAAAATCGGTTAGAACGCAGAAGGAATTAATTGTACCAACACATAATGAAATAGAGAAGAAAACCAAAAACACTTAAGCTTCCACCTTTTTCGGATAAAAACTTGAAGCTTGGAGGAAGAGGGTTTTTGTGGATTTGAAATGAAGAGACATTGTCCTCTTATGTATACAGAGAACTTCAGAAAATAAAACCTATCAAAAAGTTATGGAAAATTGTGTTTGTGGTTATTTGAGTAGTGCTTATTCATGTTTCAAACATTATACATGAACGTTTAATAAAGTGATATAGATTATGGTTTGACTATTCAAATTCACAATTAATTAGTGAAATATAATAATAATGTGATAAATAAATCAAAAATATTTAAAATGAGTTATGTGATGACACCTCAACTGCATTAATTATCAAATCAATATTATTTGAGCAATGATACAATTAATCTATTTTATCCTTGAAATTAAAATAATTTATATTTGTAATCAGAAAATTAATTCTAATTATTCTAAATACTTTTATTTTTATAGATTTATAATAAATAGAGATCGACAATTACTACTTTTTCACATAAGTGATCCAAGCGTGTGCTTACGAATGTCATCAATGTTGTCGCTGCACTTCTTGCCGGTCATGGAGGAAGAAAAGACCAAAATATCATCATTATCGCTAGATGCGTCAGTCCACATATTTTTCATAAATAAATTATTTTAAAATTAAATTTAAGTATATAACAATTTTGTCTTAGAAGTACATATGCAACTTTTTTCATAGGATCAATAGTATGTTTATCTTTAACATGAATTTTGTGATACTCCTTATCATATAACATATAAAATCATTCGATTATTTTGATAAAATGTACTTTAGTATAAACCGTAAGTAAAATAAGCCTTAATTCTTCAACCTTTCTACGTTTTCCGTCCATTCGATTAAGTTTTGTCTGTTATTTGAATATTTTAAGACATAGGGATCAACCATGGCGGCAGGTCTACTTATGTTATAATGCAATTCTCTTAGATGTAAGAATTCAATTAAGTTGTAAAAATGCAATTCTCTTAGAATTTGCACTTAATTCTCTTAGAATCATAAGGTAAAATTGCAATTTTATGTATTTGTAAATACTCACCTAGCTCTCGAGATTTTAAGGCCGACCTAATTTATATCTGAAGTCTAAAACAAGTTTTAATATGAGATTTTATTTATAAAATTATAAAATAGCATAAATTTTACTTATTTTATTTTTAAAAAAAATATTTGGATATGTTTAAAATAAAAAAAATCATTTTTTTCAATAATATAATTTATTTATTTATTTATTTAAATATTTATTTTTAAATTAATATTAAAATCAATCAATTTAATCATTATTAACATAATATTTATTTTAGATTTTTAAATAAAATTTTGAAAATATTAATAAATAAAAATTGAGAAAATGAGTGATGACACTTAGACTGTAAAATATATTTTTATAATATCAATTAATATATTCAATTAAACTACTGATTTAATTAAAAAAATGATTGACAAGACAGATTAACGACTTTCTTTTAGATAATAAAATAAAATTATTTTATGGTATCAGTACATATCCATTAAACTCATAAAAATTTATATTTCAAAAACCAAAAACTGAATTTTGTCTCCTTTTTAAAAATTGAATCTAACACATCTAATATTAAATATTTTCTCTATTTTAGTAAAATGACACAACATCTTCTAGTCTTATATATTTTTGATAAATTAAATTAAATTTTATTACAACTTTGATCTCTCTATTTTATATTTTTTTCGATTTTAATCTCCCAATTTAAAAACTACGATTTTGGTCTTTCGTTTGAATTTTCTATTAAAAAAATGAACAAAAATATAAACTAAAATTGCAGAATTTTTTTTAAAAAAAAAGATTAAAATAAAAATTTTTAAAATAAAAATCCTAAAATAAATAAAAATATAAAATAGAGGGACTAAAATTACAATTAAATCATAAAATTGTATATAATTTATTTTTAAATATGTAAAATTAATTATGAAGATGAAATTAAATCATAAAATTGTATATAATTTATTTTTAAATATGTAAAATTAATTATGAAGATGAGACAGTGAGTACAATATACAAAAAAATGGCAACCATTATATTGCAGTTGAAAAGTAAATTAACTTTAATAATGGAAGAAAAGTTGTCAACTTTAAATCCTCTTGTAAAGGATTAATTATATCTAATAAATATTCGTCACTCATCTAAATACTTTAAGTATATTAATTTATGTACATGTCATTTATAGCTAAAGTTATCAAAGGCAGCTAAAAGCGATGGCACACAATCCTCTCCCTTTGTAAAGTAACATTATTCAACAATACAATCTTTTATACAAGCATTGGAAGAGATGGTTTGAAATGACGGTTTACAGCAAATGACCGAACCAGATTTAGACTTCAAACCGGGCGGTTCAATTTTAAAATCTCTGGTTTTTTTTCTCTCTTGATTTCCATCAGTTTCTTGTTCTCTATTCTATATAAAGCGGTTAGGTAGTTACTGTGCATATAACCTGCAAACATGTCGGAGAGTGGCAGCGGAAGCGGCGGCGCCACCGCAGAAATTGCGAGAGATGAACCGTCATCGTCGTGGAGACTGAATGTGAAAGAGTTTAAGTTGCCACGTCACCACCACAGTCATCACCATCATCATCATGATGATCATGATCATGATCACCGTCCACGTTCCTTCACCTTCAGTGGCCTTGTTGGTAAACCAAGTAAGAAAATCTTTTGTCATAACCATTGCATTACTCTCAACTGTTTCCAGTTTTGGTTTTGTTTTCTCGAATTATAAAATTACTGAGTTTTATGCTGTATGGCTTCTTTTTCCCATTTTTGTTTGGATTCTACTAGTTTTACTCTTTATTTTAAGAGATTCCGTGTGAGTAACCGAATATACCATCGTTTTCTTTTCAATTTAATAATAACAAAAATTGTAAAAGATTCATAATTTGAGTATGTTAAAACTATCATTTTGTGATTCATATATGTAAAGAAAGGTTCTTATTTCTGAATGCACTAATTTCATTTTGTTATTATATGTTATACACAAGAAGAATTACATGCCACGTTCAAAGCTTAGGAAATTATTCATCTTTAATTCTTGGATTATGAGAATGAGTGATTTTTTTTCAGAATTTTATAAATTGCATATTTTAATATAATAAAGTTTATACAGAAATAAAAGTTAAACCGGTAACAAGCTTTGCGTCAGTACTCTTTTTTGGATGGCAAAGTCAACCCTATGATATT
The DNA here is from genome assembly GCA_948472305.1 of Vicia faba. Lineage (NCBI taxonomy): Eukaryota > Viridiplantae > Streptophyta > Magnoliopsida > Fabales > Fabaceae > Vicia > Vicia faba. Next base: position 84,347,632 of record OX451739.1, on the reverse strand, counting down.
AAGCTAAGAAACTGAACCATGTTTGAAGATCTTTCTTCAAGTATATGCAAAAGATTGTCAACTTTCTTAACAAGTTTATACTTCATGTTTGGTTTTATTTCTTAAGATATTTTATTAATAACTGTGATTTCAAAAATTTAAACATCATTAGTTATTATTAACATAAGGTTCTGAGACAACCAACATGTTTTATTTTTCTTTCTAAATTTATCTGCAAAGTTTTCAGATAATACTTGGATCTACCTTCTCTGAAATGTGTGCCACTGTTATATGAGATTGTTATTCAGTATGTTATACTTACTATATGCTTTACTTTTATTCAATCTTGTTTTTAACAAGTGGTCTTTGATTTCAGAAAAGCAACGCAAGGTTGCAGAATACTACAAACAACAGGAGAGGCTCCTTGAAGGATATAATGATATGGATACCATGACTGAAACAGGACTTTTCCCAGGAAGTCTTACCGAGGTACATTATATTATAACAATCATTGTGGTCGCGGTTGGATTAATAGGTATATGCTGCAATCATTAATTTTGTAGCAAATGTGACCTATGCGGAAGCAGTTGCAGATGTCAGGCCGCTGGGGAGGCGAAGACCTCTAAACAATTTATACATAGATCCCAATTGCAATTACGTACCACATCATATCATAGTTTATAAATGCTACTAAATTTAAAAACCACATAAAACAGTATTCATCTGAACTGGATAATCTCAAACATGTGATGATGAAAAATATGTCTGAGACTTTCATATGCTAATATTGAAAAATTGTTAATATATTCTCTTATTTTTGCACTATATGTGATTCTCAGGATGAAATGAAGCAATTAGCAAAAAGTGAGAGACTGGCAGTTAACGTATCAAATGCAGTAAACTTGGTGTTATTTGCAGCCAAAGTGTATGCTTCAATTGAGAGTAGATCATTAGCAGTGATTGCGTCCACTTTGGATTCTCTCTTAGATCTCTTGTCAGGGTTCATATTGTGGTTCACTGCTAATGCCATGAAAACACCAAACCATTATCACTATCCAATTGGAAAGAAAAGGATGCAACCAGTGGTATGACTTTAACTTTAATAATTGCAATTGTGTGGTTCACTGCTAATGCCATGAAAACACCAAACCATTATCACTATCCAATTGGAAAGAAAACTTTAATAATTGCAATTGGAAAATAATGCATATACAAAGAGCATTGATAGTAGGATTAGGCACATTTGTGAGAAACACACCACTTATCCAACTAAAATCTTAATGTGATAGGTGAGTGGGTTCTTCCACTTATATATGCTTAAGTCTCCACATTCATATCCAATGTGGGACTATTTCTCCACTTACTCACACTTGCTATATTATTCCAACAGTGACTTCAGATTTCTTATGCAGGGTATCATTGTTTTTGCATCCGTAATGGCAACCTTGGGATTGCAGATTTTGATTGAGTCTGGTAGGCAAATTATTTCCAAGGTAATTGAGATTAGTGTGCCTGTTTCACAATGAATGAGTAATCACAACCTGTTTTTTTTTGTGAACCTTACTAGTTAACATGTTTTTTAATTTCTTGTTTCATTCTCTTAGACAAAGCCAGAAATGGATCATAGTGAATTGATGTGGATGATTGTGATCATGGTATCTGTGACAATTGTAAAGTTCATTTTAATGGTCTATTGTCGAAGGTTTACAAACGAAATTGTTAAAGCCTATGCACAAGATCATTGTTTTGATGTTATTACTAATTCAGTTGGATTAGCTGCTGCTGTGTTGGCTGTCAAGTTCTATTGGTGGATTGATCCATTGGGAGCTATTATTGTGAGTTCAATTCTTCCACTAATTGGTTTATAATTTTACAGTTAGTAGTATTTATTTAGTTTACATATTTTCAAGGACAATTTGTGACTGCTAGTTAACCTCATGATAATCTAATGACTATGATATTGTGATAATATGTAATGTAGATAGCACTGTACACAATTATTACATGGGTGAAGACAGTGATTGAGAATGTATCATCACTTATTGGAAGGACAGCACCACCTGATTTTCTAGCAAAGTTGACATATCTAATATGGAATCATCATGTAGAAGTTAAACACATAGATACTGTGAGAGCATACACTTTTGGTGCTCACTATTTTGTTGAAGTAGATATTGTGTTGCCAGAAGACATGCCATTAAACCAAGCACACAATATTGGTGAGACACTTCAAGAGAAGCTTGAGCAACTTCCAGAAGTTGAAAGAGCTTTTGTGCACATTGATTTTGAATTTACTCACAGGCCTGAACACAAGTTGATGGTGTAATGTAAGTAATGTGGTGAAATGGTTTGAATAATCAAGTAGCAAGCTGATTATCTTTCTTTTTTGTAAATTATTCTACATATAAGACAAGGTATTGTTGCTTCCTTAGGTTTGTTGCTGCTGATACCCTGAATTATATTGTATTGTCATTGTCACAACTAAAAACTAAAATGTTACTAAGCTATTAGCATCATGTATAGTGTAAATTAATGAGAATGTAAAAAGATTGACTATATTTTCTGTAAGCATGATTAAGAGATGGATCCTTCTTAAAGATGACATGCTACATCTTGATACAAAACCATATGGTAATGATTAATGAGTATATCATACGGGTGTTATTAGATTATAAACAAAATAGTTACTTTAATTTTATATACATTTCTTAATCATCACTACTATTTTATTTATTATTTACGATGATATTATGTAACTCGTGCGAACGCACGTGTAGATGACAACTTAATTATAAAGATTTATTTTTTCTACTAAAATATATATTTTCGACTTGTCGAGACAACTTAATTTATATAATTGATCGTTATTTGATTATAACATGGAATGATCTAACTATTGATGAGCTTCAAATGTAATGAGAACACAGAATAGTGATGACTAACCAAGATGAGAATAATTTGATGTATGTCTAAAATAATAAGTGATTAAAAGTTGAAAAATATTTTCACAATTCAAACAATAAATAAAATACAAAATAAAAATCAAATTGATGAGCTTCTATTCTATATATATGACACTTACTTGGTTATAGCATAGAACAATCCAACTATTGATGAGCTTCAAATGTAATGAGAACACAAAACAATGATGACTAACCATGATGAAAATAATTTGATGTATGTCTAAAATAATAAGTGATTAAAAATTGAAAAATGTTTTCTCAATTCAAACAATAACCAAAATACAAAATAAAAATCAAATTGATTTTATAATTAATAGTTAAAAAATCATTTTATAATAAATTAAAAATAAATAATTGAAAATTTTAAATGCTATATTGTAAAAAAAACATACTAAGGTAAAAATAAAAAAAAATGAATAATTTAAAAAATGGTTAACCAATTCAAAGACAAAAATTATAGGTAGAATCAATAATGAAAAATAGAATTTTTAAGTTTGTCTTTTTTTTATATAATATTTATTTTAATTAATTACAATATTTATTTTATTTGACAGCAAATTTACTAGACATTAAAATAATAAATTTAATATTTATTATTAATAGATATTTATATACATACATAATTAAATATGAGACATATATTTATCACTATTGAATAAATAAATTTAAGATGACATAGTAAATATTTAGTTTTACAATTATTTTTATAAACGGAAATAAGTTATTTTTATAAACAATAAAAATTAAAATTTTGATGCAATTGTTTTTAACAAGAATAAGTTAAAAATATTTTTATAAATGGTCACACATGTTCAAAGCATTTATAAACGGGAAAAAGTTTACATGTTGATTTAGTTATTTGTATAAATGAAAATAAGTTACAATAATTTTTATAAACAGGAATAAGTTACGAATATTTTATAAACGAAAAAAATTCAACTATTGATGCAATTGTTTTTAACAGGAATAAGTTAAAAATAATTCTAAAAATCGTCACACGAGTTTAATCCACTTATAAACGAAAAAAGTCTACATTTTGATATAATAGTTTTATAAACAGAAATAAGTTACAATAATTTTATAAACCGAAATAAGTTACAAATCTTTTTATAAACGGAAAAAATTCAACTATTGATACAATTATTTTTATAAACGAGAAAAAGTTACAAATTTTTTAATAAATAGACACATGGGTTCAAGACACATATTATGTTTGTAATATATGACTGTTAACCAACTGAATAAATAAATGCAAATTTGACAATAAGAACAAGAGACGTATAATATGAATATCGCACGGGTTTCTTACTAGTAAGTATTATAATATTATAAAAAAATTAATCAATAAAATTTATACCATTTCTTATTCTCCTTATGGTCACAACGCTGAATTTTCAATTAATACTGAATTGATCAATTATGATGAGATTTGTCATAAGAGGTTGTTCTTCTTACCTTTAGTAGTAAATAGTCACTCTTTTAAAACTCAAAATTGGTCTTCATAAATTTGAAAGTATATTTCCGTTTGCATCTCATATACATCACATCATTTCGTAAGTGAATTACATCTTCATTTTTCCATAAATTAGTATTGAGATGTATTTTCATAAAATTTACAGAAGTAGATTTGAGTAATAACCCTTAGGCAGTCAAATTTGACATTTTTTAAGAAATACAATGATGTAATAAGTATATTAATGTAATAGGCTATTTATAATTAAATCATACATGATGTAATAAGATTAAAATGTCATATATTAGAATTAATTCGGAATCTATAATACTATGAAAATGACAAATTACAAACCATAATACAATTACTATCAAAATAGAAGTAAAAGTGAAATAGTGGGTATATTTGACCCCCTTGTTCCTTCTCTCTCTCTCTCTCTCTCTCTCTCTCTCTCTCTCTCTCTCTCTCTCTCTCTCTCTCTCGTACTGCAATATCGTCTGTGCCTCGGATAGAATGGCATTTGTAGTTTCCCTCGCATGAGTGTTTTATTGTCATACCCTAATTTTTACCCCTAAGATTCCACCTATCATACCATTGCATTTCATTAAGATCATAAACATAGTAGTCTCTTAACCCTTTGGTCTTTGGGTTTATTGTGAGGGAGATCACCAAGTACTCTTTGCATTTCCTTTTACCTTTGAGTTTACTTGCTTTTATATTTTACTAATCCTATTCAAAATACAAAAATATGCATTGTTTCCTTTTCTTATTTTGTAAGGTAGGGCTTTTTCATCAAAAGATCAAGATGATTTCCAAATTAGGGTTTTGATCCCCTAAGTCAAAGTCAAGGTTAACAAGTGAACAACAAGCCTTATTCTTGAAGGCATGACCTATGATCTTAGGCCACATTCATGTCAAGCTTCATTCAAGATCAATTGACAAAAATAAATTCAAGTTTGATGCTTGTTTGCAAGTTAACTCAAGATAGGTTCATGTGTTTATTTCCATGCCTTCTTCATCATTTTTCTCAAGGTTTCATAAAGATTAATCAATGGTCATTCAAGGGCACACCATTTAGAGCTCATATGATAATCATCATGCCTTGGAATATAAGAAAACACCAAAAATGACAAGTTGGAACATAATGGTATGACCTAAAATCAAGTGTGACATGCCTTTTGGTCCAAACACCATAACTTCTTCAATTTTCACAATTTATGGGTGCTTCTTTGAGCCAAATGTCAAGAATGATGTCCTCTGTAACTTTGCTTCAGAGGTCAAATATTAATTCAAGCTCTAAGTCCCTCAAATGTTAGAGGCCATTTATGCACAAAACATTGTTCATGACATATTTGACCTAATGCCTGGCCTAAAATTTCAGGCCACGACCCCAAATTCCAACTCATGTCATTTGCACATCAAGTATCTAATTGACCTGGTTCTTTTTGCATTGTGTTCTACTCCATGAAAGGATAATTTGGCAAAAATAAAATCAAGAACGCACGAGCAAGTTGCATTTGGCCTAAGTATGAACATGATGGCATGAACTCTGTTTATACCGAAGAACCTATAAGTGGAAATGACCCAAAACTTAACTTGGGGACCACAACATGTAACACCCTAATTTTCTCCGAATAATTATAAATAAAATCAGAGTAAATTAAAACTTCACCGAATTAGGATGTCACATTCATCAAACAATAACCTGCTCATATTATAGTAATATGTAACACATGCAACTTTTAAAATTATTAAGTAGATAACATATTATTTCATGTATATTCACCCATTTCATCATTCACACAAACCAAAACACCAATTTGCACATCAATTATGTAATAACAAAATTCATACAGCAACAATTATGCAAATGCACCGAGACTAAATGCATATGGTACCAATTTCTGTGAACACTCAGGTTCACCGCTTTAATCCTCACCATAGACAACAGAGCACACCAAAACACACTCAATCCACACAATGGGATTGAGGCTCACCAATAGGGACCAACATTCAAACACCAATGATGCATATTAAACATGCAACAACAACAAGTACATTGCCAATTATGGCCACCATACACCAAACACCTGTTATAACAATCTACAACAGCAACTACAATGTAGCAAGCAACAACAATACACTCAACACATATTTCACACACCGACATTATACCACCACATACAATTAAAACCATGTAACATCATTACACACCATTTAATTCAATTCTAGAAACAGGAAACCATTTTTACACGAAAGTACACTGTACTACCTCTCCACGGGTACAAATGGCGCGTCAAATGGACATCTAAAACTCAAGATACGAATTTTTAAAGTTTTTAGAAAATTCTGTCAGAACTGGTGGAAATCGATTTCACCCTTTCTGGAAATCAATTTCACCCACTTAAGTAGCTCGATTTCACAATTTTCGAATTGGAAATCGATTTCCTTCTATACGGAACCCAATTTTTCACAAAAATGCAATGTGAAATCGATTTCACTTGCGACAAAAGCAGTTTTCTATTATTTCAAAGTATGAAAACCAGTCTCATTCCAACCCCAAAAACTCAACTTTTATGAAACATTGTGAAATCAGATACTACATCTTCAATCCCAATAACATACAGAATCACATTAATCACCAACAAACACATCAATCAACACAACAACATCATATCACCATTCATCAAATTGATTCATACAAAAGAAGAGATTATCACAATTATGCACAAATACAATTCAACCATGGTAATTCAAACCCTGAACCTACAAACTATTATACAATCCCTTAGAAAATTGGAATCCCACTTACCTTGGTATTTCTAGCAAAGCTCTTTACCTCTACAATGGAGTTTGCCTCTTCTTCCTCAAGCCCTAGCTCTCTGCCTCTACTCTTCTAACGTTCTGTCAATTCTAACCTCATTGACTCTAACTCCCTTAATATATTATTGTTATTATTATTATTATTATTATTATTATTATTATTATTATTATTATTATTATTATTATTATTATTATTATTATTATTATTATTATTATTATTATTATTATTATTTTAACTAAATAAAAAAATTAAAACAAAAACTAAATAATTATTTAATTCTATTATTACTATTATTTAATCTATTTAAATTATAATTTAAATACTACTAGTAAGAACATTCTCTCACCACTCCTATATTTCTACACATTTGCTCTCACCCCCCCCCCCCCCCCCCCAACACTTCTATTTCTAATTCTAAAGGTCATCACCCTATACCGAAGGGTCCCTAAACACACCAAAACACTGAATAACATACAACATCACACAAATCAATTACGAATAATTAATTAAAATAAATCAAGGTTTTACAACTCTCCTCCACTTAGAATCTTTTCGTCCTAAAAAAATTTACCAGACGCGAACAACTCAGGATACGAGTCTTGCATCCCACTCTCCAATTCTCATGCCATATACTCTCCGGTAGCGCCTTCCCACACTACTTTCACAAGAGCAATCTTTTTACCTCTCAATTATTTCAATTCTCGATCTTCAATTCTCATCAGAAAGGTTTTAATTGTAAGATCATCCCTCACTTGCACATCATCCATTAGAATCACGTGAAATGGATCTGGAACATATTTTTGAAGTTGCGAAACATGGAATACATCATGCAAATTTGAAAAAATTTGGTGGCAACGCCACTCTATACGCAACAACTCCAACCCTATCAAAAATTTGATACGGGCCGATAAATCGAGGAGTAAGTTTTCTCGACTTCAAAGCACGTCCAACACCTGTCACTGGTGTGACTCTCAAGAATACATTCTCTTTCCTGAAACTCAAGATCCCTCCTTCTCTCATCATGGTAACTCTTCTGCCTACTCTGTGAAGCTTTCAACTTTTCTCGAATTAACTTCACCTTTTCAGTAGTCTGTTGGACAAGATTTAGTCCAAGCACCCCACTCTCACTGGATTCATGCCAACACAATGGTGTCCTACACCTCCTAACATACAATGCCTCAAAAGGTGACATCCCAATGCTAGAATGAAAATTATTATTGCTAGTGAACTCTATCAGTGGAAGATGACTATCCCAAGCACCGCCTTGCTCAAGGACACAAGCTCTCAATAAATCCTCCAATGATTTAATAGTTCTCTCTGTTTGAGTATCTGTCTGTGGATGATATGCAGAACTCAGCCTCAGTTTAGATCCATTGAAATGTTATCCCATTTCCACTCTAGAATGTCCAATGGTTACATCATTCCCGCATACTTATGATTCTCAAATTTAAATTTCTAACAAGTCAAACAAGCATACACAAACTATGCCATATCACGTTTCAGACCCGGCCACCAAAATATCTTTTTCCAGATCCTGATACATCTTAGTAGCTCCTGGATGGATACACAAGCTACTTCAATGAACCTCTTCTAAGATAATCTTCTCCAGCTCAAGATTATTAGGTATACAAATTCTACCTCAGAATCTCAATACACCGCGCTCATCTACCGTGAAATCACTTTCTTCATTTTGATTAACTACGACGATTAGATCCACTATTTTCACTTCCAACTTCTGACTCTCCTTTATACTAACAAGAAAGTCATTGTTCACTTTTAGCATACCCAACATCACACTTTGTGTTGTTATTTCACATACCAAACTCAAATCTATGAATTGCTCAACAAGTTCCAACTCTTTAACCATCATAGAATACATATGCAAAGACTTCTGACTTAAAGCATCAACCACACCATTAGCTTTACCGGGGTGATAATTCAAGCCAAAGTCATAATCTTTCATAAATTCCAACCATCTTCATTGCCTCATATTCAACTCATTCTGATCAAACAGATACTTTAGACTCTTGTGGTTGCTAAACACTTCAAATCTGGAACCATAAAGATAATGCCTCCAAAATTTTAACACAAACACAACTCCAACCAACTCTAAATCATGAGTAGGATAGTTTCTCCCATGAACCTTAAATTTCCTTGAATCATAAGCCACCACTTTGTCTTCTTGCATTAGCATGCCACCTAAACCCATTAAAGACGCATCACAATACACTACAAATAGTTCTTTAGGATTTGGCAAAACCAAGACTGGAGGCGTAGTCAACCTCTTCTCCAGTTCTCTGAAGTTCTCTTCACAACGAATGTCCCAAACAAAGGCTTTAATTTTACAAGTAAGTTGGGCCAACAGAAGTTCCAACTTAAAAAATCCTTCAATAAACATGCGATAGTAACCAACAAAGCCCAAAAAGCTCATAATCTCTGTAACATACTTAGAAGCCTCCTATTGTAGCACTGCATCTAATTTGGATGGATCCAAAATAATACCATCACATAAAATAACATGTCCAAGAAAACTAACCTCTTACAACCAGAACTTACACTTTGATAACTTTGCATACAGCTTCCTTTCTTTCAAAACTTGTAACACAATGCGTAAATGTCCAACGTGTTCTTCCTTCAACTTGGAATAGATCAAAATGTCATCAATGAAAACTACTACAAATTGATCGAGGTAAGAATGAAATGTGCGATTCATATATTCCATAAACACTCCAGGATCATTAGAAACTCCAAACGACATATCAGCATATTCATAATGTCCACACCAAGTTCTAAAAGCAGTCTTTTGAATATCTTCATCTTTCACTCAAATCTAATGGTAACCAACCTCAAGTCAAACTTACTGAAGACACCGTGCACCTACCAACCGGTTCATCAAATCATCAATACTCGGAAGTGTATACTTATTCTTGATCATTATTTATTCAACTGTTGGTAATCCATACACAACCACATACTACTGTTGTACCCCAAAATTTTCCCTCCCATATTTCTCAACAAATTTAATGTGAGGTCCCCAAATTGCTCAAGGAAGTTCAAGAGTTAACCAGACAAACTCTCTCCTAAGGCAGTCTATCTCAAATTAGGGTTTCATTTTTCACCAGGATATATGAGCCATAAAGGACTCAAATGCTCACCATTGTCCTAATATGTTCTCAAGATCATCCATGTCAAGTTTCAAGCCTTGCAGAAGAAGTTTTCTCAGTCAATTGCTCAAAGGCCTGAAAATCGACCGTGCTAGGTCAAAAGTCAACTGTGGCCTACATACAGCCCAACTTCAATATTTTTGGTCAACATACTCATTTTTAAGTATTATCCATCATTTGATCAAGGATTGGTCATTTTTCCTCAAGGATTGCTCACAATTAATCAAAACCCAAAAGTTGCTAAATTAAGGTTTTATAGGAAAAGTCAACTCAACTTTGACCAAGCATAACTTCTTCATACTTTATCAGAAAATTTCCATCCAAATCTCATTTTGAAGAGGGTGAAATTACCTACAATTCATCTTCATCTCCCAAGTTCAGGATATGCACTCACAAAAAGATATGATTTTTGACATTATAGGTCATTTTGAAAAGTCAACAAAAACACCTTTTGGGTCAAAGCTTCATACATGAACATGGAAGACTCAATTGAGATGAGACTAAAAGGGTTGCTTAGGGGACATCCTAAGATTTCTAAAAAGTCTAAGAACACCTCTCTAGGGTCAAAATTGAGAGAGTTATGCATTGGCCAAGTTGACCTTTTTTGCAAAATTGCCAAAAGACAAATGTGCTCAAATTTGCATTTTTTTTCAAATGTGCCTAGTTTTTCATGATTGAATCTTGCTTATGACATGGTCCACGATCCAAATCAGCACCCACATACCTTTTTCTTTATTTATTTATTTTATTTTGATTTTTATCATTTAAATGTCAAATTAAATCAAATAAATAGCAAAAAAATCAAAGATTTGTTTTGTGATCAGATTTTGGGTGGAATCAAATCCAGTTATGTTGGAAAATCATATCCAAAACTTCAAAACAAATTGAACCAAAATTGGCATGATTTGGCTTGATATAGAAAGATATCATACAAGGATAAAAACCAAATCAAATCTTCATAATGGACATGATTCAACTCGTTTTTATTGACCTAATGTGTTGCATTACATATACATAACATAGCCAAGGCAAGAGAGAGAGGTTGGAGGTCGTGCAGAGCCAAGAGCAAAACTGAAAAGGTTCAAGAAAAGTGGTGATTCAATTTCTATCCTAGAGGCCAATCCAAGCCATTCTAACGATACCAACAGACTCATGGACATCTTCAGAAGGGATCTCAATCAAGTGCAAGCCTTTTCACGCCTGGAATCGTAAGTATAGAGGCCACAGTTTGTCCCAAAATTTTGATTTTGATTTCATTGATTTACTCACCATTAGCACGTTTTATTCTCATATTCTTGTTTATCATTGAGTTTGCAAGCTAATCGTTCCATTTTATTGCATTTTTTATGACTGTACGTGAAATTTCCATGGTTAGGGTTTTGTGTTCTTATTTAGGGTTTTTCAATGCAGGCAAAATTGGACGTTAATTCTGGCACCATGATGCTCGTGAGAATGATACGAGTTGATTGGTACCAGCCATGGTCATTTATCTGGGGCATATACAATTTTGGAGATGGATAAGGTTATACCTACAACAAACATTTGTAGGTAAAAGCCTGATTTGCTAAAGCGACAGAGAGAGGAAGAAGAAGCTGGCGTGGTAACGTGTGATTCGCTCATTTGAATTTCGCACGCTGGGACTGGCTCCACTATCTTGTTTTGCATATTATATTATGTTTTTATGTTACTTACAAGTTAACACACTAGCTCAGATGGCTGGGGCGAAGGCCTTTGATGCACACGTCTTGGGTTCGATCTCAGGCGTGTGCATTTTATTATTTTCTTGCTTATTTCAGGTGGATCTAATGCAATACAGTAGCATACGCCTACCATACACCCTTGTGGTCCACCATCAGATCCATCAGCCAGGTGGATCCAACGTTCATGTAGCAAGAGGCCTACCATGCTCCTCAAGTCAACACGCGTACTGGATTAAACGAAGTCAAAAGGGCCTGGATTTGTTGGGCTCAGAAATCATATTGGCACCCCTCTTTCAGCAATACCACCAGACCCATTTACTTCTTTTTTATTTCTTTTCTCTATTTTATTCTTTATTCTTTTAATTTTTTTTAATTTTAATTAACACATTAATCATTCTTTTTTTATAAAATCATAGAATCAAGACTTCATAAAAAATTAGAATTAGTTTTTTTTATTATCAAAATTAATTTAATTTAGTTTAACTTAGGGCAATTTCAACTTTTTTTTAATTAAAACAAATTAGCAAATTAGGTTAAATTCTTGATCTAATGCTTTTATTTTTTCTCAAATAAATAAAATACAAAAAGTTGGTTTTAGAATAAATTAATGTATTTTCCTTAATTTAAAATCAATTAGAATTTAGGATTTTCTTTTCAATTTAATTATGTCATTATTTTCTTAAATAACAAAACATGATAAAAAAACTTTTTTTAATCAATCGCAAATAGATTTAGTCAAAGGTCAAAACCCTAGTCGTTTCGTATTTGATTCATCGCGCGCTTGTTATTTATTTTGACAATATTTTTGTAACTGTTCATGGTTTGTAATAGTTTAATTTAGGGTTTTATTTACCGTTTTAATTCTCGGGTTTTTGGCTATGTAATTAATCCCCCTCCCTGAAGCCTTGTAATAGCGTAGATTTACTTTCTCGCATCTTAATTTCTGCAAATATTTAACTATCTAGATGTATGCTAATAGGATTGTATGGCAAGAATGCATGACAAATTAACACAGTTAGAAAACCCTAATGTGCAAAGATAAATAATTGAAACAAATCACTCGCACATATCACTCTTAGGGTGTACTCTCACTTCGGTTGCCTTCGGTAAACGATCATTAAGCATAGGGTGTCTTAGTGGTTGCCCTCCTGTCTAAAAAGATCAAATGTCCCGTTCGAATGTTACCTCGGAAATGTTGCCTCAGAAATGTTGTCTCAGAAATGTTGCCTCGAATATGATCTTAAGACTCTAGGGTTATTACTAATATGTCCTAACATTGCTTTAGTGATCGTACGTCCCTTTCGAATTGACCCTTACAATTCCAATGACGGTGCTACCTATTTCTCAATAGTAGGATAGTGCTGTCTAAAGGAAACGAGAATAGAAACAATCTTTTTTCGAGTAGGTAGATGCTAGTAGGTACTTGCTCAAATAAATTTTTTTCACACTTACACTTTTTCAAACAAATTTTCAAAAACAACTTCGTCACACCTTTGTAGACTGATACAAGGGTTATCACGAAGTCAAACTTTTCAAAAACAAAGCATATACACAAGCAATTTTAAAAAGATGAGCAAGTACCTAAGAGCCCATGAAAAACCATGGATAGAAAGGGTGATAATACCTTCCCTTTCTATAATCTACCCCCCGTACTCAGAATATCTCGAAAAAGGATTTTTCTATACTTTTTTCCTTTCCGATTGGATGAAATAAAATTTGGTGGCGACTCTTGCTTACCGCGACATTTTGCAAACAAAAAAACGCAAAATGCAAACCAGCATCAAACAGTCGGTTCTGCCACCGTATCACAACTACCATCTTTCTTCTTTACCAACATCGAAGCTCCCCAAGGTGACACACTTGGTCTCACAAATTTCTTTTACAACAAATCTTCTAATTACTTCTTTAACTTTGCTAGCTCCGATGTCGCCATCCTATATGGTTCCATAGAAACAGTATGGTACTAGGGACAAGATTGATTGAAAACTCCACCTCTCTTTCAGAAGGCACATATGAAATATCATCTGGAAACACATCTAGAAACTCATGCACCCACTAGAAGTTCATCAAGCACTGACTGACTTTTAACTGATAAGGATGCAAATAAAGCAAACATCTGCACTTCGTCTTGCAACAACTCTTCCATCTGTCTAGCAGTTGAGAAACCAACTTCTTTTTCCTCAACAAGATCAAGAAACTGTACTAATTTTCTTTAACAATTGATATGAACATGATTAAACTCTAACCAGTTCATCCCCAAGATAACATCAAGGTCCTTCAACGACAATCAAATAAGATCAATACCAAAATCTCTATCATAAATCGATAGAGGGAAGTTCAAACAAACCAAAGAGGTAGTTAGTGATTCCTTAGCAGGAACATCGATAACCATGTCTCCATTCATATAGGACACTTCAAGTATCTTTTCACACAATCAGAAGCAATAAAAGAATGTGTAGCACCAATATCAATAATAGTAATTAGAGGAGTACTATTAATGAAACATGTACCTTTAATCAACTTATCATCACTGGAAGTCTGATTTCCCGATAGAGCAAACATTTTCCCTCTGGATTGAGCTTGCTTTGGCTTCTAACAATGTGTACTGATGTGTCCTGGTTCACCACAATTGTAACAAGTCACCACAATATCCTTGCAATCATCAACCAGATGTCATGTCTTTCCACATTAGAAACACTTCTTCACATCACCATTACATTCACTGGCGCGATGACCTAAATCATCACACCTGTAGCATTTAAGAGAAGCAGGATCACCTCCCCTACTTGGCCTCTTACCATCAGCAACCCTCTGTTCACCTTTTTTCTCTGGAGCACTATAAGGCTTCCCATGTTTCTGATGTTGTTTCCCTCTCTTCTCGCTCAGACTCTTATAGTGAGCTGACTTCGCCTTACTATCTTCCTCGAAGATTCTACAACTATTAACCAACTCTAGAAACCTCTGAATCTATTGGTATCCAACCACCTGCTTAATCTCAGGATGCAAACCATTCTCAAACTTGATACATCTTAAGAACTCAACAGTTGCCTCGTTGTAATGAGGATATAACTTAGCAAGTTCCACAAATCTAGAAGCATACTCTGTAATAGACAAATTACCCAGTTTCATCTCCATAAACTCAATCTCTTTCTTTCCACAAACATCTTCAGAAAAATACTTCCTCATAAATCTCTACTGAACACATCCCAAGTGATAACTTCACTTGCAGCTGCTAACACCTGACGAGTGTTGATCCACCAATCGTCAACTTCCTTAGCTAGCATATGAGTACCAAATCGTACCTTCTACTTCTCTGAACAATCCATCACTTGAAATATTCTCTCAATATCCTTGAGCCAAGTCTGTACTCCATCAGGATCATACCTTCCTTTGAAAGCAGGCGAATTGTTCCTCTAGAACCTTCCCAAATGACGAACTCATCATTCCCTCCAGCATTAGGCTGATTCAGCACAACCTAAGCAACAACCTATAAAGCAGCAACAATCGTAACATCATTTCTTCTAGCCATTTCTATTTCACACTAACAACAACAAAATGGTTAAGAAACAACATCAATTGGATTCAACTGTCACACCACACCGACTCAACAACTTGGCCGGACAAACCGACCTACTTTGACACCACTAATGTAACACCCTAATTTATCCCAAATTATTATAAATAAAACCAGAGTACATTAAAACTTCACCCAATTAGGATGTCACATTCATCAAACAACAACATGCTCATATTATAGCAATATGTAACACATGCAACTTTTAAAATTATTGATAATAACTATAATAAACATCATCATGTCTAACTTCATTTAACTACAGAAGAAAAACATCAACAAAGTATTAAAAAATTTATTTAACACTGAAACTGGTTGATTAAAAAACAATTCTTGTCATAAAGTAATTATAAAATGGCAACATAAGAAATATCCTGAAATCTCTGAAAAACATAGCATCACAAATCAAGCGTTCGACCCTCCCCCCCTGTGATACATATCATAGAAGACACTGACATCTACGAAAGAAATAAATAAGAGAACTCTCTTCTAACTCATCCACACCTTCACAAACAATTTTGGTAAAACAAAGTGTTGACAATAATTTGATCAAAACATGTTTTATTTGGAAAACATGTATTACAGCCTAATGTTGAAACAATATGTCATAACATCTTGACCAACAGGTACAATAGAGTATGAAGGTACTTTATTTAATATATGTTCCAGCAGATGTTGTAACATGTTACAACAAAACATCTTAATAGTATGCTGGAAATTTATCCTTGAAGATTTGATTTAAAAATTTGAGTATCTAGAATATTCTCATAACTAGCGCAGGAAATCAAGGATTTTATTAGAAACAAGAGAAGATTTGATTAGTTTCTAAAAGGTATTGTTGAGACTTTTTAGGAAACATTTATGAGGTCTGTTTCTATTTTTGTGGAGGAGATTCTGCAGGTTTTGGGCGCTGCTGATTGGACTTGATTGAAGAGTCCAAGCCCACTGCAAAAGTCTATATAAGGAGCCATCCATGACCTAGATTTTAAGCACAAATTTTATAGTAAAACCTTGTGATAAATAAGGGTTTAGAGTTTGATATTCCTTAGGTTCTCCATGTGTTTTTTATTGTATATCCTCATGTATCTCTGATACATTTGAGTTGATTGGTTGTTACTTGCTTATCAAGTTATTATTCTCACTCAAAGCCCATAGGCACGAGTTGACTATTGTTCTTAGTGAAGCTTTTAAGCAAACTAATTAATTGTAATTTGGAAGTGTGTTCTTCCTAGAAGTTCTTGGAATTTGGATTGTCTTTCCCTGTGATTGGGAGTTTGATATCTCTAGGTGATTAGGAGAGAGGGGTTCTCATATCTAGGAGGTGCCTAGGTAGAAGTTGCACTGGGTAGGGATTAACTAAGGCATGTAAACCGGTATTGTTTAGCTCTGAATAAATACTAATGATAGTGGGTTTTCTTCTTGGCTTGGTAGCCCCTAAAGTAAGTGAGTTACACCGAATTGGGTTAACAATTCTGTGTGTTCTTTTACCTTCTGCAAGTTATAATTCTGCTTTGTTATCTTGTTTGTTATTCTGTCAGCATATGTCATAACATCTGTTGTAACATTTTTTGTTGTTGAAACACCAGTCTTGACATTTGATATTATGTGTGTGCCAGAATTTTAATTGGCATAAGAGCGTACACTCTATTTTGTTTATTGAGTGAGATTCATGGATATATTTTCTGGCACTATGGAGAAAGAAGGAGGTTACAACAACAGACCACCCATGTTGGATGGATCAATGACTGGTGGAAAGTCATAATGGTAAATTTTCCAAAAGCTATGGACAACAAAGCATGGAAGGTTGTTTTAAAAGGATGGAAGCATCCCGTTGTGAAGGACATTGGCAAATATGGGAAAGAAACTGGAACTAAAACTATAAACCTGAAGAAGAGTGGAATGAAGATGATGATAAAGAAGCCATTGGAAATTCCAAGGCTTTGAATGCTCTATTCAATAGAGTTGACAAAAATATGTTCACGTTGATTAATACATGTACTGTAGCCAAAGAAGCTTGTGAAATTCTCAAGATAACTTATGAAGGTACCTCTAGAGTGAATATTTCAAGACTTTAAATTCTCACTTCAAAATTCTATAATTTAAGGATGGATGATGATGAGACAATTCAGGAATATCAGATGAAGATTCTTGAAATTTCTAGTGCATCCAGTGCATTAGGAGAGAAGATGTCAGAAGCAAAGCTAGTTAGAAAGACTTTTAGGTCCTTGCCTAGGAGATTTGACATGAAGGTCACAACAATTGAAGTAGCTCAAGACATCAACAACATGGGAGTTGATGAACTTATTGGGTTACTTCAAACATTTAAATTTGCTATTAGTGACATTACTGAAAAGAAGAACAAGAGTGTAGCTTTTGTATCCAGCACTGAAGATGAAGAGGATCAATTTGACTTGGATACTAATGAAGGAATTTCTAATGCTATTGTGATTCTAGGGAGGCAATTTAATAAGGTACTAAAGAGTATGGATATGAAGTCCATAACATCTTATCTGACATCAACAAGAATAGTATGTTTTAGAGAAAGGGAATGTTGTACCTCAAAATTTCCCTCTCGTTTCACTCAAGACATGCATCTAGAGGTCCCCAACTTGCCCTAGGATGACCAAGAATTGACCAGACAAGTTCTCCTCATAAGGCAATAAACCTCTAACTAGGGTTTCAATTGTAAGCAAGATGTGTGAGTCCCAAGGATCCCAAATGTTCTCCATTGTCCTAATATGTCCTCAAGATCATCCATGCCAAATTTTATGCCTTGAACAATAATTTTGCCCAGTCAACTGCTCAAATGCCTGGAAATCAATTATACTAGGTCAAAAGTCAATTGTGGCCCAAATACAGTCAAACTTCAAGATTTTTGGTCAACATCAACATTTTGAAGTAATATCCATAATTTGATCAAGTGTTGATCATGATTCCTCAAGAAATGCTCCTAACTCATAAAAAGTCAAAAATGGCAAATTAGGGTTTCTATAGGAAAAGTCAACCAAACTTTGACCAAGCATAACTTTCTCATACTTTATCATAAATTTTTCCACCAAGGCTCATTTTTAAGATAATCCAATTCCCTATAACATCTCTTCAGCCCTCATGTTCAAGAAATGCCCCAATCAAAAGATACAAGCTCATATATTATAGGTCCTTTCAAAAAGTTAACAAAACACCTTTTGGGTCAAAGCTCCTTACATGAACATGGAAGATCCAATTGAGATAAAACTAAAAGGGTTGTTTAGAGGACATCCTAAGTTCTCTAAAAAGTCCAAGAACACCCTCTTAGGGTTAAAATTGAGAGAGATATGTATTACTAAAGTTGACCAATTTTTGGAAAAATGCATGAAGCCAATATTGACCAAACTTGAATTTTTTCCAAATGGGCCCATGCTTTCATGCTTGAAACTTATTCTTAGCATGGCGCACGACCTATGAGCTCAGTCATACATTATATCATTAATTTTATTATTTATTTTGATTTTTTATTCATTAAAATTCAAAATAAATAAATAAATAATGGAAATCATGTAAGATATGATTTGAGAATCTTTTTCTCATCAAATAAGGGATAAGATAGGCCGGCATGTCAAAGCAAAACGCATGGGACTAAAGGAGAAAGATATTTTCTTGAAATAGCAAGTTTTGATATAAATTAAAAACTCATATTCTTGTCATCAAGCCATGGAGATTTGGCACGAATTTGTTAACCTAATTGCTAGCATATATAAACGAAAGAGATTGAGAGCAAGGGGGG
This sequence comes from Vicia faba, assembly GCA_948472305.1. Taxonomy (NCBI): domain Eukaryota; kingdom Viridiplantae; phylum Streptophyta; class Magnoliopsida; order Fabales; family Fabaceae; genus Vicia; species Vicia faba. The sequence continues at coordinate 84,328,212 of OX451739.1, read as the reverse complement.
ATGTGCAGCCAGCCTAACAGGAACCCTAGAGAATTTTCAAAATTTCAAAGGTTATTGAAAATCTCTATTTTGTGATCCAGCCGTTTGCAGACAAAACCAGGTGTCCTATCCATCTCATGAAGGTCCCAGGTAGCCATATCAACCTTCATCCACGACTGAAGCAACCTAAAACCGGCCAACAAAGTCACATCCTTTTGGTGAAATTTTCGTATTTGAATCTCTTAACACACGTGATTTAAATGAATCTAAAGCATACATTCGTGTTCATATGATTATTTTGAATCGTTCTAATGTGCTACATTAACAGTTAGAGGCTTGGAATACAGGTTGAAATTGTTAGGGCTTTGAAACGGTCAAGGCACGAACAGGATGATACAGGCCTCCTCAGGACAAATGGCCATCACCATTAAACTCGTAGACCCAAAATTAGGGGGGTAGGGTCACTTTTGCTTTTGTTTTCTTGATATTTTGCTGGTTGGGATTTTTGTGCAAACAGAGAAGATGACCGGAACCACCATCCAGGGTGGTTTGACCGGCCAAGGACTTGGCGTGGCATGTTAGGATGCTGTGATTGGTTCGTTTCAAATATCAAGGCCCCACTTTGGGTGCGCGTGTTTTACAGTCAGCATTTAGGACCAGTTTTAATATTTAATCAATTGTTTGTGGTTAGATTAACGGAAGTATCACCGTCCCAACGGTAGAGGTAGCAGGCTTAAGGCTTTGTGTGTGTGCAAGGGCAGGGGTACGATCGATGCGTCTTGCATATTATTTTTTCTGAATATTTCTTACAGATTTTGTGCTTTGGGTTCCAGCGCGTCCATCATGCATCTGCATATCTCATCCATAAGATCACTATAGTATCAAATCCAACGCCCAGTAACGCATCCTCATGATGGACATCCCAGCATGCCTCTCACTAGATCTCACGCAAGATGTGGGCCACCAGATCTGGGCCTTGGTGGAATTTAGCAGCATAACCCCCCAATTGGATTTCTCACCCCCAGGCCCATCTTCTTTTAAATATTTTATTTAATTTTTTTATTTAATTTTTTTAATTAGTTTGTATTTTTGTTTATTCTTTTTTTAAATCATAAAATCAAAAAATCATAAAAATTAGGACTTAGATTTTATTCTTAGAAAAATTAATTTTTTTTGCAAATTAATTAATTTAATTAACTTTAATTAATTTTCTTTAATTTAAAACTAGTTAGAGATTAGGTTAAATTTCAAATCTTTTTCATAAAATACCAAAAAAATATTTTTAATAGGCAATTAGACTTTTAGGGTTTCAAACGTAGGCCAGTCTTAATTTTCGCGCGTTATTATTTTTCATACGTTTATTTTTATTATGTAAGTGTGCCCGGTTTGTAATAGTTTTATTAGGGTTTTCAATTTCCGCATTTTACTTTTCGTTCATTACTTATGTAACTACACCAAAGCCTTGTAATAGTTGTAGGAATTTTATTTTTTGCTTTATATTTCTTATATGCTTGTATATAAACTGTTAGTAAATTAGGTGTGCATGATAAGAATTAATCAATTAATCATTAGGTCACTAACTCAAGATAAAATATCTGAAAAAAGCACACTGTCTCACACTTGCACCCCTAGAGTATTCCCCACTTTGGTTGCCTCAGAAAACAATGGTCATGTCCCTCGAACGTCGGGATATCTTAGCAAAGACCCTCAGTTTAAAAGTCATCATAAAGATCATGGTCTTTAATGTCCCTTGAGTTGCCTACGAGAAATGATCTTGTCCCTCGATGTTGCCTACATGATGACAGTCCCTTCGAAATGCTAAGGTATCCTTACATGTTTCCTTCAATGACCATAGACGTCCCTTCCAATAGTCCCTCAACATCCAACGATAGGGATACCTACTCACTAATAGTAGGATAACACTATCTAAATGGTAGGAGGAAAAGAACACCCTTTTTTGAGTAGGTAGACAGTTCTTAAGTACTTGCTCAAATCTGAATTTTTTACACTTACACACTTTTTCAAAATTCTTTTCAAAAATGCTTTATCACACTCTTGAGGACTGATACGAGAGTTATCATAAAGCAAAATCTTTCAAAAACACGCAAACACAAAAACATCTTTAAAAAATGAGCAAGTACCTAAGAGCCAGTGGAAAACCACAGATGGAAAGGGTGCTAACACCTTCCCTTTCCATAATCTACCCCCTACTCAGAAAATCTCGAAAAAGGTCTTTTTCTGTTCTTTTCACCCTTTCCTTTGTTGGATAAAAGAAAAGTCGGTGGAGACTCTTGCTTACCGCGACATTTGCAAACAAAAAACGCAAACTAGTATTAACAGTCGGTTCTGCCACCATATCACAGAACTGGCGACTCTAATGGGGAAAATAATAAAAGTGGAGTTTACCTTAAGGTCTAGTTCATCTATAATCTATTTTATGTGTCTGTCTTGATTGCTTTACTTTTAAGGGTATTATTTGGGTTACTATAGATCCTACACCCAGATCTGGAGAAACCTATTAGGTAAGTAGCAATAGATCATGGAAACTATGCGGGGTATACCGACACGGTTGAAGTGATGGCTATGTTGATGCGACACTTTGGTTGGTATCGGTAGCCCTTGAGTTAATCAAGGAGAATACAAGGCCGCTGCGTGGTGTCATGAAGCGTTAACTGACCTTAGAACCTTAATTGAACAACTTGGCTATTAGGACATAGTGAGATAGCCGTCTTTGGTGTATTCCCAAAGTTGGTTGATACTCGATACTACACTCATTGAGATTTGACTCCCGAGTTTTGTTTGGTTGCAAGTCAGTTGTCTATCGAAACGAAACTTGTAGGAAAGATCAGTGATATTGAGATCCCTTAGAACCCGGTTACTATTTATAGGACATGTTAAACCAATCTAAACTTCAAGAGGGTATTACCTTAAAACCCATTCAAGCCTTAAACCTAATGTCTTTGTGTGATTTACTTGTGTTTGCTATATCAGTGATTTCTTAGCATAATCATGACATCATAACATGGCATATCATACTAACCATTTCAAGGATTTTCTAGGGCTTATCTTTGTCTTGTTTTGTAGGACATGACATCCGTTCGCAAGAACACTATCTAATTCAACCTTGTGAATGTACCTCCTCAACTCAAGGAGCTAGCATCAAGGATTCCTGAAAGCTCTCCCTTCACTGAAAAACATGGTCGACTTCTCAGTTTGGTCATTTCAAACCCTGATGAAGAAATGTTAAAGGTGCTCTTTCAGTTCTTTGACGCGTTACATTACTGTTTCACTTTTCCTGATTACCAGTTAGTGCCTACCATGGAGGAGTTTTCTCAGTTATTGGGGATACCTATCCTTAATCAGTTACCATTCAACGGTATGGAAAGAGATCCAAAGCCTAAAGAGATTGCTCAAGCTCTGTTTTTACAACAGTCTGATGTAGTGGAAAATTGGGAAACCAGAAGAGGTGTCCAAGGATTTCTAGCTAAGTTTTTATTTGAGAAAGCTCACCATTTTTGGGATACCCTAGATCTACAAGCTTTTGAAGAAGTGTTGGCCCTTCTCATCTATGGGATGATACTATTCCCTAACACAGACGAACTCGTAGATATGAATGCGGTTAAGGTTTTTTTGTCTCATAATCCGGTGCCTACTTTACTTGGGGATATTCTGCACTCTCTGCATACTCGCACTCTAAAGAGAAGAGGGAATCTTCTGTGTTGCACTCCTCTATTGGCTAGGTGGTTTATTTCGCACCTACCTCAGTCTATTTTGAGAAATGAGCACGGTATGACATGGTCTCATAAGTTGATGTCCCTTACACATTCGGATATTCATTGGTGTTCTCGGTCCTTGGAGAATATTACTATCATTGATCGCTATGGGGAATTCCTTAATGTCCCTCTCTTAGGCATTAGGGGAGGAATCACTTATAATCCTTGTTTGGAATTGCGACAATTTGGTTATGCTAGAAGGGATGGTCCTCACGACATACTCGTCCAAGGTATCACATTTGACTATGATATTGATGTTCAGGGTTATCGTAAGAGGTTCATTCGAGCTTGGGGCATGATAAACAGAGTTGATAGCAAGACACTGGGGCACAAGAATTCCATCCCTCTTGAGCCTTACCTCAAATGGGTACGAGCTCGTGCTCAATGTCTTATGATGCCTTACATCACCATCTTACCTATGATTATGGAGCCAATTGCTGAGGGAGACACTCCTTACATTGTTCTTCATCCTGACATGCCAACTGATTTTGAGGAGCTACGGAAATCCTAGATCCAACTCAAAGAAGAATAGGATACCTTTGAAACCCAATTCTATGCCAGCGAGAAGAAGGTTTTAGAGCTCACCAAGTTACTTCACGAGGAGAAGAGTATAAACGCTTACATTGCACCAAAGAGGATGCACCTATGGGAAGATTAAGTCTTTCTTTGCTTGGAGAGTTTATATTTTGGCTTTGTTATTTCCCTTGTAAGCCCAAGGGGCATCATTGTGATCGATAAAACTCCTTAATGCAATTAATGTTTGTTCTCTTTCTGTTTAAGCAAGTTTAAGTCTTAGAAATCCTTGAAAACACTGCATACGTATATCATACATATCATTGCATAAGCAGGTTTCATAACAGGTCTCTCATGTTCTCGCTGTTTATTTTAGAAATGGCTCTCAAACAAGACAACATAGATCTCCAAACTCAAGAGGCTCAGTTCATGGAAATGTTCCTAAACCTATCCAAGGGACAAGAAGAGTTAAAAGCACTCCTCACTGGGAACCTGGCCAAGAAAAATCCTGAAGACAATAAGGACAAATGATTGGAACAACTGCAAGCTGAGGTTGAAGCAATGAGAACCCAAATGCTGGGGCAGATGGCTCTTATCCAAGGCTTGGCCCGGGGACAAGAAGAGCTGAGGGCTATTATCACCAAACTTCATCAAGACGAATGCAACTGTGTGAAGCAAACAATCGAGGTTGGGGACCAAGTCATTGATCAACCTCTGAGAAGACAAGAGGTTGGTTTGGTGAAGAGTGGACCTTTCCAAATTGCTACTACATCACGGGTCCAACAACAACCTCGCCAAAAACAAGGGGTTAATCAGAATAAGCCGGATACACCCAAAAGGCAGTTTACCAAACTCAACATGCCGTTGTCTCAAGCTTTACAACACATGTTAAGGATGAATATGATTACGTTGATAGGGCCTCATCCGAATCCCGAGACTTCTTCCCCTATCTACAATCCTGATGCAAGGTGTGCATATCACTTCAACAGTCCGGGGCATGATACTGATGATTGTTGGATGTTGAAATATAAAATTCAAAACTTGATTGATGAAGGAGTGTTGGAGTTTGCACAATATGGTCAGGATGAGTTCTTCTGTCATCCCTCCAAGGCACACCATCTGAAGTGACAAGATCAGACGAAGAAGCTTTTGTTCATTAGAATTTTCAATTTGTAATTTTCTTTTGATTGTTCGAACATTTATTCATGTCAAACTTTGTTACTTTATGAATGCATTGCATATGTCTGTTTTGAATCAATTCATACACTATACTTAAGCTGCTTTCCTTTTTGTGATATTCAACTCTTGATCAAAAGCTCTGGGCCTTTAGAGGGAGGATGACAAAAATGATACCACAATCTCTACAATATCCTTTTAAACAGACTCCGCTAACGATGTACATGCATTGTTTCAAATCCTAAACAATGGAGTTATAAGGAAGATAATCCCTAGTAAACCCCTTTGAGCCAAAGAAGTAGGAGTTTTTCTTTTCAAACAAATTAAAACCCTTAATCATTACCTGGGGCAGGGTAGTTTTCTCAGTTAGTTCAGAGGCGCATTCAGTCGCAGGCTCATCCTTCATACACGACAAATAGTGTAGAAGATACCTTCCAAAAGATGGTGATGGTTCCGCATAATCATCAAAGCATGCAATCATTATTTTTCAAAAGAAAAGCCCGCTAAGTCAAAACCTATGAAGGAGACTTAAGAAAAAACTAGGGCATCCTGTTGACTGTAATCATAAAAGAAATAGTTCAGGCAAAAGCAGGGATAACGAAAACCAAAAAGCAGGGATACTACAAATCCTCAACAAAAAAGGTTACAAAATTGACTACCTCTCTCAAACAAATGAACCATCACCAAGTATCAGAGTAAAGATTCCAGACTCAATTGGGATATGAATGCACAATTAGCTGAGCATAGGATTGAAGAACATCACGAAGAGCTGGTTGGGTACAAATAAAATTTGAGCCTTTATCCTTTGTTTCTTGAACCGTGAACCAGGCCACGTTATAACCCTTAAAAGTCCTAGTTGAAGCATGGGTTAGTTTAAAAGCATACTGTTACAAAAGGTATCCTAACTCCTGTAGGGTTCGCTATAAATCTTGAGTTGACATCACACTTTTACAAAATTTGTTTGTTTTACTAAAAGGTGAATTTTCAAACTTCAAGACAGACATAAGCTTTTCATTCTTAAAATACCATTATTTGCATATGACTATTTGTTCAACGGCAGAGAAATTTGCACGACGGATATTCGATGAACATAAATCTTCTCAGTGGACAAAATCACCTCAGATGGAAAGACATTCCAGTGATAGGCCTTTCAAAATCAAGGGGCATAGCATGATGTCCAGCTGATCTGGGGCAGTCAAGTCAGGATTCAAGGAATCTCTCAAAAATGCCAAATAGCCAGGGGCAAAACTCCATCTGAATCACTTGGGGAATTGGACACGAATTCCAGCAACGAACCCTGTATGGTCAAACAAACACCTTCTGGCAGTGTGATAACATTTACTACTAAGGACAATGACAAATCTCCACACCCGGTAAACGTGGACACAGTCAGAAAAGACTACGCATGAAAAAGACCCGCTAGGTTGACATGCCTAAGCAAAAATAAGGGAATCCCAGCGAACCAAAGGAGTTCGGGCAAAAATTATGGATATATACAAAAATTATGCACTCGGCAAGTCGAAAACCTGAAAAGGCAGCTTTAGCAAAAAAGGGTATCCCGGTGGACTGAAAACCCGAAAGGGCGGTCGAGGCAAAATTTAGGGATTAAAAACGTACGACTATGTCCCGTCATCTTGTTACTTGCCTATCAGTAGAAGACTTATCATCCTTACCAGCATTTACCAAGCACCCCATGATTTGGGATGACACTCAAACCATCCACAAAGCCTCCGCAAGTACTTTCTCCAGCAGGTACAGGGGCTGAAACATCCTGATGTGAAGTCATCGCTACGTCCTCAGCATACGTCCTAGTGACGTCTATGTTCCCCACAGAGTAGAAACAACCAAAGTTTTGATCTCTTCTTCCCCGAGCAGGAATTAACTTCTCCAGCAAAGTTCCTTCAGAGAGCTGAAATCTGTATTCCCCAGCCGAGTTTTATAATTTCAAACAGTTTATAAAACCTCCTCCCGGGTAGAGTTTATTTCTCAAACTGCAGAAGTTCATTCCCCAACAGAGTTTATTTCTCTACATCAACAAAGTCTTCCAACAAAGCATTATCTCTCTCCACAAAGTCAATCCCCGACAAGAAAATCCTCAAACAGAAAGAGGAAATCCCCAGCAAATCATCTCCATCCATCATCCCCAATGGAAATGAAGGATTCAGCTTCCCAATACTCTTCAGCAGTAGTCAGGGATTCACTTTCCTATACTAAGAAATATCACAGTAGCATCCCATATTCATACATTATGGCATGCGCATACACATCACATACAACATAATCTCACTTATTTCGAGACCATCATCACAATGCATTTCATACACCATGACATTGCATACAACTAGCTTTTTACCGTTTTTAGGAAATGTCAAATCAACAAACACCCTTGACTATGTACGTGACCTGGTAGTCTTCTCAGAAGCTACGTCCGACGTAGGGCTATCTCATCATTTTCCTCAGAAAGATGTTCTCAAAAGACCTTCTCTGGATCAGTTAGATCGGCACTAAGATCTCTCTGATTTCTATTCCAGATGAAGATATTCCAATACTTTTTCGGGTTCAGTTAAATCGATACTAAGATTTTCCTAATTTTCGTTCCAGTCAAAGTTAATTAAAGACCTTCTCTGGTTCAGTTAGATTGATACTAAGATCTCTCTAATTTCTATTCCAGTTGAAGATATTCCAAGACTTTTATCTGGTTCAGTTAAATCGATACTAAGATTTTCCTGATTTCCATTCCAATCAAAGTTAATTAAAGACCTTCTCTGGTTCAGTTAGTTCGATACTAATATCTCTCTGATTTCTATTCCAGTGGAAGATATTCCAAGACTTTTGTCTGGTTCAGTTAAGTTGATACTAAGATTTTCCTGATTTCCATTCCAGTCAAAGTTAATTCAAGACCTTCTCTGGTTCAGTTAGATCGATACTAAGATCTCTCTGATTTCTATTCCAATTGAAGATATTCCAAGACTTTTGTCTGGTTCAGTTGAATCGATACTAAGATTTTTCTGATTTCCATTCCAATCAAAGTTAATTAAAGACCTTTCTCTAGTTCAATTAAACCAAGACTAAGATTTTTCTGATTTCTATTCCAGTTAAAGAAACTGCAAAGCCTGGAGTCCGATCAGATAACAGTTAATTTCAAATTTCCCTAGTAAGTTGCTACGAAGCCTAGAATCCAACCAGAGAGTAGTTAATTTCTTCAATCACTGTGAAGCCTGGAATCCAACCAGATAACAGTATAAGGTGTTGTAAAGCCTGGAATTCGACTAGATAGCAGTTTACTTTGTCAATTACTATGAAGCCCGGAACTCGGCCGAATAATAGTCAATCAACAATTCAGGACACTGTGAAGCCTGAAATCTAACCAGATAATAGTTTGAGTTGTTGTGAAGCCTATAATCCGACCAGATAGCAATTTACTCTATCAATTACTATAAAGCCTTGACTCGACCAGATAACAGTATACCTCAAATTCTAGTTGAAGCTTGGGTCCGACCATATAACAACTTAATCTCTTCAAATCACTGAAGCTTGGACACGACGAGATAACAGTTCAAGTCACTGAAGTCTGGATTCCGACCAGATAACAGTTCGAGTTACTATGAATCCTGGAGTACGACCAGATAGTAGTTTAATTTCATATTCCCCAATAGATTACTGTGAAGCCTGGAATACGACCAAATAGCAGTCAGCCTTATTATCCTCAGCAAGTCACTGTGAAGCTTGGATCCTGATCAGATAACAGTTCACTTCTGTCTCTTCAATCAAGAGATGACTCCCCGGTAGAGTAATAGATGACTGAAGCTCCCAAACTGTATTTCCAAAAACAGAGACCAACATTCCCCACCGGAGTCCTCCTCAACAACAGGCATAGGAAGTCCCACAAAGGAACATCTCGTGAAATAAACATTGTTCTAGATGGCATCTTTAAGCCCATCTCTGACGATCTTCTGTCATCTTCTCCAAATGGCATCTGAAAGCCCATTCCCGATATTATCTACACAGTTAAGTATCATTTTAGACGAGTGCAAATTTCTGGGCACTCTGGTGTTCAATCATCTTCCACCTTCAGATCACGAAAGACAGACCAGCCAATCTACATCTTCAGGTTTAAGAAGATTAAACAGGGGCAACTGATGTACCCCAAAATTTGCCCTCTCATTTCACTCAAGACATGCCTTTAGAGGTCCCCAACTTGCCCTAGGATGACCAAGAATTGACCAGACAAATTCTCCTCTTAAGGCAATAAACCTCTAACTATGGTTTCAATTGTAAGCAAGATGTGTGAGTACCAAGGATCCCAAATGTTTTCCATTGTCCTAATATGTCCTCAAGATGATCCATGCCAAATTTTATGCCTTGAACAATAAGTTTGCTCAGTCAACTGCTCAAATGCCTAGAAATCAACAATACTAGGTCAAAAGTCAATTGTTGCCCAAATACAGTCAAACTTCAAGATATTTGGTCAACATCAAAATTTTGAAGCAATATCCATCATTTGATCAAGGGTTGATCATGATTCCTCAAGAAATGCTCCTAACTCATCAAAAGTCAAAAATGGCAAATTAGGGTTTCTATAGGAAAAGTCAACCAAACTTTGACCAAGCATAACTTTCTCATACTTTATCATAAAGTTTTCCACCAAGGCTCATTTTGAAGATAATCCAATTACCTACAACTTCTCTTCATCCCTCAAGTTCAAGAAATGCCCCAATCAAAATATACAAGCTCATATATTATAGGTCCTTTCAAAAAGTCAACAAAAACACCTTTTGGATCAAAGCTCCTTACATGAACATGGAAGATCCAATTGAGATAAAACCAAAAGGGTTGTTTAGAGGACATCCTAAGTTCTATAAAAAGTCTATGAACACCCTCTTAGGGTTAAAATTGAGAGAGATATGCATTGCTAAAGTTGACCAATTTTTGGAAAAATGCATGAAGCCAATATTGACCAAACTTGAATTTTTTCCAAATGGGCCCATGTTTTCATGCTTGAAACTTGTTCTTAACATGGCACACGACCTCTGATCTCACTCATACATTATCTCATTAATATTATTATTTATTTTGATTTTTTATTCATTAAAATTCAAATTAAATAAATAAATAATGGAAATCATGTAAGATATGATTTAAGAATCATTTTCTCATCAAATAAGGGATAAGATAGGATGGCATGTCAAAGCAAAATGCATGGGACAAAAGCAAAAAGATATTTTCTTGAAATAAGAAGTTTGGATATAAATTAAAAACTCATATTCTTGTCATCAAGCCATGGAGATTTGGCACGAATTTGTTAACCTAATTGCTAGCATATATAAGCAGAAGAGATTGAGACAAAGGGGGGATGCGCAACCAGCCTAACAGGAACCCTAAAGAATTTTCAAATTTTCAAAGGATATTGAAAATCTCTATTTTGTGATCCAGCCGTTTGCAGACAAAACCAGGTGTCCTATCCATCTCCTGAAGGTCCCAGGTAGCCATATCAACCTTCATCCACGACTGGAGCAGCCTGAAACCGGCCAACCAAGTCATATCCTTTTGGTAAAATTTTCGTATTTGAATCTCTTAACACACGCGATTTAAATGAATCTAAAGCATACATTCATGTTCATATGATTATTTTGAATCGTTCTAACGTGCTACATGAAAAGCTAGAGGCATAGAATGCAGGTTGCCATTGTTAGAGCTTTGAAACGGCCAAGGCACGACAGGATGATACAGGTCTCCTCAGGCCAAATGGCCATCACCATTGAACTCGTAGACCCCAAATTAGGGGGGGTAGGGTCACTTTTGCTTTTGTTTTCTTGATATTTCGTAGGTTGGGATTTTTATGCAAACAAAGAAGATGACGAGAACCACCATCCATGGTGGTTTGATCGGCCAAGGACTTGGAGTGGCATGTTAGGATGTTGTGATTGGTTCGTTTCAAATATCAGGGGCCCACTTTGGGTGCACGTATTTTATAGTCAGCATTTAGGACCAGTTTTAATATTTAATCAATTGTTTATGGTTAGATTAACGGAAGTATCACCGTCCCAACGATAGAGGCAGCAGGCTTAAGGCTTTGTGTGTGTGCAAGGGCAGGGGTTCGATCCTTGCCTCTTGCATTTTATTTTTTATGAATATTTCTTGCAGATCCTGTGCTTTGGGTTCCAGCGCGTCCATCATGCATCTCCAGATCTCATCCATCAGATCACTATAGCATCAAATCCAGCACCCAGTAATGCATCCTCGTGATGGACATCCCAGCATGCCTCCCACTAGATCTCACACAAGCTATGGGCCACCAGATCTGGGCCTTGGTGGAATTCAGCAGCATAACCCCCCAATTGGATTTCTCACCCCCAGGCCCATCTTCTTTTAATTATTTTATGAAAATTTTTTAATTAGTTTATATTTTTGTTTATTCTTTTTTTAAATCATAAAATCAAAAAATCATAAAAATTAGGACTTAGAGTTTTTTCTTAGAAAAATTAATTTTTTGCAAATTAATTAATTTAATTAACTTTAATTTATTTTCTTTAATTTAAAATTAGTTAGAGATTAGGTTAAATTTCAATTTTTTTTTCATAAAATACCAAACAAATATTTTTAATAGGCAATTATACTTTTAGGGTTTCAAACGTAGGTCAGTCTTAATTTCTGCGCGTTATTATTTTTCATACGTTTATTTTTATTATGTAATTGTGCCCGGTTTGTAATAGTTTTATTAGGGTTTTCAATTTCCGCATTTTACTTTTCGTTCATTACTTATGTAACTACACCAAAGCCTTGTAATAGCTATAGGAACTTTATTTCTCGCTTTATATTTCTTATATGCTTGTATATAAACTGTTAGTAAATTAGGCGTGCATGAAAAGAATTAATCAATTAATCATTAGGTCACTAACTCAAGATAAAATATCTGAAAAAAGCACACTGTCGCACACTTGCACTCCTAGAGTATGTCCCCACTTTGGTTGCCTCGGAAAACAATGGTCATGTCCCTCGAACGTGGGCATATCTTAGCAAAGACCCTCCGTTTAAAAGTCACCATAAAGATCATGGTCCCTTAATGTCCCTCGAGTTTCCTACGAGAAATGGTCTTGTCCCTCGATGTTTCCTACATGATGACAGTCCCTTCGAAATGCTAAGGTATCCATATACATCCCTTCCAATAGTCCCTCAACATCCAACGATAGGGCTGAAGGAAAATTGCGATCAAAAGCGCAACGAAATTTAAAATTTTCCTTTAGCGATCCTTATGAATGAGCATGGTCAGTGATAGAAATATTTACCTCTTGTGGCGATTCAGACCTTTGATGTCGTGATCACGAGCGTTGATGAAGAACAACGCCTCTACTCAGTCTACACGAACAGATCGCTTCCGGTCACAGTGCTAGCGGATCACGAACGGAAACCTTGAGTGAGAGAGAGAATCAAAAACGAAATTGCATCAAGTGAAATTGCTTCATCACAAGGGATCTATTTATAGAATCACTCGTGTGGGCTACAAGCTAAAAGCCCAATTAAGGCTATAAGCTAAAAGCCCAATTAAGCTTATGGACATCATACCTTATGATGTACCATATATCACTTATCCACGTGGTACCTTACAACTTTCCGTATTACACTTAAGTGCACCGTATCTTACGGTGTTCCTTATTTATTCTATCTCTCATCAACCTGTCCTTATGTGTGTGACCCTGTAGGTTTTCGCGACGTTGGCAATTATATTAAATCACACATTTAATATAATAAATAGTGAGCGGTATCTAGCAACACATCACTGTTGCCCAAGTCACAAAAATGTCATGTGATCTGACCAAACCTTTTCCGTGATAATATTTGTGTTGTACAATTACCCTTTTGCCCTCATGTCTATATTGAACACAAGGCATACACTGTGTCACCCTTGTCTAGTTCAATATTTGGGCCCTTAGACATTTATCCTGTTATGCAGGATGAGCAAATTCCATCTAGGTCACTCATGTCCCTTAGCATGCTTTGTGAAGTACCCATCAACCGTCTTTATAGTCATCCAGTTACGGATGATGTTTGATCAGCAATAAAGTACTTGACTCTACATCTAGGGTCCATAGTGGTTTCAGGTCGAAGGGTGGTATACACCATTATCATCATGAGAGTAACTTATGACACTTTGCATAACATTCTATGTAGTATTCTCATTGCGGGTCAATCCAGTATAAATATTACTCCTAATATTCATACCTATGTCAAGACTTGATAACTCCTTATCTATGATCCATGAGATGTGATCATCAATCTATCTTCATAATAATCTTAATGCTTTAATGTTATCCCACTTCACATTAAAGCTTGACTACAGATACTTTAAGAATAGTTTCTTATGTTTAATGGGATCTCATGATTAAGTCACACTTAACATTTCATTAAACCAATAAACCATTTTAGGGACTTTATTATTTTGGAAAGCAAACATAATAAAGAAATGCCTTTTATTATTAATAAATAATTCGATACAAGTACCAAAAGTATTGGCCTCTAGGGCTTACACCAACAAGGGCTACCTACTCACTAATAGTAGGATAGCACTATCTAAAGGGTAGGAGGAAAAGAACACCCTTTTTCGAGTAGGTAGACAATTCTTAAGTACTTGCTCAAATCTGAATTTTTTACACTTACACACTTTTTCAAAATTCTTTTCAAAAACGCTTTATCACACTCTTGAGGACTGATACGAGAGTTATCATAAAGTAAAATCTTTCAAAAACACGCAAACATGAAAATAGTTTTAAAAAATGAGCAAGTATCTAAGAGCCTGTGGAAAACCACGGATGGAAAGGGTGCTAACACCTTCCCTTTCCATAATCTACCCCCTTACTCAGAAAATCTCGAAAAAGGTCATTTTTTGTTCTTTTCACCCTTTCCTTTGTTAGATAAAAGAAAATTCGATGGTGACTCTTGCTTACCGTGACATTTGCGAACAAAAAACGCAAACCAGTATTAATAGTCGGTTCTGCACCGTATCACAAGGAAGAATAAAGGAGAATCCAATTCAAGATAGAGGCATGCAATGTCATGAATGTGGGGGTTCGGTCATATTAGATCAGAATCTCCCACATACCTTAAGAAAAAAAAGAAGGATTTGTTTGATGATGATTCTGAGGGTGAACCTTATAATGAAACTGCTAAACTTGTTACAGACTACACTAGTAGGTATGAATATGATGAAGATTTCTATGATGAGGATCTCTCTTATGAAGAATTATCAGCTTCCTACAGAGAACTTTGTGTCAGAAGTAAAGAAGTGTGTGAGTTAAGTGAAACACATAAGAAGGATATAGCTCAACTTCAAGATGAAAAAGAAAAACTTTTATCCACAAACTCTGAGCTTCATAAAACTCAGACTAGAGCCAAGTTTCAGCCTTTGAAATGTCATTATTATGGTAAATATGGTCATATAAAACCATTCTGCTATAATTTGTATGGTTATCCTAAACATCCAAAATATTCTAAGGCTAATCATGTAATGGTTAGAACTAGAAAGGAATGGAAACTTAAGGTTGTTGATACTTGTCTTTTAGCCCATACTTCTTGTAGAGCTTCATCTAGAGAAGATTGGTACTTTGACAATGGATGTTCTAGAGATATGACAGGGGTCAAGAAGTATTTATTGGACATTAACTCTTATTCCACCAGTTTTGTCACTTTTGGTGATGGAGCTAAAGGTGAAATTGAAGGGATAGGGAGGTTAAATTGTATTGGACTTCCTAGTCTATATGGTGTGCTTCTTGTAAAAGAACTGACTGCCAATTTGATCAGTATCAGTCAATTATGTAACCAAGGTCTAAATGTGCCTGAATGTTTAGTTACAAATGAGAAGAGTGATGTGTTAATGAGGGGAGTTAGTACTAAAACAATTGTTATTTATGGATACAACAAGAAACTTATAATTCCTCCACATGTATGTTGTCCAAGGAAGATGAAGTCATGCTGTGGCATAAAAAACTTGGTCATTTGGATCTGTAAGGTATGAAGAAGTTTGTGTCTATAGAAGCTATCAGAGGCATTCCTAAGCTCAAAATTGAGGAAGGAAAAGTCTGTGGGGAGTGTCAATTTGGGAAGCAAATCAAGATGTCACATCCAAAGTTGCAACTTCAGATTACTTCCAAGGGATTAGAAATTCTTCATATGGATTTAATGAAACCTATGCAGGTTGAAAGTTCTGGTAGAAAGAGATATGTCTGTGTGATAATTGATGATTCAATTACTGAACAAAGGATGGATGTAGGAGACAATGTTGGAACATTCTCTATGAAAACTGATAAGGTAGTAAGAGAGGTAATGTGTGAAATTACAAGCACTACATCAGTGGTTTCTCAAGACAACCAAGGTTTCTGTACTAGAAGTCAGATAGAAAAATCCAAGAAACTGATTTTAAGCCCTCTTAACAAAGAAGACATCAGTGAATTCAATGAGAAAATATCAAATTTATGGCGTGTTTCTATGCTTGAACCAAAGATGAGTCCTGCTATTCAAGAAAACGAGGTCTTAAATTTCATCATTAGGATCAATTTGGGTTGTGTGCCTTATTCTTTTAGCATGCAAGAATTTTGCAAGGCAAAGTTGGATGGTGGTTCTGGTGGATGTTTCTCCTTGAGAAACAGTTTGATTACTGTTGAGGATGAATATGGAGAAATTGGAATTAGTTGCTCTCAACTAACATGGATAAAGTAGATGTTGAAGAAGTATAATGTCAAACAGGTTGTCATGACATTATATTGTGCAGTTAATGGCAAGGTTGTTACTCTGAAGCATATGGACAACAATAAACAACTTAATGTTATGTTTAAAGCAAATCATATTGAAAATATAAACAGTGAGATTAGAACTTGCACTATTGAGGAGTTATAGCAATTACAACAATGGAGGAATGAAACATACATTACATTTTTCCTCTATCTTCTGGTGTATGATGTAGTTGGATGAGATTATACTAGTAAAAGATGGAAGAGAAGAGTTAAGCAAACACGAATGGATGAGCTGAAGAAAACATGTTCTAAGGTTGTGGTAAGAAATTTCACTGCCAACACTCTCGAAACATGTGACAACACCAAAGGGTGCATAGGGATCTTCAATGTGTGCAGAAGGATCTTTGATAGGGGTAGGAGGCTCTTTGACAGAGGTTGTGTTTTCATCTGTGTGTTTCCACCTGGTGCTTATGATTGATGACTATTTGTGTACTTCCATTTGTGGTATTACTAGTGTGCAATATGTGTGTCTCTAATGTTATATTTGTTTCCATTTGTTGTATTGCCTGAGTGCAATATTTTCTGAAGTGCTTTGTGTTTTCACTGCCTGTGTACATTTACTCTATTTCTTTTTGTCAATATTTTTGGCTAAAAAGAGGGAGTAAAGTGTTGTGTTCTGATGTTACATCACATGTCAAGACATGTTATTTTAGCATTGTGATAGGACTGTGTGCTACTACTTTTGGGAGAGTAGTTGTTTGTGTTTGTATGGTTGCTCATGCAAATATTCAGGGGGAGCATGACTGTTCATGCTTGTGTGTGTTGAAGTTGTTGCTGCTGCTCCTACTATTCTGGTATAGGTGCTTTGGTGTGGGATTTTCCTTTGAGGGGGAGAACCTATTATGTATAACAGGGGGGCAACTATGTCTGTCTGATTGTACAAGCCCCTGAGTTGTGTTGTGTTTACAGAGTTTACATGGTTTCGTATAACTTGTTTGTAGTTTTATTCCTCTCTCCAGGATATTGGGTCTTTGGTTGTTTTAGCCTAAATTTTCTAAAGGGGCAGATTGTTAGGTCTTCGATTTTATGGTTGGCAAAATTTTTGGTAAAACAAAGTGTTGACAACAATTTGATAAAAACATATTTTATTTGGAAAACATGTACTACAACCTAATGTTGAAACAAAATGTCATAACATCTTGAGCAGCTAGTACAACAGAGTCTGTAGGTACCTTATTTGAAAGATGTTCTAGCAGATGTTGTACCATGTTACAACAGAACATCTTGACAATGCACTAGATGTTTATCCTTGAAGACTTGATTTGAAAATTTGAGTATCTGGAATATTCCGTAGTCATAACTGGCGCAGGAAATCAAGGAATTTATTAGAAACAATAGTAGATTTGATTAGTTTCTAAAAAGGATCATTGAGACTTCTTAGGAAACATTTTTGAGATTTGTTTCTATTTTTCTGGAGAAGATTCTACAGGTTTTGGGAGCTGCTGATTAGATTTGATTGAAGAGTCCAAGCCCACTAAAAAAAGCCTATATAAGGAGTCGTCCAAGACCTAGTTTTTAAGCACATATTTTATTGTAAAACCTTGTGATAAATAAGGGTTTAGGGTTTGATAGTCCTTAGGTTCTCTGTGTTTTTTATTATACGTCCTCATGTATCTCTGATACATTTGAGTTGATTAATTGTTACTTTCTTGTCAAGTTATTGTTCTCACTCAAAGCTCGTAGGCACGAGTTGAGTATTGGTCTCACTCAGTGAAGCTTTTAAGCAAACTGAGTAGTTATAATTTAGAAGTGTGTTCTTCCTGGGAGTTCCTGGAATTGGGATTGTCTTTACCTATGATTGGAAGTTTGATATCACTCCGAGTGAGAGGGGTTCTCATATCTAGAAGGTACCTAGATAGAAGTTGCACTAGGTAGGGATTAAGTGAGTGGTGTAAATTAGGATTGTTTAACTCTGAATTTATACTACTGATAGTGGATTTCCTCTATGGCTTGGCACCAGAGTAGGTGAGTTGCACCGAACTGGGTTAACAATTTTGTGTGTTGTTTTACCTTCTGCGAGTTATAATTCTGCTTTGTTATCTTGTTTGTTGTTATGTCAGCAGATGTCATAACATTAGTCATGACATTTTGTGTTGTTGAAACATCAGCCTTGACATTTGATATTCTGTGTGTGCCAAATTTTCAACTTGCATGTTACCCACATGGAGTCGAAATTAAAACAGAAAGGGTGATATTTCATTATAATATAATGGAATGCATAATAATAAGTGGATAACAGATTATTTCACGCATATTCACCCATTTCACCATTCATACATCCACACAAACCAAAACACCAATTTGCACATCAATTATGTAATAACAACATTCATACAACAATAGTTATGCAAATGCACCGAGACTAAATGCATGTGGTACCAATTTCTGTGAACACTCAGGTTCACCACTCCGATCCTCACCATAGGCAACAGAGCACACCAAAACACATTGAATCCATACAATGGGATTGCGGCTCACAAATACGGGCCTCCGTCCAAACACCAATGATGAATGATGCATATTAAACATGTAACAACAACAAGTACATTGCCTTTCACCATTAGCAATTGTACATTGCCCGTTCTGGCCACCATACATCAAGCACCTGCTATAACAAATTACAACTGCAACTACAATGTAGCTAGCAACAATAATACACTCAACACATATTTCACACACCTACATTACACCGCCACATACAATTAAAACCATGTAACATCACTAACACCATTTAATTCAATTCCAGAAACAGGAAACCATTTTTACACGAAATACATTGTACCATCTCTCCACAAGTTCAAACGACATGTCAAACGGACACCCAAAACTCAAGATACAAATTTTTAAAGTTTTTAGAAAATTCTGCCATAATTGGTGGAAATCGACTTCACCCTTTCTGGAAATCGATTTCACCCACTTTAGTAGCCTGATTTCACAATTTTCGAATTGGAAATCGATTTCACTAAATGTGAAAATCGATTTCCTTTTGTTCAGAACCCTGTTTTTCACAAAAATGCACTGTGAAATCATTTCACCATACACCCGCGACAGAAGCAGTTTTCTTCTATTTCAAAGTACAAAAACCAGTCTCATCCCATCCCCAAAAACCCAACTTTTATGAAATATTGTGAAATCAGAAACTACAAGTTCAATCCCAATAACATACAAAATTACATCAATCACGAACAAACACATCAATCAACACAACAACATCATATCACCATTTATCAAATTGATTCATACACAAGAAGAGATTATCATAATTATGCACAAATACAATTCATTCATGGCAACTCATAACCATGAATCTATAAACTATTTTACAATTCCTTAGAAAATTGGAACCCCCCTTTACTTTGGTATTCCTAGCAAAGCTCTTGACCTCTACAATGGAGTTTGGCTCTTCTTCCTCAAGTCCTAGCTCTTTGCCTCTTCTCTTCTCACGTTTTAGCAGTTCTAACCTCACTGACTTTGATTCCATTAATATATTATTATTATTATTATTATTATTATTATTATTATTATTATTATTATTATTATTATTATTATTATTATTATTATTATTATTATTGTTGTTGTTGTTGTTGTTGTTATTATTATTATTATTCCAACTAAATAAAACAATTAAAATAAAAACTAAATAATTATTTAATTCTATTATTACTATTATTTAATCTATTTAAATTCTAATTTAAATAATACTAATAACAACATTCTCTTACCACCCCTATGTTTCTACACTGTTGTACCCTAAAATTTACCCTCCCATTTTTGAAGACAATAGACACCTCCTCATACTCCTAGGGCTTTCAATTGCTCAAGGCTACTCAAGGTTTGATCAGACAAATTCTCCTCCTAAGCAGTTGACCTACAACTAGGGTTTCACTTTTCTCAAGGAAATTTGAGCTTATAATGCCTCAAGTGGATTTCATGGTTCCTCATATGTCTCAAGGAATGCTCATGCCAAATTTCAAGCCTTGCATCACAAGTTTGTTCAGTCAATTGCTCAAATGATTGAAAATCAATTGTATGGACAAAAAGTCAACTTTGACCAATTTACAGTCAAACTTAAATATTTTTAGTCAACATCTAGATTTTAAGGCCACATTCATCATTTGATCAAGGGTTGATCATGATTCATCAAGAAAACTCCCAATTTACCAAAGTCAAAAGTTACTAAATTAGGGTTTTCTTTAGGAGAAGTCAACTGAACTTTGACCAAGCATAACTTTCACACACTTCATCAGAAAATTCTCAACCAAAGCCTATCTTGAAGGAAATTCAATTCTTTACAACTCTGTCTCTTTAAGCTCAAGGTCAAAAAATGCTTCATTTGAGAGATATGGTGTAATACGGCGGGAGAACTGACTTTTAGTTTTACGTTTTATCGCAAAAGTTTTGGATAGCAAGAGTCGTCACCGAATTTTATTTTATCCAATAAAGGAAAGGGTGAAAAGAAAATGAAAGACCTTTGAGAATTTTATGAGTTTGGGGGGTAGGTTATGAAAAGGGAAGGTGTTAGCACCCTTTTCATCCGTAGTTATCTACGAGCTCTTAATCGCGTTCACTTTTGAAAATGCTTTGTGTAATTTTGGAAATACTTTGAAAATGCCTAAGTTCGGCAACTTTGTAATGATTCTTGTATCAGTTGAGAACGCATACAAAGTGTTTGTTTTAAAAATATTTCAGAAAAGTGTTTGTGTGAAAAGAGATGTTTTTGTAAGCAAGCGATTAAAATCTATCTACCTACTAAAAAGTCTTTTGTTCTTTTCCTCTTCCTTTAAATAGTGCTATCATACCATTAGTTAGTAGGAAGCCCTATCGTTGGATGTTTGAGGGACATGCGCGAGTCATCGTACAATCATAAAGGCAACTTGTAGGACGCTTTAGCAATTTTATCGTAAGGGACTACGATCTTTTTAATCGCGGGTCTTTTGCTAAAGCGACCCACGTTCGAGGGACGTGACTATTTTTATTCGAGGCAACAAGTGGGGGTCACCCTAGAGGTGAGAGTGTGTGAAGTGTGTTGAGATTCAGTTATTTTAATCTTTAAGATTAGGGTTAGTTATCGTTTAATTTTATGTATTTCCATACACGCCTAATTACTATACAGTTATATATGCAGACATATTTATAAGTGCAAAAAGTAAAATGCGGGAAGATAAAACCTACGCTATTACAATGCTTCAGGGATGGGGAGTACAAACCATAAAATGGGGGGGGGGGGGGGGGGGGGGGAAGTAAAGAAACCCTAATTTATCTATTACATCCCTTATCCGTTACATAATTATGAAAATAATAAGGCGGAAAAAAATAAGCGCGCAGAGATTATGAAAAAAGAGAAAGATATTAAAACCTAAAAAAATTCTAAGCGTTTAGAAAAATATTTTTGGTGTTTTGTTTAGAAAAATGTTTTTTATACTGTAAAATAATAATTAACCCTAATTCTAATTAGTTTACAAATTAATCATGAAATAAAATCAATATGTGATTAAATTAAATCAATTTTTGTTTATCAAAAATTAAATTAATTAATCAAAACCTAAATCTAATTTTTTAGTGATTTTTGTGAAAAATGATTTAATTAATTATTTTTAAAAAGTTAATTATTCAAAACAAAATAATTATTAAAAAACAAAAAATTAAATGGGCCTGAAATGCAATCAAGGGGGGGGGGGGGTGAGAAGTCTGAAATCATTGGGCCCAAACAAATGAAACCAGATTGCTTGCATTGGATCTAATGAGGATGGCCCTTAAAGGTTCATGGTGGGGCGTGCATTTGAGGCGTTGGATCTGGATCAATTGAGATCTGATGGTCAGGATATGAGATGTACCATGCGCACGTTAGAATGGATTCGTGTTGGATTTACAAGAGAAATGTGAGAAAAATAACATATCAGGGGCTGGGATCGAACCCGTGCCTTGGTATGCCAATGCCTTTGTGCGCTTCACTCTACAGTTAGGATGACTATTTCATCCGGTAACTAAAATTAAATAAAACATATATAATACAAAATGAGAGCTAATATTGGACAAATAAAAGACGCACGCGTGTGAGTGGGTCCCTGTAGTTTGAATGGACCAACCATAACGCTTCATTGTGTCACGCCGTCAGTCAATGTTTTCAAACCACCGTTCATGGTGATTTCCACCTTCTTCTTCGATGAGAAGATTTTTGAAACTTGTAAAATACACAAAATAAAAAGCGAGCAAAGTATATTATTCCCCTTGAAATTTCCTCCTGAATTCAAATATGGAATCTGTTTAGGCTAAAAGTCCTTGTATCATGAAATCCGAAACTTAAAAAGCTCTGTACCCTAACTATGGTGTGATGCTATTTCTGCATTAATACACACATGTAAAATGTTAGAATGATTCAAAAAATGTTTGCAAATTAAGATGGCATGTTAATAATGATTTAAACCTGATAAACCTTGAGAACCAAAACTTACCAACTTACTAATTGGAATTTATGCAAGGGCAGTTTCTGGGATTGATTCATGATGGATAGTGATATATACTAACTCCTGGCCACTTCAGGAAGACGATGGAAGGCTTAAATCAGCTTGGGAACAACTGAGGAATAAGGTTGGTGTTAGCCTTAATCTTTTGAAATTTTGGAGAATTTTGGATGTTTTCTTAGGAAATCTCTTCTTGTCTTTGATCTGATTTGGTAGCACTTATATAGAGGAGGGAAAGGAAGGTGAATAAGTATGGAAGGAAAAAATGTATTCATGGCATATGAGACAAGAATCTCAACACATTGAAAATCTTCCATTCTTGAGATTCTCCTTGCCTTCTTGAGTCCTACACGGTTTTGGAAAGTTATGCTTAAATGTTTTGGGCCTTAACAAACCCATCATGCACTTGGCCCAATGATTATGTACCTTATTTAATTTATTTTACATTTATTTAAATAAAAAAATATAAATAAAATAATAAGGAAACATAAGGCAAGGTATGAGTGAGCTTAGGAGGCTTCCATATAGTCATGGACATGTTTGAATTCCAAAACTTAGGCCCAATAGTTCAAAATTTCATGTTTGCTTAATGGAGATTTCATGCATTTCTCAAAAATTGCCCAACTTGTGTAACTCATAACTTGCTCAATTTTCATCTTTTGAAGGTGATCTTAGACTTTTTGGAAAGATCAAGATGTATTCTTCAATTTCTCTTTTGATCATTTTTGCATTTGGAGATTTATCTTGATGTAAGTCTCCTTGATAAAAAGTGTCTTTTTGTTGACCTTTGAAAATGACCTATAATGTATTAGCTCATATCTTTCAAACGAATCACTTTTTGGACTTGAGCACAAATTCAAGGTGGAGAATTGAATTTAATTCAAAATGGGCTTTGGTTGGGGAAAATTTGATGAAGCATGTGAAAGTTATTTTTGGTCAAAGTTCAGTTGACTTCTCTTAAGGAAACCCTAATTTGGCAACTTTTGACTTTTGATGATTTGAGGGCTTTCCTTGAGGAATCATGATCAACCCTTGATCAAATGATGAACATCACTTCAAAATGTTGATGTTGACCAAAAATATTGAAGTTTGACTGGATGTTGACCATAGTTGACTTTTTTACCCAATATAATATACTTTTAATCATCTGAGACATTGACTGAGCAAGCTTGTGATGTAGGACTTGAAACTTGACATGGACATTTTTGAAGAACTATAGAGAACCATGGAAACCACTTGAGACCTTTGCAACCCAAATTTCCTTGAGAAACTCAAAACCCTAGTTGTAGACCCCTTGCTTAAAGGAAGTTTGACTGCTCAAACCTTGAGTAGCTTTGAGTACTTGAGACCTTTGTGAGTCATGTCTTGAAGAAAAATGGGAGGGCAAGTTTTGGGGTACAACAGCTGCCCCTGTTAGATCTTCTTAAACTTGAAGATTTAGATTGGCATGCTCGCCATTCGTGACTTGAAGGTAGAAGATGATTGAACACTTAAGTGCCTAAAAATTTGCATTCGCCGGTGCACCAAGTAACACTGTTGGTTAATTGTACTGGAAATGGGCTTAAAGATTCCATTTGGAGAGGTGAGAGAGAGTCATCGGAGATGGGCTTATAGATGCCATTTGGAGAGGTGACAAAGAGTCATCGGAGATGGGCTTATAGATGCCATCCAAAGTAACCGTTGATAGAAATTAGATTAAGTCTATGCCCGAATTTTTCTTAGAAGATGTATCAGAATAAATCTATGCTCAATTCAATCTGAGCCAGAAGATGTCTACACTCATCTTCAACTAGAAGAACTGTCAGAATAAATCTACGCTCGATTTAATATGAGCCAAAAGATGTCTACATCTGTCTTCAACTGGAAGAAGTATCAGAATAAATATATGCTCGATTTAATTTGAGCCAAAAGATATCTACGCCCGACTTTAACTAGAAGAAGTATCAGAATAAATCTATGCTCGATTTAATATGAGCCAAAAGATGTGTATGCCCAACTTTAACTAGAAGAAGTATCAGAATAAATCTATGCTCGATTTAATCTGAGCCAGAAGATATCTATGCCCTATTTTAATTGGAAGAAGTATCAGAATAAATCTATGCTCGATTTAATCTGAGCCATAAGATGTCTACACCCGTCTTCAACTAGAAGATGTATTCGAATAAATCTATGCTTGATTTAATGTAAGCCAGAAGATGTCTATGCCAACTTTAACTGGAAGAAGTATCAGAATAAATCTACGCACGATTTGATCTAAGCCAGAAGATGTCTACACCCAACTATAACTGGAAGAAGTATCAGAATAAATCTACGCTCGATTTAATCTGAGACAGAAGATATCTACGTCCGTCTTCAACTGGAAGAAGTATCAGAATAAATCTACGCTCGATTTAATCTGAGCCAGAAGATATCCATGCCTGACTTTAACTGGAAGAAGTATCAGAATAAATCTACGCTCGATTTAATCTGAGCTAGAAGATGTCTACGCCCGACTTTAACTGGAAGAAGCATCAGAATAAATCTATGCTCAATTTAATCTGAGCCAGAAGATGTCTATGACCGTCCTCAAATGGAAGAAGTATCAGAATAAATCTACGCTTGATCTAATCTGAGCTAGAAGACGTCTATGCTCAACTTCAAATATAAGAAGTATCAGAATAAATCTACGCTTGATTCAATCTGAGCCAGAAGATGTTTATGCGCGTCCTTAACTGGAAGAAGTATCAGAATAAATCTACGCTTGATTTAATCTGAGCCAGAAGATGTCTATGCTCGACTTTAACTAGAAAATATGTTTCTTTGAGAATGAACCTCTGAGGAAATTTCTTAAGTAGCCATTTGTCATATGTAACCTTTGAGAAGACTGTCTGGTCATATAAGTAGTTGATGATGTTTGTCTGTTGATTGATCTTTCCTGAAAAGGTAAAGAGTTAGCTGTAAGCAATGTCATGATGTATGAAATGTATTGCGTAATGATGTTGTCAAAATAAATGAGACTGTGCTATATGTGTTTCGCATGCTCATGCTATGACGTTTTTAAATAATGTATGGATGTGAAATGTTATTGAAGTGTATTTTTAAACTCGTACAACATCTTTGTCTGGAAAAATAAATCCTTGACTGTTACTGGGGATAAAGAGTATGTGTATCTTCGATCTTGATGGGATTCCTGCTTTTTGCTTGAGGAAACTCCGCTGGAGAATATTGGTTCCCATTTGTGGAGAAGAGTCTGAGAAAATTGGTTGTTCATTACACTACTGGGGATTTTAATTCTTATATACCCTGACTGGGGATAAAAGAGACAGATAACCTTTCGAGGTGCTATCTGACCAAGTTTCTAATATGGACATTGACTCGTCTGGAGAGAATAAGGTTTGAATGATATCTGATCCAATTTCAGATTCAGTAGCAGCTCTTTGGGAATAGCAGCTCGGACTGTCCTTTGCTGGAGGTGGGAATCTTGCCGATAATTTGTGGTAGAGGCAGACTCAAGTTGGAGAGGTTGTAATATGTTGGGGAAATAAACCCTATTGATAGAGAAATACTCTGCTGAGGAAACACCCTTGCTAAGGAAATGAGCTCTACTGAAGAAAAGAAATCTTCAGGGGGTTTTACAGTTTTAGAGGAACTAAACTCAGCTGGGGAAGAGAATTTCCATAAACTATACTGATTGGGACTCCGGAGGTGGGTGATATTGTCGGGAAAAAAGATCATATTCCTTTATCCACTGGGGTGATTTGCTGGTGAGTATGATTAGTTCATCACATTTTGCCGGGGATATATCTTTGTCGAAGATAATCTTATTAAGATGACTCTGGGGATTTGTGGACAGCTTGAACGTTACCCCAACTCCTAGAGTCTTGAGTAAATGCTTATTCTTGTTTTTATGCATATATTTGTTAACAGTTAATCGTATTCATATGCATATGTTCATTCAATTTTAGTCATTAGACATTTTTGCGCACAAAACAAAAAAAGTAAAAACAAAAAAAGTTTGAATTTTGAGATTTGTATTTTTATTGATAGTTTGCCCATAAACAAGCGATTTTATACAAAGAGACATAAATCCTAGTAAGAGGAAATTGTCGTGAAATGAAAAGATTACAAAGTGGAAACAAAACATATAGCTATGTGGAAATCATCTCGTCGGGTTCCAACTCTACTATTGCCCCTATCCTATGTCTTCAAGCATCTCATCCCTTGCTGTCGGAAGAAAGTGATTGAATTGATCTATACCATTTGAACTTGACGTTGGTAATAAATCTTGTTGTAAGTGATCCAACGGGACATAGCCGTACGCTTTAATCCCCAACTTTTGCCTGGACCTCCCTTTTGGGTTTTCTGTCCACCAGGATACCCTTTCTTGCCCAAGCTGCCTTTTTAGGTTTTCAACTTGTCGGGTGTACAATCTTTTATATATATCCCTAATTTTCCCTCGAATTCGTTTGGTTCGCTGGGATGCCCTTATTTTTGCCTAGGCCAGTCAGCCTAGCAGGTCTT
Source organism: Vicia faba (assembly GCA_948472305.1). Taxonomy (NCBI): domain Eukaryota; kingdom Viridiplantae; phylum Streptophyta; class Magnoliopsida; order Fabales; family Fabaceae; genus Vicia; species Vicia faba. The sequence continues at coordinate 84,301,026 of OX451739.1, read as the reverse complement.
TTTCATGCGTAGTATCTTTTGACTATGTTCGCGTTCACAGAGTGCGGAAAATCTTCACCGTCTATGGTGGTAAGTATCATAACACCGCCAGAAAATATCTTCTTGACTACAACTGGTCCTTTGTAGGTGGGAGTCCATTTTCCCCTGGGATCACCCTACGGTAGAATGATGTACTTTATTACCAAGTCACCAGCCTGATATACCCGGTGCTTGATTTTCTTATTGAATGCCTTGATCATATGCTTCTGATACATCTGACTGTGGCAGGCAGCCGCAAGCCTTTTCTCGTCAATCAAATTCAACTGATCCAACCTAGTCTGAACCCACTCGTCTTCGTCTAAGTCTGCATCTTTCATAATTCTCATAAAGGGAATCTGAACTTCGACAGGTAGGACGACTTCCATACTGTAGACTAGAGACAAAGGAGTTTCCCCGGTTGATGTTCTAGCCGAAGTGTGATAACCGTGGAGAGAAAACGGTAACATCTCGTGCCAGTCTTTGTAGGTCACAACCATCTTCTGTATAATCTTCTTGATGTTCTTATTGGCGGCTTCCACCGTGTCATTCATCTTCTGTGGATACAGAGAAGAGTTGTGGTGCTTGATCTTAAATTGCATGCTGAGTTCAGTGATCATAGTGTTGTTGAGATTAGTACCATAGTCTGTGATAATCCTCTCAGGGATGCCATACAGATAGATAAGGTTATGTTTTATGAATCGGGCGACCACATTCTTAGTGACAGAGGCGAATGAAGCTGCCTCCACCCATTTTGTAAAGTTATCAATGGCGACGAGGATGAAGCGATGTTCTTTAGAGGAAGTAGGTTTGATTTCTCTGATCATATCAATGCCCCACATTGCGAATAGCCATGGAGCAGTCAAGATGTTCAGAGGTACTGGAGGCACATGAACTTTATCATCATAGATCTGACACTTATGAAAAGTTCTTAAGTGGTGGTGACAGTCGGTTTCCATAGTCGACCAATAGTAACCTGCCCTCAAAATCTTCTTAGCCGTAGTATGCTCACTGGAGTGAGTACCGAAGATTCCTTCGTGCATATCTTCCATAATTTCCTCTGCTTCCTTCTTGTCCAAACAACGAAGCAGAGTCGAGTCATGATTGCGCTTGTATAAAATTTCATTGCTCAGGAAGAACTTAGCTAAGAATCTTCGTAGGAATTTATTATCATTGATCATTTCCCCTTCAGGGTATTCTTGAGCCTCAAAGTACCTTTTCACTTCATGAAACCAAGGTTTTTCTTCTACTATGTCAGTGTCAATTTCATAGCAGCGTGCTGGTTTGTCGAATCTTTCAATGGTAATTCTGGGAGCCTCATTGTCCCATCTGACCTTAAACATAGATGACATGGTATCCAATGCGTCCGCCAACTAATTCTCTTCTCTTGGGATATGCTCGAAAGTAATCTCTTCGAAATGCAGAATCAAGGTTAGCACATGTTCTCAGTAAGGGTTAAGATTCTGGTGTTTCACATCCCACTCTCCTTTGATCTGACTGATCACCAGGGATGAGTCCCCATATACATCAAAGAAATTGATTCTTAGGTCAATAGCGGCTTTAATACCCATGATGCACGCTTCATATTCTGCCATATTTTGGTGTAGTCAAAGCAAAGTATGGCAGTGAAAGGCGTATGAAAACCCTGAGGAGAGATAATTACAACCCTAATTTCGTTGCCAAGTGCATTAGAAGCTCCGTCGAAAACTATAGTCCATCAGGATCCAGGCTCAGGTCCTTCATACGGTCCAAGTTCTTCATAATCTGTAACTAGCGTAATATTCTCATCCGGGAATTTGAAATTCATAGACTGATAGTCGTCTACAGCTTGATGTGCCAAATGATCTGCTAGTACACTTCCTTTGATTGCTTTTTGAGTGGTGTACTAAATGTCATATTCTGTTAAGACAATTTTCCATCGGGCTATTCTTCCAGAGAGAGCTGGCTTCTCGAATATGTACTTGATGGGATCCATTTTAGAGATCAACAAGGTAGTATGTGTCAATATATATTGTCTTAGTTGGAGAGTAGCCCATGCCAAAGCACATCAAGTTTTCTCGAGCAGTGAATATCGTATTTCACCGTTGGTAAACTTTTTGCTAAGGTAATATATCGCACGCTCTTTTCGACCAGACTCGTCATGCTACCCCGTTACACACCCCATTGCATTCTCTAGCACTATTAGGTACATGATTAGAGGCCTTCCTTCAACTGCCAGCATCCGAATCATAGGTTCTTGTAGGTACTCCTTAATTTTACCAAAGGCTATTTGACAGTCGTCGTTCCACTTTACTACTTGATCTTTCTTCAGCAGTTTGAAGATCGGTTCACAGGTAGCAGTCAAATGGGAAATGAATCAGGCAATGTAATTCAGTCGTCCTAAGAAACATCTAACTTCCTTCTTGGTACAAGGAGCCGAAATTTCTTGAATAGCTTTAACTTTTGCAGGATCAACCTTAATACCTTTACCGCTAACGACGAAACCCAGGAGTTTACCCGATCTCACCCCAAAAGTGCATTTGTTTGGGTTTAACCTTAGCTTATACTTCCTCAGTCTTTCAAATAGTTTATGTGGATGATCAAGATGCGCTTCTTCAGTTTGTGACCTTGCTATCATGTCGTCAACGTAGACCTCTATCTCGTGGTGGATCATGTCATGAAATAAGACTACCATGGCACGCTGATAGGTTGCCCCAGTGTTCTTCAACCCAAAAGGCATAACCTTGTAACAGAAAGTGCCCCACTGTATGGCGAAGGTAGTTTTCTCCATGCCTTCAGGCGCCATCTTGATTTGATTATAACCCGAGAAACCATTCGTGAAGGAGAATACCTTATGCTGAGCGGTGTTGTCGACCAAAACATCAATATGTGGAAGTGGGATATTATCTTTGGGGCTTGCCCTGTTCAGATCCCTGTAATCTACGCACATACGTACCTTGCCATCTTTCTTTGGACCCGGAACAACATTTGCAACCCATTGATGTTATGAGTTCACTACTGAGAAACCTGTGTTGAATTGTTTCATAACCTCATCCTTGGTATTTTCTTACATTTCAGGATACATGCGACGAACCTTCTGCTTAATTGGAGAACAACCCTCTTTCATTGGTAGACGGTGAACCAAAATATCAGTATCGAGCCCTGGCATGTATTCGTATGACCAAGCAAAGATCTCAACATATTCATGTAACATCTGGATTAATCTGTTCTTAACACTGCTCTCTAAGTTGGCGCATATCTTGACTTCTTTTCTGTCTGTCTCGGTACCCAAATTTATAACTTTGACTGGCTCTTCATGTGGTTGAATAGCCCTTTCTTCTTGTATTAAGAGTCTGGCATGTTCTTCGGGTATTTCACAATCTTCCTCAACTTTGTCCTTGGCTTGGTAGATCGGATTTTCAAAGTCATAAGCGGCAATAGCAGAATCATTATCAACGAGAGCCATAGTGGATGAGGATCTGCAATGTAGTGTGTGTGTGTGTGTACGAACATATAGATATTTTTGAAAATGCAATAAGTAAAAGAAAAAATGGGGAGCACAAAATTTGAATGCAAAATGTCCAATGTTTTTATTAAATGAACAATGGTTATGAATTATCAACCCTTAACAAATGAAACATTGTGCCCCAGGTAAGACACAAGGTTTAAATTCATTGTTTATTACATAACCAAAATCTTTTAAAAGCAATAAGACAGGAATGTAGCTATTACTCCTAGCTAAAGGAGATAGGGAAAATGTCTTTTGCTTTCCAATTATCGAGTCAATCGCCAATCGTAGGGAATATCCAGCTGTCAAAGTCACAATCAATGTCAGCATCCTCTATAGCGTTGACCCCGTCATTGCTGATACAGAATGAAGGTCTTCCAGCCTGAGTGCGACGAACAACCCTTTGAGCCTCTGCAGTAAAGCCCAAACCAAACTTGTCATATTTATAAGGGATATCGGGAAGCTTACCCCGAATAGTACAACCACCTTATTCTATCGTAGCTTTGGTGTCTTTTAAGGAATCCATCTTGTGCGGAGTCCTGGTGGTCTTCGGAATGGCATAAACATCTTTAACAACAGCAGGGGATATCACTTAAAAGGTCTCATAGGGAGTATCAATAAATTATTCGTCTATCTCCACTTACCAGAATGAACTCAGGTCGCTGACCATGTACTATTCTTCTCCGCAGACAGTAACAATCTTTCCTCTTACATGATATTTTAATTTCTGGTGCAAAGTGGAGGTAGCAGCACCTGTCCCATAGATCCAGGGGCGTCCCAATAGACATGAATAAGATGGTCGAATGTCCATTACATAGAAGGTGGACTCAGATATCTGTGAACCCACTTTTATTGGGAGGTCCACTTCTCCATGCACCATTCTTTTGGATCCGTCAAAGGCTCGAACTATGATACTACTGGGCTTCAGCACCGCCCCTTCACAATCTAGTCTGTCAAGAGCACCTTTTGGCAGAACATTCAGGGAAGAGCCAGTATCAATTAACACATGAGCCAAAGTAGTGCCCCTGCATTCAATGGAGACGTACAGGGCCCTATTATGATTTTTCCCCTCCGGAGTCAGGTCAACATCGAAGAAGCCTAATCCATTATCAGTTGTTAAACTAGCCACATAACTTCCAAATTGATCAGCCAAAATTTCTTGCGGCACATGAGCAGTCTTCAAGAATTTTACTAAAGCCTACACATGGGCTTCAGAACACAGCAGTAAAGATAGCATGGAAATTTTGGACGTGGTCTGCCCTAACTGTTCAATAATTTTATAGTCGCTCATGCGAATGATCTTCAAAACTTCTTCCACTTCTTGTCCAAAGGTGTCCTCGGTTGTGATTTCTTTTGGTGCCTCCTTCTGGGCAGGCTCTATCATTGGCTCTTTACCCCTAGCATTAACAGTTGACTTGGTAACTGTAACTTGAACAAGTGGAGAGATTTCCGGGGAGAAAATCCTTTCGCTTCTAGTAACTTTGTTGGTCCCTGCAATATTGTCAATGTTGGGATCAACATCTTCAGCATCTTCATCAGAAAACTCTTGTTTGATGCCATGGTAGTAGACGTCTGATCCATAGTTCCATGAAATATTCTTTTCCTAGGAATATGGGATGGGTCCAGGTGTTGTAATGATCAAAGGAGCAGCTTTTGGATTTGAGGCAATCCTTACAGGACCCTTGGAAGTGATCTTGACAAGAATACCAGATACTATCTTGACATAAATCCTCAGTAGACGAAACTTTCTCGATCAAAATTACGTGTTCATCCATCAGGCGCCGAACGCCTTTCTTTAGTAACCCACAACCATTGGGTTGGACTACATAGCAATAATATCCTTTAACACAGCCCATAAATAAACTGGCCTGTAACAAATTCTTTTTTATTATTGAGAGAGGAGTAACCACATCACCTACAATGGTAACATACATAACATCTTCAATATCACTTATGCCTTTGTCATGCATCGAAATACGCGTAATAATCACGTTCAGAGTCTCTGGAGGATCAAACTCAATTTCCTTATTCTCAATCATCTCTTGAATCTTGTTTGTCAGGGCTCAACAATTGTTGGTGTCGTGCCCAGGACTGTTCGAATGATATGCACACCTCGCATTCAGATTGTACTTTGGAGAGGATTTGTTGGGATTCTGAGGAGGATCCCACAATGAAATGAGTTCAGCTTTTAACAAATGTTGCAATGCCTGAGATAAAGGCATGCTGATCTTATGGAGCATCTGACCTTCGTCGATTTCCCTGTTGTTGTTGTTGTTAAACAGGTGTTGGATTAGAGATCAACACTACTCCCACAGACTGATGGCAGTCATTTTTATTATGGCCTTTCTGGCCATAGAAAACATTGGCTTCTTTTTTACCACCGAATGGCTTCTTCACAGCATTAGAAGATATAGCCATTGGAATCTTTCTGCTCTTAATACCACCTTCAACTCTTTCTCCAGTCAGAATCAGCTCCGTAAAACTAGACGATGAGCTTCCAATCAACAAATTAAAGAATGGGCCTGTCAGAGTGCCCATGAACATATCTACCAGCTCCCGGTCAGTCAAGGGAGGTTGCACCCTTCCAACTAAATCCCTCCAATTTTGTGCATACTCCTTGAACCCTTCATTCAAGCCCATGGACATGTTTTGCAGTTGCACTCGAGTCGGTGCCAGGTCAGCATTATATTGATATTGCTTATAGAAAGCAGTAGCCAAGTCTTCCCATGTATGGATGTTGGTTCCTTCGAGCTGATAGAACCATTCATGTTAAGTGCCAACCAAACTTTCTTGATAGAAATGGACCCATAATTTCTGGTCAACAATATGAGGTTGGATCTTTCAAACATACGATCTCAAATGAAGTCTGGAACAAGAGACCCCATCATATTTGGAAAATATGGGGACCTTAAACTTGTGAGGGATGACCACCCTCAGGATCAGACCTAGTTCTCCAAAATCCAATCCAGGCACTTTTTGGATTTCCATAGCCTTGAGACGGTCTTCCAGCTGCTTGTACTTGTCGTCTATAGGAGGATAATGTTCGTCGGAGTAGTCTTCATCTTCAGAACCCTGATTGTTTCTACCTTCATGCTTGATGCTTCTACCATCCTCTTCTTGGTTGTTATCTTCCTCAGAGGAAATATCGTCCACTGGAAATGGTTGAGCAGGACCTTTGAATCTTATCCCCACATTGAGGATAATAACCAGCTTTTTAGTCTTCTTTTTCTTGGCGACGAGCGCCATCAGATCTTTTTTCCCCTGTTCCAGATTTAGAAGAGTCTCTTGAAATTGTGCATGATGAGCTTGGAGGTCCTTAACAGTTTGTTTGAGGGCCATCTTATATTGAAATAAACAGTAAGTAGATGAGAAAACCTGTATGAAAAACCTGTTATGTAATGATGCATGATATGTAAATCCAATGTTTTAAAGACCTTAGGAGATTTACATTTGTTAACCAAGAGGAAACAAAAACAAAGATTTTTTTAGTAAGTTCAAAACTACAATTGCCTCTTAGGCTTAGAATGAAAACAAAGAGGTCTCAAAGAGACAACAATATGAACTCCTCAAATCTAAGACTCAAGTTTCCCACAGACGCTTCCTCTTTGTGTTGACATATGCATTAAGGCTCTGCTCCTCATGAATTTTCTTTGTGAGCTCCAACACTTTCTTTTCACTTGCATAGAATTGAGATTCAAAGGTGTCCCGTTATTCCTAAATTTGAATCCAGGTCTTCTACAATTCTTCAAGGTCAGTAGGCATGTCTGGGTGAAGGATGGTGCGAGAAACGTCTCCTTCGACAACATGCTCCATGATCACCGGTAGGATAGCTAGATATGGAATCATGAGGTTTTGAGCGCGAGCTAGTAGCCATTTGAGATAAGGATCCTGAGGGATGAAGTTCTTATGTCCTAAAGCCTTACTATCAATCTTGCTTACCATGCCGCAAGCATGTATAAACCTTTGACGATAACCTTGAGGATCACTTTCGTAATCGAACATAATACCTTGGATAAGTGTGTCATGAGGACCATCTCTTCGAGCATAACCAAATTGACCTAGAGCCAGAGAAGGGTTGTAAGTAATACCTCCCATAATGCCAAGGAGTGGAACATTAGGTAATTCCTCAAAGGGGTTGATGATAGTGATATCCTCATGAGATTGAGAATACCAATAGATGTCTGTATGAGAAAGTGATATTATTCTTTGTGACCACCTCAAACCTTGTTCATTCTTCATTACCGAGCGGGGAAGGTGCAAAATAAACCACCTGGATTACAGAGGTATACAACACATGAGAGTTCCTCGCCTCTTCATGGTATGAGTGTGAAGAGAATGCAAAATGTCTCCGAGCAAGGTAGGCACATGATTACGAGCAAGAAATATTTTGATGGCGTTCACATCTATGAGTTGGTATGGATTAGGGAATAATACCAATCCATATATTAGCAAAGCAAAGATCTCATCGAAATCCTGAAAACTCAAAGCATCCAGAAACATTTGAGCCTTATATATCAGAAATTTAGCCAAAAAACCTTTGACTCCACTTCTCGTTTCCCAATTAGATACAATGTCGGGCCGCTTCAAATGTAAGACTGCTTCAATATCTTCTGGTTTTGGAGCTTCCTTTAAGCCGGTGATGGGTGTCTGATCAAGAATAGGTATGCCCAGTGTTGTACCCCAAAATTTGCCCTCTCAATTCTCAAGGCCTTTCTCACAAGGATTCTCAAAGGTTCAAGCTTGAACAAGTGCATTTGGATTTTCCAATACCAAAAGGAAACTGTCAAAAAGGGGGAAAACAGATAAAGTTAATATTTTGGCAAATTTGGATAAAAACAAGTGTCCTTCGTTTCAGCTCTTTCGATTGGCCTTTTGGCCTCTTTCGACATAAGCTTGGCTTGCATCCTTCGATTGGCCTTTTGACCTCTTTCGACACAAGTTTGGCTTGCATCCTTCGACTGGTCATGGGCCTCTGACACAGTTTGGTTTGGATTCACAAGGAAAAGAGCCTCTTGTAATCTATCTCATTTACAAGGCAAAAACCCTCTTGATGGTGTCCTTCGATCCAGGAGGAAAAAGCCTCTCTTTTGCCCTCTTTCGATCACACATCCTGCCCTTGCACGTTTTTTTTTCGTTTGGGGGAGTGACTTCTCCAGCTTTGCAAGCTTCGATTGAGCCTTCCATCCCAAGAGCATTAATTTGGCCCATTCGAAGGATTGTCTAGGGAAGTCATTCGAACGTCACTTCGATTGAAGAAAGGAGATGGTTACTGAAAGTCTGGTCAAAAGGTGAGGCTAGGGAGTCAAGACAGTAGGATGAGAGGCCAAAGGCATTTGTTGACCAAGTCTCATGCGCTGTCAGGCTCGGGCCTGATTCACTGACCATAAAACTCCAAAACTGCTGCACAGTAGTCCCACACTGTCCAATTCCTTGCACTAAAATGGCAATAAAACACTGTCCCTCGAAAGCTACAAATACGACATACTCTTTTTGTTTGAATTTTTTGTTTTCCCTCCCAAAGCATCAACCTAAGCCATCTATAAATATGAGCCTCCACCACACATGTTGGGGGGACCTTCTTGGCCAGTCGAACGAATCTGCAGAAAATTCTCTAACAGCTCTCAAACACATATCCAGAATCCAAACACATATCCAGAATCCAAACACATATCCAGAATCCAAACACTTATCCCCTTGGAATCTGAAACGTCCCTATACCTTGTTACCCTTCGAATCCAGTAGGAAGAACCTCACACTTGTTCTTCTCTTTCAAATCCAATATCAAAGACACAACCCCTGGTTCCTCCCTTCGAATCCAGAAGCATCCAAGGAAACCACTTAAAGGCCCAGCACACGTTCCAGCCTCAAGCAAGGTAAGTCATTCTTAACCTTGAACCCTTCATTTCTAGCATAACATGTAAATAAGCTTCCTTTTCGTTTCAAATATATACGTAATATTTGCTACCTTTTCGTTTCCACCCTTTAGTTTGTTTTTATTGTTGCTCCTTTTGGTTTGGTTCTTTGGTCGGTTACAGATGCTTTAAGAACTAACCTGGCCCTGAGGTAATGATAGCGTGGCCTTAGGCCATGTTGCTATTTAATGTCTCAAACGAAATAAACAGGAGACAGGAATATGATACGAAGCCTCAGGCTTCCTCACTGACTCCAGGCCCGGTCGAATGAGGCAGAAAAGAAGATTACATCTTGCACAGATTCCAGGCCTAATTGAAAGGCACAACATGCTGTCCCCCTGGTCCCAATCGAAAGGCACAACATGCTGACCGTGAGGCCTCAGTCGAAAGTCATGCCTTCACCCTTTTCAGGCCAAATCGAAGAGAGCCGGAATATGCAGAATCGAAGGGTTTTCTGCCCCAATCGAAAAACCTTCATTTTTCTTGCTTTTATTTTATTTTTGCCTTTATATTTTATGCCTTTCGATATGGTTGTAATAGCGTAGGATTTTATCTTTCTGCATTTTATTTACTTTGTACAAATGCTAGTAATTAGGCGTGTATGACAAGATAAAAATTAACAAGTAGACAACCCCTAATCAAAGATTAAATGCATGAAATCAATACACAATTCACACTTGCACCCCTAGGGTAATCCCGCTTATTGCCTTCCAAAATGGGCCATGCTTGCACGTTAAGTTTCTTTGGCAAGACGAATCAAAATGATCATAGTCCCTCGATGACGCTTTCGAAAGTTGCCTATCAAAATGATCATAGTCCCTTCAAGCAAATTGCCAAAGACACTTGGCACCATTGCATTCATGGTCCATACGATGACTCGCGCCTGTCCCGTTAAACATCCTAATGCAAGATTGTCCATCAAATACAATGGTGGAACAAAATTGTTAAAAGGGTTAAAACATGAGAAAAAACCTTTGAGTGAATTTAGGGGTAGACAAACTCTTAGTTACTTGATCAAACTTGCAAAACATGCTTGCCTACTTTTCAAAACCACACTCCCCAAACACTTTCAAAAACAAACTTCCAAAAACATTTGAAAAATCTTTTCAAAAAGATACATACCTTTGTAAAACACCCAAACACGAGTCATTACAATGGTTGCCTAGACAAGGCGTCTATTTCAAAAACATTTTCAAAACACACCCTCACACACACCACAATTTCAAGCAATTGAAAATCAAAGGCAAGTGATCTAAACAAATAACTAAGAGCCCATGGATAACCATGGATGAAGAGGGTGCTAATACCTTCCCTTTTCATAATCTACCCCCCGAACCCACGAAACATCTCAAAAGGTTTTTTCCTGTGCTTTTTAACCTTTCCTTTAGGATAAGATAAAAAGTCGGTGGCGACTCTTGCTCAACCGAAACATTTGCGAAAACAAACGCAAAACCTCAAGTCAGTTCTCCCACCGTATCACAGAACTGGCGATTCTGCTGGGGAACAACTTAAAAGTGGAGTAACCTTAGGGCTTAGATCACTCTTGTTTTCAAATTGTTTGCTTTATTTGCTTTTATATTTGTGGGCTTTGCATCGGAGTTTTATGGATCCTAACCCGGATTTGGGGAATACCCTTTTAGGTAGCATAATCTGTGAGGGACCTGTCCGGTGTAGACCGACATGGGTGAAGCAGTGGCTACGTTGGTGTGACACCTTGGTCTGTATCGATATCCCTTGTGTTGCAACGAGGAGAATATGGGTCTTCTAAGGAGTCATTAAACACCAACCGACCTTAGAACCCTAAATTGACCCAACTTGGCCATAGAATGGTAGCAATATGCTACACTCATTGAGGCTAAACTCTCGCGATGGTTCTGGCCGCAAGAAAAGATTGCGATGCTGGAGTTATGACCGATTGAGGGTAGTCAATGATATTGAGATCCTCTAGAACCCGGTTACTTTTGATAGGACATGTCTTAACCAACAAAACTGAAAGAGGGTAACACCTAAACTTCATGCTGGCCTAAACCCTAAGGGTTGTCTTGTGTGACTTGTGTGCCTTATCATGTTTGCCTTTGTAAATACTTGTGGTGTGCTTTATCATAACATCATACCATCATACCATTGCATGCATCCTGCATAAGGACTGACCCATTTCAAAGACAAGAGGGTTTCATCTTTGCTCTGTTTTGTAGGACATCATGATGCCCGTGCGTAGGAATACTATCCGGCTCAACTTTGTTCAACCACCAACTTTGCTCAAGGAATTGGTTGATAGGATTCCAAACACTACTTCCTTCATCAAGAGGCATGGTTCTCTCCTTGGTTTAGTCACTTCAAAATGGGACCAACAACTGATGAGTGTCTTGGTCCAGTTTTATGATCCCTTGTATCATTGCTTCACTTTTCAAGACTTCCAGCTGGTCCCTACCTTGGAAGAATTCTCTGATTTGCTTGGTATCCCTGTTTTGGAGCAGACTCCATTCACTGGTTGGGAGAAGACTCTTAGGCCTGAAGAGATTGCTGCAATCCTTCCCTTAACCAAAGAAGAGGTAGTGGCTAACTGGGAAACTAGAAGTGGAGTTAGGGGCTTTTTGGTTAAGTTTCTGGTTGGCAAAGCTAATAGTTTATGGAATGACTTAGACTTCAAGGCGTACGAAGACATTCTGGCTCTTTTAATCTATGGTCTGGTATTGTTTCCCAATCCTGATACCTTTATCAATATATATGCCATAATGATCTTCATGTCTCGGAACCCTGTACCCACTCTTTTGGGTGATATCCTGCAACAGCTCTATGCTCGTACTGCCCGAAGACGGGGAACTCCATGGTGTTGTGCTCCTTTGTTAGTAAGGTGGTTTATTTCGCACCTTCCTAAGTTCGTGCTGAAGAATGAAGAAGGAAGGGGTTGGGCTCATAGGTTAATGTCTCTCACTAATAATGACATCACTTGGAGTCTCAGAGGTTTGGACGAGGTAGCTGTTATTGATCGTTGCGGAGAATACCCTAATGTTCCATTGATCGGTACCCAGGGAGGAATCTCTTATAATCCATGTTTAGCTCTCCGTCAGTTTGGAAGAGCCAGAAGAGTAGGGCCTCATGAGATGTTGGTTCCTCACTTCAGTTTTGAATTTTAGGTAGGCAGTGACAAATTGCGCCATGGATTGATTAAGGCTTGGGACAGAATTCACAAAGCTTACCCACATGAGTTGGGACCGAAGACTTCTCTACCATTGGAACCCTATTGTAGATGGGTCCGCATCCGTGCTCAGAAGTTAGGTATGCCATACAAAGCTGTCAGGCCTATCATTCTTGAATCTCCCGATGAAGACGGGGTTCCTCCAACTGTCCTCCCTCCTCAGATACCCACTGATGTTGATACGCTAAAGAGATCTTGGGCGCAGCTACAGGAAGAACGGGATTTTTATCGGGAAAAGTTCAACGAACAAGAACAGAAGATCCAGAAGCTGACTAAGAAATTGGAGGAAGAGCGGATCCTGAATGACTATATCCGTACTGAGAAGAGGAGGCCATGGGAGCACTGGTGAGCTTAGAATGTTTCTTTTACAGCTTTTATTTCCTTTTCAGTATTTTCATTTTTTGTAATGCCTAAGGGCAAGTTGTTGAACAATTTAAAGTTTGAATCTAATGAAGTGTGTTTCTCTTTGTCTACGAAGTTGAATCCCGATTGTCTTTGAAAACATAAAACATACGCATCTCATTGCATCATATGCATAACAGGTACCCTTTTCCACAGGTTGCTTAATCTTCTTCGCTGTTTATTTGAACAGTCATCATGAATCCTGAATCATCCAATGAGCAAGCTATCAAGGCCCTCCAGGCCCAGAACGCCCAGTTTCAAGAGCTGGTCATGAGCTTAGCCCAAGGTCAACAAGAGTTGAAGACTCTGCTCTTGAAGAAGAAGAAGAAGAAGAAGAAGAGGATTGCGCTGTTTAACACTGGACGAAGGTTTGGGAATACACTACATAATGAGGCTGATCAGGCTACTTCCTCTGCAGAAAAAGACAGTCCCCAAGGGGGAAGGGCTCCTAGTCCTATGGTCTCCGACAACGAGACAGATTACAATGATGAATAGTACCCTCCTGCTGAAGACAGGTACAAGCAACTAGAAGACCGTTTAAGTGCCATGGAGATTCAAAACGTGTCGGTGCTGGATTTTGGAGATCTAGGTTTATCTTCTGGGGTGGTGATCCCACACAAGTTCAAGGCGCCTGCCTTTGCGAAGTACGACGGGGCTTCCTGCCCTAAATTGCACCTCAGATCATATGTAAGGAAGATCCAACCTTACACTGCAGACAAGAACCTATGGATCCATTTCTTTCAGGATAGCCTTTCGGGGTCTCAACTCGAATGGTTCTATCAGCTGGATGGAGCCAGTATTCGAAACTGGAAAGATTTGGCTACCGCATTTTATAAACAGTATCAGTATAATTCTGACCTCGCTCCCACGCGTACCCAACCCCAGGGTATGTCACTGCGGACGGGCGAAGGATTCAAGGAGTATGCGCAAAAGTGGAGAGACCTGGCTGGCAGGGTGCAACCTCCTTTGACTGACCGTGAACTTGTTGACATGTTCCTAGGGACCCTGTCTGGTCCGTTCTTCAACCACCTGATTGGCAATTCTTCTGCTGGGTTTACAGATTTGATCTTAACCGGTGAGAGGATAGAAGCTGGTATCAAGTCAGGGAAGATACAAAAGGGTGCCTCCTCGAGTACTAAAAAGAAGCCCTTCAAGAAGGAAGCCAGTGCTGTTTATGGTCCCCGAAGACAAGTTAAACTAGAATGCCGCCAAGCTGTCAATGCGTTGGTAATTTCAAAGCCTGTTGCTGCTCCTCAGCAATACAACCAACCAAGGGGCGAGAGACCCAAAAGACAGTACACTCGACTCAGCATGACCCTGTCTCAGATATTGCCGCAACTGCTGTCAACCAATCTGGTAACTGTCAAGGAAGCTCCGAAGGTAGTGAACACAACTTCTCCAAAGTACAACCCCAACGCCCGTTGCGCTTATCACTCTGATAGCCCGGGGCATACTACGGATGATTGCTGGGCTTTGAGGAATAAGGTTCAGGACCTTATTGATGCTAAAGAAATACAGTTTGAGGCGCCCGAAAGACCCAATGTTGTGACTGCTCCCATGCCCCAGCATGGAGTGAATGTTGTGGAAGAAGACCTGTATGTGGCCTCCGTGGATGATATTGTCACTCCGTTGTTGACCGTCAAAAGGAACCTGTTGCTAGCCGGTTTATTTCCGGGATGTGGTAAAGGTTGCCTTCTATGTTCTGTTTCACCTGTTGATTGTCCTTTGCTGAAATCAGGTATCCAAAGCCTGATGGATAGCAAAGAGATCTTGTTCGAGAAGATTGTTGTTCCTGCTACCCCTACCGGAGAGGTTTCTATTGTCACTATTTTCAACAAACCTCCCAAGGCTCCTTCGAAGAAGCCTATCAAAATAATGTCCACTCAGAAGATTGCCCCTATCATCATCACTGTTCCGTGGCCTCTCCCTTATACATCCGACAAAGCTGTCCCATGGCACTATGGGGCAGATGTTTATGTGCTTGGAGTAAAACAAGAGTTTGATACAAGTACCGGCGTCAGTAACATCACCGGGCCTGCCAAAATTACTCGCAGTGGTAGGTTGTTCTCGCCAGATATTTCGCCACCAGCTATTCAGAAACCCCTTATCATCACACTTGCAAGTGTGCATGTTCCACTTCCTAATCAAGTTCCTGTTTCTACCCCTGCTGCCGAGTCATCTGACGCTCGGGGCAAAGGGATTGCTACTGATTTGCCTACCCTGACGGAGGCACCGGAAACAACCACTGTTGAAGCCTCCCAGCAAGAGATGGAGGAGATCCTCAAGATTATCAAGAAAAGTGATTTCAATATGGTTGAGCAGTTGGGGCACACCCCATCAAAGATTTCTATGCTATCACTGTTGTTGTGTTCAGAGGCCCATGCCAAGGCCCTGATTTCCTTCCTGAAGACGGCCCATGTGCCGCAAGAAACGTCTGCTGATCAATTTACCGATTGTGTGGCCAACTTGACTGCTGATAATGGTTTGGGCTTCTCTGACGCCGATCTGACTGCCAAAGGAAAGAACCATAACGACGCCCTGCATGTCTCCATTGAATGCAGGGGCACTACTCTTGCCCATGTGTTGGTAGACACCGGTTCTTTATTAAATGTATTACCCAAGAAGGCCCTAGACAGGTTGGATTGTAAGGGTTTGGAGCTAAAGCCTAGTAACATTGTTGTCCGAGCCTTTGGCGGTTTGAAAAGGATGGTACATGGGGAGGTTAACATTCCGATCAGGGTTGGCTCTCAAGTCTTTGATTCTACTTTCTATGTGATGGATATCCGACCATCCTATTCTTGTTTGCTGGGTCGTCCATGATCCACAAGGCTGGAGCTGTGACCTCCACACTACATCAGAAGCTTAAGTACCCGGTCAGAGGGAAGATTATTACAGTTCAGGGGGAGGAAGAGTATATGGTCAGCCACCTCAACTCGTTCCGGTACATAGAAATGGATGAGGAATTCATTGAGACCCCCTTTCAACACTTTGAAGAGGTGTCTCAGACACTGGCATCAACAGAGACTGTGACTAAAGAAGACTCTCCTTTGAAGATGGCTTCCTTAAAGGATGCCCGGGCTGTGATTGAGAAGGGTGAGTGTGCAAACTGGGGCCGACTTCCTGACTTCACTCCAAAGACTGACAAGTTTGGTTTGGGCTTCAC
Source organism: Vicia faba (assembly GCA_948472305.1). NCBI lineage: Eukaryota > Viridiplantae > Streptophyta > Magnoliopsida > Fabales > Fabaceae > Vicia > Vicia faba. The sequence continues at coordinate 84,284,848 of OX451739.1, read as the reverse complement.
TGCAGAAGCTCAGAGGGTTGTTCGTAAGGCAAGAATTGGAAAACCTCCTGTGTTCATCACCAACTTGGGAGTGAATGCTATTGAAAACGATGTGGAGGAATCTGAATTTGACAGCTGGATCTACCCAACAACCGACAGTGGACCAAGCAACTGGACTGCCAAAGACTTTACACCTATTACTTTTGTCACTCAGTAATGAACTCTTTTGTTTTCAATTTGTAACAAATAATATGTTGAAACTTTTATGGCTCGGTGTCCTACCCGGGGCACCGTGGCTTCATTTGTGAGGGCTTTTGTATGTCATTTTCATATATCATTAATCAAAACATTGGACGTTTGTTGCATTTCAAAATCTTGCGCTCTTTTTCTTTATTATATATTGCAAAATAGCTATATTTACACACACTCACTTATACAGGTTCCAATCCACTCTGGATCTCACTGGTAACGACTCTGCTACTGCCAGTTATGACTTCGAAAATCCGATCAACTTAGCCAAAGACGAAGGTGAAGATGATTGTGAAGTGCCTGGTGAACTTGCAAGACTGCTACTCCAGGAAGAGAGGGCCATTCAGCCACATGAAGAGTCAGTGGAAACGGTAAATCTGGGTACTGAGACAGACAGAAAGGAAGTCAAGATTAGTGCCAATCTAGAGCTCAGTGTGAAGCAACGGTTGATTCAGATGCTGCATGACTATGTGGAAATCTTTGCCTGGTCTTACGAAGACATGCCTGGGTTGGATACCGACATTGTGGTTCATCACTTGCCTACCAAGGAAGACTGTCCTCCGGTAAAACAGAAGGTTCGCCGTATGCGTCCAGAGATGTCCGAGAAAATCAAGACTGAGGTTATGAAACAATTTGATGTCGGGTTTCTAGCAGTGATTTCTTACCCTCAATGGATTTCCAATGTGGTTCCAGTGCCGAAGAAAGATGGTAAGGTCCGAATGTGTGTTGATTACATGGATTTGAACAGAGCGAGCCCTAAGGATGATTTCCCTCTGCCTCATATCGACGTTCTGGTTGACAATACTGCTCAGCATAAAGTTTTCTCCTTCATGGACGCCTTCTCCGGTTATAATCAGATCAAGATGGCTCCTGAAGATATGGAGAAGACCACTTTTGTTACTCAGTGGGGCACCTTTTGCTACAAGGTTATGCCTTTTGGGTTGAAAAATGCTGGGGCAACCTACCAACGTGCCATGGTTGCTTTATTTCATGATATGATCCATCACGAGATAGAAGTATACGTCGACGATATGATTGCAAGGTCCCAAACTGAGGAGGAACACCTTGACCATCTACGGAAGCTGTTTGACCGTCTGAAGTTGTACAAGCTGAGGTTGAACCCGAACAAATGCACCTTTGGGGTGAGATCTGAAAAATTGCTAGGCTTCATCGTAAGCGACAAAGGTATTCAAGTGGACCCTGCCAAGGTGAAAGCCATACAAGAGATGCCAACTCCCAAGACAGAGAAAGAAGTCAGAGGCTTTCTAGGACGGTTGAATTACATTACCCGATTCATCTCACATCTAACTGCTACCTGTGAACAAATCTTCAAAATGCTGAAGAAAGATCAAGTAGTACGTTGGAACGATGAATGTCAGGCTGCTTTTGAAAAGATCAAAGAGTATCTCTAAGAACCACCCATTCTTATGCCACCGGTTGAAGGGAGACCTCTAATCCTATACTTGACAGTACTTGACAACTCAATGGGGTGTGTGCTGGGGGCAGCATGACGAGTCTGGCCGAAAAGAACACGCCATTTATTACCTGAGCAAAAAGTTTACCGACTGTGAGACCCGATACTCACTGCTCGAGAAAACTTGTTGCGCTCTGGTATGGGTTGCTCGCCGGCTGAGACAGTATATGTTGACTCACACTACTCTGTTGATTTCAAAAATGGATCCAATCAAGTACATATTCGAAAAGCCTGCTCTGTCTGGAAGAATAGCAAGATGGTAAATGATCTTGACGGAATATGACATCCAGTACACGACTCAAAAAGCAATCAAGGGAAGTGTATTGGCAGACCATTTGGCACACCAGGCAGTGGATGACTACCAGTCGATGAACTTTGAATTTCCAGACGAGGATATCATGGTAGTGACTGATTGCGAAGTACCTGGACCGGATGAAGGACCTTAGGAAGGATCCCGATGGTCTATGCACTTTGATGGAGCCTCGGACGCCTTGGGTAATGGTATCGGCGCTGTGATCATATCCCCTAAAGGCACTCATACCCCACTCACCGCCCGGCTATGTTTCAACTGCACCAACAACATGGCGGAGTATGAGGCATGCATCATGGGTCTTCAAGCTGCAATTGATTTAAGGATCAAGTTTTTGAGTGTCTTCGGAGATTCTGTTCTCGTGATCAATCAGGTAAAAGGCGAGTGGGATACGAAACACCCAAATCTTATCCCTTACAAGGAGTATGTGCTGACATTGCTTCCTCACTTTGAGGAGATAACTTTTGAGCACTTCCCAAGAGAGGAGAATCAGTTAGCGGATGCACTAGCTACGATGTCTTCTATGTTCAAAGTCAAATGGGACAATGAGGCTCCCCGGATCATTATCTGGAAATTGGACGAACCTGCATATTGCTGTGATCTTGAGGCTGAGGAAGTAACTGAAAAACCCTGGTATCATGAAGTGAAGAGGTACTTGGAAGCTCAAGAGTACCCCGAGGGTGCATCTGTTAATGACAAGAAATTCCTGAGAAGGTTTGCAGCAAAGTTCTTCCTCAGCAATGGCATTCTCTACAAGCGAAACCATGACTCAACCTTACTGCGTTGTGTTGATAAGATTGAAGCAGAAAAGATCATGGCGGAGCTACATGAAGGTACCTTCAGGAAACATTCCAGTGGACATACCATGGCAAAGAAAATCCTTCGGGCAGGGTATTTCTGGTCCACAATGAAAGCCGACTGTTATCAGCACTCGCGAACTTGTCATAAATGCCAGATCTATGCAGATAAGGTGCATGTTCCTCCGGTTCCTTTGAACGTCCTAACGGCACCTTGGCCTTTTGCAATGTGGGGCATTGATATGATCGGCGAAATCAGACCGACGGCATCCAACGGGCATCGCTTCATCCTGGTAGCGATTGATTATTTCACAAAATGGGTTGAAGCAGCTTCCTATGCCACTGTAACCAAGAGCGTCGTGGCACGGTTCATTCGGCACAACTTGATCTATCGATACGGTGTACCTGAGAGGATCATTACGGACAATGGTACCAATCTTAACAACAAGATGATCATTGAACTCTGCGAGCAATTCAAGATACAGCACCACAACTCTTCTCCCTACCGGCCGAAGATGAATGGGGCTGTAGAAGCAGCGAATAAGAACATCAAGAAGATTGTGCAGAAGATGATAGTGACCTACAAAGATTGGCACGAAATGTTACCGTTTGCTCTTCATGGGTACCGTACCTCAGCACGGACGTCAACGGGGGCAACTCCCTTTTCCTTGGTCTATGGCATGGAGGCAGTCTTGCCTATTGAAGTCCAGATACCCTCTCTCCAGATAATGAAAGATGCAGATTTGAGCGAAGATGACTGGATCCAGACTCGGCTTGATCAATTAAACCTAATTGACAAAAAGAGACTCACTGCTATTTGTCATGGTCAGACGTACCAAAAACGAATGATTAGGGCATTTAACAAGAAAGTCAGACGACAAGAGTATCGAGTCGGAGACCTGGTGATCAAGCGCATCATTCTTCCTCAAGGTGATCCCAGGGGCAAATGGACCCCTACATACGAAGGGCCATTTGTGGTTAAGAACATCTTTTCAGGAGGAGCGATGATTCTAACCACCATGGATGGTGACGACCTTCCTCACCCCGCCAATGCAGACATAGTAAAAAGATACTACGCATGATTAAAGACCCGCTAGGTTGACACACCTAGGCAAAAATAAGGGCTTCCCGGCGAACCAAAAGGGTTCGGGCGAAAATAAGAGACGAAATGAAAAAAATCTGTACACCCGGCAAGTCAAAAACCTGAAAAGGCGGCTTGGGAAAAAATGGGTATCCCGGTGGACTGAAAACCCGAAAGGGCGGTCCAGGAAAAAGTTAGGGATAAAGCGTAATACTATGTCTCGTTGGATCACCTTGCATCTCAGACACTGGCATCAACTATCAGACTTTGGCGCCAATCAATCAGCTTCATCTTCAACTAAGCAGCAGAGTGATGAGACGCTTGAAGACATAAAGGCGATAGCAGAGTTGGAACCTAGTGAGATTATTTTTCACATAGCTGTTTAGTTTTATTTTCACAACATTGTACAAACTCTATGTTGCTCGGAGGCGTTCTCTTACTAGGACGTCAGCCTCCTGTACATAAAACGCCTATTTACAGGCGAATCTCGCCAATACAAGTTCAATTTTTCAGACAAAATTACCCATCGTTTTTCCTTTTTCTATTTTGTTTTGCAAAGAACGTCCAATGTTCATTTTTGATATATGCATTCGACATTAATTGCTAATCATGCATATTTGCATACGAAACAAAGGACTAATTACAGATGACATCAGAAACAGGGGCAATAAAGAATTGTCTAAGCGATCTAGTTGCTCTGTCCACCAAGGTACCAAGGTAGGTTCGGCCGAAGAACATAACCAAGTTACCTCAACTCCCCACAGAGTAAGACCAGATTTCAGCAATACTCTCCCCAGGCAGAGTTGGTCTCCCATTAGCCCTAAAAGGTACAATGTTCCCCTAGCAAGTCAGCGGTACTCTCCCCAAGCCGAGTTAGTCTACTGTCAGCCTTAAGGAAGTTGGGTATCCCCAGAAGATCTCAACATTCCCCAGCGAAGTATAGACATTCCTCAGCAAGCATCCCCGACAGTCTTAGTATAAGTTTGTTCCCCGGAGGAATACAAGACACCCCAGTGGAACCCTTCCCCAGTACAGTCCAAAGTTTCCCCAGGAAAGTGGAAAGCTTATCCCCAATGGATTCTGGAAGCGTATCCCCTGCAGAGTACGAACGCATCTCCCCGGCTTCATTCAAAGGTTATTTCCCCACCAGGGTATAACTGGGTTATTGTGATACGGTGGGAGAACTGACTGTGGTTTTGCGTTTGTTTTCGCAAATGTTTCGGTTGAGCAAGAGTCGCCACCGACTTTTTATTTTATCCTAAGGAAAGGTTAAAAAGCACAGCAAAAACCTTTGAGATGTTTTCTTAGGTTCAGGGAGTAGATTATAGAAAGGGAAGGTATTAGCACCCTTTCTATTCATGGTTATCCATGGGCTCTTAGTTACTTGCTTAGATCAACTTGCCTTTGTTTTCAATTATTTGAAATGGTGCTCTTGTGTGTGTGTGTGGGTTTGAAAAATGTTTTTGAAAAGAAGCCAATGTGGTGGCAACCTTTGTAATGATCCATGTTGGGATGTATACAAAGGTGTACGTCTTTTGAAAAGGTTTTCATTTGTTTTTTGAAAGTTTGTTTTGAAAATGTTGTGAGGTGTGGTTTTAGAAAATAGGCAAGTGTTTTGTTTTGCAAGTTTGATTCAAGTAACTAAGAGGTTATTTACTCCTAAATTTCTCGAAGATTATTGTTATGTTTTAACCCTTTTAACAAGTTTGTTCCACCATTGTATTTGGTGGACAATCTTATGTTAGGATGTGAAAGGGACGGGCGCGGGTCATCGTTTAGACCATAATTGCAATGGTGCCAAGTATCTTTGGGCAATTTTATTTAAGGGACTTGATCATTGTTTAGGAAATTTTTTGAAAGCGTCATCGTGGGACTATGATCATTTGATTGTTTGTTTTGCCCAAAGAGACTTAACATGCAACATGGCCCATTTATTGAAGGCAACAAGTGGAATACCCTAAGGGGTGCAAGTGTGATTTGTGTTGTCCATTTTCATGCTTGTTTATCTTGAAATTAGGTCAAACTATTTTGTAGTTTTTGATTCGCATACAAACCCTAATTCTAACATGGTATAATTAGAAAGCAATAAAGTGCGAAAAATAAATTTACTAAGCTATTACAACACAATATATGGGAAGGGGGGTACAAATGTTCAAATGGGGATTTTTGACAAGGAATTTAAACCTAAACTATTACATCAATATTGAACTATTTACAAGATATTTAATTGCACAAATTAAATAAAATAAGAATAAATATGCAAGATGCAAAAAATGTTTTTTTTATGTGTATAAAAAAAGGGGTATTTTTTATGTCAAATAAACAAAATAAAAAGGATTATTTTTTGGAGTTTTTATGTTTAGGGCAAAACCCTAATTTTATTAAATAAAATGTATTATTTATTTATTATGTACAATATTTATTTATTATATACAAAAATAACATAAAATGAAGTATATTTGTCAAAAAGGTATTTTTTATATTAAATATTACTAAAAAATAAAAATGTGTATATTTTGTATTTTAACCTAAATATTCTAATATATATATATATATATATATATATATATATATATATATATATATATATATATATATATATATATATATATATATATATATATATATATATATATATATATATATATATATATATATATATATATATATATATATATATATATATATATATATATATATATATATATATATATATATGTATTATTTACTAAATATATATAATATATACAAAATAATAATATTTAATATTTATAAAAAAGTATTTTTTATATAAAATATTTTCAGAAGATAAAATGAAATAAAATGAAAATAAAAATGTATTTGCACTATTTTAACATTTTTTAAATAAAAGTATATCTATTTATTTATTTATGTTAAAAAAAAACTAATCTAAACAAATAAATACCTAATAAATAGGAAAATGGTGAGAAAAATATTTTTTATATTTTTAATATCATAAGAAAAAATAAATAAGTCAAACCAAAAAAGAAAAAGTCAAAAAATCACTAAAATAAACAAAATGGGCTCAGGGGGTGTAAAAGTAATAAAAGGGTGCAAAAAGAAAAGTCAAACAGGCCCAACCCAGAAGGTTGTCATCTTCAACCTCAGAACACTTTTGTTCAAGCAAACACGCGTTTTCTAACTTCCAATTCCTTGATCTTTTGCCAAATCTTCCAACATGAAACCTGTAGAGCTTGAAGCCACGATTCCAGACATATAAAGAAATCAATCTAACTCTCAGAAATGAGAGAGAATTTCTTCTCTCCCAATTCCTGACCTAGATTTTTATCAATGTTCAGACTTAAAATTCTCTAAGCATACATAATATAAATGAAATCTAATCACATGGGCATGTTCAGGGCTATGAATGTGACATGTTTTCTTCACAAACCTAAAGCTAACAATGCCTGGATAGAGAGATTCGTGTTCATGAACTTACCTGTTCAGTTGAAGTTGTATCTGATGATTGAGGTACCTTCAGTGCAAGGTGATGATTGGTACATCTTCCTTGATGTCCAGGGATGCTATTCCAAGCTTTACTTTGTCTTGAAACCTTTTGAATCGTGCTAGAGAACTTCAGCTGCAAAACAAGAAAATGAAAATGGTGATGTTGCCTGGGAGTGTTACAGGTCGTGTTTGAGGTTTTAATTAGCTTCAAGGGATGTTAGGGAATGTGTTTGATGTGTTTTTAGCAAGAAAGCATGGAAGGTTTGAGCTAGGGAACTCAAACTGCAGGGATGCCCTATTTTGAGCAGTTTGAAGGTGATTCTGGGAATGGGGAGGTATTGGGGATCTTAGGGTCGTGCTTCAGCTTAGGATGAATGTTTAGAATGTGCTTGATAACTTTTTCTAAGCCTTGGTTAACTGATATGAGAGTTGGTACATGTTATGCTATGTTTCTTAAACTTTAAGCAAGCAATGGCCAAGTTCAGTTCTAGACAGGTAGAGGCCCCTCTAATGTGCTGCATAACTCAGTCTTGATCAGTGTGATTAACTCATAAACTTGTGCCAAAGAGATTTCAAATGTACTTGCTTGGATTTGCTTTAGACATAAAGTGTAACTTTTGCAAAAATGGATATAATGCTTTTTCCAATTTGGGATTAAACCTTTAGGCAATGCTTGAACACATAGAACATGGTCTTGGCACAAAGGATTGGCATTAAATTTATGAGTGTAATTGAGATAAAAGACCTGTAATCAAGTTGTGCAAGCTGAGATTGAAAATGCATAGTGTTATGAACATGTAACTTGGCCAATTCAAAAGTGAGTTTTTCCCATATTATCAAATTCGATTCTCCCTAACCATGAGGTTGTTTGATGAGTTTTTGGACATTTTGGAAAGCTTGGAATGTGTAATACAATCCATCTTTGAAATGCAAATTGAAATTCCAAGTGGAAGTGTATGAAAAATGGTCTTGAAGTTAGGTAAAAAAACTTGCCTAAAATAGGTCAAATTTTCTCTAAGTTAAGAATGGTTTGGTACCCTTGTTCCAAAAATTGTAACTTGAGCTACAAGCTTCTTTTGGGAAAACTTTGTGAATCAAAGTTGTAGATTATGCAATAGAATACAACTTTCATGTTTTGACTTTTGCTTGAATCCAAATGGATCTTGGTGAGAAAGTGGGACAAAGTTAGGAAAAAATTAGGGTTTTTTATAACTTAGAAAAATTCTAAGTTATGAAAAATCTTCATTTCAAACCCTAATTTGCATTTCTTGATTTCTTGATGAACAAGTTTCATGATTTGGCATGTTTTGATGAAAAATGAATCTTGACCCTTGATTTTGACCAAAAAGTCAAAGTTTGACTTTTCAGTATACAATCAAAATTGATCAATTGACTGGGAAATTCAACTGTCAATCTTGTGTATTTGGGATCTTTTGAACTTGTTGAGCATGTCAAGATAATTCCATGGGGTCCTTGAGTCCATATGTGAGCTTGGTGTGCCATTGGCTAGGTCAAACAGTCAAAAATTGCCTTTGTGCAGTCAAAACCCTAAAAATGACCATTTTGCCCTTTTGGTGATCTGATCAAATTTCTTGTGGAATTGTGATCCAAACTTGATCAAATGGTTCATGTGAGTTCATAATGTTGATGTGGGTCAATTTTCATGAGATTTGACTGTCAATTGGCCACAGTTGACTTTTTCCCCAATATAGTTGATTTCTAGGTCAACTGTCCAATTGACTGGGAAAAATTTGGAATCAAGACTTGAAACTTGGTATGGATAAACTTGGGAGTCCAACATGAAGCATGAAAGTCATCTTAGGAATTTTAGGTCAAAATATCTTTGTGCAAACACAAACCCTAATTTGGGTCAACAGTGCAAGGAGAAGTCTTAAGCAGAGGAAACCCTAACTGGATCTTGATCTTCAAGGGTCTTGTGATGAGAAAATGTTGAGAAAATGGGAGGGAAAATTTTGGGGTACAACAGTTATCCTCAGCTAATCACCACGGAAAGATCGTCCTCGGCGAAGTTCTTCCTACCCCCAGCGGAGTTCATCAAATTCCTCAACAAGCTTATCAACGGTATCCCCAGCGGAGTTCTCATCAAAACCTCAACGAAGTATCTCTTCCCACAGAATAATTCCCCGCAGAGTAATCTCTCCAACAAGTTTATTCCCCAATGGAGTCATCTTCTCCTACTGGTTTATTCTTGCAACCATCATCCCCAGCGGAAACGAAGAACTCCACTCTTCAACGTCAGCCCAGGATTCCACAAGTTCCCGACAATCGTCAAGGATTTATTTTCCTAGACGAAAATACATTCATGGACAGTTCACATTTCATACATCCTGCTTACATACATGATAAAGTGCATACAACACTATCTCATTTTGAGCATCATGACATCATGCATATCATACGTCGTGACATTGCATACAACTGATGTTTTTGCCTTTTAAGGAAAAAGGTCAATCCAAAGATGATTACTATCAACTATCGCAATTCCAGATTCGATTCCTGTATCCAGCCAGGGCACATCTATAGACAACAATTTCCAGATCCGATTCCTGTATCCAGCCAGGGCACATCTGTAGACGACAATTTCCAGATCCGATTCCTGTATCCAGCCAGGGCATATATGTAGACGCCAATTCCAGATTCGATTCCTATAGCCAGCCAGGGCATATCTGTGAGTATTTGATTGTGGATTCGACACCTGTATCTAGCCAGGGCATATCTGCATGAATGGTTTAGAGATTCGATACCTGTATCCAGCCAGGGCACGTCTGTAAGCAACCTTTTGAAGTTCCGGATTCAATTCCTGTATCTAGCCAGGGCATATCTGTGAGCAATTGATTGTAGATTCAATACCTGTATCCAGCCAGGGCACATCTGCATGAAGAGACTGAAGATCAACACCTGTAGCAAGTTAGGAAACCATCTTTCTTTCTCAAGTACGTAAGTTCTCGCTAAGGAATCTCTTACGCGATCGACACTTCCAAATGGCATCTATAAGCCCATTCCCGAAAAAGTTCTGTCACGTCCCCAGATGGCATCTATAAGCCCATCCTCCTATCCATTACCTCTCCAAATGGCATCTTTAAGCCCACTCCCTCTACCATCACATCACCGAGTGCAAATTTCTGGGTACTCTAGTGTTCAATCATCTTCCACCTTCAATTCACAAATGGCAGATTCGCCAATCTAACCCTTCAGGTGTAAGAAGATTGAACAGGGGCAGCTGTTGTACCCCAAAATTTTCCCTCTCAATTCTCAAGGCCTTTCTCACAAGGATTCTCAAAGGTTCAAGCTTGAACAAGTGCATTTGGATTTTCCAATACCAAAAGGAAACTGTCAAAAAGGGGGAAAACAGATAAAGTTAATATTTTGGCAAATTTGGATAAAAACAAGTGTCCTTCGTTTCAGCTCTTTCGATTGGCCTTTTGGCCTCTTTCGACACAAGCTTGGCTTGCATCCTTCGATTGGCCTTTTGACCTCTTTCGACACAAGTTTGGCTTGCATCCTTCGACTGGTCATGGGCCTCTGACACAGTTTGGTTTGGATTCACAAGGAAAAGAGCCTCTTGTAATCTATCTCATTTACAAGGCAAAAACCCTCTTGATGGTGTCCTTCGATCCAGGAGGAAAAAGCCTCTCTTTTGCCCTCTTTCGATCACACATCCTGCCCTTGCACGTTTTTTTCCGTTTGGGGGAGTGACTTCTCCAGCTTTGCAAGCTTCGATTGAGCCTTCCATCCCAAGAGCATTAATTTGGCCCATTCGAAGGATTGTCTAGGGAAGTCATTCGAACGTCACTTCGATTGAAGAAAGGAGATGGTTACTGAAAGTCTGGTCGAAAGGTGAGGCTAGGGAGTCAAGACAAAAGGATGAGAGGCCAAAGGCATTTATTGACCAAGTCTCATGCGCTGTCAGGCTCGGGCCTGATTCACTGACCATAAAACTCCAAAACTGCTGCACAGCAGTCCCACACTGTCCAATTCCTTGCACTAAAATGGCAATAAAACACTATCCCTCAAAAGCTACAAATACGGCATACTCTTTTTGTTTGAATTTTTTGTTTTCCCTCCCAAAGCATCAACCTAAGCCATCTATAAATATGAGCCTCCACCACACATGTTGGGGGGACCTTCTTGGCCAGTCGAACGAATCTGCAGAAAATTCTCTAACAGCTCTCAAACACATATCCAAAATCCAAACACATATCCAGAATCCAAACACATATCCAGAATCCAAACACATATCCAGAATCCAAACACTTATCCCCTTGGAATCTGAAACGTCCATATACCTTGTTACCCTTCGAATCCAGTAGGAAGAACCTCACACTTGTTCTTCTCTTTCAAATCCAATATCAAAGACACAACCCCTGGTTCCTCCCTTCGAATCCAGAAGCATCCAAGGAAACCACTTAAAGGCCCAACACACGTTCCAGCCTCAAGCAAGGTAAGTCATTCTTAACCTTGAACCCTTCATTTCTAGCATAACATGTAAATAAGCTTCCTTTTCGTTTCAAATATATACGTAATATTTGCTACCTTTTCGTTTCCACCCTTTAGTTTGTTTTTATTGTTGCTCCTTTTGGTTTGGTTCTTTGGTCGATTACAGATGCTTTAAGAACTAACCTGGCCCTGAGGTAATGATAGCGTGGCCTTAGGCCATGTTGCTATTTAATGTCTCAAACGAAATAAACAGGAGACAGGAATATGATACGAAGCCTCAGGCTTCCTCACTGACTCCAGGCCCGGTCGAAGGAGGCAGAAAAGAAGATTACATCTTGCACAGATTCCAGGCCTAATCGAAAGGCACAACATGCTGTCCCCCTGGTCCCAATCGAAAGGCACAACATGCTGACCGTGAGGTCTCAGTCGAAAGTCATGCCTTCACCCTTTTCAGGCCAAATCGAAGAGAGCCGGAATGTGCAGAATCGAAGGGTTTTCTGCCCCAATCGAAAAACCTTCATTTTTCTTGCTTTTATTTTATTTTTGCCTTTATATTTTATGCCTTTCGATATGGTTGTAATAGCGTAGGATTTTATCTTTCTGCATTTTATTTACTCTGTACAAATGCTAGTAATTAGGCGTGTATGACAAGATAAAAATCAACAAGTAGACAACCCCTAATCAAAGATTAAATGCATGAAATCAATACACAATTCACACTTGCACCCCTAGGGTAATCCCGCTTATTGCCTTCCAAAATGGGCCATGCTTGCACGTTAAGTTTCTTTGGCAAGACGAATCAAAATGATCATAGTCCCTCGATGACGCTTTCGAAAGTTGCCTATCAAAATGATCATAGTCCCTTCAAGCAAATTGCCAAAGACACTTGACACCATTGCATTCATGGTCCATACGATGACCCGCGCCTGTCCCGTTAAACATCCTAATGCAAGATTGTCCATCAAATACAATGGTGGAACAAAATTGTTAAAAGGGTTAAAACATGAGAAAAAACCTTTGAGTAAATTTAGGGGTAGACAAACTCTTAGTTACTTGATCAAACTTGCAAAACACGCTTGCCTACTTTTCAAAACCACACTCCCTAAACACTTTCAAAAACAAACTTCCAAAAACATTTGAAACATCTTTTCGAAAAGATACATACCTTTGTAAAACACTCAAACACGAGTCATTACAATGGTTGCCTAGACAAGGCGTCTATTTCAAAAACATTTTCAAAACACACCCACCCACACACCATAATTTCAAGCAATTGAAAATCAAAGGCAAGTGATCTAAACAAATAACTAAGAGCCCATGGATAACCATGGATGAAGAGGGTGCTAATACCTTCCCTTTTCATAATCTACCCCCCGAACCCACGAAACATCTCAAAAGGTTTTTTCCTGTGCTTTTTAACCTTTCCTTTAGGATAAGATAAAAAGTCGGTGGCGACTCTTGCTCAACCGAAACATTTGCGAAAACAAACGCAAAACCTCAAGTCAGTTCTCCCACCGTATCACACCCAGTAATTGAGAGAACTCCTCCATTATGGGTACCAACTGGTAATCTGGAAAGGTGAAGCAATGATGTGCAAGGTCAAAGAACTGGAATAAAACACTTATCATGTCTTTGTCAAAACCCATGGTAACAAGAATGAGTTATCGACCATGCCTTTTGATGAATGGAGAACTTTCAGGAACCCTTAAGACTAACTCCTTAAGCTGAGGAGGTACTCTTACGGAGTTGATCCGGATAGTATTTCTGCGAGCGGAGCCATAACCTACAATAAAGAACAAAGATAAATCCCTTTGGTCCTTGAAATGGTTAGTGAAAATGATATGGTATGATGTCATGATGTTATGATGTCATGTTTGAACAATTAATCATACACAAACAAAATACACAAGGTCTTAGGTTTAAGCTTGCATGGAGTTTGTAGGTAAGTAACCTCTTAAAGTTTTAGTTGGATTAACATGTCCTAAAAGAAGTAACCGGGTTCCAGGAGCCTCAATATCACTGATCTTTATCCCAGACATTGTTTCAGTATAAGCATCTGATTTGCAACCAAAATATCCCGAGAGTATGATGTTAATGAGTGTAGCATCGAGTATCAACAAACTTCAGTATGCACCAAAGCCAGCTATCTCACTACTTTCTAATGGCTAAGTTTTGTCAACTAAGGTTCTACGGTCAGTTAGTGCTTTATGACACCACGCGGCAACCCATCATTCTCCATGACTTAACTCAAGAGACACCGACACCAACAAATGGGTCACACTAACGTAACCATCGCTTCAAGCGTATCAATATGCGCCGTACAGTCTTCACGATCTATTACTACTTACCTAAAATTCCCCAACAGAGTCGCCAGTTCTGTAATACAGTGGGAGAACTGACTTTTGGTTTTGCATTTTATCAGAAATGTTGCGGATAGAAAGAGTCTCCACCGACTTTTCTTTTATCCAATAAAGGAAAGGGTGAAAAGAACAGGAAAGACCATTGAGAATTTTCTGAGTTCGGGGGGTAGGTTATGAAAAGGGAAGGTGTTAGGACCCTTTTCATCCATAGTTATCTACGGGATCTTAATCGCTAGCTCACTTTTGAAAATGCTTTGTGTAAGTTTGAAAATATTTTGAAAATACCTAAGTTCGACAACTTTGTAATGATTCTCGTATTAGTTGAGAACGCATACAAACTGTTTATTTTGAAAATATTTCAAAAAAGTTTTTGTGTGAAAAGAGATGTTTTTGTGAGCAAGCGATTAAAGTTATCTACCTACTCAAAAGTCTTTTGTTCTTGTCCTCTTCCTTTAGATAGTGCTATCCTACCATTAGTTAGTAGAAAGCCCCATCGTTGGATGTTTGAGGGACAAGCGTGGGTCATCGTACATTCATAAAGACAACTTGTAGGACACTTTAGCAATTTTATCGTAAGAGACTAAGATCGTTTATCGAGGCACGAACGAAGGGTCATCGAGGGACTACGATCTTTTTAACCAATGGTCTTTTGCAAAAGCGTCCTATGTTCGAGGGACATGACTGTTTTTATCCGAGGCAACAAGTGGGGGTCACCCTAGAGGTGCGAGTGTGCAAAGTGTGTTGAGATTCAATTATTTTAATCTTTAAGATTAGGGTTAGCTATCGTTTGATTTTATGTCTTGCCTTACACGCCTAATTACTATATAGTTATATATACATACATATTTATAAGTGCAAAAAGTAACATGCAGGAAGATAAAACCTACGCTATTACAATGCTTCGGGGATGGGGAGTACAAACCATAAAATGGGGAAAAGTAAAAAACCCTAATTTATCTATTACATCCCTTATCAGTTACATAATTATGAAAATAATAATGCGAAAATAAATAAGCGCGCGGAGATTGTGAAAAAATAGAAAGATATTAAAACCTAAAAAAATTCTAAGCGTTTAGGAAAATATTTTTGGTGTTTTGTTTAGAAAAATGTTTTTTATAGTGTAAAATAATAATTAACCCTAATTCTAATTAGTTTACAAATTAATCATGAAATAAAATTAAAATGTGATTAAATTAAATCAATTTTTATTTATCAAAAATTAAATTAATTAATCAAAACATATAATCTAATTTTTTAGTGATTTTTGTGAAAAAATGATTTAATTAATTATTTTAAAAAAAGTTAATTATTCAAAACAAGATAATTATTAAAAAACAAAAAATGAAATGGGTCTGGAATGCAATCAAAGGGGGGTGTGAGAAGTCTGAAATCATTGGGCCCAAACAAATGAACCCAAATTACTTGAATTGGATCTGATGAGGATGGCCCTTGAAGGTTCATGGTGGAGGCGCACATTTGAGGCATTGGATCTAGATCTATTGAGATCTGATGGTCAGGATATGAGATGTACCATGCGTGTGTTAGACTGAATTCGTGCTGGATCTGCAAGAGAAATGTGAAAAAAATAACATACCAGGGGAAGGGATCGAACTCGTGCCCTGGTATGCCAATGCCTTTGTGCGCTTCACTCTACCGTTGGGACGACTGTTTCATCTGGTAACTAAAATAAAATAAAACATATATAATACAAAATGAGAGCTAATATTGGACAAACAAAAGACGCGCGCGTGTGAGTGGGTCCATGTAGTATGAATGGAACAACCATAATGCTTCATTGTGCCATGCCGTCAGTCAAGGTTTTCAAACCACCGTTCCTGGTGATTTCCACCGACTTCTCTAATGAGAAGATTTTTGAAACCTGTAAAATATGCAAAATCAAAGCGAGCAAAGTATACTATTCCCCTTGAAATTTCCTCCTGAATTCAAATATGGAATCTGTTTAGGCTAAAAGTCCTTGTATCATGAAACCCAAAACTTAAAAAGCTCTGTACCCTAAATATGGCGTGATGTTATTTCTGCATTAATACTCATATGTAAAACGTTAAAATGATTCAAAAAATGTATGCAAATTAAGCTGGCATGTTCATAATGATTTAAACCGTGATAAACCTTGAGAACCAAAACTTACCAACTTACTAATCGGAATTTATGCAAGGACCGTTTCTGGGATAGATTCATGATGGATAATGATAGATACTAACTCCTGGCCACCTCAGGAAGACGATGGGAGGCTTAATCGGCTTGGGAACAACTGAGGAATAGGGTCGGTGTTAGCCTTAATCTTTTGAAGTTTTGGAGAGTTTTG
This sequence comes from Vicia faba, assembly GCA_948472305.1. Taxonomy (NCBI): domain Eukaryota; kingdom Viridiplantae; phylum Streptophyta; class Magnoliopsida; order Fabales; family Fabaceae; genus Vicia; species Vicia faba. The sequence continues at coordinate 84,268,346 of OX451739.1, read as the reverse complement.
GAGGTTTTCTTAGGCAGTCTCTTTCTGTCTTTGATCTGATTTGGTAGCACTTATATAGAGGAATTAAATAAGGGTGAATAAGTATGGAAGGAACAAATGTATTCATGGCTTATGAGATAAGAATCCCAACATATTAAAAAAATTCCATTCTTGAGATTCTCCTTGCCTTCTTGAGTCCTACACAGTTTTGGCAAGTTATGCTTAAATGTTTTGGGCCTTAATAAACCCATCATGCACTTGGCCCAATGATTTTGTACCTTATTTAATTTATTTTGCATTTATTTGAATAAAAACAAAATAAATATAAATAAAATAATAAGAAAACACAAGGCAAGGTATGAGTGAGCTTAGGAGGCTTCCATATGGTCATGGACATGTTTGAATTCCAAAACTTATGCCCAATAGTTCAAAATTCCAAGTTTGCTCAATTAAGATTTCATGCATTTCTCAAAAATTGCCCAACTTTTGAAACTCATAACTTTCTCAATTTTCGTCTTTTAAAGGTGATCTAGGACTTTTTTGAAATCTCGAGATGTCTTCTTCAATTTATCTTTTGATCATTTTTGCATTTGGAGATTTATCTTGATGTAAGTTGTCTTGACAAAAAGTGTCTTTTTGTTAACCTTAGAAAATGACCTATAATGTATTAGCTCATATCTTTCAAATGAAGCACTTTTTGGACTTGATCATAAATAACAAGGTTGTAGAGAATTGAATTTCCTTCAAAATGGGCTTTTGTTTGGGAAAAGTTGATGAAGCATGTTAAAGTTATGCTTGGTCAAAGTTCAGTTGACTTCTCCTAAGGAAACCCTAATTTGGCAACTTTTGACTTTTGATGATTTGAGGGTTTTCCTTGAGGAATCATGATCAACCCTTGATCAAATTATGAACATCACTTAAAAATATTGATGTTCACCAAAAATCTTGAAGTTTGGCTGTATGTTGACCATAGTTGACTTTTTTACCCAATACAATTGACTTTCAATCATCTGAGACATTGACTAAGAAAGCTTGTGATGTAGGACTTGAAACTTGATATGAACATTATTGAGACCTATGGAGAACCATGGAAACAACTTGACACCTTTGCAACCCAAATTTCCTTGAGAAACCCAAAACCCTAGTTGTAGACCCCTTGCTTAGGAGGAGGTTTGACTGGTTAACTCTTGAGTAACTTTGAGTACTTGAGACCTTTGTGAGTCACGTCTTAAAGAAAAATGGGAGGGAAATTTTTGGGGTACAAAATATGGGCCAAAACATTACAAGACATTTTAAAACTCAACAACAAGACACTTTTTGTTAAAGCAATTTACATCAAATTAACGTCTTCAAATGCAAAAATGACCAACATGAGAGTTGTAGAAGACATCTCGAGCTTTCCAAAAATTCTAGAATCAACTTCATATGACAAAAATTGAGAGAGTTATGATTGGTACAAGTTAAGAAATTTTGAGAAAATGCATGAAGTCCACTTTGAGAAAAAAATGCATTTTTGGGCTAATGAACCTAAGTCTTTAGGTCCAAATGTGTTCATGACATGTTTAAGGACCCATGAGTCCATTCATGCATTATCTTTTATTTTTATTCTATTTAGTTTAAGTTTTATTCATTAAATAAATAATAAATTCAATAAATCAATAAAATGATGGACCATAGCATATGGGCTTGGTTTTGAGTCAAATTTGAGGCCCAATAATCCTTTGCTAGCCATGCAAAACTGTGTTGCTTCAATATGGAAAGAATATTGCACTAGTTTTGGAAGGTTTTCAATTGATTTTGGAAAGGAATAATGCCATAATTTCATATATTTCCATGCCATCTTTGTTACCCTAATCGAACCTTATATATATATATATATATATATATATATATATATATATATATATATATATATATATATATATATATATATATATATATATATATATATATATATATATATATATATATATATATATATATATATATATATATATATATATATATATATATATATATATATATATATATATATATATATATATATATATATATATATATATATATATATATATATATATATATATATATATATATATATTCACTACATTCAGATGCAAAGACACGCGTTGGATGCCTCCAAAACACAAACCCAAATTCTCTAAATTTCTTAAAACTAGGGCATAAATAAAACCTTATTTCCAGTCCCTCTCAAGCGAAACTAAGCAGCATATCAGCCTCCTGGAAGTATTAGGGTCCTGCTTCAGTCCTTAACTCACGCTCAAACGCGCCAGAACTCACCAGCCAAGTTACTCTGATTTTCTCATGTTCTTTGATCTCAAATTTTTTATTCATACTGTTGTACCCCAAAAATTTTCCTCCCATTTTCTTCAAGGCATTTTTCTAATATTCTCAAATGTTCAAGGGCTCAAGAGTTGATCAAACAAGCTCACCTCCTAAGCATTGGGTCCACAACTAGGGTTTTGGTTTTCTCAAGGAAAATTAGACTTCTAATTCCTCAAGTGACTTTCATGGTTCATCATAGGTCTCCAAGATTGCTCATACCAAGTTTCAAATCTTGCATCACAAATTTGCTCAGTCAATTGCTCAGATGACTAAAAATCAACTGTATTGGGTAAAAAGTCAATAGTGGTCAACATACAGTCAAACTTAAAGATTTGTGGCCAACATCAACATTTTGAGGTGATATTCATCATTTGATCAAGGGTTAATAAAAAATTGTCAAATTAGGGTTTTGACTGAAGATGACTGATCATTGACTTTTCACCTAATGCATGACCTAATAACTTGAAGCATGATCTTAAGGACTTAAATACAACATCTTGACCTAATTCCATGGCTCAAGATATTTCCAAAGATACAAATGACTGATAGTTGGAAAATTGAATTGATTGATGAAAAAGTCAGCTGTCACACAAAAGTCAAACTTTGACTTTTTGGTCAACATTGAACTTCAAAAATCAAGAATTATCAAACCATTCAAAATTATCAAACTTTATCACAACAGAAAGTTTCCTCAAGATACAAGATGATTCAAGGAAAACTTTCAACATGAAAGTTGTAGGGATTGATGAATTCTACAACTTTGTCCTTAAGGAATGATCTTCAAAAAGTGCTTAATTAGAGAGATATAAGCCCATGAAGTTGGGACATTTTTATTCTACACTTAGAAAAAATTTCAACAAGTTTGGTCAGATATTTATCCCAACTTCTAGGAAAATTTTCACCAAGTTCCAATTTGATTTAGCCAAAGTGGTCAACATAAAAGTTTGTAGACAATGCTTCAAGCTTTCCAAAATGTCCTAGAACAAAATTTTACATGCTTAGAAGTTTCGAAGACATGAAGTTGGGCATCCATTCTTGAAATACAAGTCATTTTGTATAAATCTTGCTTTACAGGCTTCTAACTTTCAAATCTCACCATAATTAAATGTTTACACAACTATCCAAGTGATTCTAGCATTGTCCAAGGCATCATTCTATTAATGGCACAAAGTTAACACTTCTATTTTGGAAAAGCATGCTTTTTTTGCAAAAGTCCACTCCTTGAGCCTCTAACTTGTTTCTTCTGCACACACTCAACCAACAAAGTTAGAAGCAACATGTTTAAAGTGTACAACCACTCTATAAGACATGGTACAAGACATTGAAACCATGTTCTTCAAAGTTGCTTCATAACTAAGTAACCTAACCATAACATGTGATCTTGTAAACCAAGCCCTCTCATCCTCTAAAACCTTTTCTCGATAAATAGAGATGTCTTTTGCAAGACAAGACACGAGTTGAGAAGCCCTCAAAACCTCTCATCCTCTCAAAAACCAGAATTGGAAAAAGTCCTCCATTTCTTGAGCTTCAAAATCCTTTTCTTCGAAACTCTTCAAAATTGCAACTTTTATTCAAACCAACCACCCATACACTCCATATACATCATACATAAGTGATCCAAAAACTTATTTCACCACTATAAATCCATTACCATCGTCCACCATTTTCAAATTTTAACCTTGCAACTTGACTTGAGTAGATCATTCCAACCAATCTCAAGACAAAGAAAGGATTACAATACACTCACCAAGGTCCAATGAAGCTAAAGAAAAGATCACATTACTTCTGGAAGTCGTGTAGAGGGCGTTGAATTTTTGTATCAAGAGGTAAGTTTTTCCAACTTCGAAATCTTGATACAAGCATCATTTGCACTTACTTTTAAAAGATAAAATGTAGATATCATTGCCCTAAAGCTAACCATGTCCTTAGTTTTCATTTTAATAAACTGTGTGATGAGAATATTTAAATGGAATTTTCTGAGATTTTAGGGTTCAGTTTGGTACCAAGAAAAATTTATCCTAACCTTTGATCTATAGCTTTTGAAATTTATATGGTTGGATTCGTGATCAAAAAACAAGCAAGTTTGTTTTTTACAACTTTTGATTTGGTTGAGAAATGAAGGATCTACAAAAATCAAAATGGAGAAATATTGTTGTTGTTGTTACAGTAGCACGCGAAGAAAGAAGAAGAAAGAAATGATATTTTAAAATTTTCAAAATTTAGTTTATAATATATTTACTAGGGGGCGTTTCATAACCGGATGAAACAGAAACCCTATTGGTAAACAAGCGCGCGCATAATGTAAGGGACCTGGGTTCGAGTCCCAGCGGTGCCCTTTTAATTTTCACACATTTGTTTCTTTCAGATCATGTGCAGGCCAACTCAATGCACGCACCATGCGCCTCTCTCCATCACCATCTGATAATCACAAGATTAAATCCAACGCCCAGATAAGCAAGGGCATGATGCACTTCTAGGAGCCAGCCACATGGGATCCAACATAAATGTTTGGGCTCTTGTGTTGGGCCTGATTGAATTTCTTTCTATACCCCCCTGTTTTCCAAATCAAAGCCATTTTCATTTTATTTTTATTTTTCTGATTCAAACAAAAATTTGTTTTGGGCCTAACTTTTTTTTCTTTTCACCTCCCTGATTTCTTTTACACCAGTGACCCTTTTAATTTTCTTTTTTTATTTTATTTGTTTTTCTTTTTTAGTTTAATTTTATTTAAATCATAAAAACATAAAAATTTAGAGTTAGGTTTTGTTATATAAAATCAAAATATTTTCTAAAGCAATTAGTTTCTCTTTTAAAGTTAAAAAATTAATTAGACTTAGGTTTTGTTTATTTAATTTCCCTTTTAATTAATTAAAATTAACATATATTTTTTTTAGGTTTTGTTTGATTAATTAATTAACTTCATTTTTAATAAAGAAACAGTTAAATAGTTAGGTTAATCATCAAACCCTTTTTCTATCAAAAATCACCAAAACAATTTCTTTTTCCTTTTTTTCTACTTCACATTTTTGCGTATTTTATTATTTCGCATTATCATGGTCTGTAATAGATAATTAGGGTTTATTGCTTTCCTCCCCCATTCATAAACTTGTACCCCCATCCTCGAAGCGTTGTAATAGCGTAAGACATTTAATTTCTGCAATTTACTACTTTCCTTATTACTGTTAGTAATTAGGGTTTGTATGGCAAGATAAAGAACAAACATTAGATAACCTAATCTCCAAGACAAATACTTGAAATCAAAACACTTTGCACACATGCACCTTTAAGGTAACCTCACTTGTTACCTCAGATATAAATAGTCATTTCCCTCGAACGTAGAATGCTTTAGCAAAGACCCTCGGTTAAAATATCGTAGTCCCTCGATGATGCTTCGATGTTGCCTTTGGTAAATGATCTTAGTCCCTTACATCAATTCCTAAAGCGTCTTACAAGTTGTCTTCTATGACTGTACGACGACCCATGTCTGTCCCTCACATCCAATGATAAGGCTTCCTACTAACTAATGGTAGGATAACACTATCTAAATGAGGAGGAAAAGAACAAAGACTTTTTAAGTAGTTAGGTCAGTCGTAATCTCTTGCTCACAAACTAAAACAATTTCCACACTTCACACTTTAAAAACAACTACTTTAAAAATGCTTTATAAACACTCTTGAGAACTGATACAAGAGTTATTATAAAGAAAATTGCCTTACATTGGCATTTTAAAAACATTTTCCAAAACAACACTTTCTCCCAAAATATCTTTTGAAACAAACATTTTGTATACATTCTCAATGATACGAGAATCATTGCAAAATTTCCGCACTTATGCATTTTCAAAATATTTTCAAACATACACAAAGCATTTTCAAAGTGAGCTAGCACATAAGAGCCTGTAGATAATTACAGATGAAAATGGCGCTAACATCTTCCCTTTTCATAACCTACCCCCTGAACTCAAGAAAATTCTCAAAAGGTCTTTCATGTTCTTTTCACCCTTTCCTTTATTGGATAAAAGAAAAGTCAGTGGCGACTCTTGCTATCCGCAACATTTGTGATAAAACGCAAAACCCTAAAGTCAATTCTCCCACCGTATTACACATACCATATAAATTCTTTTTGTGCATTCATATATATATATATATATATATTTTAGATCATTTAGAACAGGTTGAGGTGATCACATGTGAAGATGAACGCCCCATGCTAGATTCCATTGATAGGGCATGAAACTTTTGTTTGTTCGTATCTTTGTGTACATGCAGTTTCAGGATAAATGGACACCACCATCGAGTTCGTAATGTTCGAATTAGGTGGATAGGGCCCTTCATTTTGTCATATTTTGTAGGATCCAAAATTCTTCACCGGAGAAGACGGTGGAAACCACCAGGCCCGGTGGTTTGACTTGTTTGACTCGAGTCAAGGGCTTGCGTGGCCAAATACTCATTCCTGATTCGCTCATTTAAACGACAGGGACCCACTCTCGCGCGCATGTTTTGATTTTGAATTTTTTTTAAATTTTTGTTTATTTACTTAATGATTGGTGGTTGAATCTATAACAGATAAGCAACTTGGTTCAGATGGCAAGGATGATGACTGGTTAAGGGAAGGGTGTGGGTTCAAGCCCTAGCACATGCAACCCTTTTTTTTGGCTTGCCCGTTTTTTAACTTTCTTTCTATTTTTCTTTTTTCTTTTGTTTAATTAATTCTTTTTATTTCTATTTGATTAACATTTAATCAAAAAAATCATAAAAAATATAATAAAAATCAGATTTAGAATTTTAGTAGATTAATTTAGTTTTAGACAATTTTTTTACTTAATTAATTAGATCTAGGTTTCTTTTATAATTAATTAAGTATCTAATTTAAGTTTTAAATCTATTTATTTTATTATCAAACCAAAAAAAAAACAAAAAAAATTTAATTTCTAACGTTTTAAATCTTTGGACTTTAAAAATAATTTTTGTTTATTTTTGCCATTTATTTTCTTAGATGAATTGTATAGGATGTACAAATAATGTAATAATTCAGTTTTTTTTATTTTATTTCTCGCAAAGTTTTTTTTATTAGGAAATATTGTATCTGTTCCAAAGCCATGTAATATTAATTAGGGTTTTACTTTTCCGCATCTTTACTTTCTGCAATTATATTTTATATATCTATATACATACCTGCTAGATGCATGCTAATATGGTTTGTATTGGAAGACAAAAACAAACACTAGAAAACCTAATTTCAAGATAAAATAAATTGAAACAAACACATCTGCACACTTGCACCTCTAGGATAGCCTCTCTTCGTTGCCTTCAAAATAACGGTCGCGTCCCTCGAACATAGGGATACTTTAGCAAAGACCCTCGATTAAATTATCATCGTACAAAGGATCATATTCTCTCGACGACCCTTATATATTGCCTACAGAAAAATGATCCAGTCCCTCGAGTTTCCTACGAATCATACGATGATAGTCCCTTATGAAATTGCTAAGGTATCCTTATAAGTTGCCTTCGATGATCGTATGATGATCCTTCGCCTGTCCCTTCACATCCAATAGATAGGGCTACCTACCAACTAATGGTATGGATGATACCATCTCCAAAGGAGAAGGAAAATAACAAAAAAGACTTTAGTGGGTAACAACTCCTAATTGCTTGCTCACAACCTTTCCAAAACACTTTTTACACATCACATTTTCAAACGAAATTTTTTCTAAAACACTTTGTACGCATTCTTGAGGACTGATACAAGAATCATTACAAAGTTGGCTGTATTTTGGATTTTCAAAAATATTTTCAAATCACACACGCAAAGAAAATTTTCAAAAGTGAGCTAGCAATTAAGAGCACGTAGATAACTACAGATGAAAAGGGTGCTAACACCTTCCTTTTTCATAACTCACACTCAAAATCTATCAAGGTCTTTCCTGTTCTTTTTACCTTTGCTAAATATTGGATAAAAGAAAAGTCGGTGGAGACTCTTGCTATCCACAACATTTGCGATAAAGTGCAAAAATAAGTCAGTTCTCCCACCGTATTACAGAATCGGTGACTCTGCTGGGGAATATATCTAAAAAGAGGGGTTACCTTAGAGTCTTAGATCAATTTTATTTGATTTTATCTGTCTCTTTGTTTGCTTTAAATTTGAGGGTTGCTTGGGTTTAAACTCTTGCAAAGATCCTACACCCAGATCTAGGGATGCCTTAGGTAAGTAGAAATAGATCATGGAAATTGTATGGCATAGACCGATATTATTAAAGTGATGGCCACTATAGTGTGACACTTTGGTTTGTACTGATGTTCCTTGAGTCAGTCGAGGATAACATTGGGCTTCAGTGTGGTGTCATAAGTACTAACTGACTTTCAGAACCTTAATTGACCCATCTTGGCCATTAGAAGGTAGTGAGATAGTCAGCTTTGGTGCAATCTAAAGTGGGTTGATACTCTATGCTACGCTCATTGAGATTCGACTTTCAGGATATTTTGGTGGCAACTCAGTTGTTGTGCTAAAATAAGACCTGCAAGAAAGATTGGTGATATGAGACTCCTAGAACCCGGTGTTGTACCCTAATTTGTGCCCCTAAGATCCCTTTATCATCTCATACCATCGTAATACAACAAGATCACACTCTAGGGTTTGGTTCTTCATCCTATCTTTAGCTTTGCTCATGGGGAATCACCAAGCACCTTGACTTGTATTTTGTGATCATCTATGTTTTGTATTGATTAACTTTTAACTAATAAATACAATGAATGTTTTCTCTAATTATTGATATCATAGGTGAAAGCGCAACATACTTCATTAAGTTTCTCTACAAGTTCATGAGTTTATTCCCATGCCTTCTTCAATAAAGCTTCATTGAGATTCAAGCCTCATCATTGAAGATGTGTTGAAGTAATATCATGACAAAGTCTATTATGATTCATCATTCCTCAAGTTGTCAAATATAGTTCAAAGATGCAAGGGTTGATTGAAGAAGTTTGACCTAATTGGACAAATTCTTGATTTCTTGATCACAAGTGCATAGTTCCCTCAATTCTAAATATTTGGAAGTGGTTATGGTTGTTATGGTTCCTCATTATCATCCTCAACAATTTCTATTTACATGACAAAAATATTTGTGCAAGAAAGTTGATCAAAATTGAAAAGGATTTCTAAAGTATTTTGTTGCTATATGAGCTAGGGTTTTGAACTTCAAAGGGGTATATCTTGCTCATATTTTGTTTTTCTTGAGTGATTCCAAAGACATGCTTCTCTTTAAGGGGTTATCAACAAATCACTTTAAAAGTTTCAAGAAAATTTTGTGTGGAAGATACCTAATGATGAAGAAAGATTACAAGTCCTCTAGATTAAACATCAAATTCAATTATGTGACTTCAAAAGATCATAACTTGGTCAATTTTTATCTCTTTGAACCTATTCTTTTTCCATAATGATCTTGAATATGTGAACTTCAACCTTTCTTTTATGTGCAAAGTGTGAAAATGGATAGAAGATGCCTTAAGGATGCAAAATGCCATTCAAGTCTTTCTTTAACAAGTCACAACTTTCTCAATTTTTGGATATTTTTAATGGTTAAAGTCTCAAAATTCCATTCAAGATATCTAGTTCATGCCATATTTTTTGGTCAAGAGCGAATTTCAAATGGAAAGCCATGTTTAGGTGCAAGACATTATAGGTCATTTTTGAAGAAAAGCTTAGTTATTTTCTAAGTATAGAAAGTCAACCTCTTTTTCTTAACTTTGACTCATCACAATAGCTCAAGCATCCATTTGATTCCATTCTTTGCACATTGTAAAGTTTGTAATCTCATCTTTCCAATGCAACAAGAATCAAGTCTTGAGATGCCCCGAATCATGCACACCATTGATTTGAACATGGTACCTTGAAACTGAAATTTCAACTCAAGTCAGAATTTGAAATCTTTGATTTGGATTCTAAACACAAATTTTTTGCGCGTTTTTGCTTCTAATCATGTTTAATGAACTTCTAGAAGTGATTAGCTCATTGAAACACAAGATTTGGATGAGTTTTAAGCAAAATAGAAGTCACACTTTTCTTGTTTGCAACTTCACACGATTTCCCTCTAAACTTCCTCATTTCACACGCTTGAGCATTCAATCAGCTTCCCAATAAATAGAGGATCATACCTCGTTCATTTTCTCAAGCTTAGAGAGCCATTATCACCCTGCCAAACTTCCTCTTGAACCCAATTTTCTGCAACTTCGAATTTGCTTTTACAGCCTTACTCAATCCATTTTTCTTATCAATTCACCTTCCTTGAACCTCACTGAAGCTAATAGAAGAAGAATTAAGCTCTAAGACTTCCTAAATCGTGCTAGCCAAGTCATGTTTCAGAGCTCTGCAACTTAACTTCAATAGGTAGATTCCTTCACCAATTCTCCCAAACTTTGATAATGTTACAAAGCTCCCATCATCCTGATTCTAGTTGCAACATTTGTTTTCAACTAGAAGTGTGTTTTGGTCATGAAATTTCAAATCCCTTTTCAAAACTTCTCTTCCAAAACGACCGAGCTACAACTTATATAAATTTTTCGCGAGGGTACCATTGGAATCGTCTTGAGAGACGAAGCGAATGGTACCGATCTCGTTTTCTAAAAATTTTACAATTCAGGAACTTGCAAATCGTGTGGACGAAGGTTGAAGACAACCTACATGTCTGTCTTGAACCAATTGGATTGTGCCACACATTTTTTCAAATCTGATTTTAATATTTGATTCCATGCTTTATTCAGTAAAGACCATGATATGCACAGTGCGTCTGATCCATTAGATTAGGTTACTAACGTGTTTTGACTCTCATCCATTAGTCCACATTTTTTTGACTTTATTTTATTTTTGGATTTTTATATTTTATTTGTTTTAAAGTTCAAAAAACCATAGAAAATTCATTTTAACTTCAAAAAATTATGAAAAATACTTTTGATTTTTCTCTTTCTGATATTTATTTTTTCACAATTTTTTTGTGTTGATATTTTTTTTTATAATTTTTCACTTTATTTGAATTGTTTTAAATGTTTAAAAATACTTTTCTTCATTTTTAAATTCTGAAAAAATTATTGAAGGATCCAATGACATCTTGACAAATATTGATGACCTCATTTTATTTTTATTTTTGAGTTTACTATTTTTCATCATTTTTGGTTTATTTTTTCTATTTTTTAATTAAAAAAATATTTTCTGACTTTAAAAAATTACCAAAATTTTTATATAAATATTAGAACTCATTTCTGATTTTTATATGGTCTTATTTGATTTTTCTTGGATGTTTTGAATATAGTTTCTATTTTCTCCTTTCATTTTTATTTTAAAACCATTTTAAAAAATCTTTTTCTTTTTTTGTTAAATACAATTTTATTTTTGTATATATTCTGGATGATCTTGGACTATGAAATTTTGATCATGAGCTTTATTAACATCATTGGATCCATGGTGTTGAGTTTACTCCATAAAAAATGGATGAATGATTTTAATAGTAGTTTGATTAAATTTTTGGTTCAAATGTGGTTTAATTCTTACCCCATCCCTCTTCATCTTATCTCCTTCTTATTATACTAAATGTTATTGGAGAATGATTTACATATCATTTCTCAAAACATATGGTACATAGATTGCTATTGTCCGGTCTCAAAATAGGTGCGACTTCTATATAAGTTCACTTACGATTGCTTAACATAGCGCTAAATTTTGTCCTGATTCGAGAAATTATCATTCGTGGCCCAAACCCATGTTTGTAAGCCCAAGTATGCTAACTTGAGTTATTTGATCCAATAACTTTGAGATTTTTTGTTAGGAGGCTTCGGTCTTATCAATCCTCTAATGAATCTTCATAAATTTTAGTCAAAGTGAATCACTTAAACATCATTGATCATTTATTGTTGCCTTGATATCTTTGAATGGATGATATACTTGACAAAAAGAAAATGAAACTTGTTGTTGAGAGGCTTTGATTTTATCAATCTTCTAATAAATTTCAAATGCAAGTTTCAAATGGTCATTCAACTAACCTCTAATTTCAAACAATTGACTTTATTTTATGCTTTTACTTTATGCTTTTACTTTAAGCACATTTATTTAGCATTTAAATTTCATGCTATTTTCATCTTTGCTCATTTGAGAGTTTATCTTTTATGTCATTTTTACTTTGCTCACTTGAGCTTTTCATTTCTTTTTGAAGATACCTAATAATCAGCTTAAACCATAAAAAAACTTTAATGTTACTTGGACTACTTGGTTACTATCCTTGGCATTATGGAGATTATGGACTTCTTGGACTTAGGATTAGAGACCTTGATCTACCTTGAGACCTTGTGACCTCAACTATTATTTTGTCTGGAGTTCTTGGGGTTTACCCTAAGACATTGGGTTATTTGTTTGTTTTGTGTGCAGGTTATTGTGATTATATGTGTAAGTGTTTGTTGGCAGCAATTTTGGTAAAAAAATGTGTTGTTAATGTTTTGCTAAATGTCTTGACATTTGTAGAAAACTGGTTTGAATGATGTCAAAGTAGATGTCTTGACATCTGCCTCTTGAATTAAATTCAGCCAACATCAATTTATATTTTCTGTTTCATGTTTTCATGCGTGCCATAATTCAGGATTTGTGACTCACAGGTTGCGAAAAATATGGAGGAATATTTTTCAAATTGCATGGATTTTATCTTGGCTTGTATTTATGGAAATATTCAAAAGAATTAAATATATGGTTTTAAGCCCAAGCCTACAGCTGCGCACATATAAGGACTTGCTTCCTTATTCAAAGACGTGCAACTTTTGAAGAAGAATACTTTCTTTCTGTTTTAGAAGTCTAAGTCATTTAATTGTCAAACACTCTAGTATTGATTTAATACATGTTTTGTTATTTAGATTGTTAATTGTGTATCATTCATAAGCTTTTAAGAATTGAATGATTGAAGTTGTTAAACTTATTATTTCTGTTGTTTCTTCACTGTAAGTGATTGAAGGGCTTTGAGGAGGGCCTCATACCTAGGTGAGTCTTAGGTAGAAGTATATCATGGGTAGTGATTAAGTGATTAGATCATAAACTAGTTGTTTACTAAGGGTCGATGAATTGATACTATTTAGTGGACTTGTCCCTGGCTTGGTAGCCCCCAGAGTAGGTGTTGTTGTACACTGAACTGGGTTAACAATCCCTTGTGTTTTTTACTGTATTTATTATTGTTGTACTTTAATTTGTTCTTAAGATATTTGTGTCCTGGCATCTCATTCGACATCACATATCTGATACCAAAATTTCGATTGGTATCAGAGCAGGCATCCTGCTCTTTATCTCGGTGAGATCCAGGGAAGATACTTTCTGATACTATGGACAAAGAAGGAGAATTTGTGAACCGACCACCCATTATGGATGGAAGTAATTATGACTACTGGAAACCACGTATCGTTGCCTTTTTAAAGTATTTGGACAACAGGGCTTGGGAAGTTGTTTTAAAAGGATGGAAACACCCTGTCAAATTGGGAGAAAATGAAGAACCTACTTCTGAGTTAAAACCAGAACAAGATTGGTCTAAAGAAGAAGATGAAATTGCTCTTAGAAATTCTAAAGCCTTGAATGCCATATTCAATGGAATTGACAAGAACATTTTTAGATTAGTGAACACATGTGAAGTAGCTAAGGATGCATGGGGAATTCTTCAATCTACTCATGAAGGCACATCCAAAGTTAAGATGTCAAGACTTTAGTTGCTCACCACAAAATTTGAGAATTTGAGAATGAAGGATGATGAAAGTATTAATGACTTCCATATGAACATTCTTGAAATTGCTAATGCATCCAGTGCTTTAGGAGAGAAAATACTTGAAGACAAATTGGTGATAAAGATGCTCAGGTCTCTTCCCAAGAGATTTGATATGAAAGTAACTGCTATAGAAGAAGCTTAATACATTGACAAAATGAAAGGGGATGAACTTGTTGGATCCCTTCTGACATTTGAATTAAGCATCAATGAAAGATCTGAAAAGAAGAATAAAAGCATAGCCTTTGTATCAATACTGAAGAGGAAGACTGTGATCTGGATACAGATGGAGGAATATCAAATTCGTTAGCTACGCTTGGAAGACAATTTAACAAAGTGATAAAAAGAATGGATAGGAACCAAAGATGAAATGTCAAGAACATCTCATCTGACATCCATAAGTCAAATGAGGTTGGAAGAAAAAGGGCTAAAGAAAAATCTTCTCAAGGGAAGGGAACACAATGTCATGAATGTGAAGGCTTTGATCACATTAGAGCTGAATGTCCTACATATTTTAAGAAACAGAAGAAGAATTGATCTGTTACCTAGTATGAAGAGGAATCATAGAGTGATCTTAAAGAATCTGGAAAGTATGTTAAAGAATTAACATGAAAATATGTATCTGATGAAGAGTCTAGTGATGTGGAACTAACCTTTGATGAGTTTGCTGCTTCATACAAAGAATTATGTCTCAGAAGTGCAGAAGTGTGTCTTGAAGGGGAGAAACAGAAACCCTTATAACTCAGCTGAAGGAGGAAAGGGAAGAGCATCTTAAAACTATTTATGATCTGGAAAGTGAAGTGTATTCTCTGAATTCAAATCTTGATAGAATGATCAAATATCTCAAGATGCTGAATAATGCGTCTGACACATTAGATGAAATTCTCCAAGCAGGAAGAGTGACAGGAGACAAAAGTGGTCTAGGTTTCAATGAGAAAAAGGAACTTAACTCTGAAGAGCCTTCATCAGTTTCCACTCATGTCAAGTCTAAACCAAAGATGTCGAATCAAATGTCTCAACATCTGTGCAAACATCATGGTAAGAAAGGACATCTTGGAAAACATCATGGGATGAAAGGACATCATGGAAAACATCATGGAAAGAAAAAGCTTAATCACACCAGAGAGAATCCCCAGCCCTGGAGATGTCATCACTGCAGAAAGCTTGGTCATATAAGACCTTTTTGTTTCAAATTGTATGGGTATCCTGAGAATACTCCTCTTCCCAAAACTGATCATATCCCTCAAAATAGAAAAAAGAAGAAATAGTGGGTTCCCAAGTCTAATATTACTAGTCTCATAGCTCATACCTCTCTTAGAGTATCAACCAAAGATGAGTGATACTTTGACAGTGGTTGTTCTAGACACATGAGAGGTGTCAAGAATCTGTTGGTAGATATCAGATCTCATTCCACCAGTTATGTGACCTTTGGTGATGGAGCAAAAGGGGAAATCAAAGGTGTTGGCAAGTTGGAATGTCCAGGAGTCCCTAAGCTTGATGATGTGTTACTTGTTAAAGGATTAACAACTAAACAAATAAGTATAAGCCAATTGTATGATCAAGGATTCAAAGTTAACTTCACCAAGGAAGAATGTCTTATCTGCAATGAAAAGAATGAAGTTATTATGAAAGGAATTAGATCTAAAGACGACTGGTATTTATGGGTTCCTCAAGAGTTAAACTTCTCCTCAACATGTGTTTTAGCCAAAGAAAATAAAGTTAAACTATGGCATCAAAAATTGGGACACTTGCATCTGAAAGGTATGAAAAGAATTATATATGAAGAAGCAATGAGAGGGATTCCTAAGCTCAAGATAGAAGAAGGTAAAATATGTGGTGACTTCCAGATTGGAAAGCAAACTAAGATGTCACATCAGAAGATCCAACATCTCACTACATCAAAAGTTTTGGAACTTATTCACATGGACTTGATGGGACCTATGCAGGTTGAAAGCCTTGGTGGTAAGAAGTATGCCTATGTTGTTGTAGATGACTTTTCTAGATACACATGGATAAGCTTTATTAGAGAAAAATCTGAAACTTTTGAAGTGTTTAAAGATCTCTGTCAAAAAATTCAAAGGGAAAAGGAAAGTCATGTCATAAGAATCAGAAGTGGTCATGGAAAGGAGTTCGAGAACAATAAGTTTTCTATTTTTACTCCTCTGAAGGAATCAACCATGAATTCTCTTCTCCCATTACTCCTCAGTAGAATGGGATTGTGGAACGCAAGAATAGAACTCTCCAAGAATCTGCCAGAGCCATGATTTATGCTAAGAAGTTACCCTACCATTTTGGGGCTGAAGCTATGAATACTGCACGCTATATCCATAACAGAGTCGCTCTAAGGAAAGGCACTTCAGCTACCTTGTATGCAATATGGAGGGGAAGAAAACCTACAGTCAAATACTTTCATATCTTTGGAAGTAAATGCTACATCTTAGCTGATCGTGATCAAAGGAGGAAGATGGATCCAAAGAGTGATGAAGGGATATTCCTGGGTTACACTACAAATAGCAGAACTTACAAAGTTTTTAACTCCAGAACCAAAGTTATGATGGAGTCAATAAATGTTATTATTGATGATAGATGATGGAATGTTGAAGAATATATCTCAGAAGATGTTGGAACATCTTTGCCTGATAGTCCAACAAAATCAAATGACAAAAGTATTGATTCTAATCCTCCTCAAGAAGATCACCAACCTAGTCATCTCAATAAAGGACCTTCAGTTAGAACTCATAAAGATCATCCTACGGAGCTTATCATAGGAGATCCAAACAAATGAGTTACTACCAGATCAAGAGAAGGGATTTAAAACTCTTGCTTTGTATAAAACATTAAGCCTAAGAATGTCAAAGAGGCCCTAACTGATGAGTTCTAGATTGATGCTATGCAAGAGGAGCTAGAACAATTTAGTAGGAATGAAGTTTGGGATCTGGTTCCAATACTTGAAGGGACAAATGTGATTGGCATTAAATGGGTATACAAGAATAAATCTGATGAAAAAGGGGCGGTCACTAGAAATAAGGCAAGGTTAGTTACACAAGGATACACTCAAATTGAAGGAGTTGACTTTGATGAAACCTTTGCTCATGTGGCCAGACTTGAATCAATCAGACTACTGTTGGGATGACTCCATATTTTTATCTCAGAGCAAGTATGCCAAGAATATAGTGAAGAAATTTGGGATGGAAAATGTCAGTCACAAAAGAACCCTTACTCCTACACATATGAAGTTGACTAAAGATGAAAAATGAGTAAGTGTAGATCAAAGTCTCTACAGAAGTATGATAGACAGTCTTCTATATCTCACAGTTAGTAGACCAAACATTGCCTTTGTTGTAAGGATGTGTGCAAGATATCAAGATGATCCTAAAGTTAGCCATGCCAACCATGTGAAGAGAATCGTTAAATATGTGAATGGGACAAGTGACTATGGCATGCTATACTCTCATGGATCCAGTTCCACCTTAATTGGTTATTGTGATGCTGATTGGGTAGGAAGTGCTGATGATAGAAAAAGTACATCAAGTGGATGCTTCTTTTTGGGAAATAATCTCATATCTTGGTTCAGTAAGAAGCAAAACTGTGTGTCTCTGTCCACTACAGAGGCTGAGTATATTGTTGCAGGAAGCAGTTATTCTCAATTGGTGTGGATGAAACAAATGTTAACAAAATACAATGTCAAACAAGATGTCATGACATTATTCTGTGACAATTTAAGTGCCATTAACATATCAAAGAATCCCATTCAACACAACAGGACCAAACATATTGATATATGTCATCACTTCATAAGAGAACTTGTTGAAGAAAAGATTGTTGCCTTAGAATATGTAGCTACTGAACTGCAACTGGCTGACATTTTCACTAAGGCTTTGGATGCTAATTAGTTTGAGAACTTAAGAGGAAAATTAGGGATTTGCCTATATGAGGGTTTGTAGCAATTAAGGGCGTGTGGAATATCATTAAAGTGATATTATTTGTGTTTCCAACAAATGAAATTTCAAAAACAATCATTACAGGACTGCCTCAAAGTGTTTCCCACACGCTACAAAATATCATTCTTCTACTTTCACAAACTTTTCATTCTCCTCTACAGAAAAAGAACCCTAGTCATTCTTCATCCTTTTGCTCAAAAATATTCAAAGATGTCTCAACATCATACATCGTGTTGTACCCTAAAATTTTCCCTTTCATTTATCAAGAATCTTCTCACAAGATCTCCTTTGGCTTAAGACTGCACTAGGGTTGATCAGCTCAAGACATCTCCTTAAGCATTGATGACCAAAATTAGGGGTTGAGATTGCACAAGGATATTTGAACTTCCAATGCCCCATATGACTTTCATGGATCATTATTGACCCTCAATATTACTCATGTCAAGTTTCAAGCTTTGGATCACACTTTTGCTCAGTCAATTGAGCAGTTGACCTAAAAATCAGCTATATTAGGGGAAAAAGTCAATTGTGGCCAATTTACAGTCAAACTTCATAATTTTTGATCCACATCAACATTTTAAACTCATATGTATCATTTTATCAAGTTTGGACCATAATTCCTCAAGAAATTTGATCAAATCTTCAAAATGGCAAAATGGTCAAAATTAGGGTTTTGACTGGGAAAGGGCAATTTCTGATTTTTTTTACCTAACAAGTGATCAATTGGTTTAAGACATGATCTCAAGAGTCCAATTGCATCATTTTGACCTAATGACATAGCTTAAAACATTGCTCAAGTCCAATGGATTGACAAATGAATTTTCAGTCAACTGATCAAAATTCAACTGTATACTGAAAAGTCAAACTTTGACTTTTTTGGTCAAAATCAAATGTCAAAGATCACAATTCATCAAAGAATGTCAAAATATGAAACTTATTCATCAAGAAATCAAAAATTCAAGATTTCATTTTGAAAAGTTAAAATTTCTAAACTTAGAAATTTTTCTAAGTGTTGGAAATTTCTTATTTTTTCACAACTTTGAGCAAACTTTTCACCATGATGCAAGATGATTCAAAATAAACTTTCAACATGAAAGTTGTAGATCTCCATGAAATCTACAACATTTCTTTACACAACTCCTTCCAAAAGTGCTTGGATCTCATGTTATAATTTTAAGAACACATGGTCATGAAACAAAACACTTAGTGAAATTTTGCCCTAATTTGGTCAGGATTTTGACCTAACTTCATGGAACTTTTTCATTTAGTTCCAAGGGTAATTTTCAAAATCAATTCAAAGAGGGGTTGTAGAGCACACTACAAGATTTCCAAAATGTCTAAGAACTCCTTGAGATCATTTTTGAGTAGGGAGAATCAAAGAGATGAAGTTAGGGTTTTCACACTTGAATTACAAGTCATTTTGTGATGAACAAGATTCAAATTTCAAACCTATGCTGCATAATCTCTACTTTACAGGCCTCAAACTTGTTAGGAACTCCATAATTAATTTCTTGCGTAGATGTTAGAGGTCTCAATTCAAGCATTCAATGGAAGGCCATGCTTTATATCCATTTTGGGAAGAAAGTGCACAATGCCATTTTGATAAAGTAGCTTTTTGCATAAAACTTGTTATTGAGCCTTGCACTTGTTCTCTTCTAATCATACATGTCTTATAACTCAAGAGAAGTTTATCTCAACACTTACAATCAGCCAGCTCATGCTTGTACTACACATTGAAACTTGTTTTCCCACTTTTCTTCAAAATCAAGTAACATAGCAATCAACCTATAACTTGTACCTCTGACTCTCTCAAGCACTAAGACCTTTTGCTTATACATACACAAGTTATTTTCCACAAACCCCACGCATACTTGAGCCCTGAAAACACTAAGAACACAAATTTGCATCTCACACTTCCATTGTTGCAGATTCTGGCCAAAAATCCCAAAACAAAAAACTACTTGTGTGTTTCTTGGCTTTTTACTTCCCAAAGCTTCTAAACATCATTTAGAAGTCATCCCTTCCTCTGTTACAGTTCTGTAACACAATCTTCCTCCATTTCCAAGTTCAAAAATAGAGCACTGTAAGTGGACTTCTCCAGATCATTTCAACCACTCTCCAACCAAGTTAATCATTGCATTAGCTTCCTGGGACCTTAGTGGAGCTATACTGATCATCACAACACCTTGAGGAGTGCTCATTTGCAAAACACGATTTCCAGTTTATAGGTAAGTTATCTCAACTTTGAACTTTTCATACAAGCGTCATTAATGGTTTATTTGTGAATGAAAAATGTAGATATCATTGCCCTGAAGCTAACCATGTCCATAGTTTTCATTTATATTGCTTGAGCTTAGAGAATTCTAAGATTGGAGTTTCTGAAATTTTTAGGGTTCAGATTAGGGCCATTAAAGTTCATGCTTGTCTTTGATCTATAATTTTATTGCTTTGCATTTCTAAAATCGTGAGGAAATTTGCTACAAGTTTCCTGTTTACATTTTTCATTCTGGTTGAGAATTGAAAAAGATACAAAGGTTCAGGCTGGGCGTGAGGTTGAAGATGAAGTTGTCTTCAAGAACGTTTTTACCATATATGTTTATGGTTTGATATTAATAAATGGATGTATAGCCACCCCAGTGGTAGAAGCGCGCGCCTGTGACTATAGGGACCTAGGTTCGAGCCCCAGTGGTACCCTTTTGGATTTTTTTTCCATATTTTTCACATATTCTGACCTTTTTTGGCAGCGCTGGGCCTCATCCCCTTGGGCTTTATTTTTTTTACTTCTGACCCCCTTGCTGACTATTCACACCCCTGGCCCATTTTATTTTATTTTTCTAAAATTTTTATTTATTTGTTTTCTTAAATATTTTATCTAATACTAAAAAAATCAGAAAACATATAAAAACATTAGATTTATATTTTGATATAGTTTTTACACAAAATTATTTTATTTAATCATACTTTATTTATTTTACTAATTGATTTGTAATTTTAATTAGAAACTAGATTTTTTTAGTTATTTTCTTTTACACAATTTAAATATATTATTTTAAAATATAAAAAGACCAAAAATATTTTATAATACTATAAATTATTTTTAAGACAAAAATACCAAAAATATTCTTCTTATAAATTTAATTTCTATTTTTTAATCAATTAATATATTAGGGTTTTATTTAAATTCTTTTCCTAGTAAATTTAGGTTTTTACTTTTTACTAACTTAATTAATTATTTTTCTTTTAGTTAATTAGGTTAAAACAAAACCCCTTTTCCCTAAAGTATCCATATAAAAGTCCATTTTCTTTCCATTTTACATTCTTGTATATTTATTCATTTTGTACATTATTAATCCAAATTCAATATGGTTGTAATAAATAATTAGGTTTATTTTCTAGCAATCCCCATTTGTAATATGTACACCCCTCCCACAAATATTGTAATAGCGTAGTAATTTTAAATTCTGCAATTTATCGCTTTATATACAAATGCTAGTAATTAGAGTTTGTATGGAAAGACTAAAACCAATCAATTAGAAAACCCTAATCAAAGACAAAACCAAGCATAAAAATTAATACACTTGCACACAAGCACCCTTAGGGTAAAATCCACTTGGTTGCCTTACAAAATGGCCATATTATGCATGTGAGGTATCTTAGCAAAAACAAGCAAAATAAAGATCATAGTCCCTTGATGACGCTATCTAGGTTGCCTTTCAAATGATCTTAGTCCCTAAAAGAGAATGCTAAGATACCTTGCAACATTGCTAATCATGGTTATACGATTACCCACGCCTGTCCCGTTTATATCCAAAGCTAGGGTTACTTACCAAATCAATGGTAAGATAACAATGTCAAAGGAAAGAGGAAATGAACACGAAAGGCTTTTGAGTAGGTAGAATGCTCCTAGTTACTTGCTCGCTTTCAAAACAAAACATCCTTGCTATTTTCAAAACAAACACCTACACTTTCAAAACATCTTACAAAACTTGAAAACATTTTCAAAAGATCAACATCTTTGTATACATTCTTACGAATGAGAATCATTACAAAGTTTGCCTAAACAATGGCACCTTTTCAAAATACTTCCAAAAACCACACAAAGCATAATTTCAAACAAAAACAAGTGATCTAGCAAGTAACTAAGATCCCATGGAAAACCATGGATGAAAAGGGTGCTAATACCTTCCCTTTTCATAATCTACCCCCCGAACTCAAGAAATAATCTCAAAGGTCTTTCCTATGCTTTTTCACCTTTCCTTTTGGATAAAAGAAAAGTCGGTGGCGACTCTTGCCAACCGCAACATTTGCGATCAAACGCAAAACACCCAAGTCATTTCTCCCACCGTATCACAGAACTGGCGACTCTGTTGGGGAAAATTCTAAAAGTGGGGTTACCTTAGGGTTAGATCACATTTACTTGCTTTCATTGTTTGAGTTGTATGCTTTACATTATGGTTCTTTATTTGGGTTTGAATCCTCTACCCGGATTTGGTATACCTTATAGGTAATTAGCAATACGTTGTGGAAATTGTGCGGGGTATACCGACATGGTCTAAGCAATAGCTACGTTAGTGCGACGTATTTGTGGGTACCGGTAGCCCTTGAGTTAATCAAGGAGAATATGGGGCCGCTGAGTGATGTCATAAAGCACTAATGAACTTTTAGATCCTTTACTTGACCAACTTGGCCATTAGGACGTAGTGAGATGACCGACTTTGGTGCAGTCCGAAGTTGGTAGATACTCGATACTACACTCATTGAGGTTTGGTTTTTTGGGATATTTCGGTCGCCATTAAAGAGGCTTGTGCTGAAACAATGACCAAGGAAACAAACCAGTGATATTGAGTTCCTTAGAACCCGGTTACTATTGCTAGGACAGGTTTGAGCCAACTAAACTTCAAGAGGGTACTTACCTATGAGACTCCATGCAAGCCTAAACCTAAGGACTTGTTTGCTTTGTTTGTGTATATTTACTTGTACATAACATCATAAACATCATAACATCATACTCATATTCAATAACCATTTCAAGGATCTTGGGATTTATCTTTGTTTTGTTTATAGGACATGGATTCTATTCACAAGAAAACCATTCAAGTCAATCTCGTAAGGATCCCTCCTCAACTTAAAGAGATAACTTTAAGGATTCCTGAAAATTCTCCATTCACCGAAAGACATGGTCGCTTACGAAACTTTGTCACCTCCAACACTGATGAAGACATGATGAAGGTGCTCTTTCAGTTCTTTGATCCTATATACCATTGCTTCACATTTCCTGATTATCAACTTGTGCCAACTTTGGAAGAATTCTCCCATCTCTTCAGGATTCCTATTCTCAATCAAATACCTTTCAACGGTACGGAAAGAGATCAAAAGCCAGAAGAGATTGCTCAAACTCTACACTTGCAACCATCTGATGTCACAACTAATTGGGAAACAAGGAGTGGTGTCAAGTGTTTCCTAGCAAAGTTCTTGTTTGAGAAAGCCTAAAACTTTTTGAACTCTTTAGATTTGCAAGCTTTTTAAGAAATTGTAGCTCTCCTAATCTATGGAATAGTTTTGTTTCCAAATCCTGACCAACTCATAGATGTGAACGTTATCAAAATCTTCATATCTCATAACCCGGTGCCTACTTTGCTAGGGGACATCCTACATTCCTTTCACAATCGCACTATGAGGAAAAGAGTATCCTTATGTGTTATACTCCTCTTTTGGAAATATGATTTATTTCGCATCTTCCCCAATCTATATTGAAGAAAGAGCAAGGTTTAAGGTGGTCACAAAGGTTGATGACGCTCAAACATTCAGACATCCATTGGTGTTCCCGATCTATAGAGAATGTTATCACCGTTGAACGTTGTGGAGAATTCCCTAATGTCCCTTTACTTGGCATTATGGGAGGTATCACCTATAACCCCTTCTTAGCCTTAAGACAATTTGGTTACGCCCGAAGGGATGGCCCACATGAGATGCTCATTCAAGGTTTGGTATTTGACTACGAGAACAACGATCAAGGTCATCGCCAGAGATTTATCCGAGCCTAGAGGATGTTGAACAAGGTAGATAGAAAGACATTGGGGCATAAGAACTCTATCCCTCTTGAGCCTTAACTCAAATCAGTACGAGCTCGTGCTCAAAGTCTTATCCCTCCATTCTCCCAGTAATCATTGAGCCTGTTATGGAAGGAGATGTTCTATACACTATCCTGCATCCTGACATGCCCACCTCTCTTGAAGACTTACAAAGAGATTGGATACAACTCAAGGGGGAGCGAGACACTTTCGAAGCCCAATTCTACGCTAGCGAGAAGAAGGTTTTGGAACTCACTAAGCAAATTCATGAGGAGCGGAGCCTGAACGCCTACATTGCACCAAAAAGGATGCCTACAATATTTTTATATTAGAGTTTTTGTATTTCTTTGTAAGCCCAAAAGAGGTATGATTTACTCAAGCTTTGATTTATTAATATGACGTGTGTTCCTTTTTTGGTCTAAAACAATTTTAAATCTCTAAGTTCCTTGAAATCATTGCATATGCATTTACCATTCATCATATGGGCCTGGTGTATGAAACAATTTGGTGGGTATGGCGCTGAAGATTTCTAGGCCCAGATGTGTTGGCCCAACGCCTTCCTTATCACATGTTGTTGATTCTCTGGAGGTCCATCCTGGGGAAGCACTCCAAGAGCACTAGATATGGACCCACTAAGATCCAATGGATGGGATCTGGAGATGTATGAGGTACGAGCTAGGAGGCGAAGGACTGGATCCTGCAAGAAACATTAGGAAAATGAAAAAGGCATGGATCAAACTCCTGCCCTTGCACCTTGTAATGCCTTAACACCCTTCGTTCTCACCACTGAACCATTTTGTTCATTCGTAAATATAAACAAAACAAAACATTATAATATGAAAACAAGACAACTGCTAAGTTGTCAAGGGTGGGGTTAAATTATAGGTTGCAAACTCAACCATGGGGTTAAATTGATCTGAAAAGTCTTGCATCATGGAAACTGAAGCTTGCACATCTCTAAAGCCTAACAATGGTGATCTGTAATTTTGGCATTGTTCTCTGCATGTAATACGTTAGGAAATTCGCAAACAATAATAACAATATGGATGTGCAGTCAAAAGGAGTTTATATTAAGAGTTAAGCGAGTTTGAGATCCAAGATTTTTACCAAAGTGAGAGGATCGGGCTAGGACGATTCTGTGCGCTTTGGCCTTCAAGGATGGATGGGATGAGGTGCTGAGATCTCCAGGCGGTTGATGGAGTCCTTAGTTTTGGCTGAAGCTGGCTGGAGAGAGGAATCTTGAATTGCACCATTCTTTGAATTTATTTGAGAAAAAAAATGTTAGGGTTCTTTTGAGGCTGATGCATGTATTCCCTTAGGCTAGGATGTTTGTGCTTAAGTAGTAAATCAAATTAGTAAGCATTAAGGAGAGACATCAATGGTTTTCATGGAAAAATATTTGATTTCCAATTATGTGAA
Source organism: Vicia faba (assembly GCA_948472305.1). Lineage (NCBI taxonomy): Eukaryota > Viridiplantae > Streptophyta > Magnoliopsida > Fabales > Fabaceae > Vicia > Vicia faba. The sequence continues at coordinate 84,242,814 of OX451739.1, read as the reverse complement.
TATTTTCTTTTTTGGACCAAATCATATCTCTTGCCTCTTTCCACGAGACTTCCTTGTTATAAACTGAAAATATATTCAATATGTAATTGGAAACCAATCTCACACAATCTTTATATATTTTTTTAATCATTTATTTAATTTAAATTTAATTTTAAATGACTAAAAATCAAGATAAATAATATAAATGTACAAATAGGGCATGGATGGGTTTAGAGGTCGTGGACCAAGTTAGAAACAAGTTTGGATCACAAAAGGATAGGCCCATTTAGAAAAAATCCAAGTTTGATCAATATTTCCTTCATGCGCTTCTTCAAAATTGGTCAACTTTAGCAATGCACATCTATTTCAATTTTAACCCTATGAGGGTATTCTAGGACTTTTTAGAGAGCTTAGGATGTCCTCTAAATAAACCTTTTGGTTTCATATCAATTGGATCTTCCATGTTCATGTAAGGAGCTTTGACCCAAAAGGTGTTTTTGTTGACTTTTTGAAAGGATCTAGAATGTCTGAGCTTATATCTTTCAATTTATGCATTTCTTAAACTTGAGGGATGATGAGAAGTTGTAGGGAATTGGATTCTCTTCAAAATTAACCTTAGTGGAAAAATTTCTGATAGAGTATGAGAAAGTTATGGCTCGTCAAAGTTCAGTTGACTTTTCCTATAGAACCCCTAATTAGCAATTTTTGACTTTTGATGAATTAGGAGAATTTCTTGAGGAATCATGATCAAACCTTGATCATATGATGGATCTAACTTCAAGATGTTTATGTTGACAAAAAATATTGAAGTTTGACTGTATATGGGCCATAATTGATTTTTGACCTAGTATAGTTGGGTTTCAAGCATTTGAGCAGTTGACTGAGCAAACTTGTAGTGCAAGGCATGAAATTTGTCATGGACAATCTTGAAGACATATTAGGACCGTGGAAAACATTTGAGACCATTGGAGCTCACACGTCTTGATGAGAATTGAAACCCTAGTTAGAGGTTCATTGCCTTAGGAGGAGAATTTGTATGGTCAATTATTAGTCACCTTGAGCAATTTTAAGACCTTAATGGGCATGCCTTGAGTAAAATGAGAGGGGAAATTTTGGGATACAACACTGTGCCTACTTTTCTGGGATATATTTTGCACTCTCTTCACACTCGTACTATGAGATAGCGAGGGATTCTCATGTGTTGCACACCTTTATTATCTAGGTGGTTTATTTCGTGCCTTCCCCGATTAGTGAAGAAAAATGAACAAGGTTTGAGGTGGTCTCAAAGGATGATGTCACTCTCTCATTCAGATATCTATTGGTGTTCCCAATCTCAGGAGGAAATCACTATTATTGAGCGTGTGGGGAATTCCCTAATGTGCCACTCCTTGGAATAATGGGAGGTATTACCTACAACCATTCTCTAGCTCTACGTCAATTTGGATATACTCGAAGAAACGGTCCTCATGATATGCTTATCTAGGGTATTGTATTCATTACAAGAATGATCCTCAAGGTTAATGTCAAAGGTTTATACGTGCTTGGGGAATGGTGAATAAGATTGATAGCAAGGCTTTGGAACACAAAAACTCCATTCCTTTGGAGCCCTACCTCAGATGGGTGTGATCTCGTGCTCAAAAGCTTATAATGCCATATCCAACTTCCCTACCAGTAATTATGGAGCCTGTTGTTGAAGGATATATTCCTCATACCATTTTTCATCCAGATATGCCTACTAACCTTGAAGAGCTACAGAAGTCTTGGATCCAGTTGAAGGAAGAAAGGGACACCTTTGAGACTCAGTTATATGCTAGTGAGAAGAAAGTGTTAGAGCTGACAAAATGACTTCACGAAGAGCAGAGCCTTAACGCATATGTCAACACAAATAGAAATCGTCCATGGGAGAATTGAGTCATAATCTTTTTCTTTGTAACCCTTTTTGTTATAATTTGAGCTTACTAATAAGAATCTTTATTTCTGTTCCCTTTTGATTAACAAATTTAAATCCCACAAGGTCCTTAAAAACACTGCATATGCATCTACATGCCATATATATCATTGCATAACAGGTATCCAATCTAGGTTTCTCATCTTCTTACTTTTTATTTTAGATAAAATGGCTCTCGAACAGACAGTTAAAGAACTTCAGGCTCATAATGCTCACTTCTAAGAGATGTTTCTAAATTTAGCCAAGGGGATAGAAGAACTAAAGGCGCACATCAACGAGAAGGAGAAGAAGACAAAGAAACCAATCAACATCCTTAACACGGGGATATAGTTCATAGGTCCCGTAAAGAAAGCTCAAGATCTTGATACTCCATTAGACGAAGATGAAGAACTGTAAGAGTGTCAAAACTGAAAAAATAAATCATGATTCTGACATATATTTTATTGAAGAGGAAGAGGATTATTTGCATGAACAATATCCCCCTGCTGGAGAGAAGTATAAGTTGTTAGAAGAGCGTCTAAAAGCTATGGAGATCTAGAAGGGGCTTGACTTGAACTTTGAAGAATTAGGTTTAGTCTCGGGAGTCGTCATCCCTCCTAAATTCAAAACTCCTACCTTTGCTAAGTATGATGGTGTTTCTTTCCCAAAGTTGCATTTGAGATCATATGTTCGAAAAATTCAACCACAAGCTACTGACAAGAAATTATGGTTGCATTTCTTTTAATAGAGTATGTCTAGAACACAATTGGAATGGTATTATCAACTCGAAGGTACCAATATCCATACCTAGGAAGATTTGGCTGCAGCGTTCTATAGACAATATCAGTATAATTCTAATTTGGCACCAACCCGCATACAACTACAGAGTATGTCCATGGGTTCTGAGGAAGGCTTTAAAGAGTACGCATAGAAATGGAGAGATCTGATAGGCAGATTTCAACCTCCTTTGGCTGATAGGGAATTGGTTGACAAGTTCATGAGTACGCTAACATGTCCTTTCTATAATCATCTACTTGGAAGTTCTTCATCCAGTTTCACTGAACTGATATTAACAGGGGAACATGTTGAGAATAGAATCAGAAGTGGTAAATTTTAGGTGGCTACATCTTCAAATACAGCGAAGAAGTCATACAATGGTAAGAAAGAATCTAATGTTGTGTACAACCAGAAGGGTCGTAATAAGAGTAATCGCAACCAATCTGTAGGGGCATATCTGATCTCTAATCCTGCACCAGTGCAACAACAACAAAACAATCAGCGTAGGCAGGATGCACCCAGAAGATAGTTCACAAAAATCAACATGCCGTTGTCTTAAGCATTGCAACACATATTGAAGGTAGAGCTGATTACATTGAAGGATCCTCCTCAGAATCCTAATACTTCCTCTCCTTGTTACAATCCCAATGCAAGGTGTGCCTATCATTCCAATAGTCTCGGGCATGACACTAACAGTTGTTGGGTGTTGAAAAATAAGATTCAAGACATGATTGACTCTAAGGAGATTGAGTTTGATCCTCCTGAGACTCCTAATATGATCACTGCACCTATGTCTAATCATGACAAATGAGTTAATGCTATTGATGATGTTTCTTATATTTCTGTTTTGAGTAACTTGACTACTCCTCTGATGATTGTTAAGAAGAAGCTATTACGAGCCGGTTTATTTCCGGGTTCCGTCAAAAACTGCTATTACTGTGTGTCATAATCCAATGGTTGTGTACTACAGAAATAAGGTATTCAACATCTGATGGATAACCATGTAATTCTATTTGAGAAGACTCCTTCTGTGAGAGCTTATGTAGAAGTATGTCTCAAGACCTGGAGCTTAAAGATGTGTCTGTGATTACAAATTCTAGTACTTCCGTAAGGATCACTTCTAAGGGTCCAGTGAAGATTACTGCCGAACCTAGGGTCTCTCCTCTGATCATTACCGCACTTGGGCCAATTTCATATTCCTCTGTCAAAGCTATCCCTTGGAATTATAGAGCTGATGTCTACTACCATGGCGTCAAGCAAGAACCATTGGTTTTCAAAGATGAAAATACTAAAGTTACTGATCCCAATGTTGGCAATATTGTTGGGACTAGTAAGGTTACCAGAAGTGGAAGTTCTTCTCTCTAGAGATCTCTCCAAAGGCTATTACTACACCAGTTCGTATCACTACTACTAGATCAACTATTGAGACTCGAGGCAAAGAACAGATGACTGAGCTTGCCCAAAATGAGGCACCAAAAGAGGTTACTGTTAAAGATGCCTACAAGCGAGAGATGGAGGAGGTGCTAAAAATTATTCAAAAGAGTGACTATAAGATTGTTGAACAGTTAGGGAAGACACCCTCCAAAATATCTATGCTATCTCTGTTGTTATGCTCTGAAGCCTATGCTCGAGCTTTGGTAAAATTTCTAAAATATGCTCATCTACGGCAGGAAATCTCTGTTGATCAATTCGAAAATTGTGTTGCTAGCCTGACAACTGATAATGGGCTAGGCTTTTCTGATGCTGATTTAACTCCTGCGGGAAGGAACAATAATAAGGCCCTGCATGTCTCTATTGAGTGTAGGGGAACTACCTTATCTCATGTGCTGGTGGACACACATTCCTCATTGAATGTACTGCCAAAAGCTATTTTAGACAAACTTGACTGTGAAGGGATTGTGCTAAAACCCAGTGATGTTGTTGTGAGAGCTTTTGATGGTTCAAAGAGAATGGTGCATGGAGAGGTTGATCTTCCAATCAAAGTGGGTTCCCAGGTCTTTGAATTTATTTTCTATGTGATGGACATCCGTCCAGCCTATTCTTGTTTGCTAGGACGACCTTGGATTCATGGGGCAGGCGTTGTTAGTTTTACTTTACACCAAAAGTTGAAGTATCTCGTGAAAGGAAAAATCATTACAGTTTGCAGCAAAGAAGAATACATGGTGAGTCATTTGAACTCCTTCAAGTATGTTGAGATGGATGGTGAATTCCTCGAGACTCATTGCCAGATATTTAAAGTTATTCCTCCGACAACCCTTGTTGCTAAAGATGCTCCTACTACTCCTAAGATTACCAGGATGGCTTCTCTAAAAGACGCTAAAGCTGTGGTAGAAGTTGGTGGCACTATTTGGGGTCAGCTTCCTGACATTCCTTACAAGTCCGACAAATTTGGTTTGGGTTTCACCTTAGAGGCTTAGAGGGATGTTTGTTGTGCTCATGCTAATTCCAGAAGACCTCCATTCTGCATCAACAACAATGGAGTTAAAAAAATTCAAACCAACACTATGGAAGATGCTGATAGCGACTGTGACATAGACAGTTGGATTTTCCCTTCTATCGGCAATGGGCTCAACAATTGGAAGGCTGAAGACTTTATACCAATCTCTTTTAGTCAGGAGTAAATGTTATTTTCTGTTTTCTTGCTTGCAAGTTTTTGGTTATGTAATTTGAACAATCACTTTAAACCTTGTGCCTTACCCGGGGCACAATGTTCCATTTGTTAGGGGTGTCATTTTTCATCCACATATTTTCATTTAATAAATCATTGGATGTTTGCATTCAAATTTTGCGTTATTTGTCTTTCTTTTACTTTATTGCTTTCAAAATAACTATGTGTTCTTACACAAAACCACATAACAAATTGCATATTCACATCCACTCTAGGTCTCATTGATAACAATTATGTTATTGCCAATTATGACTTTGAAAATTCGATATACCAAGCCGAGGACGAAGGTGAAGAAGATTGTGAAGTACCTGGAGAGCTTGTTAGATTGTTAAAACAGGAAGAAAGAGCCACACAACCGCATGAAGAGCCAATTGAGGTTGTGAACTTTGGTACTGAAGAGGACAAGAAAGAAATCAAGATAGGTGCCAACCTAGAAGACAATGTCAAAAAGAGGTTAATCCAGATGTTACGTGACTATGTTGAGATCTTTGTTTGGTCTTATAAAGACATGCCAGAGCTCTATACTGACATTGTGGTTCACCGTCTACCGATGAAGGAAGGTTGTCCTCCTATAAAGCAGAAGGTTCATCGTATGCGTCCCGAGATGTCTGAAAAGATCAAAGTTGGGGTCATGAAGCAGTCCAGTCCAGGTTTCTTAGTTGTTATGTCCTATCCTCAGTGGGTTGAAAATGTTGTACTTATGCCTAAGAGGATGGTAAGGTGCGTATATGTATAGACTATAGGGATTTGAATAGGGAAAGCCCCAAAGATGACTTTCCGCTTCCACATATTGATGTTCTGGTTGACAACACCGCTCAACATAAAGTACTTTCCTTCATGGATGGATTATATGGTTATAATCAAATCAAGATAGAACCTAAATACGTGGAGAAGACTACTTTTGTCACACAATGGGGCACTTTCTGTTACAAATTTATGCCTTTTGGTTTGAAGAACGTCGGTGCAACATATCAGCATGTTATGGTAGCTTTGTTCCATGATATGATCCATCATGAGATATAGGTTTACGTTGATGACATGTGTTGTACCCCAAAAAGTTCCCTCCCATTTTTCAAGACAAATTTATTAAAGAAATGTCCTCATGCTCCTAGGGTTCTCAATTGCTCAAGACTATTCAAAGATTGATCAGACAAACCCTTCTCCTAAGCATTGACCTACAACTAGGGTTTTGTTTTTCTCAAGGAAATTTGGACTTATAATGCCTCAAGTGGATTTTAAGGTTTCTCATATGCTTCAAACAATCCTCATGCCAAGTTTCAAGCCTTGCAACACAAGTTTGCTCAGTCAATTACTCAGATGATTAAAAACCAGCTATATTGGACAAAAAGTCAACTTTGACCAATTTATAGTCAAATTTCAAGATTTTTTGTCAACATCAACATTTTAAAGTCACATTAATCATTTGATAAAGGGTTGATCATGATTCATCATGAAAACTTAAGATTCATCAAAAGTCAAAAATTACTAAATTAGGGTTTTCTTTAGGAGAAGTCCAATGAACTTTGACCAAGAATAACTTTCACATGCTTCATCATAAAATTCTCAACCAAATCCCAATTTGAAGCAAATTAAATTCTCTACATCTTTGTCTCTCTAAGCTCAAGGCCAAAAAATGCTTCATTTGAGAGATATGAGCCAAAATATTATAGATCATGTTAAAAGTCAACAAAAGACATTTTTTGTAAAAGCACTTTACATCAAGATAAATATTCAAATGGAAAAATTACCAATAAAAAGATTCTAGGGGACATCTTGAGCTTTCCAAAAAGTCAAAGATCACCTTCATATGATAAAAATTGAGTGAGATATAACTTGTGCAAGTTGGGCAATTTTGAGAAAATGCATGAAACTCAAATTGAGAAAATTTTAATTTTTGGGCTAATGGGCTTATCTTTTAAGGTCCAAACGTGTTCCTGACCTCATAATAGACCTCTAAGTACATTTATTTATTTGTGTGGTTTTTATTTCTTTTTATTTTGATTTTATTCAATTAAAAGTAAAATAAATCAAATAAAATATCAAATCAAAGATATAAGACGCATGGCTTTTGTTTTAGATCAAATCATCAGGCTAAAAATCAGATAACCAGCTAGCAAAAACATATGGGATTGATTGGTACATGATTGGATTAAAAAGGGAAGATTTCATGCAAAATTTCCAATTAAATATTTTGTCATGAAATACAAAGATTTGGCTCATGTTTGTTGACCTAATCCATGGCCTATAAATAAAGAATATATTTAGACATTCAAGGACATGAATCGGCCACAAGAACACACTCCCAAAAATTCAAAAAAATTTTAAAAACTAGCGAACGCATTGTTGTACCCCAATTTTTCCCCCTAAGATCCCTTCATCATACCATGTTGATTCACTCACAACAAGATCACACTAGGATTCTTGGTTCCCCTCCGTACTTTGAGTTTTGCTCCTTTTGAGGGATTACCGAGCACCTTGACTTATGTTCCTTTTATGATCATGAATATTGTTTTGTTTTCTTCATTTAACTAATAAAATACAATATTGGCTTGTCTTGCTTGTTATCATGTAGGTAAGGGCAATGAAATTTAACAAGTTACTCCATGGGTTCATGAGTTTATTTCCATGCCCTAGTCAATATAGCTTGAGAAGTTAAAACCTCACTATTGGATTGGTTTTTGGAGTATTGGCATGGCAAGGTTACTTTGGTTCATCACATTTCAAGGTTATTAGATTTGACTCAGAAGTACAAGGGTTTGATTGGAGAAGTTGTCATGTTTGGACAAGGCCTTGTTCCTATTGGTCACAAGAGTATATTTCTCTCAAAATTCAAGATATGGAAGTGGTTTTGGTGGCTATGAGTCTTCATCATCATCCTTAACAACTTCTATTCTCAAAACAAGAATATTGGTACAAGACGTTTGTTCAAAATTGTCAAAGTTCCTCAAGGCATTCTCTTGATCTAGAGGCTAGGGTTTTCAACTTCAAAGGAACATATCTTGCTCACCTTTTGGTATTTTTGAGTGATTCTAAAGACATCCTTCTCTTAAAAGGGTTATCAACAAATCACTTCAAAAATTCCAAAGAGGTTTCATGTGGAAGAAACTTGGTGAAGAAGGAAAGATTACAAGTCATCTAGATGAATCCACAATTTTACATAAGTAACTTCAAATGATCATAACTTGGTCAATTTTCATCACCTTGAGTCCATTATTTTTCCATAATGATATTGAAGATGTGAACTTTATGCCTTCTTTTATGTGCAAAGTGGAAAAATGGATGGAAGTTGCCTTAAATATGAAAAAGATTATAGGTCATTTTATGATTTTTTGCCAACTTCAACAAGTCATAACTTGCTCAATTTTTGGAGATTTTGAGTGGTTCAAGTTTCAAAATGTCATTCAAGAGATATACTTTATTCCATCTTTTTTGGTCAAGATCAAATTCCAAGTGGAAGGCTATGTTTGGATGCAAAAGATTATAGGTCATTTTTGAAGAAGAATTTGAAATATTTCTAAGTATGGAAAGTCAACCCTTTTTCTTCAACTTTGACTCAATGCAACTTTCAGCTCAAGCATCCATTTAATTCCATTCTTTTTCCACTGCAAAGCTTGTAACCTCATCTTTCCAAAGCATCAATAATCATGCCTTAAGACCCCTTGAGCTGAGAATGCCATAGTTTAAAAAATGGTAACTTGGAATTGAAGTTTCCTTGCAAGTCAGAATTTGAATTTCATATTACAACCTCTAAACCTCAAATTAACACATGTTTTGGGTCTAAATATGATTAGCCAACTTTCCCAAGTGGATTAGTGCATTAAAACACAAGAATTGGATGAGTTTTGATGAAGTTTGGATCACACTTCACTCGTGCATCAGGTTTGCACGAATTCCCTCCAAAACGCATCATTCACTCTTCCTTTTGATCCAATTTGCTTCTCTTATAAATACATGAACTATCCCATTCAATTTCTCAAGCTTGGATAGCCAGAATCACCATGCCAAACTTGCTCCATAACTCAATTTTCTATAACTTCAAAATCCATTCTCGAGCCTTTTTCAATCCAATTTTTCCATCAATTCACCTTCCTTGATCTTCACTGAAGCTAACCACATAATTACATTCAAGAATCGTTCCCTATATTGCTCCATAGAAGTCCAGTTTCAGAGCTCTACAACTCAACTTCAATAGGTAGATTCCTTCATCAATTCTTCAAAACTCTGATATCATTGTGTTGCTCTCATTTCCTTAGTTCTAGTCGCAACACTTACCTTTTACAGGAAACACGTTTTGACCATGAAATTTCAAATCCCTTTTCAAAACTTTCCCTCCAAATTGCTTGAGCCACAGTTTATATAAATTTGGCACAAGGGTGTGGTTGTCTTCGTCATGAAGAGACGAAGCGAATGACATAGGTCTGAGCTTCTAATTTTACAGTTTGAAAGACCTGCAATTCGTGATGGCTAGAGGTTGAAGATGACCAACGTGTCATCTTCCAACCGATGAAGGCGCGCCATCTGTATTTTTCAAATCTGATTTAATTAATGATTTTGTACATTACTCACTAATGACCATGATATACACAGCGCGCCAGATCCCTTGGATTTGATTACTAATGCGTTTTGACTCTTATCCAATGGTCCACATATTTTACTTTTATTTTTTTCTTCTGATTTTTATATTTTAATTGTTTTAAATTTCAAAAAATCATAGAAAATTCATTTTTAGTCCAAAAAATCTGAAAAAATTATGAAAAATATTTTTGATTATTCTCTTTCTGATTTTTATTTTTTCATAATTTAATTTTATGTTTTGGTATTTTTTATAAATTTTACACTTATTTGATTTGTTTTAAATGTTTAAAAATATTTTTATACATTTTAAAATTCTGAAAAAATTATGGAATGATCCAATAATATTGTGACAAATATTGGTGACCTTTTTTTATTTTTGTTTCTAACTTTACTATTTTTCACCATTTTTTTGTTTATTTTACCCATTTATTTTAATTTTAAAAATAGTATCTAACTTTAAAAAATTACCAAAAAATTTGTAAAATTACTTGAGCCTTTTTCTTATTTTTCTATGGTCTTACTTTTTATTTCTTGATTAATTTGAACATAGTTGATATTTTTCTCATTATTTTCTATTTTTAAAACATTTTTAAAATCCTTTTTTGTGTATGTTAAATGTGATATTATTTTGTGATTATTTTCTGGTTGATCTTGGGTTACGTTTTGGATCATGAACTTTATTAACATCATTGGATCCATGGTGTTGAGTTTAACTTCACAAAAATGGATGAATGATTTTAATAATAGTTTGATTAAAATTTAATTCAAATGTGGTTTGTATATTTTTTCCCCATCCCTCTTCATCGCATCCCCTTCTTATTGCACTAGATGTTATTGGAGCATGATCTCTATATCATGTCTCAAAACAAATGGTGCATATATTGCTATTGACCGGCCTCAAAATAGGTGCAACTTCTATATAAGTCCACTTATAATTGCTTAACATAGCGCTAAATTTTGTCCCGATTCGAATAAATGATCATTCGTGGCCCAAACTTATGATTGCAAGCCCAAGTATGTTAATTTGATCTCTTTGATCCAATAACTTTGAGATTCGTTGTGTGGAGGCTTTGGTTCTACACGGATCACTTAAACATCATTGATCATTAAATGGTACTTATGAGAATTCTAAATGGATGATATACTTGACAAAAAGCAAATGCAACTTGTTGTGTGGAGGCTTTGGTTCTACCAATCCTCTAATAAGTTCCAAATGTAAGTTTCAAGATGGTCATCCAACTAACCACTAATTATTAACTTGTTTTACCTTATGCTTTTATTCTTTTTTATGCTTTATGTACTATTTACTTTTAGCATTTACATTTCATGCCATTTTCATCTTTGCTCATTTGAGCATTTATTTTCTTGCCATTTTTACTTTGCTCACTTGAGCTTTTCTTTTCCTTTCTTAAGATACTTAATAATCAACATAAACCCTAAAAAATCTTTAATGGTACTTGGACTATTTGGTTACTATCCTTGGCATTATGGAGCATGGGACTTTTTCTTGGACTTAGGATTAGAAACCTTGGCCTATCTTGGAGACCTTGTGATCTTATCTGATTATTTTGTCTGGAGTTCTTGGGTATACCTCAAGACATTGGGTTGCTTGTTTGTTTTTGTGTGCAAGTTTTTATGATTACATTCTCTGTTTGTAATCTGGAATTCACCCGTATACAGCCGTTACTCTGCCCAATTTTTAAGAAGACTTAATACACTCGAAGTTTGGTTCTCTCAAGAGGTCTAGTATCTTGGCTTGCTTGGTTTCAATCCAAATAATGGGAATTCTATCTTGGCTCATAATGTCAAGTATTGGCTTTTTGTTGGTTAGATGGTTCTTATCCCTAGATTTTACCTTATGCTTTAGGATAGTCTCTTCTTCTCCTCCCATCTTCTTTAATTTCAAAGTCTTCTCCCCCCCTTTTGTAAACTCTTCTTGTTTTGAAACTTGAACCATTTTCATAATAAACTTGGACTGATGTCCATGCATTTTCAAAACATTTTCATAAATAAACTCCAACCAACTTAATAATACCTTGACATCTTTTTTTTGTGAGAAGACTAAAAGTTAATCAATCTCATTTCAAACCATTTTGCCACTTTGGCTTTGTACCTTTAAAGCTTTTCTTAAAAGATTAAACTCTTGTTGATCCTTGTAGTGATGCAAACAACTATACTTCTATAATATGTAGTGAAGAGAGATATTTTCCACTTGGGTGTTGAGTGAGGCATTGTTGATTTTGAAATCCAAGGCATATCCTCCATTTTGAGATAATGCAAATTCTCATTTCTCATGATTGTGGGTGGTAGGTATGTTTTCCACACGGACAATGATGATGATGTTTTATCTTATAAAATTAACCAACACATTTGTGTTTTAAATTTTTAAAAGAGGAACTACGTGTACCCTGATCCCCTGTTTCATGAAAGGTGGTACGTAGGCACTAAAGGTTCGCAACCACAGCGGGTGCAAAAATTATAAAAAAATATATTTCTTTTCTCACCTCAACCATCCATTTATATATAACAGTTTTTATAGCCAAAATATACAGATTTTACAAAGAGGCTCCTGCAGAGTACTGTAGATGTTTAGGGTGCTAATACCTTCCCTTTGCATAACCAACCCCCTTACCTTGAATCTTTCCCCCTCTTTTTGGGTTATTCGCTCTTTTCCCATTCCTTTGGAAACAATAAAGCGCGATGGAGATTTTTATTTTGATTTGTATAAAGTCTAGTCAATCTAATGGCTTAGTCTTTGAACATTTCTACCACTACAGAAAAATGGCGACTTCACTGGGGAAAGATTGACCTCTTGCTGGTCTATCCCTAAGTGAGTTAAGCATATATCTTTGTTTATATCTGTATATGTGCTATTGTTGTTTATGTGTTATATGTTATATGTATGTTTCTTTGGATTTTGCTGGTTTTCAGGATGCTTGGTGATTACTCATAAGTCCTATACCCGAACTTGGGCAAACTTTAAGATAGGACGGGCGGTATAGTCATGTTAACTTTGAGGGAGTAATCCCAAAAAAGGAGGCATGAGATCCCCCACTCAGTGGAGGCCCCTTTGACTGTAGTGTCATTTACCGAGTAATCGGGAAGACGTACTGCTTTCAACCTGGGAGCCTGCTGAAACTGAGGACCGTAGAATACCAAACCCATCTTGGCCTTTTAGGTGTAGTGCATAAGTTATGACGGAGTAATTCGGAAATAGTTTTCACGCAATACTACGCTTGGACGAGTTTTTATTGAGAATATTACTAATTACCAAGTTAATCAGGAAGTTGGTAATATCTGAAGGAAGGATGTAGACTCTGGGAACCTCTAGAACCTTGTTCGACAGGTGATAACTTTAGATCGATACCTTATGGGTAGTACCTTTGACCTCATGCTCGTGACGTTGAACCTATGAACCCTATATGTGTGATCTTGTGTGTGATTGTTGCATCATGCATGCACACATAAGCATCTTTCGAAGAAACCATATTTCAAGGGATTTAAAGGTTGACTATTTGTGAATATCTCAGGTACTTTCTAACCATGGATTCTGGAAAGAGAAAGACCAGGAAGTACAGTTTCAAGAATCCCAAGATAGATGAGTTGATCAGTCTAATTCCCAATATCGAGTGTTCTGCAGACTTTCGGAAGAAGTATGGGTCCATTATTCCTCTCATGAAGCTGAAGATAAAGGAGGGTATTCTCTCGACTTTGGTCCAGTTCTATGATCTGATGTATCATTGCTTTACTTTTCCCGACTATCAATTGATGCCTACACTGGAGGAGTATTCTTATCTGTTTGATTTACCTGTTACCGATCATGTTCCTTTCACTAGTTTGGAGGGTGAGCCAAAACCACATGAGATTACTGCTTTGATTTACCCGGGGAAGTCTGAGGTGGAAGCCCATATGACTACTAATGGGGGGACTAGAGGGTTACCAGCTCAATTCTTATTAGAGAAGGCTCGTTACTTTGCCAAAATGAAGAGCACAGTTTCTTTTGAGGCCATCTTTGCTCTACTTGCTTACGGGTTGTTCTTATTTCCTAATATGGACAAGTTTGTCGACATTAACGCTATCAGGATCATCATGATTGGGAACCCAGTTCCTACACTGTTGGGTGATGCTTATTACTCTATCCATCTTTGAAATTCTTATCATGGGGGGATGATCATCTCTTGCACGCCACTGTTGTACCGGTGGTTTATCTCTCATATGCCTCAGTCTGATGCTTTTTGGGATGTCAAGAAGGAACCCCGTTGGGCTCCTAAGATCACGACACTTACTCACTCAGATATTGATTGGTATCATCGAGCTTACCAGGATATAGAGATTATTGACTGTTGTGGTAGTTTCCCTAATGTACCTCTTCTTGCTACAAAGGGAGGAATTAACTATAACCCTGTTCTTGCACGGCGACAACTTGGTTATCCGATGAGGGATAAACCAAATAGTATTCATTTGAGTAGTTTCTTTTTGAAGGAAGGGGAAGACCATAGGGAAGCTAGGGAGAAGATTGTGAAGGCCTGGAGTCACATTCATAAGAAGGGTAGGAAGGATTTAGGACCTAAGGGTGTTGTTTCTTTGGAGCCATATCTTCAGTGGGTCCGATCGAGAGCCATTCAGTTAAAGATGTCGTATACCCGGGAGACACCCATGCCTGATCTATTTGTGAAGACCACTCTCCCTTATTAGATGATCTGGAGGAGCTGAAACTTGCTTTGGTTAGGATGCAACAGGAAAGGGATGCTTGGAAGAACAAGTTCCAAACTTTAGAGAGTTCCTGCAGAGCAGACCTGAAGGAGAAAGACGACTTGATTGAGATCCTCGAGAGTCGAGCGATAGAGTCTATGGAGAGGCAAGGGGATTTATTTTCTCCTAAGCCTCAATCAGGTGCTGATCACTCACTTCCTAATTCAGATGATTGGAAGGAGGTTACCACCAGATACGTGGAAGAAATCCAGAGGTTGAAAGCTCAAATTTCCAAACTCACGGGGAAGCGTCAGCGTATAAAGTGTTCTCCATCAGTTTTATTTCTCAGGATTCTATATTGTATTTTCATATTGTACTTGAGATCATTGAAACTTGTAATCCATTTTGGAGTTATTATAATAAAACTTTCAGTATTTTAAAAGATTTATTTTGATGTTTGCAATATGTCTATAAACCTTAAATCCCTTGAAATATTAAATAACAAAGTAAAAGATAACTACTGAAGCTTCTTTACTTCGTTCATATTTCACATATTTCTTGCATTAGTTATGCATACCCAGGTGTTTTACCAAGCTTCTTTACTTTGTTCATCAAGCTGACTCATCACTACAACACTCGGGCTAATTTCAAAAAGAAGATGGACAATTTGGAACAAGAGAATCGCGAGCTGCGCGAAGAAGTTTCTGCTTTGAAGGCCGACTTGGCCAATTTGACTACTATGATTGAAGCTCTGGTGGCTGCTCAGAATCAGCCACCGAGTGTTCAACCTCAACCAATAAGGGTAACTACTGAAGCTCCAACTGTTCCCGTATCTGCTACTCCGGCTGTTGTTCAGAACCGTATGCCTCAAGGTTATGCATGGGGAATGCCAGAGAATTTTGCACCTGAAGGTTTCAATCTTGGTCCTCAAGATACTCTAGTGGTTCAGACTATTGTTACTCCAGCACCTCCTGTGGTGCATGCTGTTCCTGCTGCACCTTCTTCACTGAATATGGTTTCGTTTGTTAATGATGATGTGTGTCATCCATTCCCTCCGCCGAGTGAAGACTCGGGTCTTTATGATTGAATGGATGATTTTCAAGAGCAGTTTGATAAGATGTAGAGAGAGATGAAGACCCTCAGGGGAAAAGAGCTATTTGGGCAGAATGTGAATGAGCTATGCTTGGTCCCAAATGTTAAGATACCTGCTAAGTTCAAGGTCCCGGAATTTGAGAAGTACAAGGGCAACACTTGCCCTCGTACTCACCTGGTGATGTACGTGAGGAGAATGTCTACCCATACTAATGATCAGCGTCTGCTAATTCACTTTTTTCAGGATAATTTGACCGGTGCTGCGTTGAAGTGGTAAATGAGTTTGGATAGCGCCAATATCCATACTTTTAATGATTTGGGAGAAGCATTCATCAAATAATACAAGTACAACATGGACATGGCGCCTGACCATGATTAACTTAGGGCCATGGTTCAGAAAGACATGGAATCGTTCAAAGAATATGCACAAAGATGGCGTGAGGTAGCCGCCCAAGTGATTCCTCCCATGGAAGAGAAGAAGATGACTAAGATTTTCTTGAAGATGCTGGGTGATTTCTACTACGAGAGGATGGTAGCAAGTGCGCCAAGTGACTTTACTGAGATGGTAGGAATGGGTATCCGCTTGGAAGAGGCTGTAAGAGAAGGCCGCTTGACGAAGAGTGAAGGATCTGGAGGTGTAAAGAAGCCATTGTATGGATTTACCAAGAAGAAAGAGGGAGATGAAAATGCTGTTATACAAGAGAGGAGGGTAAATGCTCCTAGAAGGAATTACCAGCGTCATCAGCAAGTCGCCTCAGTTACTCCCGTTATGAATGTCGCTCCAATTACCGTTGCTTATCAGAGACCGTCCCAGCAGGGGAATCAAGGGTCTAATCAGAGAAGGGAGAATTATGACCCTATTCCCATGAGCTATACAGAGCTACTACTGGCATAGATTTAGAAAAAGTTGGTCCAGACACGACCACCTCCCGCCATACTGTCACCATTGCCTTGGTATTACAAGGCAGACCAAACATGTGCTTTTCATCAGGGAACACCAGGGCATAATGTTAAGAATTGTTATCCGTTGAAGAATGAGGTGCAGAAATTGGTAAAGTCCAGTGTTCTATCTTTCAAGGACATGGGACCTAATGTGAAAGATAATCCTCTACCCAAGCATGGGGGAGTAAATGCTGTAAATATGGTGGCAGATTGTCCAGGCAATTTCTGTATTTTTGACATTAATCTGGTTAGAGGATATTTGGTGAAAATGCATGCAGACCTCTGCAAATTTAGCTACTATACGCATAAGCATGCTGGTTGTGCTACTTGCAGTACAGATATACAGGGTTGCAATAAGATAAAGGCTGATTTACAAGAGATGATGGATGAGGGCCTAATCCATATAATCAGGCCTAGGGCAGAGTATGAAGAGGAAGTGAATATGGTTTCTGGATGTCCTGGTGAGTTCATAATTTTTGATGTGGAGTATGTGAATGAGGATCTCGTGCAGTTGCATGCTACCTTTTTCCATACGGCTGGTCAGGTGGAACACCAATATGGATCTTTCCTAGTTTGCTGTCGAGACCCCCGAGGATGTTTAATCGTGAAGAGGGGTGTTCAGTTGCTGTTAGACAATGGAACTATCAAGATCACAGGTCAGAGGGATGATTATCATGAGGTTGATATGGTTGAGGTTTGTTTAATGGAAGAAGAGTCAGAGGAAGAGTATGCCTCAGCGGATGAGTACTTCTCTTCGGACAAAGGTTTGTTTTTCGGAAATGACTTATTGATGACTGGTTGTGTTGAAGAAGGGGTAAACGTCATTGTGCCTTGTTTTGGTGCACCCACCCATTTTGAAGTGGAGTATCATAGCAAGCCAGTTGTTACCCCATTGGTAATTAGTTTGTCAGGTCCTATCCCCTACAAATCAGATAAGGTTGTGCCTTACAAATACAATGCTACAATCTTAGAAGATGGAGTGGAAGTTCCCATCCAGCCAATGCCTGGTATTGGAAATATAGTTGAAAACAACAGAGTGACCCGTAGCGGTCGCGTGTTTACGCCGGTGGTTCGGAGAGACGTTGCTGCTGGAAAGAAAGTTACTGAGAATGATGAACCTAAGAAGACTACAAGAGAGACTAGAAGAGCTATGCTAGAGAAAGAAGTGGATGATATTTTGAAGATAATTAAGATGAGCGACTACAAAATTGTAGATCATCTACTGCAGACTCCTTCAAAGATATCTATCTTAGCTTTATTAATGAACTCCTCTGCTCATAGAGAATCCTTGATGAGGGTACTGGACCAAGCTTTTGTGGAGAGTGACATGCCAATATATCAATTCATCAGCGTAAATGGAAACATTACGAAATGTAATAACTTGAGTTTATGGGATAATGAATTACCAGATGAAGGGAGGAATCACAACATGGCTCTCCACATATCTATGAACTGCAAGAATAATTCGCTATCCAATGTGTTAATTGATAATGGATCCGCGTTGAATGTTATACCGAGGAGTACTCTCATGAAGTTAAAATATCAAGGAACACCTATGCGCCTGCATGGCATCATTGTGAAAGCGGTTGATGGATCGAGGAAATCTGTCATCAGTGAAGTGGACTTACCTATCCATATAGGACCACATTTGTTCTAGATAACCTTCCAGGTCATGGACATTATTCCCGCATATAGTTGTTTGCTAGGACGACCATGGATACATGAAGTAGGGGCTGTCACTTCAACTTTACACCAGAAGCTGAAGTTTGTGCGTGAAGGGAAGGTAGTGATCATAAATGGGGAGCAGGCATTGTTGATATCTCATTTGTCCTCCTTCAGTATTGTAGAATCAGATGAAGCTGCTGTTGGAACCCAGTTCCAAGCCCTATCCATTGACAACATAAGGGGAAGTGATAATTCCATGGCCTCGCTGAAGGACGCGCAACAGGTCGTGCACAATGGTCCTAGTGCAGTTTGGGGACGAATTGTGGATCCACCTGTGAACAAGAACAAAATTGGCTTAGGTTTCTCTTCGAAGAATGGCAAAGGCAAAAGTTTGATGTAAAAGTCTACCATGAGCAGCTATCATGATGTTTTCCGTAGCGGAGGTTACCTCCATCCAACTGATTCTGGAATTAATGTTGTTGAGGAGGATGAAGCAGAGCAGGAAGTGTCGAATTATATGACGCATGGAGTCAGGGTTCAGAACTGGATCACCATTGATGTTCCCTCTTGCATACATGTTTCAAAGTAATTTGATTTGTTAATCTTTATTTTGAAAATCTTTCACTCTGCCCAAGGTGGAAGTATTAATGTTGTAGGGCTTATCTGTTTGCTGTGACTGTTAAGATCATTAATAAAAGTTGTCTTAGCTTCCCGAATTGTGCTTTTATTTTTTGCTTTTTCTTGGAAAATGGTAATAAAAAAACCTTTCAAAATAAATAATAACTGAAATTCAATATGCATGATCACTTGTTATATGTGTCAGTTTCTAAATGCAATCACAAATCATATGTGCAGATTAATTAAAAAAACCCGTAGAATACAATGACCTGCACCCTTTCCCAACTTTGAATGTCATGTGTATGGGGCCAAAGAAGAAGACTATGATGATATTCCAGAAGAGATCTCACGGTTGCTTGAGCACGAGGAAAATACCATTCAGCCATATAACGAGCCATTGGAAGTAATCAATTTGGGTTCAGAAGAAGATCTGAAGGAAGTCAAGATTGGAGCGTCGCTGCATCCTGATGTGAAGAGCAAGTTGATTGAGTTGTTGAAGGAGTATGTGGATATTTTTGCTTGGTCTTACCAAGATATTCCTGGTCTAGATACAAATATTGTTGAGCACCGTTTGCCGTTGAAGCCAGAGTGTCCGCCAATTAAACAAAAGTTGAGAAGAACTCACCCAAATATGGCAGTAAAGATCAAAGAGGAGGTTCTAAAGCAGATTAATGCTGGTTTTCTTGTGACGTCAATGTATCCTCAATGGATTGCCAATATTGTCCCAGTGCCGAAAAAAGACAGAAAAGTCCGCATGTGCGTAGATTACAGAGATCTAAATAAGGCTAGTCCAAAAGATGATTTTCCATTGCCGCATATCGACATGTTAGTGGATAGCACAACAAAATTCAAAGTATTCTCGTTCATGGACGGATTTTCCGGGTATAATCAAATAAGAATGGCTCTAGAGGACATGGAAAAAACAACGTTTATCACACCCTAGGGAACATTCTGTTACAGAGTGATGCCCTTCGGGTTGAAGAACGTTGGTGCAACGTACCAGAGGGCTATGACAACCCTATTCCATGATCTGATGCACAAGGAAATTGAAGTATATGTTGATGATATGATTGCCAAATCCTAGACTGAAGAAGGGCATATAGAAGATTTGTTGAAGCTGTTTCAGCGTTTGAGGAAGTATCGTCTCCACTTGAATCCAAATAAGTGCACCTTCAGTGCTCGATCAGGAAAATTATTGGGTTTCATTGTTAGCCAGAAAGGAATTGAAGTTGACCCTGATAAAGTCAAAGCAATTCAAGAAATTCCAGCACCAAGAACTGAAAAGAAAGTCAGAGGTTTCCTCGGGCGTTTGAATTATATTTCTAGATTCATTTCCCACATGACTGCAACATGCGAACCGATCTTTAAGTTATTAAAGAAAGATCAAGGTTGTGAGTGGACAGATGACTGCCAAAGGGAATTTGAGAGTATTAAAGAATATCTTCTTGAACCTCCTATCTTGCTCCCTCCTGTAGAAGGAAGACCGTTAATTATGTATCTGACAGTGTTAGATAAATCCATGGGTTGTATTCTGGGACAACAGGATGAAACAGGGAAGAAGGAGTTTGCCATTTATTATCTCAGCAAAAAATTCACTGATTGTGAGTCGCGGTATTCCATGCTGGAAAAACTTGTTGTGCTTTGGTCTGGGCGGAAAAGCGTTTGCGGCAATATATGTTGAATCACACCACTTGGTTGATCTCCAAAATTGATCCAATCAAGTACATTTTTAAAAGCTTGCTCTTACTGGGAGAATTGCCCGCTGGCAGATGTTGTTATTTGAATATGATATCGAATACCGCACTCAAAAAGCTATTAAAAGTAGTGTGTTAGCAGATTATCTTGCTCACCAACCAGTGGAAGATCACCAGTCTGCAGAATATGAATTCCCCGATGAGGATGTGATGTTCCTGAAAGTGAAAGATTGTGATGAACCATTACCTGAGGAAGGTCCTGACCCTGAATCTCGTTGTAGTATGATAATTGATGGAGCTGTGAATGCTTATGGTAAAAGAATTGGTGTTGTGATTGTCACTCCTCATGGATTGCACATTCCTTTTACTGCAAGTTAACATTTGATTGCACTAATAATATGGCAGAATATGAGGCTTGCATCATGGGTCTCGAAGAAGCTATTGATCTCAGAATAAAAATTCTCGATGTGTATGGTGATTCAGCTTTGGTAATAAATCAGATTAAAGGAGAATGGGGCACTCGGCACCCTGGCTTGATCCCTTACAAAGATTAGCTAGAAGATTATTACCCTTCTTCAATAAAGTTGAATTCCATCACATCCCTAGAGATGAAAACCAAATGGCGGATGCTCTGGAAACTCTGGCTTCTATGTATCAAGTGAATACTTGGAATGATATACCCTGAATTGCGGTTTGATGGATGGATAGGCCCACTCATGTGTTTACAGCAGAGGAGGTAGCAGATAAAAAACCCTGGTATTATGATATCAAGCATTTTCTTCAGACTCAGGAATCCCTGATTGGTGCATCGAAGAAAGATAGAAAAACACTGAGAAGATTGGTTGGCAGTTTCTTCCTCAGTGAAAATGTGTTGTACAAGAGAAATTATGACATGGTCTTGCTCAAATGCATGGATAGACACAAAGTAGACATGTTGATGCATGAGATTCATGAAGGTTCATCTGGCACTCATGCCAATGGACATTCAATGGCTAAAAAGATGCTAAGGGCAGGTTATTATTAACTGACAATGGAATCTGACTGTTACAAATTTGCAAAGAAGTTCCATAAATGCCAGATTTACGCAGACAAGGTCCATGTGCCTCTGACACTCCTCAATGTGATTTCCTCCCCGTGGCCTTTCTCTATGTGGGGTATTGACATGATTGGGATGATAAAACCCAAAGCTTCGAATGGACACCGTTTTATCTTGGTAGCAATTGATTACTTCACCAAGTGGGTGGAGGCTGCTTCATATACCAATGTTACTAAGCAGGTGGTTTGTGCGCTTCATTAAGAATAATCTTATATGCCGGTATGGTGTGCCGAGCAGAATCATCATTGAAAATGGCTCAAATTTGAACAACAAGATGATGACAGAACTGTGCGAAGAATTCAAGATTGTCCATCACAATTCATCTCCATACAGGCGTAAGATGAATGGGGCTGTTGAAGCTGCCAATAAGAATATCAAGAGAATTATCCAGAAAATGGTTGTTACTTATAAGGATTGGCATAAAATGCTCCCTTTTGCTCTACATGGATATCGAACATCTGTCAGCACTTCAACAGGAACAACCCCGTTCTCCCTGGTGTATGGAATGGAAGCCGTACTCCCTATCGAGGTGGAGATTCCCTCTTTACGTGTAATAATGGAAACCAATTTGACAGAGGCTGAATTGGTCCAGAACAGGTTTGACCAATTGAATTTGATTGAGGAGAAGAGAATGACGAATTTGTGTCATGGCCAGTTATATCAAAGAAGAATGAAGAAAGCTTTTGATAAAAAGGTCAAACCTCGTGAATTCAGAGAAGACGACCTCGTGCTCAGGAAGATCATGTCTTTCAATGTTGATTCTAGGGGCAAGTGGACTCCCAATTTTGAAGGCCCATATGTTGTCAAGAAAGTCTTCTCTGGCGGTGCATTAATTCTTGAAACTATGGATGGCGAGGAGCTCCCACGTTCCATGAATGCTGACGCATTCAAGAAATACTTCGCCTAAAGAAATAAAAGAACAACTCGCTAAGCTGAAAACCCGAAAGGGCGGATTAGGCAAAAAAGGAGCATCTCGGTAGGCCGAAAACCCAAAAGGGCGGTCTAGGCAAAAATTAGAGACCTAAACAAAATAAATTTCCCGCTAAGTTAAAAACCCGCAAGGGCAGCTTAGGCAAAAGTTAGGGATTTTCTTGGAAAGTAACTACGTCAAACAAGACTTGATCGTTGAAGCAACAACCTTCTCGGATTCTCACCAAACTTCAACAAAAGCTGCTGCTCAGGATTTCAAAATTTGTTAGGGGGGATAGTGGTCATTGTATCTCAATGTATCTTTTCCATTATGTATTACCATTTCCCAAACTTTGTAATCACCTATGGAGTCTCTCCATTCGCAGACTACCATTCTATTAATGAAATTCTAGCTTTTACCCAATCCTTTGTGTTTCTTATTTTATTTAGCTTGCAAAGACTCCATTTATTACTGAAAATAACTTTCAAAGCAAAGAGATTAAATAACAAAATTGATTTTTCAAAAAAAAAAGATTTTTACAATTTACTTTTACTTTGAGATTTATGATGAAACAATGACAACAAAAATGGTGATTCCAGGAATGGACAAACTCTGGTTTTTTTGAGAAGTTTTGTTCCCCTCGGGAAGGTCTACTCGGGTTGTTTTCGCCGTATTGGGTTTATGGTTCCGGTATCCTCGGTCAAGTTTGGATTCATTTCTCCTTTTTCTGAGTTTTCATGATGTTAAGTTTCAATCCGCATTTTTCTCCACTGAAGTAGGCTTGAAATCCCCAGCGAAGTTTGGATGTTTCGGTGTCAGTCTTCTTTATTTGAGACTGGTCTTGCAATCTCCAATAGGCATGTTACTTTTGGAAAAAACACTTGTTTTCCTGATGAAGCTTGAAGGAGGATGTTCTACCCCGGTATCTCTTTGGTTTGTCTACCTCCGGATTATGTTTCTCCTTAGTAAAGTTAAAAGCAAGCAGTAGGTTTGGTTTCCGCAGCTGGCCTTTACCTTTCTTGGAATGATCATCTTGGTTGAAGCTTAGCCGGGTTTTGTTAGTGCCCGAGGCAGTTTTGCCTGGTTGTTCCCCATGTTGTGTATTTGTTTTGTCAGCATGCACACGATGACACTCATACATTCATACACTCATACATGCGTCATGCATAGCTAAAATTGACAAGTCATTGTTTATTGACATCTGTTAATATTTTTTGTTGACATATTACCCTGTTTTGTAGATTTACGTCGCCCTCACTTTAATAGAGCGTTGGTTTTAAGCAGAAAACGTATATTCTTTCAATTTCCCTACTGAGTTGTCCCTCATAGAAGATTTTTGCTTCCCGGTACAGTTCCTTGTTTCGACGGGTTTGGTTTTTCCCTCTTGAGTTTATTTCTCAAAGGATGAATTCAGGTTGACTGTTTCATTCCAATTTATTTCTGGTTTGGATCTGTGGTTCCCCGGCAATGCTATTCACTTTGGAATCGTGAAAAACTCCAAGCTTTGGTTGGTGCATTTATTTTACACAAGAAGACTTTATCCCCTTAGTAAGAACATCATGGCATCTCCCTAGGAAGTCATACCTCTTGCCCCAAAAAAGTCATTTCCTTTTACAATCCTCCGTGACCACAAATAGCAAGTTCTCTTTATTTGAGACAGCTTATGTATTATCCTTTCCAGGCAGAGTTACCTTGGTTAATGAAGAAGTTGAGACCCGTTCTAGGCGAAACACCAGAATCTTGGGTAAACTTATTATCTATTTGCTATCTTCAGTGAATGTTGATAGTTCATCATTAGTGAACGATGGTGATATGATGTTTTCTCTTTCTACCTTCAGTGAAAGTTGGTAGACCATCGGCAGTGAACGTCGATGTTTATCATCTTTTTTCTATCTTCAGTGAATGTTGGTAGTTCATCATCAGTGAACAGCGGTGATATGGTATATTTCTCTTTCTACCTTTAGTGAAAGTTGGTAGACCATCGCCAGTGAACGTCGGTGTTTGTTATCTTTTTGCTACCCACAGTGAACGTTGATAGTTCATCATTAGTGAATGGCGGTGACATATTTTCTCTTTCTACCTTCAGTGAAAGTTGGTAGACCATCGGAAGTGAACGTCGATGTTTGTTTTCTTTTTGCTACCCTCAGTGAACGTTGGTAGTTCATCGTCAGTGAAAGGCGGTGATATGATATTTTATTTTTCTACCTTCAGTGAAAGTTGGTAGACCATCGGCAGTGAACGTCGGTGTTTATTATCTTGTTGCTATCTTCAATGAACGTTGATAGTTCATCGTTAATGAATGGCGGTGATATGATATATTCTCTTTCTACCTTCAGGGAAAGTTGGTAGGACATTGGCAGTGAACGTTGATGTTTGTTATCTTTCTCTCTGCCTTCAATAAACGTCGGTAGCTTCGCCTTTAGTAGAAGTTGGTGTGTCCTTTGACCATTCTACCATCCTCTCTGATTCAGGTCTCTGGGTCCACCAGTGATTTATTTTCCTGGTGGGAGGTGCTCCTTTGTTTCTTTAATATTGTTACATCCCCTGTGTTATTTTTGCATCTCTTTGGTCCCGTTCATATGCATTCATGATCATAAGCATTTGCATGGCATCTTAGGGCCAAAAATAGGGTTTGTTTTTATATTTAAGTATCTTCGATCGCGTCGACACGAAGATTTTTTAACCTTCGTATCTTCGGATAGAAGAAACTTAAATAAGGGCAGCTGTTGTACTCCAATTTTTGCCACTAAGATCCCTTCATCATACCATGTTGATTCACTCATAACAAGATCACACTAGGATTCTTGGTCCCCTCCCTACTTTGAGTTTTGCTCCTTTTGAGGGATTACCAAGCACCTTGACTTATGTTCCTTTTGTGATCATGAATATTGTTTTGTTTTCTTCCTTTAACTAATAAAATACAATATTGGCTTGTCTTGCTTGTTATCCATGTAGGTAAGAGCAATGACATTTAACAAGTTACTCCATGGGTTCATGAGTTTATTTCCATGCCCTAGTCAATATAGCTTGAGAAGTTTAAACCTAACTATTGGATTGGTTTTGGGAGAATTGGAATGGCAAGGTTGCTTTGGTTCATCACATTTCAAGGTTATTAGATTTGACTCAGAAGTAGAAGGGTTTGATTGGAGAAGTTGTCATGTTTGGACAAGGCCTTGTTCCTATTGGTCACAAGAGTATATTTCTCTCAAAATTTAAGATATGGAAGTGGTTTTTGTGGCTATGAGTCTTAATCATCATCCTTAACAAGTTCTATTCATAAAACAAGAATATTGGTACAAGAAGTTTGTTCAAACTTGTCAAAGTTCCTCAAGGCATTCTCTTGATCTAGAAGCTAGGGTTTTGAACTTCAAAGGAGCATATCTTGCCCACCTTTTGGTATTTTTGAGTGATTCCAAAGACATCCTTCTCTTCAAAGGGTTATCAACAAATCACTTCAAAAATTCCAAAGAGTTTTCATGTGGAAGAGACTTGGTGAAGAAGAAAGATTACAAGTCATCCAGATGAATCCACAATTTCACATAAGTAACTTCAAATGATCATAACTTGGTCAATTTTCATCACCTTGAGTCCATTATTTTTCCATAATGATCTTGAAGATGTGAACTTTATGCCTTCTTTTATGTGAAAACTGGTAAAATGGATGGAAGTTGCCTTAAATATGCAAAAGATTATAGGTCATTTCATGATTTTTGGCCAACTTTAACAAGACATAACTTGCTCAATTTTTGGAGATTTTAGTGGTTCAAGTTTCAAAATGTCATTCAAGAGATCTACTTCATTCCATCTTTTTTGGTCAAGAGCAAATTCCAAGTGGAAGGCCATGTTTGGATGCAAAAGATTATAAGTCATTTTTGAAGAAGAATTTGAAATATTTCTAAGTATGGAAAGTCAACCCTTTTTCTTCAACTTTGACTCAATGCAACTTTCAGCCCAAGCATCCATTTAACTCCATTCTTTTTCCATTGCAAAGCTTGTAACCTCATATTTCCAAAGCATCAAGAATCATGCCTTGAGACCCCTTGAGCTGAGAATGCCATAGTTTTAAAAATGGTAACTTGGAATTGAAGTTTCCTTGCAAGCCAGAATTTGAATTTCATGTTACAACCTCTAAACCTCA
Organism: Vicia faba; assembly: GCA_948472305.1. Lineage (NCBI taxonomy): Eukaryota > Viridiplantae > Streptophyta > Magnoliopsida > Fabales > Fabaceae > Vicia > Vicia faba. The sequence goes on along the minus strand of OX451739.1, from coordinate 84,216,041 downwards.
AATTAACACGCGTTTTGGGTCTAAATATGATTAGCCAACTTTCCCAAGTGGATTAGTGCATCAAAACGCAAGAATTGGATGAGTTTTGATGAAGTTTGGATCACACTTCACTCGTGCATCAGGTTTGCACGAATTCCCTCCAAAACACATCATTTACTCTTCCTTTTGATCCCATTCGCTTATCCTATAAATACATGAACTATCCCATTCAATTTCCCAAGCTTGGATAGCCAGGATCACCCTGATAAACTTGCTCCATAACTCAATTTTCTGTAACTTCAAAATACATTCTCGAGCCTTTTTCAATCCAATTTTTCCATCAATTCACCTTCCTTGATCATCCCTGAAGCTAACCACATAATTACATTCAAGAACTGTGCCCTATATTGCTCCATAGATGTCCACTTTCAGAGCTCTGCAACTCAACTTCAATAGGTAGATTCCTTTATCAATTCTTTAAAACTGATATTATTGTGTTTCTCTCACTGCCTTGGTTCTAGTCGCAACACTTACCTTTTACTGGAAACACGTTTTGACCATGAAATTTCAAATCCCTTTTCAAAGCATTCCTTCCAAATTGCTTGAGCTACAATTAATATAAATTTGGCGCGAGGGTGTGGTTGTCTTTGTCTTGAAGAGACGAAGCGAATGGTATAGGTCTGAGCTTCTGATTTTACAGTTTGAGAGACCTGCAATTCATGATGTCTGGAGGTTGAAGATGAATAACGTGTCATCTTCCAACCAATGAAGGCGCACCATCTGTATTTTTCAAATCTGATTTAATTAATGATTCTGTACATTATTCACTAATGACCATGATATGCACAGCGCGCCAGATCCCTTGGATTTGATTACTAACGTGTTTTGACTCTAATCCAATGGTCCACATATTTTACTTTTATTTTCTTTTTCTGATTTTTATATTTTAATTGTTTTAAATTTCAAAAAATCATAGAAAATTCAATTTTAGTCCAAATAATCTGAAAAAATTATGAAAAATATTTTTGATTATTCTCTTTCTAATTTTTATTTTTTCACAATTTAATTTTATGTTTTGGTATTTTTTTAAATAAATTTTACACTTATTTGATTTGTTTTAAATGTTTAAAAATATTTTTATACATTTTAAAATTCTTAAAAAATTATGAAATGATCCAATGATATTGTGATAAATATTGGTGAACTTATTTTATTTTTGTTTCTGACTTTACTATTTTTCACCATTTGTTTGTTTATTTTACCCATTTATTTTAATTTTAAAAATAGTTTGACTTTAAAAAATTACCAAAAAATTTGTAAAATTACTTGAGCCTTTATCTGATTTTTCTATGGTCTTACTTTTTATTTTTTGATTAATTTGAACATAGTTGATATTTTTCTCATTATTTTCTATTTTTAAAATATTTTTAAAATCCTTTTTTGTGTATGTTAAATGTGATATTATTTTGTGATTATTTTCTGGCTGATCTTGGGTTAGATTTTGGATCATGAACTTTATTAACATCATTGGATCCATGGTGTTGAGTTTAACTCCACAAAAATGGATGAATGATTTTAATAATAGTTTGATTAAAATTTAATTCAAATGTGGTTTGTATATTTTCCCCCATCCCTCTTCATCTCATCCCCTTCTTATTGCACTAGATATTGTTGGAGCATGATCTCTATATCATGTCTCAAAACAAATGGTGCATAGATTGCTATTGACCGGCCTCAAAATAGGTGCGACTTCTATATAAGTCCACTTACGATTGCTTAACATAGCGCTAAATTTTGTCCCGGTTCGAATAAATGATCATTCGTGGCCCAAAATTATGATTGCAAGCCCAAGTATGTTAATTTGATCTCTTTGATCCAATAACCTTGAGATTCATTGTGTGGACGCTTTGGTTCTACCAATCCTCTAATGGATCTACAACACCTTTGGTCAACGCGGATCACTTAAACATCGTTGATCATTAAATGGTACTGATGAGAATTCCAAATGGATGATATACTTGACAAAAAGCAAATGCAACTTGTTGTGTGGAGGCTTTGGTTCTATCAATCCTCTAATGAGTTCCAAATGCAAGTTTCAAGATGGTCATCCAACTAACCACTAATTATTGACTTGTTTTACCTTATGCTTTTATTCTTTTTTATGCTTTATATACTATTTACTTTTAGCATTTACATTTCATGCCATTTTCATATTTGCTCATTTGAGCATTTATTTTCTTGCCATTTTTACTTTGCTCACTTGAGCTTTTCTTTTCCTTTCTTAAGATACTTAATAATCAACATAAACCCTAAAAAATCTTTAATGGTACTTGGACTATTTGGTTACTATCCTTGGCATAATGGAGCATGGGACTTTTTCTTGGACTTAGGATTAGAAACCTTGGCCTATCTTGGAGACCTTGTGATCTTATCTGATTATTTTGTCTGGAGTTCTTGAGGTTTACCTCAAGACATTAGGTTGCTTGTTTGTTTTTGTGTCCAGGTTTTGGTGATTACATTCTCTGTTTGTAATATGGAATTCACCCGTATACAACCGTCACTCTGCCCAATTTTTGTGAAGACTTAATACACTCGAAGTTTAGTACTCTCAAGAGGTCTAGTATCTTGGCTTGCTTGGTTTCAATCCAAAGAATGGGAATTCTATCTTGGCTCATAATGTCAAGTATTGGCTTTTTGTTGGTTAGATGGTTCTTATCCCTAACTTTTACCTTATGCTTTAGGATAGTCTCTTCTTCTCCTCCCATCTTCTTTAATTTCAAAATCTTCTCCCCCTTTTGAAAACTCTTCTTGTTTTGAAACTTGAACCATTTTCATAATAAACTTGGACTTATGTCCATGCATTTTCAAAACATTTTCATAAATAATTTCCAACCAACTTAATAATACCTTGACATCTTTTTTTTGTGAGAAGACTAAAAGTCAATCAATCTTATTTCAAACCATTTTACCACTTTGGCTTTGTACCTTTAAAGCTTTTCTTAAAAGATTAAACTCTTGTCGATCCTTGTAGTGATGCAAACAATTATACTTCTACAATATGTAGTGAAGAGAGATATTTTCCAATTGGGTGTTGAGTGAGGCATTGTTGATTTTGAAATCCAAGCCATATGCTCCACTTTGAGATGATGCATATTCTCCTTTCTCATGATTGTGCGTGGTAGGTATGTTTTCCACACGGACAATGAAGATGATGTTTTATCTTATAAAATTAACCAACACATTTGTGTTTTAAATTTTTAAAAGAGGAACTATGTGTACCTTGATCCCCTATTGCACGAAAGGTGGTACGTAGGCACTAAAGATTCGCAACCGTGGCGGGTGCAAAAAATATTAAAAAAATATTTCTTTTCTCACGTCCACCATCCATTTATATATAACAGTTTTTATAGCCAAAATATACAGATTTTACAAAGAGGCTCCTGCAGAGTACCGTAGATGTTTAGGGTGCTAATACCTTATCTTTGCATAACCAACCCCCTTACCTTGAATCTTTCCCCCTCTTTTTGGGTTATTCACTCTTTTTCAATTCCTTTGGAAACAGTAAAGCGCGGTGGCGATTTTTATTTTGATTTGTATAAAGTCTAGTCAATCCAATGGCTTAGTCTTTGAATATTTCTACCGCTACACGCGTGAGCTCTTTCTCCAGCAAGTTTCAATCAACCTTGAGCATTTCATCAGCTTCTTGAGACCTCCAGGAATCGTTTCCAATTTCTATTTAAACCTACAACATCTTAAAACTCTCCAACCAAACATCTCTAGTTTGCCCATGTTCTGTGATTTAAAACTACTTATTCATACAATATAAATGAATTATATGCATATATTCATGTTCATATTGATGTGTGGAACTATTTTTACGTATTTATTTTTATGTTTAGTGTAGGAACAACAAAGTGCCATTATTAGGGCACAATCTGATTTTTGTTTCGAAACACTATACAACCAGAGCTAGGGCTCTGACGCTTCTTTGATTCACATGTTTATTATATAATTATTGGTTTCTAATATATTAATAGATTGGAAATGCAGCGCGGTTGGTTGAGGCGAAGGCTTGTTAAGCGAGAGGGTGTGGGTTCAATCCTTGTCTTACAATGTTTTTGTTGTTATTTTCAAACTAACGTGCAAGTTTTACATATATTTATCAGTTCATGTTTTCAAACATCAACGAGCGCATGGCCTGGTGGTAAGGAGGCGTGCATGTTACTTTGGGGGCATGGGTTCAACACCCACCCCAGGAAAATTCTTTTTTTCTTATTTTCTAACCAAAATTCCTTTACTATTTTCTATTAACCCTAATTTCTTTCTTTTTCTTAATTAAACCCTTTTTAAATAATTAGCCATTAACCTTAAATCCTTTTTTCAAAACCCTAACATATTAGGATTAGTGTTTTTATTAATAATTAATTTTTTCTTGTATATTTTTTTATTTACAAATTAATTAATTAAGTAAACCTTTTTTCCTAAATATTAAAATCAATTAGAAATTTAGGGTTTTATTACTATTATCACTAAATTATTTTCTACAAAACATCAAAAATAACTTAGATCTTAGGTCATTTAAAACATTTTTTAAAACATTTTTCTTATTTTATTTCTTTATTATTTAATTTTCTTAGACAAAATGTATAGGACGCACTCTCTAATGTAATAGCGTAGATTTACTTTTCTGCGTTTTTTGTTATTATGTAATTTCTCACATGATGTAATAGCTTAGGACATTTATATTCCCGCACTTATATTTTTATGCTATGATTAGTAACTAGGATTTGTATGGAAAGATTAATAACTGAACGTAGAAAACCCTAATCTCAAGGTAATATAACTGAAAATGAACACTCTTCACACCTGCACCTCTAGGGTATCCTCTCTTGTTGCTTTACGATACTTGGTCATGTTCCTTGAAAGTAGGGTTACTTTAGCAAAAGACCCTTTCGAATAAAAGATCATAGTCCCTATATGACCCTTTGAAGTGGCCTACAAAAATGATCTAGTCCCTCCGATACAATTGCTAAAGTATCCTTACATCCTTTGATGACCACTCGATGACCCTACACCCGTCCTTTCACATCTAATAGATAGGGCTACTTACCAACTAATGGTACGTGTAGTACTATCTCTAAAGGAGAAGGAAAAGAATAAGAAAGATCGTTAGTGGGTAAGGAACTCTTAGTTGCTTGCTCATAACTTTTCTCACAAAACATTCACACATCACTTTCAAACAAATATTTTCAAAACACTTTGTACGCGCATTCTTGAGGAATGATACAAGAATCATTACAAAGTCAGCATTACATGGCTTTTTCAAAACATTTTCAAACAAATCACACACACAAAGCAAGTTTTCAAAGTGAGCTAAGAAATTAAGAGCCCGTAGATAACTACGGATGAAAAGGGTGCTAACACCTTCTCTTTTCATAACCTACCCCCAGAACTCAAAATCTATCAAAGGTCTTTCCTGTTCTTTTCACCTTTCATAAATATTGGATTAAAGAAAAGTCAGTGGCGACTCTTGTTATCCGCACATTTGGATAAAACCAAAAAAGTCAGTTCTCCCACCATATTACAGAATTGGCGACTCTGTTGGGGAATGCTTTAAGAAAAGAGGGGTTACCTTAAGAGTTAGATCACTTTACTTGCTTTAACTGTATGCTTTGCTTGCTTTACTTTAGGGGTTTTTGTTTGGGTTTATTGCTTGTAAGATCATACACCCGGATCTAGGAATTCCTTAGGTAAGTAACAATAGATCATAAAGACTGTATGGCGTAGAGTGATATGGTTAAAATGATGGCTACGGTTAGTGTGACACTTTGGTTTATATTGATGTTCCTTGAGTCAGTCAAGGATAACATTAGGCTTCTGCGTGGTGTTGTTAACATTGAATTACTTTTAGAACCTTAATTGACCCATCTTGGCCATTAGAAAGTAGTGAGATGGTCAGCTTTGGTGCAGTACAAGGTTGGTTGATACTCGAAACTACGCTCATTGAAATTCGACTCTCAGAATGTTTTAGTGGCAAGTCAGTTGTCGTGCTAAAATAAAATATGCGAGAAAGATCGGTGATATGAGATTCCTAGAACATGGTTACTATTTTAGGACAGGTTGAGCCAACTTAACTTCAATGCGGAAGAGTACTTACCTATGGACTTCATGCAAGCCTTTAAACCTAAGTCTTTTATGTGACTTGTTTGTGTTTGCTACCTATCTAACATGAATCATAGTATCATATCATCATAACATAACATTTTTACTAACCATTTTAAGGATCTTAGGGATTTATGGTGAAGGATTATCATAAGCCAGATTTATAGCAAGGGGAAAGAGGATTTATTTTCCTCCAGCCATATGTGCCGTCAAGATCAAAGTACATTCTCTTAAGTTAGAGTCTATGACCCACGTGATATGGTGACCTTGATTCTTATAGAAGGACGTTCAAATATGAAGACTCAAAGTTCTTCAGACAAAGCTGCAACCAGATTCAATTTCTAATATTTCAAATTTAAATCCCACGAGATCCTTGACAATAATGCATATGCATCTACATGCCATACATATCATTACATAACAGGTTTCCAAGACAAGTTTCTCATCTTCTTGTTGTTTATTTCAACAGAAAAAAATGGCTCTCGAACAGACAGTCAAAGAACTCCAGGCTCAGAATGCTCAGTTCCAAAAGATGTTCCTAAACTTAGCCAAGGGACAAGAAGAATTGAAGGCGCTCTTTACCAATGGGAATAAGAAGAAGAAAATGAAACCAATTGGAATCCTTAACATGGGGAGAAGATTCAGAGGTCCAGTCAAACAAGCTCGAGATCTTGATATCCCATCATACAAAGATGACAAACATGATGAAGATGGTAAAAGTGTTAAAACTAAAAGAAGCAATCATGGTGATGACAAATTTTCTAATGAAGAGGAAGATTACTTTTTGGATGAATAATAACCTCTGGTTGACGAGAAGTATAAGCTGCTGGAAGAACGTCTAAAAAATATGGAGATCCAGAAGGTGTCTGGCTTGAACTTTAAATATCTGGGTTTGGTCTCAGGAGTCGTCATTCCTCATAAGTTCAAAACTACTACCTTTGACAAGTATGATGGCATTTATAGCCCAAAGCTGCATTTGAGATCTTATGTTTGGAAAATTCAACCACACGCTGCTGACAAGAAATTATGGTTGCATTTATTTCAAGAAAGTCTGTCTGGAACACAACTGGAATGGTATTATCAACTCGAAGGAACCAACATCATACCTGGGAAGATTTGGTTGTAGCTTTCTATAAACAATATCAATACAATTCTGATTTGGCACCAACCTGCGTGTAACTATAGAGTATATCCATGGGTTCTGAGGAAGGCTTTAAAGAGTACGTACAAAAATAGAGAGATCTGGCAGGAAGAGTTCAACCTCCTTTGACAGATAGGGAATTGTTTGACATGTTTATGAGTATGCTAACATGTCCTTTCTATAATCATCTACTTGGAAGTTCTTCAGTCGGTTTCACCAAACTGATATTAACAGGGGAACATGTTGAGAATGGAATCAGAAGCGATAAAATCCAGGTGGCTACACCTTCAAATACTGTGAAGAAGTACTATAATGCTAAGGAAGAATCCAATGTTGTGTACAACCATAAGGGTCGTAATAAGAGTGATCGCAACCAATCTGTGGGGGCAGTGATGATCTCTAATCCTGCACCAGTGCAACAACAATAACAAAATAATCAGCGTAGGCAGGACACACCCAGAAGACAGTTCACAAAGATAAACATGTATTTGTCTCAAGCATTGAAACATATGTTGAAGGCATAGCTAATTAAATTGAAGGATCCTCCTCAGAAACTCAATACATGATCTCCCTGTTGCAATCCCAATGCAAGATGTGCATATCACTCCAACAGTTCTGGGAATGACACTAACAATTGTTGGGCTATGAAAAATAAGATTCAAGACATGATTGAATCTAAGGAAATTTAATTTGACCCTCCTGAGACTCCTAATGTGATCACTGAATGTGGGTGGTTGGTCAACTTATCAGGTTGGGAGACATTTTAGATCATTGTCTGATATGGTTGGTATGGATAAAGAGGATTGTGGTCATAAACCGTTCAAAACCAACAATGAATGGTTCAACAAAAAACCTTTATTTCTTTTGTTGAGAGAGTGCGGAAATAATTGAATGTGGAAGAGAGAGGCGATTACGTTCTAAAGGAGAAGTTTCGACTGATTAAAGAGAGATTGAAATGGTGGAGTTCTGAGGTTTTCGGGAGGATTTATCTGGAGGTGGAGGAGGGCATTATGGAGATGAATGAAGGAGATGATCAGATGGGTGTTGATGGTGATTCCAGGCGGGTAGATGGTTTAGATTTTAGGAGGTTGTCTTCTAGACGGTTTTATGTTGAAAATCTTAAGATTAAGGAGAACATGCTTATTTAGAAATCAAGGTTAAAATGGATTAATGTTAGAGAAAACAATAGTATCTATTTTCATAGTGTCATGAAAGGGAGGAGAAGATGTAATTTTCTTTGGATCCATTAGTTCGAATAGAGGGCTTTTGGAATCAGCAAGGGAGGTTAAGTGTAATGCGGCGGGAGAACTGACTCAGGTGTTTTGCATTTTATCGCAATGTTGCAGATAGCAAGAGTCGCCAATGACTTTTCTTTTATCCAATAAAGGAAAGGGTGAAAAGAACAGGAAAGACCTTTGAGATATTTTCTTGAGATCGAGGGGTAGGTTATGAAAAAGGAAGGTGTTATCACCCTTTTCATCCGTAGCTACGGGCTCTTAGTTGCTTGCTAGATCATTTGAAAATGCTTTGTTTGAAAATGTTTTTTATGATGGGTGTAAGTTTGAAAGTATTTTAAAAACACCTTTGTTTCAACAAACTTTATAATGATTCTCGTCTCTATAAGAATGTATACAAAGTGTTGGTTTTGAAACTAGTTCAAAGATATGTTTGTTTTTTTGAAGATGTTTTTGAAAGTGTAAGTGTGGAAATGGTTTTAGTTTGTGAGAAAGCAACTACAAGCGTCCTACCTACTCAAAAGGTCTATGTTCTTTTCCTCCTCCTTTAGATGTTGCTATCTTACCATTGATTTGGTAAGAAACCCCATCATTGGATGTGAAGGGACAGTCGTGGGTCATCGTATAGTCATGAATGACAATATTGTGAGATATCTTAGCATTTCTCTTAAGGGACTAAGATCATTTGTAAGGAAACATTCGTAGCATCATCGAGGGACTCTGATCTTTTATTTTGATTATTTTCGCTAAGATGGCTCACATGCACATCATGACTATTTTCTCAAGGCAACAAGTGGAGTTAACCCTAGAGGTGTAAGTGAGCAAGTGTTTATTTTTTCTTGCATTATCTTGTCTTGGATTAGGATTTTCTACGGTTGATTTTTTATCTTGCCATACACACCCTAATTACTAACATTTATGAAAGCAATAAAATTAAACCTAATTATCTATTACAAACCATATTGAATAGTTATGAAGCAAATATATAAAATATGTAAAAAAAACAGTGCAAAAGAGAGAGAAAATTAAATCTTTCGACATCATGTGTCAAAGCATGCTTATATGCATCGAACATATCCTTCTTTCGACCCTGTAATTCCAAATCGAACTCAGTATGAGTCAAAGTCGAATCACACACCCTTTTTTCCCTTTTGTTTGGGTCTGTAAAGCAGTATGTGTCGAAGCCTAAGGCTTTGTGTTGAATCATGTTGTAATTTTCACTCCAACATTGTTTTATGGTCTATACAGGTTAGTTCTTAACATATAATTGACAAGAAAGGAAGACAAACAAAAGGTTAGTTTCAAAGGCAATGGTTATTACATGTTATATTTAAAGATGAATCATCAATGATGCTTGAAACGAAGAGTTTAAAGTCAAGAAGACTTACCTTGAAGCTGGAATTTATGTTTCGAACTTGAGTTGCTGCCTTGAAGGTTCTTGAGTTTGAAAAGAAAATAGAGGTGTTGTTTTTGGTTCTGGGTTTAAGAGTGTTTTAAGGATTCAACATTCATGTTCTCTCCTCTCTCTCTTTTTGCTTCTTCTCCTTTTTCCTTGCCAAAATCCCCCCTTTGTGTGTTGTGAAACAACTTATTTATAGAAGAGTCTTGCTGGGGTTTTGGGGGGAAAACAAATAAAATTTGAACAGTTTGGGTATGTTCTTCCATTGCTTTTCTTGTTGCAGCTTTTATGTGCTAATTCTGTGCAAGTACGGGGCTGAGATAATGCAGGCTTGGACTGGATTAGGAGCAGCATGGCAGGACTATTTTGCAGCAGTTTTGAAGTGTTGTGGCAGCTTGGTGCATGGCTGTTTCATAGCAGTACATCAGACTGTTTTTTGACATGGTTTTAGGCTGTTATGTGGACAGTACAACAAGCTTGGTCTTGGCAGCATATAAGACTTTGTTCAGCAAGCATCTTGAATCTCTAAAAGATGTCGAATACTTCATCCTTTTGTTTTGATCACATATATCCACAACCTTCGACCAAACTCATCAACAGACAAAACAATATTTGTTTCCAACAATTGTATGTTCTTCGAATGGACCACATTAATCTGAATGTACCACTAACTTCGTCCTTTCGTTTTGATCACATAGATCCACAACCTTCGACCAAACTCATCAACAGACAAAACAATATTTGTCTCCACTAATTGTATGTTCTTCGAATGGACCACATTCATCTGAATGTACCACTTACTTTATCCTTTCATTTTGATCACATAGATCCATAACCTTCAACCAAAATCATCAACAAAGAAAACAATACTTGTTTCCACCAATTGTATGGTCTTTGAATGTACCACATTCATTAGCATAGTCAAAACGAAAGAATTTTTGGATTGCTTTCCTACCAGTAACCATATCTTGAGTAATCAGTTGATTAAGTGGTCAAAAGTTCAAATGTCCAAACATCAAATTATAATTCATAGTGTAGGAACTATGTGTTCGAAGGGTTTAGAGGTGGATCGAAGCAAGTTTCTCGAAGGAAGCCATTTCCCAGTCGAAGCTTGTGGATCGAAGCAAGCATGAAGATAGACTTGTAATCCATAGTGTCTAAACTATGTGTGTCGAAGGGTTTAGAGGTGGATCGAATCAAGTTGCTCGAAGGAAGCCATTGCCCAATCGAAGCTTATGGATCGAAGCAAGGAGGTGGATCGAAGCAGGTTGCTCGAAGAAGCCATTGCCCAATCAAAGCTTGGGGATCGAAGCAAACTTGATCTTCTTCGATTTGTCAAAAATCTGCCAACCAACCCTTTCAATCAGTCATGTGGTTCGAACAACCTGAACCAGATTTTGAATTCGACATATTTATCTGCATCTGCACACCTTTTTTATCTGCTTTGCCCTTTCGACAGTTTCCTCTTTGACCTGGTGCTTGAAAGCCCAATATGATCCATGAAAACTATATGGGGCATTAAAAATCCAATTGTACTTGTTCAAACTCAAACCCAAATTCTGAGGTATTAGTGCTGAGGAGGTGGCTTAACCTAGTCAATACTTGTGCAAACTTGAGCTTTTGAAAATCTTTGTGAGAAATGTCTTGAGAAAAGAGAGGGAAAATTTTGGGGTACAACATTAAGGATGATGTTTTGAATCATTTTTCTAGAAAGTTTTCTGAGCTTGATTCGGGAAGACCGATTCTCGAAGGAATATCTTTTAGAAATCTTAACCATTCTGAATGTGCTTTTCTTGAAGCCCCATTTTTGGAGAGGGAGATTAAGAAGGAAGTTTGAGGTTGTGAGGGGTCCAATAGTTCGGGACCTGATAGCAATTCCTTCATACTTATCAGGAGGTGCTGTGATCGGTCACCATTTTTAATATGTTTCTGTCACGTGTTCGACAATAATCCAGGTAATCTGCAGCACCTTGTTTCGTATTTTGTTACTACTTGAGTCAATTTCATTTTCCATAAGCTATTTCTGCGTTTTATCATTTTAAGTTTTATTTTAAGTTTTCTGCATTTTATGCTTTGGTTGGATGTTTTTTATTCTCTTCAGGTCCAAGTAAAATATCCAAAAGACTCAGTGCGAGAAAGTGGAGAAATCCAAAATTTTGAGAAAGAATTGGCCATGTTACAGAAGGCCTGCTACGGCCACCCATGTTACCTGACACGGGTCGTAGAAGGAAGGAAGCTTGGACAAGAATGCAAGAAGCCAAGATGCCCGTGGAGCAACACGGCTTCCCGTGTCACCTAACATGGGTCGTGTCACAAGGTTTGGGACATTAAAAGTTTTTGTGAAAAATCCAGAGGTGCAACACGGCCACCCGTGTTACCTGACAAGGGTCGTGCCAGCCAATGACGCTGATTCTTTTGTTTGTCTGAGTTTTTCCTATGTATATTATCCTGCAAGGATGTTTTGGGTATTTTCAAATTGAATTGAATGGATCACTTGTGTCTGAAGACTTTTTACTATAAAAGAGGGTTTTCACAATAAAGGAAGCGACTTTTTTTTACTAGGAAGAATTACACGATTGAAGATTGGAGCATACAAGGTTTTTGGAGAACGAAGAATCTTCATGAGCAGAAGCAATTGAAGATCAAAGTCCATCACTAATTTGTAATGTCTAAATTTTATGTTATTGTAATTACTTTGAACAATATGAGTAGCTAAACCCCCCAATGCTAGAGGGGTGTCCCTGATTTAAGATTGTAATGACTTTGAATCCCTAATTTCAGTAATATATTTATTTTTCATAATCAATTTAATCGTACAATGTTTCTAGTGTCTTCTTTGTCATAACAACGGGGATTAATTGATGATTAACATTTAGGCTGGACCGCCTTGGTTAATGCTTTTGTGCGATTAAACTATAGTAGATATCACCTAAGACTAGGGATGCCCTATAGTCATCGGTTAATTCTTGATAATAAAAAAGGCATTGATTTCCTTGTAAATTTCTAGGGACTTAGAATTTAGGATGAATGATAAAAGGTTTTCCCACTAAGAATTTAGTGGAAAATTAACTAAAGATCTGGTAATTGAGTATTTATAACTTGTTAATGAAATAAGAATTCAAGGTTTTTACAAGACAAATAATACACTTTACCCTAGCATGTTCCTCATATCTGTCAAGAAACCAATTTAATATTCTGCTAATTTTTACTAATTGTTAATTTATAATCTCAAAACAAAACCCATTTTAGTTTTTGTTTAATTGAACCACACATTGAACTTGATACTTATACGCAGTCCTTGAGATCAACATTCAGGGAATTTCCATGTTATTACTACAAGAGGAAAAATAGTATACTTGCTATTTTTCCGATGAAGTTTTTGGCACCGTTGTCGGGGACTGCCAAAATATAGAGTTTAATTTTAGTTCAATTGAAATTTTGTTGCTTGTCAACTAAAATTTTATTTTAAGTTTTCTTATTATTATTTTGGGTATAGTCACTGATCCGTCTCTAATATTTTTATGCAAGGAGATCCCTCAGATGAATTTCTTTTTGATGTAAAAATCGAAAGAAATTTTCACGCAAGGTGTAGACAAGCATGGTTTAACAGATTGTTATCCGTTGAAGAAGAAATCTTTGTTCATACAGAGTCTGAATAAGAAATACCAATGGGTGAAAATCCATCTGCACTGAAGAGACTCCTTGGTGACTATGGTGGGACACATGCACAAGCTGGTAGATTAACAATTGTAAAATAATCGGTGAATATGACAAATTTTCAGTTGTATCTGAGCATAGTCACTCAGCTAGAGAGGAGGTCTTTCTCTAGAAGGGTCAATGAAGACGTTAATAAGAAATTACAAAGATTTCTGACCATGAGCACCACCTTGAAGATTGATGGACACACTGATGAAGCGAAGAAGTTGACAATGTTTCCGTTCACTTTAGAGGATGAGGCTTAAAAGTGGTGTTATTTCCTTTCGAATGGTAGTATTACTTCTTGGGAAGACATGGAAATAACTTTCTTGAATGAGTACTTCCTAGCGTAAGTGTTTATGAGAAAAAGATATGAAATCCTCAACTTCAAGAAGAAAGAGGGTGAGTCATTAGGAGATGCTTATAAAAGATTCAAAAGACTCCTAGTGGCTTGTCCTACTCACAATATGGATCAGACTGAGCAAATGCAAATGTTTATTAATGGTCTTAGAATGAAGACAAATCAGTTAATTTACACATCAGTTGATGGCTCATCTAATTTTTTAAAAACCACTGGTATTAAGAAGATAATTGAAGCAATTGCTTAGAACGAGCATTTGGAGTTATATGATAGGGTTACAAGCAAACCAAAGGAAGTGATTGATTTGAAGTTGGAAGCTAACAAACAAATCAAAGTTGAAGAGATAATTGTTGTAGAAGTGGAGAAAAAGTTGGAGGCAATGAACATAAGCACTCAACAGATAGCGTAGATTCAACTGGCATAAAATGCGGTTTTTGAAATTTGTAGTGGACCATACATTACTATGCAGTGCCTTGCAACTCCATAATAAATTGAAGATATAAAGTTCTTGCAGTAGAATAATCCCTATTTAAATACTTATAATACATGGAAGAGTCATCCAAACTTTTCCTGGAGGGATCAAAAGGGGAAAGCTCAACAACAGGGTCGAGGTCAATATCATAACTAATATCAATAGCAACAACAAGCTCCTAGAAAAGAAGATTGGGAGTTAGCCATTGAAAAGATAGCAGCTCACAACATTCACTTCCAAGAAGACCAGAAACAATAAGAAAAATACCACCACTTCCATTAAAAATATTGAAATTCATATGGGTTAAATAACACAATAACTTGCAAATGCTCAAGCACCAGGTACTCTTCCTAGTGGAACCGTGATAAATCCTCGAGAGCATAATAATGTGAGTGTTGTGGGAACTAAAAGTGGTAAATCTACTGGAAGTTCTGAAGAAAAACTAATGGAAGATGATGAATTGTTGGAAGTAGAGTTGGAAATAAAGTAGTATCAAAAAGAGAAAGAGGATGTTGTAATTTCACCAGTTGTCGAGAAGAATACTCTAAAAGAACCAAAGCTTATTGTAAAACTTCCTTATCCTCCATTTTGGAGATGTTAAAGAAGCTTGAAATAAATATTCCATTTTCTGAGGCACTTGAGCAAATGCCTATTTATGCCAAATTCATGAAAGACATGACATCAAAGAAGCGCACCACAAATATTGAGTCGATAATTCTTACTCAAACATGTAGTGCGATTCTTAAAGGTATGAAAATTCAAATGAAGAAGAAAGACAAAGGTTCTTTTACTATTCCATGCACTATAGGGGATAAGAATTTCACTGGAATTTTCCTAAGTCAATCTAACACTGGCTCCTAAGTCAACCAAAACCTTCTCGAAATTCCAGTGATAAGGCATTAAACTAACATTGGCTCCCAATTCAATCAAAGCCTTCTTGAAATTCCAATGATTGACTTGGGAGCTAGTGTTAGTTTGATGCCTTTGTCCATTTACAAAAAATTAGGTATTGGTACAGTTCAAGATACAAGAATGACATTCCAATTTGCGGATCACTCAGTTAAAAGACCATATGGAGTGGTTAAAGATGTTCTGCTGAAGATAGAAAAATTTGTTTTCCCCGTGGATTTTGTTGTGCTTGAAAATCCTGAAGATGAAGTGATCCCTCCCATTTTAGGCAGACCATTGTTAGAAACTGGAAGGTGTATGATAGACATAGAGGAAGGAACAATTACCCTCAAGTCTATGACAAAGAATTGAAAATTTATGTTCGGAACACGATGAAATAGAAAGATAATGTTGGTACTAGTCATACTGTGGAGGTTATATATCAAGTGATTACTCAAAGTATCCGATGAAAACACCTCATTTACCGTTTGAACATGTTTTAAGTCTAACAATTTTTGAAAGTGATGAAGAAAAGGAGTCAAAAGTGTTAGCCATGATGAAAGCACAACCTCAATGGGTTAGATCTAAACCACACCGATGGGAAGATTTAAGACCACCTCAGTCACCAGAAGACAAGAAAGAGGCTAAAAAGGGGACCAAATTGAAACAGTTACCAGAAATCTCAAATGTGTTTTCCTTGACCCTAAAGAAAAGTGCCCAGCTATTATCAATTCTAGTCTGCAGAATTTCCAAGAAGAAAAACTCATTCAAGTACTCAAGAAATATAAGAGTGATATTGGATGGGCCATCGAGTACTTGAAAGGTATTAGCCCAATAATATGAATGCATAATATTCTGATGGAAGATGATCACAAGTTGATGGCCCAACCACAACGAAGACTTAATCCCTCCATGAAAGAAGTGGTTCGCAAGGAAGTAGTGAAATTGTTAGATGAGAGTCGTATTTACCCTATATCTGATAGCCCATGGGTAAGTATCGTATTGTACCAAAGAAGGGAGGAACTACCATAATCATGAATGAGAAAAATGAGTTGAGTCCAACAAGAACTGTCACAAGTTGGAGAGTATGCATTGATTACAGAAGGTTGAACACTGCAACAAGAAAAAACCACTTTCCTTTACCATTCATTGATCAAATGTTGGAAAGGTTGACCGGTCACGATTATTATTGTTTCCTTGATGGATACTCGGGATACAATTCAATTGCAATGGCTTTTGAAGATCAAGAGAAGACCGCTTTCACATGCCCTTATGGTATTTTCTCCTACATGAGAATACCATTTGGGTTGTGCAACGCACCTGTCACATTTCATATGTGTATGACATCCATATTCGCTGACATGTTTGAAAAGCATATGGAAGTGTTTATGGATGATTTTTGGGTTTTCGGTTCTTCTTTTGATAACTGTTTAACTAACATGTCTCTTGTGCTAGAAAGATTCCAGAAAACAAACTTGATCCTGAATTGGGAGAAGTGTCATTTCATGGTGCGTGAAGGCATAATGTTGGGACACAAAATTTCCAACAAAGGGATAGAAGTCGACAAAGCAAAAGTGAAGGTAATAGCAAATTTACCACCACCGGTGAATGAGAAAGGTATAAGAAGTTTCTTGGGACATGCGGGTTTTTGTCGCAGGTTCATAAGAGACTTTTCAAAGATTGTCAAGCCATTGACTAGCTTGCTTGTGAAAGACACACATTTTCTTTTTTGAAAAAAGTGCGGTGAGGCTTTTGACACCTTAAAGAGTAAGTTGGTGTCTGCTCCTATAATGATTTCCCCTGATTGGTCTCTCCCTTTTGAGATCATGTGCGATGCAAGTGCCATTGCAGTAGGGGAAATGCTAGGACATAGAAGGGAAACGCTCTTGCATGTGATCTACTATGCAAGTCATGTTTTAAATCCTGCTCATATGAATTATGCAACTACTGAGAAAGAGTTGCTAACAATTGTGTATGATTTTGACAAATTCAGGTCATACCTATTAGGATCGAAGGTAATTGTTTATACTTACCATGCTGCTTTGAACTATCTTTTTGCTAAGCAGGATACTAAACCAAGGTTGCTGAGATGGACTCTACTTCTACAAGAGTTTGATTTGGAAATCCGTGATAAAAGGGATGTGAAAATACTGTTGTAGATCACTTATCTCGATGTTCATGACAGAAGAATTAGAGGAGAAACACCCAATAAAGGATGAGTTTGTTGAAGAACGAATCCTAGTTGTTACGGGTATTCCATGGTTCACAGACTATGTGAATTATTTGGTAGGTGGAATAATACCTAACGATTTTAATTCTAACAAAAAGAAAAAGTTTTTCCATGATTGTAGGTTTTATTTGTGGGATGACCCATTCCTGTACAAAAAAGGAATACACATGTTCGGTTGAAGATGTGTTCCAAAGGAAGAACATGTGAATGTCTTAAAAGCATGCCATGACTCAGAATATGGAGGACACTTTAGTGGAGATAGAACAACAGCAAAAGTCCTCCAGTCTGGGTTGTACTGGCCTACACTTTTGAAGGATTCTCAAGGCATAGTGAAGGAATGTGACAGATATCAGAGGACATGTAACATTTCGAAGAGAAATCAGATGCCTCAAAATGCTATGTTGGAGGTATAATTGTTTTATGTGTGGGGAATAGACTTCATGGGATCGTTTCCACCCTCATTTGGAAATAATTACATCTTATTTGCGGTTGATTATGTGCCAAAGTGGGTAGAAGTTGTAACATAGCCCACAAATGATGATAGGGTGGTTATAAACTTCCTCAAAAACTACATTTTTCTCTAGGTTTGGGGTACCAAGAGCCTTAATCAGTGATGAAGGTACCCATTTTATAAACAAGTTGATGGAGAATTTATTGAGGAAGTATAATGTGAAGCACAAGATTTCCACTCCATATCACCCTCAGACGAGTAAGCAGGTTGAAGTGTCTAATAGGCAGATAAAGTAGATTCTCAAAAAGACTGTTAGTGCTTCTCTACAAGACTGGTCAATAAAGTTGGAGGATGCACTGTGGGTATACAAAACAATGTTTAAAACCCCAATATGTGTGTCCTCTTATCAGTTTATTTATGGTAAAGCATGCCATTTGCTGCTCGAGCTAGATCACACAATATTTTGGGCTTCTAAATTTCTAAACTATGATCTTTTAAAAGCTGGTGAATCTCGAATTAATCAACTCCATGAGCTAGAAGAATTTAGGAATCAAGTTTATGAGAATTCTAAAATACATAAGGAACAAACAAAAAAATGGCATGATCAAAAGATCCAGAAGAAGCAATTTTGGGAAGGACAATTGGTTTTGTTGATTAATTCCAGGTTGAAGTTGTTTCCTGGAAAGCTGAGGTCGAGATGGTCCGGATCATTTGTGGTTCACAAAGTGTTCCCGCATGGAGCATCCGAGCTTAAAAATCAAGCAAATAGGGACACCTTTAAGGTGAATGGACAGAGATTAAAACCATACTACAACGGACAAGAGACTGGCCTGGTGGAAGATGTTCATCTTGCAGGATAAGATGGACGACTGTCGATCCATGCAATGATAAACGAAGTGCTTTGTGAAAGGCAAACCACGTGTTTTATTTCTAATGGTTTTCTTTGTATTTGTTGTGTGTTTTAGGTTTTGTTTATGTATGAATAATTTCTTGCACAAGAGAGCGGAAGCACTCAATTGGATGAGAAATTTGAACAAGCATCAGTGAAGGAAGTTGTACCAGGAGGAACGGAAAAAAATGGAAAAAAGTGAAAATTTGGAGAAAATTGCCAGACCCCTGCTACGGACGACCGTGTCAGCTGACATGGGTCGTAGCAACCAGCACGCCTAACCCTCAAGCTATTTTATTTTATAGCTTCTTGCTAGGGCCGCCCGTAGGGGGTCACACGACCCGTAGCAGGTCCCCTGAAGCAAAATCCCAAAATCATGTTTTACATATGCCTACTACGGCCGACCGTACAGCCTGACATGGCCCGTAGCAGGCGTGCGAGATTGGAAATTTGTTTTTTGGTATCTCCCTTATGGTGCCCACCTATCATTAAAAAATAATTACCATTCATTATACCCATTAACCCCCATTCAACTCATATTTTCACCACTCTCATATTCTCCAACCTTCACTCTCTCACAACAAAACCTAGCCTCCATTAAAACCCAAACAAAAAGCTTCACACTTTCACCTCTACATCACCCTAAAACACAAACTCCCTTCACAAAACCTTCATAACTTTCCACCCTCATCATTATTCCAGGCACAGTTCTCTGAAAATCACAGTTTAATTTTTTTCATCTTCTCCAAATTCCGAAAATGCCCCCACAAAGAGCCGACAAAGGAAAGCAAGTGGTAGAAACATTAAGGCCACGAAAGAGGAGTAATCGAACGCCCAATCCATACAATATTGTGTTTGAAACACCAGAATAAGAAAATAGGTATTCTGCACATGTGTAGCATAAGTTAACTCCGACAAGGTACATGTGTGAACAAACTCTTATTGATTTGGGCTTAAAATTCGAAGTGGATAGAATGTTTCATATTTTAGGGATGCTAGAATTCACGCACTTTGAGGCGCTGACATTTGAGCTTATTACTTTGGAATTTTTTAGCACACTTGATTTTCACTTAAAAAAACGATGGATGGGCACTGCACGATATTTATTCGGTACTCTAAAATTTTGCTTGTTTAATGAAAATCATGCGTTATCTGTCGAGAAATTAGGTGGTATCCTTTGACTGCCCCTCTACGGGCCCGACGATGTGCCAGATGATTTTGCTGTACAACAATTCTGGTCGAATATTACAGAGAATTTAAAACCCGTCATTTTGGTATGCTCAAAAAGGTCTCACATACACTTTGTTTGGTCGTGGCGATAGCACCGGTGTGGCCATACAAAGAGAGCTCTTTTTCTTGTATGCGATGGCCAACAATGAAGCTGTAAATTACGCTACCTTTGCAGCTGATTACTTGGGGAGAGTTTCCCAGGAAACCACAAGTGGTATTTCAGTTGGGGGTATGATTGCCCAAATTGCTGAACATCTTGGGTATAGTGAGGTATTGTCTTATGAGGCTTAGATTGGGGGTAAAACAAAAATTGATATGGAGTCTCTAATCCATCAAGGTAAGATTGCAGCTTCCCATAACTATTACTCTATGATGATCTATAACTGGTTCATCCCCGCCTTACCGGACCCGAGCAGGGTAAGTATCATTGATCGTAATAACTGTTTGTATGAAAGTGTCGTCCCTAACGAAGAGGACAGTCACAATATAAATGATTATGTTGCAGGTGACCATCCATGAGGGGATGCTTTTGTTCCACCACCCCAGCCATATGCTCCAGGGACCAGTTCCTCGTTAATGAGCCAAGACCAGTGGGCTTGGATCCAATCTTAGTTTGGTGACTTTAGAACTGAGGAAGCTCGACAAGGGACCAAGCAGATGCGACAGGGAGCTGTTTTGGATGAGCTGCAACTGATGATGCAATAGTTAATGCTGCAATTTCCTCCTCCTCCTTAGTAGGGCACTATGATTTGTCCCTCTCTATCTTGTTCTAAAATATTAGGGCCAATGTTTAGTTCAAGTGTTAGGGGGGGGGGGGGGGGGATTTACTGCTTTTGTTAGCTTTTGTTTATTTTTGTTTCCCTTTCCTTTGTGTTATTTGTGTCTTTTTATCGTTTGTGTTATTTTGCTTCATGTATTGCAGGTTCTTGGATTTGTTGTCTAGATAAGTTATAAACCTTAGTGATAGTGGATGAAGAGATCATTCCACTTATTGTTGCTTGCTATTGAACAACTCCTAAAATTTGATACTGCTGAATGATTGACCAGACACTATTGTCAAGAGCCAACCAACCAAGGAATTATGTGCATCCCGAACTGAGTGGAAAGCTACATCACACTAGAGGCACTCTGGAAGCTGTCAGCTTTACCCGTCATGGTGAGAGCATAAAAAGCCAAACACATATTCATCATCATGAGAGCTAAATCAGGTATGTCTCTATCACTCAGAGTTTATGTATATTTTATTGAAATATCACTGCATAATGACACACACAGAGGCACACTGTTTATTTTTACCCCTGAGCCTTTCTAGCCATCCCGTTTTAATTATTATCCCTCGTTAACCCCGTTGAGCTTGTATCCTTTTGTTTGTTTTATCACCACATTATCATAACCCCTGACCAAATCACTTCCTTACCTCGCTCAGATATGTTTTGTTTGTCTTGAATCTGTGACAAGTTCTAAGTTTGGGGTTGTAACACCTAAGATAAAATAGGTAAGTACATAGAAGAAGGGGGGGAAAAAGGAAGAAAAGAAGAAAAAATGAAATGAAAAATGTCATGGAAAATTATGATTATACAAAGAGAAAAAACACTTACCTAATAGAAGATACTTAGTTGAAAATCAAAGTTATACACTCAAAAGAAATACTTGAGTAGAAACTGAGGAGTCAAGCCACAAAAGGTGTCCAAAAATTCCCATTTGTTGAATAGTGAAAAATGAACATAGTGAAAATAATGAAAACACTGACTCTGAGCCTAAAACCATTTTTTTCCCATTTTTTTGTTTATCCCTACCATAACCTAAGCCCCGTTACAGCCCAAAAGATCTCAAAAGTGTGTGTTGTGTGTATGTGAAATGAAATTAGAATTTATTCAAGCTTATGAGTTGATATTGCATACTGTGAAATATTGAGTGCGAACACTTTAACCCTGAGAGATTTGATGAGAGTGTGACATAAGCTAACAAGTGAAGTAGTGCATAGATGTGGAAGTATGGCAGAACATTCGATTCGGGGAAGTAGGAAACTTTGAAGGGAAAGCGAAAGTCAGAAGCGAAATATGTCAGTAGTATTGTGGTAAGTTGAATGTTAATGTATTTTGGGGGGTGCATGCTCTTTTGTCCTGAACATTGCTTGAGGGCAAACAACAAGCTAAGTTTGGGGTTGTGATCGGCACCATTTTTATTATGTTTCTGTCAATTGTTCGACAATAATTCAGGTAATCTGTAACACTTTATTTCATGTTTTGTTACCGTTTGAGTCAATTTAATTTTTCATAAGTTATTTCCGTGCTTTATTGTTTTAAGTTTTATTTCAAGTTTTCTGAATTTTATGTTTTAGTTGGCTGTTTGTGATTGTCTTTAGGTCTAAGTAAAAGATCCAAAAGACTCAGTGCGAGAAAATGGAGAAATCTAAAGTTTTAAGAAAAAACTGGCCATGTTACAAGAGGCCTGCTAAGGCCATCCGTGTTACCTAACACAGGTCGTACCAGAAAGGAAGCTTCGATAAAAATGCAAGAAGCCAAGATGCCCGTGGAGCAACACGGGCCGTGTCACAAGGTCTAGGACATTAAAAGTTTTTGGGAAAAGTCAAAGGTGCAACACAGCCACCCGTGTTACCTGACACGGGCCGTGTCAGCCAATGACGCTGATTCTTTTGTTTGTATGATGTTTGCCTAAGTATTAACCTGCGAGGTTGTTTTGGGTATTTTCCAACTGAATTGAGTGGATCACTTGTGTATGAAGAGTTTTTACTGTAAAAGAGGTTTTTCATGATAAAGAAAGGTACTTTTTTTCCAGGAAGAATTACACGATTGAAGATTGAAGCATACGAAGTTTTTGGAGAACGGAGAATCTTCATGAGCTGAAGCAATTGAAGATCAAAGGTCATCACTAATTTGTAATGTCTCAATTTTATGTTATTGTAATTACTTTGAACAATATGAGTAGTTAAACCCCCCAAAGCTAGGAGGTGTCCCTAATTTGAGATTGTAATGACTTTTAATCCCTAATTTCAATAATATATTTCTTTTTCATAATCAATTTAATCGTATAATGTTTCTAGTGCCTTCTCTGTCGAACCAATAGGGATTGATTGACGATTCATTTAGGCTGGATCGCCTTGGTTAATGCTTTTGTGCGATTAAACTATAGTAGATATCACCTAGGACTAGGGATACCTTATAGTTATTGTTTAATTCTTGATAATAAAAAAGGCTTGATTTCATCGTAAATTTCTAGGGACTTAGAATTTAGGATGAACGATAAAAGGTTTTCCCACTAAGGATTTAGGGGAAAGTAAACTAAAGATCTGGTAATTGAGTATTTATAACTTGTTAATCAAATAAGAATTCAAGGTTGTTACAGGAAAAATCATACACTTTACCCTAGCATATTCCTCATATATGTCAAGAAACCAATTTAATATTCTGCTTATTTTTACTAATTGTTAATTGATAATCTCAACAAAACTCATTTTAGTTTTTATTTAATTGAACCACGCATTGAACTCGATACTTATACACAGTCCTTGAGATCGACATTCGTAGAATTTCCCTGTTATTACTATAAAAGGAAAAATAATACACTTGCTATTTTTCCGATCATGTTGGCATTTTATGAAAGATAATTTTATTCGATTCTTTAAGGATTTTAAAAATGGGGTTGTTTTGTCAAAACCAATCACATCTTCATTTTCTACTTTGATTTTGAAGGTAACCAATCCGTTGGGGTTGGACGACTATAAGCCTATTTGTCTTGTAGGTTGTATGTACAAAGTTCTCTCAAAACTATTGGCGGTAAGATTTAAGATGGTCTTGTAATCTATTGTGACTAGTTGTCAAAGCGCTTTTGTGTTTGTGTCGGGAAGACAAATGCTTGATGGGGTGTTGATGGCTAATGAAGTTGTGGACTATGCGAACAAGTAGGGTAAGGGTTGTTTAGTTTTTAAAGTTGATTTTGAAAAAGCGTACGACAATGTGAGTTGGGATTTTCTCAGATTCATGTTGAAGAAGACGGGGTTTGGAGAGAATTGGATGAGATGAATGAAGGCATTGATTTTCAATAGCAATATGTCAGTTCTTGTTAACGTTAGTCCAACAAAGGAGTTTTTGGTTGAGAAGGGATTGAGACATGGTGATCCTCTTCCATATTTCCTTTTTATTTTGATAGCGGAAGGTTTGACGGGTTTGGTTAGGAAAGCCGTGGAGATGGGTGAATTTGTTGATTTTGATGTTAAAGGTAAATATACCATATATATCCTTCAATACGTAAATGATACTATGTTGGTGGGGGATGGGAGTTGGACGCATATTTGGGCCATTAAGTCGTTTTTGAGAAGGTTTGAGTTGGTGTCGGGATTAGGGATCAACTATCATAAAAGCAAACTTATCGGAATCAACATTAACTCTTATTTCATGGATGTTGCTGCTTGTTTCCTTTCTTGCAGGTTGGAAGAAAAAAAAGTTTACTTTTCTTGGAATTCCTATTGGGTTCAACCTAAGAAGGATTTCGATGTGGCAACCACTTATCACGAAGTTGAAAAATAGATTATATGGTTGGAGGGGGGTTCTTTAGCTTTGAGGGGAGGGTTACACTTCTTAAATTGGTGTTATGCAACCAATCTATTTTTCTTCTATCTTTCTATAAAGCCTCTGTTAAAATTACTAATGAGATCACTAAGCTTCAAAACAATTTTCTTTGGGGAGGTATGGAGGAGCGGAGAAGGGTGCATTTGGTAAGTTGGAAGGATGTTTGTCTTCCCGTTGATAAAGGAGGTATCAGGATAAAAAGAATATATTTTAATTTGGTTCTTCTTCACAAGTGGAGGTGGAGGATTTTAGAAGGTTCGAACACTTTTTGGTACAACATCTTGCGGGGTGCGGTATGGAGAAATCAATATGTAGGTTACGGATTTCGAGAATTTTCAAAACAGAAGGAATTCCAAATCTTCATGGTGGATGGACATTGTGTCTCTAGGAAAAATCTATTTGGAGGATGTTTTCATCTCAAACTGCAGGTGCTTGATAGGAGACAGTTATTCCACCTCCCTCTGGAATGTTGTTTGGATGGATGATTTTTGTATCAGGGAAATTTTTCCTGTGCTTTTCTCTTTGTCTCGTTTGTAGGAAGTGTCAGTGGCAGGGATGAGAGGGTGGGCCGATGATATGTGGCAGTGAGGTGATTTTGGTGTGCCTATTTTAGAGTTTCCAGCAACTACAACTAGTGTGCAGGCCTTGCGGATGTTACTGCATTCGGCCAGGCCGTTCTCGGGTGGGAGGACAAAATTTCATGGCCTTTGAAATCTGATATCAATTTCTTTGTGAGTTCTTTTTATGAGTTTCTTAGTAGGTTTCATACTCCCTTGGATCCTCCTAACATACATGAAAAATCTTTGGTTTTGGTTTTGGAGTTGGAGGTCCCGTTCAAAATCAAGGTCTTTGGACAAAGATGCTTCATTGATAAATTACCAATAAGGAACTTGTTAAAGATTAGAGATATTATCCCTCCCTCGGGTAATATTGTGTGTTTTTTGTATGCATTTTGGTGTGTGTAATACCCCAAATTTGTCCTACCCTTTTACTTTCTATCTGGCTTACGCATTTTTGCATTTTTCTCACATTAGGTCATCTAACACATCATGAACCACTAATTGATAAATTGGCATAAGATCAGGGATTTCGAGGAATAAGGGTTGGTGTATGGCTTTAAGGCTCCCATCTTCGCACAAGCTTGTTTCGGTTGATTTCTCCATTAATAATCTGTTTGAAGCTAGGTTTTCGTTTCATGGACCTTATCATCATCAAGCTACGATGCTATTCTTTTCTTCTCAATGTCAAGTTGCAAGGTTTTATGAGACGAAGCTAAAAATCAGGGTTTATACATTTTCATATTTGAGCTTGTCAGCATTCTACCTGAGGTTCATTCCATATCAAGGTATTCGCATGTCTCATCTTTCATATTCATCTGCAAAGAATCCCTCAGGGCATAGTCATTATCATCTGTTGAGAAGGGGTCCAAGACGTCGTTGTTCTAGTGCTCATATAGTCGGGACATGGTACAAGATGTTGATTGTGATCAAGGTGTCATTATTTCAAATGCTTATTGCTTGACACACAAGTTTGGTTTATACTGAGGAATTGAATTGAATTAGAGGTTCACTGAAGCCATAGTTTGATTAGAATTCATTCATCAATATTTGAAGTGGATTTAGAGAAAATCAAAGTTCTTAGATATTTGCGTGGCTTTTCTTGGAATTCAAACCACAAGTATGAAAAAGCATGCATTGAATTCATCCAACCATCAAAATATCGTCCAAATAGCCTCTTGGATTCATTCAAGATTCATGTCTCTTTTGATTACCTTGCAAATATTTTGGATTCATACCATTTATTTGAATTCATACAAAGGCCATTTCATTATGTGGGAATAAAGTCAACATACATTACAATTATTCAAATACATACAAGTCCAAATTCCATTACAATTATACATAACATCTATACATTTTTACCAAAACCTATCCTAATTTTCACCGTCAATTCCATAAAGAGCTATTTCTTCCGGATAGCACTTCCTAACAGGGTATAGCGTCAATGTTTTATCTCAGTAAGATTGAGCATAAATTGACCTTGCCTCCTTCTCTTCTCGCTCTTCCCATTAGAGAAGCCATACACACGGAGCTTGAGAGGATTTTCTTGGATAAGGGGAGATTATTACTTGAAAACTTGTTTCATCTGATGCTGATGGCTTGCGCTTATCCATTAGATTCTTTGACGACATTTACATTCCTACTCATCACATGCCCAATCCAAACCGCTATGAACCTGAAAATAGCAACAAAAACAAAGGCACATGGTTTTGGGATTATGGTGAAGAAATTGATTCATCATTTAATATTAATTATACTGACAAGATCAAATTCCAAGTTCAAAGTGTGAAGTTACCCTCCAATTCCAGTTGAGCAACCAAAAGAATCAAAGCCATTTGCTCCAATGTTAGTTAGTGACAAATGGCATTTCAGGAGAAAACAAGACCGACTTTGGAGGATACTGCACTGATGAAAGTGGTCCATGTAGCATTTCTATCACTTTATTCATCGGTGGTCTATCTGATGGATTTGTTTGAATGCACCATAGAATCACTTACTGCAACAGAAAACAACAAACCAACTCCTAACCGAAATTAACCAATTCCAACTTTCCATTTTTCCCAACAACCTTTAACCAATCTCTAACAGTTTTCCAAACCATAACCAACTTAACAAACCCAAAACAGCTTTCATAAAAAAACCAACTTAACTGTAACAAACTCCTAACTGCATCTTAACTTCTAACTGCATAACTAAATCATTCCTAACCAACCTCCTATATATAAATAACAAAACTTCCAGCATAGAGAGGAGAGAGCTCACAGCATATATATAACCAGAGATTGACAGAATAGGGATAGAGGATATTAAACACAGAAAAAAGAATTATACCATCTCTGCACATCTTCAATATTCATGCATCATCTTCATCATCAATGTTCAGTGACTTCAATCTGCAACAAAAAACCTCTTCACATCTTTATCACTCTCTCGCCTCCATAACTGTCTTCCTCTCTGCAACATCAAGAACGCAGCGATTCATACTTCAACCTTCAACGAATTGCAGCAACTCCTCTCTTTCAATCAACAACATCAAATCCACATCATCATCATCTTCATCACATTAATCATCACGGTCAACATCGATAGTGCACTTCAACAATCTGCAACTCCGAATTCGCAACATCAACAACACCTGGCAACAGAAAATCGCACAGAACCACACAACATTACAACATCGCATAAAATCGAATGAAGAAGTAGAACAAGAATCGGACACGAAACACATACCGGAGCGTATTTCTCTGGATTTCTCGCCGCCACTGTTGCGATTAAGAAGCCACCAGAACTGCTCCGGTAGGTGAGTCCCCCTCACTTCAATAATTTTTTGCTTTCTGTTATTGTTTGTGTCGAAAGCGAATTGGAAGGTGAATCGGAGATGGCGCAAGAAGGCGGAATCAGACAAAGATTGATGAGAGGTGGTGAATGGAGTCGATACAGAGTGGAAGAGAAGACGGCAGAAACTGAGACAGTGGAACAAAGAGAGGCGGAATCGAAAGGAGAGTGAAACGAATAGAGGAGGCTGTGTCTGTCGGCGCCGTTCGTGTTGTTCTGCGGAGAAGAAGAGAACGACTTTTCTTTCCCAAACCCTAAATCCCTTTCCAATTTCACTTCCTTTTTTCCATTTAGTTTAACTGTTTTATTATTTTATTATTTTTAATTCAAACTGATAATAATTATAATTAAGTGAATAATAAATAAAATGTTGAAAATCTTTTTGGGCAAATTACTTCAGCACCTATATTTCTAGACTTCATACCCCCTAACTCTTCTAATTTTTTCTTTTCTTTTATTATTTTAGTTTTTTCTTTTAGTTTAATTTTTTTCCTCTCAATTGACAATAAAAATAATAGAATGTTTTAGAATAGAATTTCTTTTTAGAATTTCGATTAGAATTTTTTTCTATTTTATTTCTCATATTCGATAATCATTTTTATTGCCATCTTCTAGTCAAGATTTTTGTAGCATCGACATAACTCTTGCAATGTGGAATGCTCGGGGTGAATTCTTTAAATCACTTGCCCAAGGGAACTTTGATAGAATTTCCTTACCGCTTGCACAATTTTGAAGAGGCAACGGACCTTCTCCGTTCGGTATCGTCACAACTCTATTTTATCCTTTATTTCAGTACTTTATCGCAAACCATATGCGTGTTGACATTAGGTAGAATTCCCTCATTCATTCTAACTTTAGGGCTAACAATACATAATAGCATTAGGTTTAGAAGTAGGCTAGTCTCCTTTTTGACTTTTCTTTCTCCTTTTGCATTCGCACCTAAAACTAAAACTTCTTTTCTTTCAAAATTCAAAACACTTTAAAACTATTGATGAGAATCATGCTTTTGCTTAGTACGAGAAATGATAAGCGGGTCTCTTCTCGGTCTTATTGTTCTTCATCTCAAGCTTAGGTGTGGTTCAATTCTCAAAAACTCCTTTCATGGCTAAGTAGAAAAATGGCTAATATCTCTCTCTTGAGGTCAATCAGTCATCATCTACAACGAAAATACAAAACAAATCAAATCTTTTGTGCGCTCGAGGACCTTTTCTTTTAAACCCTTTTCAGGTAAGGACATGATTAATTTACTTCTGTGCCAACGCAGAAGTCTCCAAAGGTCGAGTTGCGGCAGAAGGCGGGATTAACTTCGTCCATAAAAAACACAAACAAACAAAAACATATGAGCCGAACTACGGTAGCTCTGATTCCTCAAAAAGGATACGTAGGCATTGGGGTAGGGCCCAAGCGAGCACAATTTTATTTTTCCTACATTCTTTTCTCCTTTCTTTTGCATGCATTCTCCCTCCAGTAGTATAGTAAACAGTAAGCATAGATTAAACACACCCATAAGATAGATAACAAGAGTGGATACCGTAGAGTACTACGGGCGTGTGGGGTGCTAATACCTTCCCCTCGCGTAACAGACTCCCTTACCCGATCTCTCGGTCGCAAGACCGTGACTTCGCCCTTCTCAGGTTTTCTCGATGTTTACCTTTCCCTACAAGTGGGATAAAAGACGTTCGATGGCGACTTCATTGTTTTGATGATTTTCAGCCGGTTGTTTCAGCTGGCGACTTCACTGGGGAATCAGGTCGACCAAATGCTGGTCCATCCCAGAGTCGCTCCTAGCTCTTGTTTTCTTTCCTTAGGGTGTTTATTTTTATGCTTTCAGTTTACTCATTTGTACATGTCTGCATTGCATTTTATGGCTTTCCATATTTGTTATCTATTATGCTGGACTTTGTTCTCTATGTTGGGTGGGGATGTCACTATTGAGGTAAAAGGCCCTGTACCCAGGCCAGAGTGCACTAGGACACCTAGGAATAGAGTGGGGGCATGACGGCTATAGGACGTGGTCCGATTAGTGCAGTCATGTCATATACCACGCTCGGATGAGGTTCAAATGAATTACTATCGGCACCCACGTCTGTGGGCAAGCCCATAGCACTTTCAGGCGAACCCAGGATTTTCGAGTTACCATTATCTTACCCTGACCTAGTTTTCACCCGTGAGTGGGGAGGGAATTTCTATCACAGGTACAAATGGTGACTATGTGCAGATGGTTACTCGTGTTCAGATGGTAACTATGCTCAGACAATGACTACTGGTTCTGATGGCTATATTCTGGATTTCTGTTCCGACTTGATGCAGATGCTATATCTTGTTGGTGACCGTATGGTTCTCAGATTTATTTTCTGAGTTCCTAACTTGTTTACCTGGAGGTTCATTCAAGCCTTCAATCTTGGTATTCCCAGGATGTTCAGAAATTCTCAACAATATCCGATGTTCCAGAAGCCTTGGTCCTGTACAATGGGAGATCTACAGGGTACTTGGTTCTTATGTATGCAGAAGCAATGTCAGACCTTTAATCTGATGATACTCACACGATTTAGAGCAGTGCAACAATCTTATTCAGAAATGATAGAACCTTGATCCTCTTTGATCTCATGCCTTTGCATACATAACATGGCTAACCACATGCTTAACATACATGTTCGGTTATTTCCAAGGAATCATATTTGCAAGTCTTGTGCAAAAACTCTTCCATCCCTTACTTGCGTAAAATCAGAATCAAAGCACACAAATTCCTTAGAAATGACAGAACATGACATGGCATTCATTCATGCACCCCATGCATATTCATGCATTCATGACAGGTACTCGAAGATTGGGGATTCTTATTCAGACCTGGGGTTCTCTTCAAAGGTTCAACCTGGTTTCTCACCGCACATGCTCAGAGATCAGTTATGGAATAACTCTGAGTGGTACATGCAAGCTTTGGCTCATAGTCAGAAACTTCTTCAAGAAGGAAGATAATGGATTAAAGAGTCAGATAAGCCAGGTCATGGAAACTCTGATGATGATGTCTATTATTTCTTTAAGACATGATGTGCTTGGTGATGCATATTATACTGGGGCACCTGGCCAATCGATTGAAGATGGTATGTCATCCAGAGACCAAGTCCAAGACTGGATCAATTCAGGGACTGTTGTGTTCACATCAAATCTGAAAGGGGATTCTCTCACACACTCGAGCATCAAGACTACAGAAAGTCGTCAAAATCAGCAAGTCCATACGGAGTCAAGTCTCCTTAACAATGGCAATCATTGGTTTCTTTACTGCATTTTCATTTGCATTCTTGCTTGTTTGTTTAAACATTGCTTGTATATAGAAACTTGTCTATTTTTGAACGAAAATCTTAAATGCAATAAGTATGCTTGTCTTGAAGTATTCCTTTCATTTTTACTCATCCATTCGTTATCACTCTTTAAATGTTTTACTTGCATATTGATTCCAAATTTTCCAAGTCTTATGCTTATGTAAAGATTGGAAGGAGGATGACGATAATCCTAAAACGCAAAAATCTCTTATTGGTACGCTTTTGAGTAAGACCCTGCTGACGATGTACAGGCCTTGTTTCAATCCCTAAACACTGGAGATATAAGGGAGAGAGACCCCCGTCAACCCCTCTGAGCCTTCGAAGTAGGAGTTTTCTTTCTATTCAGAAAAAACCCTTATTTCAACCCTGGGGCGGGTAGTGTTCAGCTAATCTGATCGAGCATTTAGAACTCATCAAGAGTGTGCATCCAAGGATACAACAATGGTTATCCATCAAAAGATTGAGAAAAGTCAAAACCACAATGGTTAATCCTCATCTAACAACAATGTGTATCTATTGACTATATCCTAATGGGTATCTTTCGCACATCAAGAGGTCAACAAATGACGATACTAAAAACTCAGGCAGTCACGATCACTTCCAACAAATCAAGACAACGCAAAGATCAACGACTTGTTCAAAATGAAAAATATGAATAAGAAAGAAACAAAAATTCCCGCTAAGTCAAAGCTTGAAAACAAGTCGCTTAGGCAAAAATTGGGGCATCCCGCTGGACTTCCAAATCGAAATTCAAAAGAATTTGTCCAGGAAAAAATTAGGGAAAACAAGAAGGAAATTGGATAAAGCCTAAAAGGCGAGAAAAGGATTACCAATGAAAATCCTCATCAAAGAACAAAGTCGTGTGATCAGACACCAAAAGGAAAAGGTGAAGTGACTATCGTGTCCAAGAAACCACTGTGGTTCCTCAATTATTGCAAACTCTTCTCGAGAGATGAACGCTTATATCAGGTCAACTGAACGTAGGAATGGAGAACATCATGGAGAATGGGTGGGCACCAAATAATTTTGAGCCTTAAATCCTTTTTTCTAAAACCGTGAACCAGGCCACGTTACAACCCATAAAAGTCCTAACTGAAGCATGGGTC
The DNA here is from genome assembly GCA_948472305.1 of Vicia faba. NCBI lineage: Eukaryota > Viridiplantae > Streptophyta > Magnoliopsida > Fabales > Fabaceae > Vicia > Vicia faba. The sequence continues at coordinate 84,183,498 of OX451739.1, read as the reverse complement.
AATTCGAAAGCGTGCTACAACGAGATAGCGTTTAACTGACTCCTAAGAGGTATGTGTGAATATCTATGTTGGCATCATATGCTTGCATTATCTTTCATGAAAAAGAATTTGCAAATGTTTCTCTCTAGCTAGTGACTCGTTCACAACAGAGTTGTGATGTCATTTCATTCAAAGTTTTTCCAAACTTCAAGACTTACATATGTGTTGCATTAGAATTATCATTCCCATAATAAGCATTCTTCTGCATACAAAACAACTGATCAACATCAAGTAAGTTTGCACAATGAACAATCGGTAAAGAGCTCAATCTTGTTAGAGAAGAGAGGCTTGAATACCCTGTTGAAGCAAGAATCAGCTGCCACAAGAGAAATGACTAATCCAGAGGCATGTTAAACCAGAGATTCTGTCAAGAGAAATCATCTTGGTGCTTCACAGTCTGAGTACCATTCAGGGATGAAGTCAGCAGAGCCTGCCAATCTGGGGCAATCAAGTCGAGAATCGATCTCTCCAAGCTCAGCCAAATCTGGGGCATTCCCTTTAAACTTCTAATCTGGGGCCGTCAAGTCGAGAATCAATCTCTCCAAGCTCAGCCAAATCTGGGGCATTCCCTCAAAGCTGTCAATTAGAGGCTATCACGTCGATAAATCTCTTCAAGCTCGATCAATCAGAGGCTATCACGTCGAGAGATCTATCCAAAGTCATTCAACATGGGGCAGTTACGTCGAGATTCGACAAATCTCTCCAAGAAAGCTGTAATCAAGAGCAGTTTATTTCGTGGCTCAAGACATTGGGGCAGGCCACCTCTTATCGTATTGTGGCATGAATATTCTGGTATCCTATTCAACATAGATCTTCTCAGAGACCCTCCAAACAGGGGCATTCCTCATCCGTACTTAGTTGCTCAAGTCAATTATGTTGTACGAGACTACGATCAAGCTAAAAGCATCATGACAATCAACCTGACTTGACCAGCGCACAAAGCTGCCTTCATCTACCACAGACAATTTCAAATCTGATTCCCCAAGTGAATTCAGAAAGTCTAGAATCGTCTTTTGACTCAGCACGCGTAAGTGCATCATCAGTGGAGTTAATCAAGAACATCCCCAATGGAGCTAAACCGGGGCATTCGCAGAGCTAAACCGGGGCATTCGCAGAGCTAAACTAGGGCATTCGCAGAGCTAAACCGGGGCATTCACAGAGTTCAACTGGGGCACTCGTAGGTGTCCATGCCCATCTCTTATCCCCAAGTGATTCAGGAGATAATTCCCCAGTGTGCGTAAACTTGGGGCATGTATTCAGAGAGATCCACATGGTGTTCAGTATCCATTCTTCGGCATATTCACTTCTATCACCCCCTCAACGGTTCAGGATGTATGGGAGTCCGGCCAGGTTATCTCTTCCCAACGGTACAATTCAGAATCCAGCAGTGTACCTAAAGACTCGCTTCGTCAGCAACCCAATCTCCAGCAGAGTCATCAACAATCTTTGGTATCAGGAGCCCCCCAGGGCAAATTCCCATTAGTATCCCCAGTAATCTTTGGTACTGCAGACTTCCAGCGTCGATATATATTGGCATCCCCAGTGATGAGCAGCGGTCTCCAATAGGCCTCCTTTTATCCCCATGAAGTTTATTTCTTCGCATTACATATAGTTATCATTACATAACATTGCATCCTCAAAAGCGTGTAACTGATCCATCAGAGTGGATCTTTGCGTCAAAAGAAATTCAAACATGCATACAAAGCATAAGCCAGACCAGGTACCTTACATGAAAGACCTGAATTATTCAAGGACAACAATACATCCCTACAGAAGGGTGTCATGCCCGAAATCCCCAGTTGGTGACCTTCACCTTTTCAATGCCAAACAAAATCAATACACTTTGTCATTCTAAACCCAGTTCATGTCTGGTAGTCAGTTCCCTAAACACTCGTCTGTGTCGGTTCCCTAAACACCCGTCTGTGTCCATCCCTAAGCACTCGTATGTGTCAAGTTTCCTAAACACCCACCCGGGTCAGTTATTCAAACACTCGTCCGTGTTTAACTTTTTGATACTCGTCCGTATCTTCTTTCAATACTCGTCCGTATTGAATCAAACACTCGTCCGTGTTTAACTTTTTGATGCTCACCTGTATCCTTCTTTCAATACTCGTCCGTATTGATTCAAACACTCGTCTGTGTTTATACTTTTTGATACTCGTCCGTATCTTCTTTCAATACTCGTCCGTATTGATTCAAACACTCGTCCGTGTTTATACTTTTTGATACTCGCCTGTATCTTCTTTCAATACTCGCCCGTATTGATTCAAACACTCGTCCGTGTTTATACCTTTGATACTCGTCCGTATCTTCTTTCAATACTCGTCCGTATTGAATCAAACACTCGTCCGTGTTTAACTTTTTGATACTCGTCTGTATCTCCTTTCAATACTCATCCGTATTGAATCAAACACTCGTCCGTGTTTAACTTTTTGATACTCGTCCGTATCTTCTTTCAATACTCGTCTGTATTGATTCAAACACTCATTCGTGTTTATACCTTTTTGATACTCGTCCGTATCTTCTTTCAATACTCGTCCGTATTGATTCAAACACTCGTCCGTGTTTAACATTCCTTGATGCTCGTCCGTGTCGCTTATCTAAACAATCATCATGTCATAACCCATGTTCCCTTCTTCGAACCTGAGATCGCCTCTTGGCTAGGTACTTCCCTGAAACCTTTGTCGAACCTGAGATTGCCTCTTGGCTAGGTTCCTCCCTCAAGTCATCGTCGAACCTGAGATCGCCTCTTGGTTAGGTTCTTCCCTCAAATCATCGTCGAACCTAAGATCGCCTCTTGGCTAGGTTCTTCCTTCAAATGTTTGTCGAACCTGAGATCGCCTCTTGGCTAGGTTCTTCCCTCAAACCTTTGTCGAACCTGAGATCGCCTCTTGGCTAGGTTCTTCCCTCAAACCTTTGTCGAACCTGAGATCGCCTCTTGGCTAGGTTCTTCCTACAAATCATCGTCGAACCTGAGATCGCCTCTTGGCTAGGTTCTTCCTTCAAATCATCGTCGAACCTGAGATCGCCTCTTGGCTAGGTTCTTCCTTCAAATCACCGTCGAACCTGAGATCGCCTCTTGGCTAGGTTCTTCCTTCAAATCACCGTCGAACCTGAGATCGCCTCTTGGCTAGGTTCTTCCCTCAAACCTTCGTCGAACCTGAGATCGCCTCTTGGCTAGGTTCTTCCTTCAAATCACCGTCGAACCTGAGATCGCCTCTTGGCTAGGTTCTTCCCTCAAACCTTCGTCGAACCTGAGATCGCCTCTTGGCTAGGTTCTTCCTTCAAATCATTGTCGAACCTGAGATTGCCTCTTGGCTAGGTTCTTCCTTCAAATCATCGTCGAACCTGAGATCGCCTCTTGGCTAGGTTCTTCCTTCAAATCATCGTCGAACCTGAGATCGCCTCTTGGCTAGGTTCTTCCTTCAAATCATCGTCGAACCTGAGATCGCCTCTTGGCTAGGTTCTTCCTTCAAATCATCGCCTCTTGGCTAGGTTCTTCCTTCAAATCACCGTCGAACTTGAGATCGCCCTTTGGCTAGGTTCTCTGTCAAATCACTCTCATGTGTCACCCTCGGATCGTAGGTCGCCCGTAGACCTCGTCCGCTGTCTTGTCGTACCAACCATTTGTCTTGTATTGGCATCAGGCCACGCTACAAGTCCAGTCTCAGTCTCTTCATTAAAAAAAAAACAAATTTCTTTTCCCCAGCAGATCACAAAATAAATAAATAAAGAAAACACTTACTCCCTCTCCCAGGACAAATTTTTGGCATTGGTATTTAATCATCTTCCACCTTGAACTTCCGAAAGGCACGCGCCAATCGTACTTTCAGGTTTAAGACGATTAAATAGGGGCAGCTGTAATACCCCAAATTTGTCCTACCCTTTTACTTTCTATCTGGCTTACGCATTTTTGCATTTTTCTCACATTAGGTCATCTAACACATCATGCATCACTAATTGATAAATTGGCATAAGATCATGGATTTCGAGGAATAAGGGTTGGTGTATGGCTTTAAGGCTCCCATCTTCGCACAAGCTTGTTTCGGTTGATTTCTCCATTAATAATCTGTTTGAAGCTAGGTTTTCGTTTCATGGACCTTATCATCATCAAGCTACGATGCTATTATTTTCTTCTCAATGTCAAGTTGCAAGGTTTTATGAGACGAAGCTAAAAATCAGGGTTTATACATTTTCATATTTGAGCTTGTCAGCATTCTACCTGAGGTTCATTCCATATCAAGGTATTCGCATGTCTCATCTTTCATATTCATTTGCAAAGAATCCCTCAGGGCATAGTCATTATCATCTGTTGAGAAGGGGTCCAAGACGTCGTTGTTCTAGTGCTCATATAGTCGGGACATGGTACAAGATGTTGATTGTGATCAAGGTGTCATTATTTCAAATGCTTATTGCTTGACACACAAGTTTGGTTTATATTGAGGAATTGAATTGAATTAGAGATTCACTGAAGCCATAGTTTGATTAGAATTCATTCATCAATATTTGAAGTGGATTTAGAGAAAATCAAAGTTCTTAGATATTTGCGTGGCTTTTCTTGGAATTCAAACCACAAGTATGAAAAAGCATGCATCGAATTCATCCAACCATCAAAATATCGTCCAAATAGCCTCTTGGATTCATTCAAGATTCATGTCTCTTTTGATTACCTTGCAAATATTTTGGATTCACACCATTTATTTGAATTCATACAAAGGCCATTTCATTATATGGGAATAAAGTCAACATACATTACAATTATTCAAATACATACAAGTCCAAATTCCATTACAATTATACATAACATCTATACATTTTTACCAAAACCTATCCTAATTTTCACCGTCAATTCCATAAAGAGTTATTTCTTCCGGATAGCACTTCCTAACAGGGTATAGCGTCAATGTTTTATCTCAATAAGATTGAGCATAAATTGACCTTGCCTCCTTCTCTTCTCGCTCTTCCCATTAGAGAAGCCATACACACGGAGCTTGAGAGGCTTTTATTGGATAAGGGGAGATTATTACTGGAAAACTTGTTTCATCTGATGCTGATGGTTTGCGCTTATTCATTGGATTCTTTGACGACATTTACATTCCTACTCATCACATGCCCAATCCAAACCGCTATGAACCTGAAAATAGCAACAAAAACAAAGGCACATGGTTTTGGGATTATGGTGAAGAAATTGATTCATCATTTAATATTAATTATACTGATAAGATCAAATTCCAAGTTCAAAGTGTGAAGTTACCCTCCAATTCCAGTTGAGCAACCAAAAGAATCAAAGCCATTTGCTCCAATGTTAGTTAGTGACAAATGGCATTTCAGGAGAAAACAAGACCGACTTTGGAGGATACTGCACTGATGAAAGTGGTCCATGTAGCATTTCTATCACTTTATTCATCGGTGGTCTATCTGATGGATTTGTTTGAATGCACCATAGAATCACTTACTGCAACAGAAAACAACAAACCAACTCCTAACCGAAATTAACCAATTCCAACTTTCCATTTTTCCCAACAACCTTTAACCAATCTCTAACAGTTTTCCAAACCATAACCAACTTAACAAACCCAAAACAGCTTTCATAAAAAAACCAACTTAACTGTAACAAACTCCTAACTGCATCTTAACTTCTAACTGCATAACTAAATCATTCCTAACCAACCTCCTATATATAAATAACAAAACTTCCAGCATAGAGAGGAGAGAGCTCACAGCATATATATAACCAGAGATTGACAGAATAGGGATAGAGGATATTAAACACAGAAAAAAGAATCATACCATCTCTGCACATCTTCAATATTCATGCATCATCTTCATCATCAATGTTCAGTGACTTCAATCTGCAACAAAAAACCTCTTCACATCTTTATCACTCTCTCGCCTCCATAACTGTCTTCCTCTCTGCAACATCAAGAATGCAGCGATTCATACTTCAACCTTCAACGAATTGCAGCAACTCCTCTCTTTCAATCAACAACATCAAATCCACATCATCATCATCTTCATCACATTAATCATCACGGTCAACATCGATAGCGCACTTCAACAATCTGCAACTCCGAATTGGCAACATCAACAACACCTGGCAACAGAAAATCACACAGAACCACACAACATTACAACATCGCAGAATATCGAATGAAGAAGTAGAACAAGAATCGGACACGAAACACATACCAGAGTGTATTTCTATGGATTTCTCGCCGCCACTGTTGTGATTAAGAAGCCACCAGAACTGCTCCGGTAGGTGAGTCCCCCTCACTTCAATAATTTTTTGCTTTCTGTTATTGTTTGTGTCGAAAGCGAATTGGAAGGTGAATCGGAGATGGCGCAAGAAGGCGGAATCAGACAAAGATTGATGAGAGGTGGTGAATGGAGTCGATACATAGTGGAAGAGAAGACGGCGGAAACTGAGACAGTGGAACAAAGAGAGGCGGAATCGAAAGGAAAGTGAAACGAATAGAGGAGGTTGTGTCTGTCGGCGCCGTTCATGTTGTTCTGCGGAGAAGAAGAGAACGACTTTTCTTTCCCAAACCCTAAATCCCTTTCCAATTTCACTTCCTTTTTTCCATTTAGTTTAACTGTTTTATTATTTTATTATTTTTAATTCAAACTGATAATAATTATAATTAAGTGAATAATAAATAAAATGTTGAAAATCTTTTTGGGCAAATTACTTCAGCACCTATATTTCTAGACTTCATACCCCCTAACTCTTCTAATTTTTTCTTTTCTTTTATTATTTTAGTTTTTTCTTTTAGTTTAATTTTTTTCCTCTCATTTGACAATAAAAATAATAGAATGTTTTAGAATAGAATTTCTTTTTAGAATTTCGATTAGAATTTTTTTCTATTTTATTTCTCATATTCGATAATCATTTTTATTGCCATTTTCTAGTCAAGATTTTAGTAGCATCGACATAACTCTTGCAATGTGGAATGCTCGGGGTGAATTCTTTAAATCACTTGCCCAAGGGAACTTTGATAGAATTTCCTTACCGCTTGCACAATTTTGAAGAGGCAACGGACCTTCTCCGTTCGGTATCGTCACAACTCTATTTTATCCTTTATTTCAGTACTTTATCGCAAACCATATGCGTGCTGACATTAGGTAGAATTCCCTCATTCATTCTAACTTTAGGGCTAACAATACATAATAGCATTAGGTTTAGAAGTAGGCTAGTCTCCTTTTTGACTTTTCTTTCTCCTTTTGCATTCGCACCTAAAACTAAAACTTCTTTTCTTTCAAAATTCAAAACACTTTAAAACTATTGATGAGAATCATGCTTTTGCTTAGTACGAGAAATGATAAGCGGGTCTCTTCTCGGTCTTATTGTTCTTCATCTCAAGCTTAGGTGTGGTTCAATTCTCAAAAACTCCTTTCATGGCTAAGTAGAAAAATGGCTAATATCTCTCTCTTGAGGTCAATCAGTCATCATCTACAACGAAAATACAAAACAAATCAAATCTTTTGTGCGCTCGAGCACCTTTTCTTTTAAACCCTTTTCAGGTAAGGACATGATTAATTTACTTATGTGCCAACGCATAAGTCTCCAAAGGTCGAGCTGCGGCAGAAGGCGGGATTAACTTCGTCCATAAAAAACACAAACAAACAAAAACATATGAGCCGAACTACGGTAGCTCTGATTCCTCAAAAAGGATACGTAGGCATTGGGGTAGGGCCCAAGCGAGCATAATTTTATTTTCCCTACATTCTTTTCTCCTTTCTTTTGCATGCATTCTCCCTCCAATAGTATAGTAAACAGTAAGCATAGATTAAACACACCCATAAGATAGATAACAAGAGTGGATACCGTAGAGTACTACGGGCGTGTGGGGTGCTAATACCTTCCCCTCGCGTAACAGACTCCCTTACCCGATCTCTCGGTCGCAAGACCGTGACTTCTCCCTTCTCAGGTTTTCTCGATGTTTACCTTTCCCTACAAGTGGGATAAAAGACGTTCGATGGCGACTTCATTGTTTTGATGATTTTCAGCCGGTTGTTTCAGTGTGGAAAGAGGTGGCGATTTGGATAGGTATGTTGGAGGGTGAAGGGAGAGTGCTTCAAGGAAAGTTTTTTGAGGTGGTATGCTTTCTGCAAGTTAAAGAGAGTGAAACCCGACAAAGAAGGTATTGTTTGGTTAGCGACTACTTGGAATCTATGGCTCTTAAGGAACATCATCATCATCTTTAGAAATGATTATTGGAATGTTCTCGACACGGTTTGGAACATTAAGGCTTTTGGTGTGGAGATGCGACTTTATCGAGGATATTACACATCTCAATTATAACTTTTATGAATTTAAAAAAAAACTCATTATTTTATTTATCTTAGGTTGCAATTGGATCGTAATTTTTTTGATGTCGAGCCGTTGTCCTATTTTTATGTATTCAAGGTTGAGAATTCTTAATTCTCGTTTATCTATATATCTTTCTTAAAAAAAATTAGCCCAATTATATTAAAAGCCCAATGCATATTATCTAACAATTATAACCTTTCCAAAAGAAGTTTCTAGATTTTTAAACAATGGGGTGGCATATCTTTTGTGGCAGCCAAGTAACTTGCGTATAATAAGAAGGAATAGAAGAAAGTACATAATTGGCTAGAGCTAACATGCCTTGTTGTTGAGAAATCTGTGTTTCCGGGAAGCCAATCTCGTTAGCATTTTTTCAAGGATGAAATTGAAATCACTTTTCTTTGCTCTTCCTTTAAGAATGGGAAAGCCAATGAATTTATCTAACATTGTGGTGTTGCAAATACAAGTTTTAGTATTAGACTTGGCAAAACTGATATTCAAACCTGAAGTACGACTAAAGTGGTCAAAGAGGTAAGAGATAGACCTGATTTGAGACTTCTTGGCCTTAGTGAAATGAAGGATGTCATTGTAAACAAAGAAAAGACACAAATATGAATCATTGTGAGAGATTTGGATAGGATGCCAATTAAAACCATTGACAACTTCATAGATGGAGATAAAGAGTTTTTCCATGCAAATAATGAAGAGATAAAGGTTGTGAGGATCGCCTTGTCTTAAGCTATGAGTAGGTTTGGAAGGTAGGAAATTTGTTATCATTCCAAAGGATAAAGAAAGATGAAGAAGTAATATAGTGCATGATAAGTTGGACTGTGATGTCAAGATAGCCAAAATCATGGAGACAATCTTTAAGAAAATCCTAATTAATATTATCAAATGATTTTCTCTAAGTCAAGCTTGAAAACAACATTTCCTTTCTTCCTTTTAGACTTGTGATTGTTGTGACAAGTACCCTTACTTGGAAAAAATTGCTTTGGCAGAAGCAAAAAAATATTAACTAGGAGGAGATTATGGAATTTAACCAAGACTTTAATCACAATATTATAAAAAATATTGAACAAGAAAATTCGTATAAAGATGTCATCTCTAACAATGTTCAAATATTGTTTGAATAAGATGTATTGTAATCCTTTTGGTTAGGATATTTAAAGGTTTCATGGAAGTTAAGGCCAAATTAATTTATTCTTGGTCACATGAGAGTAAGAGAAGAAAACCCCTAAGTATCCAAGTGGGGGCTATAGGTAGTAAGGAACATGGTTCTTTGCTAGTGAGGAGAGTTGAAGAAAGGATTTTTAAAATAATTCTAAGAGCATGTTGGATGACAAAATAATTTTTCGTCCAAAGGCCTTCGAGAAGTTTAATTTTGTGGATCTATTTTTTTTGGGCAAATGATAGTTTGAGAGTGAAAAAAAGAATTTCTCTTGTTGAACTTGTGTTAGAGTCTGTTGTACCCAAAAATGTGCCCTCTCATTTTTCTCAAAGTATTCTTTCAAGGCTCTTCAAATGGTCAAGACACTCAAGAGCTGGCTAGTCAAGATGCACCTCCTAAACCAAAGGCCTACAACTAGGGTTTGGAGTTTCTTAAGGAAATGTAGTTTGCAAAGATCCCAAGTGGTTTCCATGGTTCTTCATAGGTCCTCAACAAGGTTCATGTCAAGTTTCAAGCCCTACATCACAAGTTTGCTCAGTCAATGGCTCAAATGTTTGAAAATCGACGGTATTAGTCAAAAAGTCAATTGTGCATACAGTCAAACTTCAAAAATTTTGGTCAACATCAACATTTTGAAGTGATATTCATCATTTGATCAAGGGTTGATCATGATTCCTCAAGGAAAGCCCTCATATCATCAAAAGTCAAAAATTACCAAATTAAGGTTTCCTTAGGAAGAGTCAACTGAACTTTGACCAGGTATAACTTTCACATACGTCATCAACTTTTCCCCAACCAAAGCCCATTTTGAATAAAATTCAATTCTCTATAACTTTTATGTTATTCTCAAGTCATTGCTTCAGTTGGAAGATATGACCTAATACATTATAGGTCATTTTCAAAAGTCAATAAAAGACACTTTTTGTCAAGGCAACTTACATCAAGATCAAATCTTCAAAAGAAAAAATGATCAACATAGATATTATATAGGACATCTTCGGATTTCTAAAAAGTAAAATATCATCTTCAAAATATGAAAATTGAGCAAGTTATAAGTTGCACAAGTTGGGCAATTTTTAAGAAATGCATGAAATACTAAATGTGCAAACTTCAAATTTTGGACTTGTGACCTAACTTTTTGGACTTCAAACATGTTCATGACCTTGAAAAAGACTCCTAAACTAACTCTTACCTTGTCTTACATTTTATTATTATTTTATTTATATTTATTTTGTTTTTATTCAAATAAATGCAAAATAAATTAAATAAAATCACAAAAATCTGGGCTATGCATATGGGTTGGATTTGATAAATTTTGAAGCCCATTAATTCGTGCAAGACATACACAAATGGTCCAGGTTCATTGCACATTCAAAAAGGGCAAGAACCACTCAAAAATGGCAACTTCTTAATGTGTTTTATTCTTGTCTCAAAGACCATGAATGCTTTGTTCCTTGATATACATGTTCATTCCTCCCTTCCCTCTCTATAAATACACAAGCTTAATATCACAAAGGGACACAATTCTTGTGCACAAAAGCCTTCTCAAAATTCTCTAAAAAAATAAAAAAGTTGGTGAAAATCGTGTCTCACTTTCCAGTCCAAACAGTGATCAAACATCACCCCTAAGTTTCCCAAGAGTCCTCCAGAGCCCAGGTTCAAGCCTCACACGTCTCAGATCCTCCTCATAACCCTCCTACGGTCTTAGTAAAATTTTGATTTTCAAACTCTCTGAATATGTGATTTAAAATTAGTTATATGCATGCATTCATATTGCTATTGAAGTTTTGAGTAAATCTAACGGGTTCGATCCAGGTACAAGGCGTTTTGTATTTTTATTGTTTTTATCTTTTCAGATCCAATGCTAAGAAGATCCATACGCGCATCATAAACCTCTAATTCTTGACCATCAGATCTCATCAAGCATGGTCAGAATGCCTCAAGCGCACACCCCACCGTGCACCTCCAAGGAGCCTCTCTCATCCGAGCCAATGCAGCCTCCTGTGCTCATTAGTTATGTGCCTAAGGATTCTTTTTTTTTGTACCCCTCTAACCCCTTTTTTGCAGCGAGGCCCATTTATGTTTTTTTAGTATTAATTGTTTTGCTTAATCAACATTTTTTTAATCAGTTTCCTTTAATCAATAAAAATCAAAAATCACAAAAAAAAATATTAGACTTATGTTTTATTAATTAAATTAATTTCAATTAATTATTTTATTTACTTTTTTCATTAACTAATTAGGGTTAGTGTTTTCCTTAGTTTAATTTAATTTAATTATTTTTCTAAACAAAAAATGCAAAAACAACAAAAACATTTTCTTCCACTTAAATTTTTAGGGTTTTTTACATCTTTCTTTCTTTCTCCTTTGTGCGTTCATTTATTTTTATTTGCATTATTTTCCTAAAATTATGTAATTGCACATGGAATATAATAGTTAAACTAGGACCATTTACTCTTTTAGCTCCCTATTTTTGGTTTGTAATTTCCCCTATCCCGAAGCTTTGTAATAGCATAGATTCAATTTTCCGCACTTTATTTTCCGTACTTGTGTATATTTAACTGCTAAATGTATGCTAACAAGCTTGTATGGAAAGACTTAAAAACAAACATTAGCATACCTAACACTCAAGATAAATATAACCGAAACACAACACACTCGTACACGCGCACCTCTAAGGTACCTCCACTTGTTGCCTTTGGAATAAACAGTCACGTCTCTCGAACGTAGGAGATTTTAGCAGTGACCCTTTGGTTATAAGATCATAAGTCCCTCGATGACCCTTTCGATGTTACCTCGGTAAATGATCTTAAAACCATAGGGTAATTTCTATAGTATCTTACGAGTTACCTTCGTGACTGTACGATGACCCTTGTTTATCCCTCAAACATCCAACGATAGGGCTATCTACTGACTAATAGTAAGATAGCACTATCCAAAGAAAAGAGGAAAAGAACAAAGATCTTTCGAGTAGGTAGACCACTTATAGTTGCCTGCTCACAAAAACAAACAAAACAATTTTTTCACACATACACAAACTCTTCTCTAAAATGCTTTCAAAGATAAAACACTTTGTATACGTTCTCAACGATACGTGAATCATTACAAAGTTCTCCGCACTAAGGCATCTCTTTAAAATACTTTCAAATTACACCAAAAAAGCATTTTCAAAGTGAGCTAGCAACTAAGAGTCCGTAGATAACTACAAATGAAAAGGGTGCTAATACCTTCCCTTTCCATAACCTATCCCCCGAACTCAAAATCTTTAAAAGGTCTTTCCTGTTCTTTCCACCATTTCCTTTGTTGGATAAAAGAAAAGTCGGTGGCGACTCTTGCTAACTGCAACATTTGTGATAAGAACGCAAAACCAGTAAAGTTAGTTCTCCCACCGTATTACAGAACTGGCGACTCTACTTGGGAAATGAAACTAAAAGTGGGGTTACCTTAGATCATATTAAATGCTTTACCTATTTGACTTGCTTGCTTTACATTTCGAGTTATGTTTGGGTATTCTTGTATAGATCCTATACCTGGATCTAGGGCACATTAGGTAAGTAGAAATAGATCGTGGGGACTATGCGGCATAATATTGACATGTTTGAAGCGATCACTATGTTAGTGTGACACATTTTTTAGTACAGGTATCCCTTAAGTCCAGTCGAGGAGAATACGGGGCTACTGTATGGTGTCATAAAGCACTAACTGACCGTAGAACCTTAGTTGAACAACTTGGCCATTAGAAAGTAGTGAGATAGTCGGCTTTGGTGCAAGACTAAAGTTGGTTGATGCTCGATGCTACACTCATTGAGATCGGACTCTCATGATATTTCGGTCGCTAACAAATAAGCTTGTGCTGAAACAATGCCCGAGAGAAAGATCAGTGATATTGAGATCCTTTAGAACCTGATTACTTTCTTTAGGACAAGTTAAACCAATTAAAACTTCAAGAGGGTACTTACCTACAAACTCCATACAATCCTAAACCTAAGGCTACTTGTGTGACTTGTTTGCTTTCATTATCTAACAACTTGAACTCCTTACAGGGCTTTGCTTGTATTCATTATCTAACGAAATTCCCTACAGGACTTGCTTGTATTCATTATCCAATAACTTGGACTTCTTTGCAGGATTTACTTGTCTTCATCACCTTACATTTTCACTTGGTGCATAGCATACACATCATGACATCATGCCATAACATTTCGTTAACCATTTCAAGGATCTCAAAGGGCCTGTGATGCAGTTTATGATGAACCAAACGTCTATCAAGGGGCAATGGGATTTATTTTCCTCTAGCCAATGTCGTAAAAGCACGGTGTCTTGAGTCAGAGGCTATGACCCACTCGACATGGTGAGCTTGATTCTCGTAGATGGACATTCAATGATAGGAAGTTCTTCAATCAAATCTGCAATTAGAATTCAAACATTTTCTTGTGTTTACCCCGCAAAATCCTTGAAAACATTGCATGCATGTCATTACATAACAAATATTCTCAAGACAGGTTTCTCATTTTCTCACTATTTATTTCAGCAAGGAAAATGACTCTTGAACAGAACGACAGAGATCTCTAAGCTCAAGATGTTCAATTCAAGGAAATTTTCTTGAATCTATCCAAGGGGCAAGAAGAATTAAAAAAACTCCTCGCTGGGAACATGGCCAAGGAAAATCCTGAAGATAACAAGGATGACCTGTTGGAACAACTGCAAGCTGAGATGGAAAGGATGAGAATCCAGATGAGTAGTTTGATGGCTCTTATCCAAGCTCGGAGACAAGAAAAGTTGAGGATTCTCATCATCAAGCTTCATCAATACATATACGATCGTCTGGGGAAAACTGCTAGAATTTGGGGTCTAATCAATGATCAACCTCTCTTGGCATGCAGGGAATCAGGTGATATGTTCATGCGGGAACATGTTGATAATAAACTCAGGAGTAGTGAAGTTCAGGGGACTGCATCTTCAAGTACTCATAAAAGATCATACAATGGAAAAAAGGAGTCCAATACTGTGTATGACCCGAGGATCGTAATAAGAGTGATCTCAACCGATCTCTGGGGGCGGTGCGGATCTCTAATCCAGCACCGGTGCAACAACAACGACAAGGCAATCAGCGTAAGCAGGGCACACCCAAAAGAAAATTCACCAAAATCAACATGTCCTCGGCTCCCGTATTGCAACATATGTTAAGGATGGAGTTGATTACACTGAAGGATCCACCTCAGAATCCCAACACCTCCTCTCCTTGGTACAATCATAATGTGAGATGATGTGCTTATCATTCCAATAGTCCTGGGCATGACATTAATAGTTGTTGGGCATTGAAAATTAATATTCAAGACTTAATCGACGGAGGAGTGTTGGAGTTCACACAAGATGGTCGGATTGAATTCTTTTTCCATCCCTCAAAGGCACACCATCTGAAGTGACAAGTTTAGACATAGAGACTTTTTGTTCATTAGAATTTTCAAATTGTAATTTCTTTTGATTACTTCGAACACTTATTTTATGTTAAACTTTGTTATTCCATTAATGCATTGGATATGTTTGTCTTAAAGTAATCCATTCCTTTTTACTATATTTAAACTATGATTTTACTTCCTTTTTTGTGATATTCAACTCTCGATTAAAAGTTGTAAGCCTTTAGAGGGAGGATGAAGAAAAAATACCATAATCTCATATAATATGCTTTTGAATAGACCTGGTTGACGATGTATAGGCGTTGTTTCAAATCCTAAATAGTGGAGTTATAAGGAAGATAATCCCTAGTCAACCCCTTTGAGCTTAAGAAGTAGGAGTTTTCTTTTTCACGTAAATTGAAACCTTTAATCATAACTAAGGGCAGGGTAGTTTCTTAGTTAACTCAAATGTGCATTCAGTTGCAAGCTCTACCTTCATACATGATGAATAGTGTCGAAGATGCTCTTCTAAATCAAAAGACAGTGATGGTTCCCCGTAATCACTAAAACATGCAGTCATTATTTTTCAAAAGAAAAGCCTGCTAAGTTAAAACCTATGAAGGAGACTTAAGGAAAAAACTGGGGTATCTCATTGACTGTAATCACTAAAGAAAAAGTTCAAGCAAAAGGTAGGGACAATAAAATAAAATAAAAGAGGTCTCTACAAATCCTCAACAAAAAGAAAAGGTTACAAAAATGACTGCCTTCTCAAACAAAATTTCAGTATCTGAACCATCACCGGAATATCAGGGCAAAGAGTCCAGAGTCAATAGGGATCTAAACGCATAATTAACTGAGTATAGGACTGAAGAACGGGTTGGGTACAAACAAAGTTTGAGCCTTTATCCTTTGTTTCTTAAAGCGTGAACCAGACCACGTTACAACCCTTAAAAGTCCTAACTGAAGCATGGGTTAGTTCGAAAGAATACTATTATAAAAGGTATCCTAACTCCTGTAAGGTTTACTATGAATCCTTAGTTGAATTCATTTTCTTACAAAATTCTATTTAAAACTTAAAGACAGACATAAGTTTTACATTTTTAAAAGACATTGTTTGCATATGACTAATTGTTCGTCAGTAGAGAAATTCGCACGATGAATATTCAATGAACGGAAATCCTCTCAATGAATATAATCACCTCAGATGGAAAGACATTTCGAATAACATGCCTTTCATAATCAAGGGGCATGGCATGGTGTCCAACTGATTTTGGGGAAGTCGGTTCAAGATTCAAGGAATATCTCAAAAGTGCCGAATAGCAAGGGGCAGATCTCCATCTGAATCACTTGGGGCATTAGACATGAATTCCAGAAAAGGATCACGTACGGTCGAGCAAACATTTTTCTGGTAGTGCTACAACACTTACTGCTATGGACAGTGACAATTCTCCGCACCTGGTGAACGCGGACATTGTCGGAAAATACTATGCATGAAAAAGACCCGCTAGGTTGACTGGCCTAGGCAAAAATAAGGGCATCCCGGCGAACCAAAAGAGTTAGGGCAAAAATTAGTAATATCCCGATGGACCGAAAATCTGAAAGGACAGTCCAGGAAAAAGTTAGGGATTAAAGTGTATGACTATGCCCCGTCATCTCGTCACCTGTCTATCAATAGAAGATTTGTCACCCTGATCAGCAGTCACCGAGGGCTGTAGGAGTTGAGGATGTTCAAGCCATCCACAAAGTCCTGACAAAGCCACGTCCATGAGATTATCCCTACAAGGTAATCTTCACAAGTTCATACATTCCCTGTAACTTACACGGCAGATTGCTCTGGCTTATAAAGAAGTCTGATCTTCTCCCCAGAAATATCACCAACCTATGAAGTTTCGATCAGTTCAGTTCATGGAGTTTCTCTTCCCCAGCTGAGCTTGTTCCTCTGAGCTTGTAAAACCCCTTTCAGAATTCTTCTCTCCAGCAGAGTTCATTTCCTTAACAAGGGTGTTTCCTCAGCAAGAGTATTTCTCCATCTACAAGGTTTATTTCCCCAAATAGATTCTCTTTTAGACACAATTCAGATACATTCTAGATATATATTTGTAACACGGTAGGAGAACTGACTTGGTTGTTTTGCGTTTTATCACAATTGTTGCGGATAGCAAGAGTCGCCACTGACTTTTAGTTTAAGGCTGAAAAGAACAGGAAAGACCTTTCGAGATTATTTCTTGAGTTTGGGAGGTAGGTTATGAAAAGGGAAGGTATTAGAACCCTTTTCATCCATAGTTATATACGGGATCTTAGTTGCTTGCTAGAGCACTTGCTTTTGTTTGAAAATATGCTTGTGGTGTGGGTTTTGAAAGTGATTTTGAAAAGGGTGTCTTTGTAATGGTTCTTGTCTCTATAAGAACACATAAAAAGCGTTGTCTTTTGAAAATGTTTCAAAATGAAAGTGTTTGATGTATGAAATGTTTTTTGTTGTGAGCAAGCGAGCAACTAGGAGAAACCTACCTACTCAAAAGGTATTAAATTTTATTTTCTTCCTCCTTTAGATGTTGTTATCTTACCATTGATTTGATAAGAAGCCCCGTCATTAGATGTGAAAGGACGGGCGTGGGACGTTTGTCTAGTCATAAAACGCAAACTATGTGATGTTTTATTAAATGTCGTTTAGGGACTAGATCGTTTACCGAAGGCAACATTGAGGGTCATCGAGGGACTACGATCTTTTATCGAGGGTCTTTGCTAAAACACCCATGTTCGAGGGACATGACTATTTCCCAAAAGGCGACAAAGAGGGATTACCCTAGAGGTGCTAGTGTGCAAATGTGTTTGATTACATGCATTTAGTCTTTGATTAGGGGTTGTCTACTTGTTGTTTTTATCTTTCCATACATCCTAGTTACTAGCAATTATACAAAAATAATAAAATGCAAGAAGATAAAATCCTACACTATTGCAACCATATTGAACTGCATGGAAATATAAAGGAAAAAATAAAATAAATGCAAGAAAAATGGGTCCTTCGATTTGGGTTGAAACACCCTTCGATTCTGCATTCCCTAGCTTCCTTCGATTTGGATTCTGAAGTCACTGGAGTCATGCCCTTCGATTTACCTTTCTGTCTCTTTCAACTGAGGGTTGGAATCAAGATGGTCATGCCTTTCGTCTGGGCCTGGAAGTCAGCATAGTTTTGCCTTTCGCTTGAGGCTTGGAGATAGTAAGGTTCTGACCTTTGTTTGAGGCCCAGAAGCAGCAACACTCATGCTCTGCCACAGGTTCCTTGATGACTCTTTGTAAACATATTGGGACCTCAGATTGTGATTCGAAAAGCTTGTGCAGCTAGCCAATCGAAGGGTATAACAAACCTGTCTTATAATCTAAAATGCAATATCTAAACATAACTACAATCCAGGGGTTAGCATGAAAACTAATGGGTCTCAAAGTCCAAAGCATAAATAAACTAAGGTTGAGTTTTTAACATACATGCAGTCATAATCGAAAGGTAAAACATAGTCTAGAAATTTCTACATTTTCCTTTTATTGGCATATGTACATGATATTAAAATAGAATAGACTCAAATTTTAAAGAAAACTTACTTTTTAAAGTCCTTAAATCGAAGGGAGATGTAAGTGCTTTCTTTGATGGAAAATGAGAGTTCGTTGGGACCCTCCCGAGGCTAGTCCAGTTTCTACTTTGTGAAAGCAATGACTGGGTCGAAAGAGGTTGTGTGAGTGGATCGAAAGATTTTTTTTATAACAAGTGATAGGGTAACTCAAAGGCCTACTGTATGATAGCTGGGTGAGTGTGTCGAAGGGTGGTTTGATGGTCACTTGGAGGGTGAGTCGAAGGTTTTTTCTTAGTGTATAGAAATGTTTGAAAAATAATGTTGGGAAGTGTTTGAGAATTTTTGAGAATTTTCACAAGTGTTTTTTTGCAATCCTTCAGGCGCCTCTAATATGTATGGTGATGCCTCCTTTTAATAGATGGCTTGAGCTGATTCTTTGGTAGGGAAAACAAAAAGTTCAAACAAAAAGGGTATGATGTATTTGTAGCTTTCGAGGGACAGTGTTTTATTTCCATTTTGGTGCAAGGAATTGGGCAGCAATGTAGGACTGTTGTGCAGCAGTTTTGAAGTTTTATGGCCATTGTATCAGGCTTGATCCTGGCAGTGCATGTGACTTGGTCAACAAGTACCTTTGGCGTCTTAACTTTTTATCATGACTCCCTAGCCTCACCTTTTGACCAGACTTTTAAGTAACCATCTCTTTTTTCCAATCGAAGTGTCATTCGAATGACTCCCATGGATATCCTTCGATGGGGCTAAATTAATGCCCTTGGGATGGATCAGTAGTATATGTCCTTTGATTGGGGACATCCAGACATGCCTGACAAACTCTCCAAATGCACCACCATGGTGCTTTCTTCGCCTGAGGCAATGACATAGTGAAGAGTTTGTATGTTTGGAACACGCCATTTCTACAAGAAATCTTGCCCATTTAAATTTTCCTGCAAAGGGGCCACATGGTCAAACGAAAGAATGTGTGCAAGAGGTTCCTGCCTTGTGACTTTATGCAAATATGTTCAAACGAAAGCTTGTAAAAGAGGGACCAGATGTCCAAATGAAAGAATGACAAAAGACTTGTGCTCAAGGATTCACACCCCCAAGCGAAGGATATATGCCAGGGATGGAAGGCTCAACCTAAGCTTGCAACGTTGGGAAAGTAATTGCCCAAACAAAAGAGGCTTGCAGGGGGAAAATGTGTGATCGAAAGAGGGCAAAAAGGGGTTTCGGCTTCCTGAATTGAAGGACATCAGTAGGAAGCTTTTTGCCTTATGAATCGAAGCTTTATTGAAAGGAAGTGTTATCCTGTCGAAGCTTCTAACAAAATGCTTCAAATGGGACCTTGGCCTTGTGCATATTATTATGGTAAGAAATTCTACCTTGTGTGTCTTGGCTAACACGCAGGGAAGATGTTGTATGGCCAAACGAAATACTTATAGAAACCTTCAAACAATGTCTAACGCCAAAACGAAATAGAAAATGATCTTAGCCAAATGAGCCCAATGCCTCAATCGAAGCATGAAACGAACTTGCCCCAAAGGAATCCAGCGCCTAAACGAAATATGCAACCAAGGCCAAAGTGTTCAATCAACGGATGCAGAATTGAAAGGAACTTGGTTTTCCTTTAATTTTGTCAAAAAGGGCTTTTTCATTTGTTTTGTCCTTTTTTAGCAATTTCTTCCATAATCTTAATGCTGAAAATTTCAAATATATTTGTGTAAGCTTGAATTTTGGGAGCCCCTTTAAAAAATGTCTTGAGGAATAAGAGGGAAAATTTTAGGGTACAACAGCTGCCCCTGTTCAATCTTCTTAAACCTAAAGAGTTAGATTGACAAGCCTGTCATTTGTGACTTGAAGGTGGAAGATGATTGAACACTAAAGTACCCAGAAATTTGCACTCGATAATGTGTTAGCTGACTCTGTAGGGGATGGGCTTAAAGATGTCATTTGGAGGGATGATGGATGGTATCAGGATAAAGCTTTTGGTTGATTTATACTGAAATGGTAGATGTAAAAAAGATTAGTTACACGCGTATGTATGCATGGCGCAACGATATTCTAAAAATAAATGAGATTATGTTGTATGCATTTGTCATGTATGTGTTATGGATTGTGAATGTGATGCGTTTATTGCAGCGTGTCTTTGCGTAGGAAAATAAATCCTTGACAACATGCTGGGGAGCCTTGGAAGGCTGAGACTTGAACTGTTGTTAGAGAGTAGGCGTATCTTCAACTTTGTTTAGATTATTTTCGCTGAGAATTCATGTTCTGTTGTTTAAGGAGAAACTCTGCTGGGGAATACTGGCTTGTTTAAGAAGACTCTATGGAGAGTGTTGATCTCTGCTTGGGGGAAAGAGTTTATGAGTTTGATTGTTCAATGCTCTTACTGGGGAATTATTCTTGACTGGAGAGCATCAAAAGTTGGTTGTTATCTGGTCAAAATCCAAGCTTGGCAGCAATTTGTTGGGGATAATGAAGTTGATTGCTATCTGGTCGTATTCCAGGCTTCGCAGTGACTTGTAGGGGAAGATCTGAATTAACTGCTATCTGGTCAGAATCTAGGCTTCACAAGAAATTGCTTGAAGTTGAACTATTATCTGGTCGGGTTCCAGGCTTCACAATGACTTACTGGGGAAGAATAAATTAACTGTTATCTGGTCAGATTCCAGGATTCGCGGAAAATTTCTTAAGAGGATAAAGTTAAATTGTTATCTGGTCGGGTTCCAGGCTTCGCGGCAACTTACTAACATTAAACTGCTATCTGGTCGGATTCTAGGTTTCGCAGATTTCTGAGGTGGATGAAGTTAATTGATATCTGGTCGGACTCTAGGCTTCATAATTACTTGCTTGAATAGATGAAGTTGAACTGATATCTGGTCGGATCCAGACTTCATAGTAACTTGCTTGAAATTAGTTGTTATCTGGTCGGGTTCTAGGTTTCGCAGCAACTTACTAACATTAAACTGCTATTTGGTCGGATTCCAGGTTTCGCAGATTTCTGAAGTGGATGAAGTTAATTTCTATCTTGTCGGACTTCAGGCTTCACAATTACTTGCTTGAATAGATGAAGTTGAACTAATATCTGGTCAGATCCAGGCTTCACAGTAACTTGCTTGAAATTAGTTGTTATCTGGTCAGATTCTAGGCTTCACAACAAATTTTTGAGGGAATAAAGTTAGTTGCTATTTGGTCGGATTCCAGGCTTCATAATAACTCGCTTGAAAAGATGAAGTTGAACTGGTGATATCTGGTCGGGTCCAGGCTTCACAGTAACTTGTTGGGGTAAAGGCAAACTCTACTGGGGAAAAGAAATTAAACCCTTGTCTGGTTGAGTCTATCTGGTCGGGTCCAGGCTTTATAATGTCTTAAGAAATTAAACTATTATCTGGTCGAGTCCAAGCTTCATAGTTACTGGAGTTAAACTATTATCTGGTCGGGTCCAGGCTTCATAGTATTTTGAGAAGTTACATTATTATCTGGTCGAGTCCAGGCTTCATAGTATTTTGAGAAGTTACATTATTATCTGGTCGGGTCCAGGCTTCATAGTATTTGAAAGTTGTACTATTATCTGGTCGGGTCCAGGCTTCATAGTATCTTGTTTGAAAGAATGAATTTGACTGTTATCTGGTCGGGCTCTAGTCTTCACAGTAAATTTTGGAGATAACAATGACTTTGTTGGCGACTTCATTGGGGAAAAGAGGTCGTGGTCCTCTGATTTGTAATAGTTTGAGAGGCAAACTCAAGCTGGAGAGGATAGACTTAATCGGGGAAGACATACTCAGCTGGGGACATAAACCCTGTTGAGGAATATTTGACGAACTGCTGACAAGGTGAGTTCTTTTAGGAAGAGATCCACAAGGCTTCTTTATTTAGGACCAACTCAACTGGGGAGAGGGTTGTCAAGAGATTGAGACTCTGGCTGGGGACTACCCTATGAAAAGGACTTTGTGGGGATAATGTTAATGGAATAACTCTGTGGGGACATCCCAAATGCATAAAGAGATGCTTGTTTTTGCTTGCCAGGACACATGTGCTAAATAGTTTTAATTATGTTCACATAGATATGTTCGTTCAATTTTAGTCATTGGACATCTTTGCATTCCAAACAAAAAATAAAAAGTTTGCACTTCAAAGTATATTTGAATTAATATTTTGCCCATGAATAGGCGTTTTTGTACAAAGAGACAGAGATCCTAGTAATAGGAAATCATCGAAAGGAAAACAAAATTGAAAACAAAGATAATAGCCATGTGGAATGATCTCATTGCGTTCCAACTCTACTATTTCCCCAATGTCTTCAAACGTCCCTTGCCATTGACAGAAGTTGATTGGATTGATCTTAGACTGTTTGAACTCGGACCTTGGTAATAAAGTCGACTGTGGTGATTCCATAGAGACATAGTCATACGCTTTCAGTCCTTAATTTTTGCCTGAACCGTCCTTTCGGGTTTTCAGCCCACCAGGATACCCATTTTTTCCCAAGTCGCCCTTTCGGGTTTTCAACTTGTTGGGTGTACAATCTTTTGCATATATCTCTAATTTTTCCCAAACCTTTGGTTTGCTGGGATGCCCTTATCTTGCCTAGGTGTGTCAACCTAGCGGGTCTCTTATACGTAGTATTTTTCAACTATGTCTGCGTTCACAGGATGTGGGAAATCTTCACCGTCCATAGTAGTAAGCATCATGGCACCACCAAAGAAAACTCTTTTGACAACAAATGGCCCTTCGTAAGTGGGAGTCCATTTTCCCCTTGGGTCGCCTTGTGGAAGAATGATGCGCTTTATTACCAAGGCACCAGCTTGATATACTCGAGGCCTGATCTTTTTGTTGAAAGCCTTGATCATACGTTTTTGGTACATTTGACCATGACAAACAGTAACCAATCGCTTTTCATCGATCAAGTTCAACTGATCCAATCTTGTTTGAATCCATTCGTCTTCGCATAAACCTGTGTCAATCATAATCCTTAGTGAGGGGATCTGAACTTCTACTGGTAGGACAGCTTCCATGCCATAGACCAAAGAAAAGGGAGTGGCCCCAGTTGATGTCTGAGCTGAAGTACGATAGCCATGAAGAGCAAACGGTAACATCTCATGCCAGTCTTTGTAGGTCACTACCATCTTTTGTACAATCTTCTTAATGTTTTTGTTGGCCACTTCCACCGCACCATTCATTTTAGGTCTATAAGGAGAAGAATTGTGATGCTTGATTTTGAACTGAGTGCAAAGTTCTGTAATCATAGCATTGTTGAGATTAGTCCCATTGTCAGTAATGATCCTTTTGGGGATACCATAGCGGCAGGTGAGGTTATGTTTGATGAATCTGGCAACCATGTTTTTGGTGACTGAGGCAAATGAGGCAATAGCGACAAGAATGAAGCGGTGTCCATTGGAAGCAGTAGGTTTAAACTCTCAAATCATGTCAATGCCCCACATTGCAAATGGCCACGGAGCGATCATGATGTTCAGAGGAATAGGAGGAACATGGACCTTGTCAGCATATACTTGGCATTTGTGGTAAGTCCTTGAATGGTGATGGCAATCAGCCTCCATCGTTGACCAATAGTAACCAGCTCTCGGGATTTTCTTGGCCATAGTATGTCCGCTAGAGTGAGTCCCAAAGACATCATCATGCATGTCTTCCATAATTTCCTCTGCCTCCTTCTTGTCCACACATCGGAGTAGAGTAGAATCATGGTTGCATTTGTACAGGATTCCATTACTTAGAAATAATTTGGCTGAGAATCTTCGTAAGAACTTTTTGTCATTGATAGAAACTCCTTCGGGATACTCTTGTGCTTCAAGGTATCTCTTCACCTCATGGTACCATGGATTTTCTGTGTCAGTGTCAAGCTCATAATAGTGCGCGGGTTCGTCAAATCTCTCAATTGTAATTATAGGAGCTTTGTTGTCCCATTTGACCTTGAACATAGGAGACATCATGGCCAAGGCATCAGCTAACTGATTTTCTTCCCTATGGAAGTGTTCAAAGGTGATCTCTTCGAAGTAAGGAATCAGGGATAGCACAAACTCCTTGTAAGGAATGAGATTAGGGTGCTTAGTGTCCCACTCTCCTTTTACTTGGATAATCACTAGAACCGAATCCCCGAACATATTCAAATGCTTGATCCTCAAATCAATAGCAGCCTTCAGACCCAAAATGCATGCTTTGTACTCAGCCATGTTGTTCTTACAATCGGAGCATAGTCTAGTAGTGAAAAGGGGTGTGGCAACCTTCAGGGGATATGATTACAGCGACAAATCCATTGCCCAAGGCGTTGGAAGCCCCATCAAAGACCATAGTCCATTGGGATCCTTGTTCAGGTCTGTTATACGGTCCAGGTTTCGCGCAGTCGGTCACTAGCATGATATTCTCATCCGGGAAGTCAAAGTTCATAGACTGATAATCATCAACAACTTGATGGGCTAAATGATCTGCTAATACACTTTCTTTGATGGCCTTTTGTGTTGTGTATTGAATATCGTACTCAGTCAAAATCATCTGCCATCTAGCTATCCGTCCAGAAAGAGTGGGTTTCTCGAAGATGTACTTGATAGGGTCCATCTTAGAAATAAGTATAGTGGTA
This sequence comes from Vicia faba, assembly GCA_948472305.1. Classification (NCBI taxonomy): domain Eukaryota; kingdom Viridiplantae; phylum Streptophyta; class Magnoliopsida; order Fabales; family Fabaceae; genus Vicia; species Vicia faba. The sequence continues at coordinate 84,158,438 of OX451739.1, read as the reverse complement.
TGAGTCAACATATACTATCTAAGCCGGCGAGCAGCCCATGCCAGAGCGCAGCAAGTTTTCTCGAGCAGTGAATATCTGGTTTCACAGTCGGTAAACTTTTTGCTCAGGTAGTATATAGCATGCTCTTTTCGGCCAGACTCGTCATGTTGGCCCAACACACACACCATAGAATTCTCTAGCACCATCAAGTACATAATCAAGGGTCTTCCTTCAATTGGAGGCATGGGGGTAGGAGGTTCTTGCAGATATTCTTTGATTTTGTCGAAGGCATCCTGGAATTCATCATTCCATTCGACTACTTGATCTTTCTTCAAAAGTTTGAAGATTGGCTCACAAGTAGCAGTTAAATGAGATATGAAGCGGGCGATGTAGATAAGACGACCCAAGAATCCTATAACTTCCTTTTCAGAGTGGGGGACTGGCATTTCTTGGATGGCCTTTACCTTGGCGGGATCGACTTCGATGCCTTTACCACTGACAACAAAACCTAGAAGTTTTCCATATCGTACTCCGAATGTGAACTTATTATGGTTCAACCTCAGCTTGTACTTTTTCAACCTCTCGAATAGTTTGTATAGGTGATTGAGATGCTCCTCTTTGGTTTGTGACCTTGCAATCATATCATCCATATAGACATTTATTTCATGATGGATCATATCATGAAACAAAGCTACCATAGCCCTTTGATATGTTGCCCCTGCATTCTTCAATCTTAATGGCATGACCTTGTAACAAAAGGTGCCCCATTGCGTAACAAAGGTGGTCTTCTCCATGTCTTCGGGAGCCATCCTAATTTGATTATAGCCGGAGAAACCATCCATGAAAGAGAAGACTTTATGCTGAGCAGTGTTATCGAGCAAGACATCAATATATGGTATAGGGAAGTCATCCTTGGGACTTGCCCTATTCAGATCCCTATAACCTACGCACATACGAGCTTTTCCGTATTTCTTAGGTATTGGCACCACATTTGTAACCCATTGGGGATAAGACATCACAACTAGGAATCCTGCATCAAATTGTTTCATCACTTCAGCTTTTATCTTTTCAGACATGTCAGGCCTCATGCGACAGACTTTTTGTTTGACATGAGGACAATCTTCCTTTGTCGGCAGATGATGAACTACAATGTCGGTATCCAACCCTTGCATATCTTCATATGACCAAGCAAACACTTCCATATAGTCATGCAACATCTGAACCAATCTGCTTTTGACACTGCTTCCTAGGTTAGCGCCGATCTTGACCACTTTCTTGTCTGTCTCGATACCTAGATTGATGACTTCAACTGATTCTTCACGCGGTTGAATAGCTTTCTCCTCTTGCAATAGAATTCTGGCTAGTTCTCCTGGTATCTCACAATCTTCCTCGCTTTCATCTTCGGCTTGGTTAATTGGATGTTCGAAATCATAGCTGGTAGTAGTATAGTCATTGGCAATGAGATCCGAAGTGGACGAGGACCTGCAAGAGTGTGTGTGTGTGCATGTAAGATACATGGCTATTTTGAAAAACGCATTTGAAGAAAAAGAAAGGCAATGAGCACAAAGATTTGAATGCAAAAGTCCAATGATTTGTATTGAATTATCATATGATAAAATGAACATAAATAAAACCCTTGACAAATGGACCATAGTGCCCCGAGCCAGGCATATGGCTTAAAAGTCATTGTTTAATATTACAAACAAAAGGTTCTTGAATTGATAGAAAGCAATAAACAAGTAATTACTCCTCAATGAAGAAGATGGGAACGAAGTCCTTTGCGTGCCAATTGTTGAGCTCTGTTGTAGTAGGGTATACCCATTCTTCAAATGCACAATCATCATCAGAATCCTCCATAGTGTTTACTTCATGATTTCCAATACGAAAAGGGGGCTTTCCTGCACGAGCGTGTCTTACTTCTTTCTGAGACTTGATAGTGAAACTAAACAACATTTGTCTGCTTTGAATGGGATATCAGGGAGTTTTTCCCAAGTACCATAGCTTCTATCTTCGACTGCGGCACGAGCATCTTTAAATGAAACCATCTTTGGAACCAATCTATCAGCTTTGGGCAGGTCGGAGGAGACTCTGGCAGTAGCAATCATAGGCGGAACAACTTCAAAATCCTGACACGGGGTTTCTATAAATTCGCCATCCATCTCCACATATTTGAAAGAGTTGAGGTGGCTTACCATGAACTCCTCCTCACCACAAACAGTAACGATCCTTCCCTTGACAGTGAACTTGAGCTTTTGATAAAGGGTTGACGTTACTTCCCCTGCTCCGTGGATTCAAGGGAGGCCCATCAAACAAGAGTAAGCAGGACGGATATCCATGATGTAGAAAGTAGAGTTGAAAATTTGTGAGCCCACCTTGATCGGGAGATCCACCTCTCCATGAATCGTCCTTTTGGATCCATCGAAAGCTCTTACAATGATATCACTCGGTTTCAAAACTAGTCTTTCATAGCCTAAACGGTCCAAAGCGTCTTTGGGTAGCACATTTAAAGAAGAGCCAGTGTCAACCAGAACATGTGCTAGGGTAGTCCCCTTACATGCAGCAGAAACATGCAGAGCTTTGTTATGGTTCTTTCCAAGTGGTGTCAGATCAGCATTTGAGAACCCCAAACCATTGTCAACCGTCAAGTTTGCCACATAATTTTCAAACTGGTCAATTATGGTCTCAAGAGGGACATGAGCCTTCTTCAGGAATTTGATTAACGCCCGGGCATGAGCATCAGAACAAAGTAGAAAAGATAACATGGAAATCTTGGAAGGGGTTTACCCCAACTGCTCCACTATCTTGAAATCACTCCTCTTTATAATTTTCAAGATCTCATCCATTTCTTGAGTGGAAGGTTCCTCAGCAGCAATGTCTTTTGCGGGTATTTCTGTCTCAGCAGGCTTAACTACTTTCTCCTTTCCCCTTGTGTCAGCATTAGGCTTAGTAGTGGTGATGCGGATAGGTACCTTTGTAGCGGTTGGTGGTGAGATGTTGGGTGAAAATATTCTCCCAATTCTAGTCACCTTACTAGAGCCAGTAATGTTACCAATGTCATCAGCTTTTCTTTCTTAAATCCAAGCATCGTGCTTTATTCCATGGTAAAACACTTCAGCACCGTAGTTCCACGACACTGCTTTGTTGGAAGAGTACGGAATTGGCCCAGGGTGGTAATTATTAGAGGAGCAATAGTCGGTTCATCCAAAATCCTGATAGAACCCTTTGAGGAGATCTTGAGAGGCTTGTTTGAAATTGTTATGATAGAGAGGTCTTCAATCTTATTGGTCAAACTTTTGGCGGACGAAGTCTTCTCAAATAGGATCTTATGGCTATTCATTAGGCGTTGAACGCCTTCCTTCATCCATTTGCATCCATTGAGTTGTTTGGCACAACAATCACAGTTCTTCTAACAGCCAGGGAAAATCCTGGCTTTCAGCAAGTTCCTTTTGACAATGGTTAACAGAGTGGTCAAGTCTTCGACGGAGGAAACAAAAATTGTGTCTTCAATTACATTGACACCCTTGCCATGGTTTGGAATTGGTGCTGTTATCACATTGGGAATTGGAGGCAGATCAAATTCGATCATCTTGTTGTCTATTAAATCTTGATTTTATTCTTCAATGCCCAACATTGGTCGGTCTCATGCCCGGGACTATTCGAGTGATATGCACACTTGGTATTCAGATTGTATTTAGGTGAGGAAGTATATGGATTGGCCGGAGGATCACGCAGTGTCACCAAATTAGCCTTTAACAGGTGTTGTAAGGCTTGGGATAGCGACACGCCTATCCTTGTGTATTATCTACACGGAGCCTCAAATTGTTGATAATTGGAAGATTGTCTTTGAACAGGAGTTGGGTTGGAAATCCGAACAGCATTAACGGACGGGAGGTCATCCTTCTTGGTATGGACCCTTGCCCCATAAACAACATTCATTTCTTTCTTTCCAGTGAAGGGTTTCTTTACGGGATTGGAGGTGGAAGCAGATGCTATGGGAATCTTCCCGCTCTCGATACCACTTTCAACTCTTTCACCGGTTAAGATCAGCTCGGTGAAACCGGATGAAGAACAACCAACCAATAATTTGAAAAATGGACCAGATAAAGTGCCCATAAACATATCAATGTGTTCCCTATCAGTTAAAGGTGGTTGGACCCTACTGGCAATATCCCTCCACTTTTGGGCGTACTCTTTGAACCCATCATTTTTAACCATCGTCATGTCTTGTAGTTGAACTCTAGTCGGCGCCAAGTCGGAATTGTATTGGTATTGGTGATGGAAAGCGATGGCTAAGTCTTCCCATGTATGGATACGGGAACCTTCCAATTGGTAAAACCACTCTAGTTGAGTCTCGGCCAAGCTTTCTTGAAAGAAGTGAACCCAGAGTTTCTTGTCAGTGGTGTGCGATTGTATTTTGCGCACATAAGACTTCAGGTGAAGCTTTGGGCAGGAAACCCCATCATATTTAACAAAGACTGGTATCTTGAATTTGTGGGGAATGACAACCCCATATATTAAACCCAAATCATCAAAATCCAAACCAAGGATGGCTTAAATCTCCACGGCCTTCAATATATCCTCTAGCTGCTTGTACTTAACATCGGCAAGAGGATACTGCTCGTCAAAATAGTCTTTGTCATCATACACTTGATCATTGATACACCCAGCCTGGGTACTCCTTGCTTCTCCAATTTGATTTTTGTCTTCCTCGGACGAATCTTCAGCTATCTGGCAGATCGACTCTCTGAATCTTCTACCCATGTTGACTAAGGCTTTTCTTTTTGGTTTTTTTATGCCAGCAACATCATCAACTCTTGTTGTCCCTTGGCCATGGTCAGTAGAGTCTCTTGAAACTGGGAGTTTTTTGCTTGAAGGTCTTTCACTGTTTTCTCGATATCCATCTTGCTGAAATAAACAGCAGAAAGATAAGAAAACTTGTCGTGGAAAACCTGTTATGATATGATAAATGAAAATGCATATGCAAATGATTTCAAGGAAATTAGAGATTTAAATTTGCTTAGACAAAAAGGAAACACGTGTTATATTAATAAATCCAAGTTTGAGTACATCATGCCTCTTTGGGCTTACAATGAAAGAAATAAAAATACAAAAACCCCTAAGACAAAAAGGTTAAACGCATCCTTTTTGGTGCGATGTAGGCGTTCAAATTACGCTCTTCATGAAGCTGCTTGGTGAGTTCCAGAACTTTCTTCTCACTGGCGTAGAATTGATTCTCAAAGGTGTCTCGTTCTTCCTTGAGTTGGATCCATTACTTTTGCAACTCTTCGAAGCTTGTTGGCATATCAGGATGAAAAATGATGTGAGGTTCATCTTCTTGATCAACAGACTCTGAGATCACTGGCAGAATAGCAGCATATGGCATCATAAGATTTTGAGCACGAGCTTGTACCCATTTGAGGTAAGGCTCTAAAGGGATGGAGTTTTTGCGTCCCAAAGCACTACTATCGGTCGTCTTTACCATGCCCCAAGCACGAATGAACCTCTGGCAATAACCTTACAGGTTATTTGAATAGTCAAACACAATACCCTGGACAAGCATATCGTGGGGACCATCCCTCTGGGCATAGCCGAACTGACGTATGGCCAAAGAAGGGTTGTAAGTGATACCTCCTCTAATGCCAAGAAGTGGCACATTAGGGAATTATCCGTAACGATCAATAAAAGAAATATCTTCTTGAGAGCGAGGGCACCAATAGAAATCAGAGTGAGAAAGGGACATTATCCTTTGATTCCACCTCAAGCCTGATTCATTCTTCATTACTGACCGAGGGAGGTGCAAAACAAACCACCGATAGAGCAAAGGCGTACAACACATAAGAGTCCCTTGTTTCTTCATAGTACGAGTGTGGAGTGAATGCAGCACGTCTCTGAGCAATGTAGGCACTGGATTGCAAGCAAGGAAGACGTTGATGGCACTGACATCTATAAACTGGTCTGAGTTGGGGAACAGAACCAATCCATAGATTAAGAGAGCTAGGACATCTTCAAAGGCATGGTAACTCAATGTAAGATGGTTTCAAATGCAAAGATATGGCAACACTTTCAGCAACTAGGTCTTGTTCTAAACTGGTGAAAGGTACTTGCTTCAATAAAGGTGACCCAAGTATTTTGGAGAACTCTTCCAGCGTAGGCACTAACTGGTAATCTAGAAAAGTGAAGCAATGGTGTTTAGGGTCGAAGAACTGGAACATAACACTTATGAGACCTTCGTCAAACCCGGTAGTAACCAAAGTAAGAAAGTGACCATATCTCTTGTTGAACGATGAGCTCTCGGGAACTCTCAGCACCAATTCTTTGATCTTGGAAGGGACCTCTACAAAATTGATGCAGATGGTCTTTCTGCAAGTTGAATCCATACCCTATAAACTAAAAAGGAAAGATAAATCTCTAGCCCCTTGAAATGGTTAGAATGTATGCCATGATGTTCATGATGTATGTGTTGTACCCCAAAATTTTCCCTCCCATTTTCACTCAATACATGCCTCTAGAGGTCCTCAATTGCTCAAGGATGACCAGGAATTGACCAGACAATTCTCTTCCTAAGGCAATAAACCCCCAACTAGAGTTTCCATTTTCATCAAGATGGTTGAACTCTAATGGTCTCAAATTCTTTCCATTGTCCTAATATGTCTTCAAGATCACCCATTCCAAGTTTCATGCCTTGCTCAATAAGTTTGCTCAGTCAACTGCTCAAATGCCTGGAAATCAATTGTATTGGATCAAAAGTCAATTGTGTCCCAAACACACTCAAACTTCAGGATTTTTGGTCAACATTAACATTTTAAATTAATATCCATCATTTGATCAAGGATTGATCATGATTCCTCAATAAATGCTCCTAACTCATCAAAAGTAAAAAAAAAAAAGGCAAATTAGGGTTTCTATATGAAAAGTCAACCAAACTTTGACCAAGCATAACTTTCTCATACTTTATCAGAAATTTTCCAACCAACGCTCATTTTGAAGAGAATCCAATTCCCTACAACTCCTCTTCAGCCCTCGAGATCAATAAATGTCTCAATCAAAAGATACAAGTTCATACATTATAGGTCCTTTCAAAAAGTCAACAAAAATACCTTTTGGGTCAAAGCTCCTTACATGAACATGGAAGATCCAATTAAGATGAAAACAAAAGTTTTGTTTAGAGGACATCCTAAGCTCTGTAAAAAGTCCAAGAACACCCTCTTAGGGTTAAAAATGAGAGAGATATGCATTGCTAAAGTTGACCAATTTTTGGAAATGCGCATGAAGCAAATAATGACCAAACTTGATTTTTTTCCAAATGGGCCCATGTTTTCATGCTTGGGGTGACTGGAATGAAAAGAGCATGATTTGGCCTATTTTAGAAACTTAAAATATCCATGGCAAATCAAATCTTTTCTCACAAATCTTCAATATTTAGTCCAGTTTTATTGACCTAATTCATTCAATTATATATTCATAACAAGACCTGATCAGAAAAAAGAGGATTGGCCACACGAAAATGACACAAGAAATTTTGAATTTTTGGCAAAAAAGGGCAATCGGATTTTAGTTTACATGGAGATTCAAAGCATTCTGAAGGTTGCACTCAATTCCTGGGCACATTTGGAAGCTAACTGGATCGTTCTCACACATCAAAGCATCTAGAACAAGCATCTACAGCATCACGGTTTGCTCCTTGTTCTTAAATTCGATTTTGATAATATATGCATTATAAATGAATTTTGAGTATGCATTCATGTTTATATGATCATTTAGAACATGTTTGAATGATTAATTGCTTGTTTTGATGCGTGTGTGACTAATTGCCATTGTTAGGGTTTTGAGGTTTGTTTTAGGATTTTCCATTACAGGAAAAATTAGGCCAGAAGAAGAGTACCATTGTATTCATGAGATCAAACCCAGTTGATCCATGTATTTAGATTGAATTTATATTGCTTGGTTGAGATTTTGGAAATATGAAGGTCTTTTAGCAACAGTCATGTTCATAGGTAAAAGTCCTTTGGCTAAAACGACAGCCCACTAGGGAAGATGATAGCGTGGCGTCTCAGGATTGGACCATTTGAATTGCGCGCATTTTCTGTCTTAAACACTGACCCTTTATTAAATATATTTTATTCTGTTTGTTTTATATAAACGAATGTTAAGTTGGCTCAGATGGCAAGGCTGAAGGGTTTAAGGCGCGCACGTGTGGGAGGTCAGGGGTTCAACCCTTGCCTCCTGCATATTATTTTTCCTAACATTTGTTTCCAGATCCCGTGTGCGGTTGCTCAACGTGCATACCTTAGGCCTCATCATCATCACCATCAGATCAATCAACACCAGATCTTACGTTCCAGGATGGCAGCCACATGATGGATCTCCCAGCTTGCTCCACACGCTTATCTCTCAATTTCTCTATTTTTTTTAATTATTATTTAGTTTTTATTTCTTTTGTTTTAAATCATTTTTTTGAAAATCCTAAAATCAGAAAATAATCACAAAAAAAATTAGGACTTAGTTTTTTTTTCTTAAAAAATTAATTTTTTGCCAATTAATTAATTTAATTACCTTTAATTTATTTTCATTAATTAAAATTAATTAGAAGATTAGTTTAAATTTCAAATATTTTTTCATAAAAAATTCCAAAAATATTTTCAATGAGCAAATTAGATTTTTTAGGGTTTGGAACTTTTTTCTAGTTTTAATTCTCGCGCGTTATTATTTCGCCGTTCGATTACTTTTTTATTATTGATGAAACTGCGCCAGATTTGTAATAGCTTAATTAGGGTTTACAATTTCCGCACTTTATTTTTCGTTCATTATTTATGTATCTACACCTATGCCCTGTAATAGCGTAGGACCCTTTATTTCTCGCTTTTATATTCCTTGTATGCTTGTATATAATTGTTAGTAACTTAGGCGTGCATGACAAGATTAAACAATTAATTGGTAGATCACTAATCTCAAGACAAATATCTGGAGAAAAAAAAGCACATTGTTGCACACTTGCACCATTAGGGTATACCTCACTTGGTTGCCTCAGAAAATAATGGTCACAATTCACGAAACATGAGAATTCTTAGTGACTGTCCTTAAGTCTAAAGAGATCACTAGTCCCTCGATGACCCTCTCGACTGTTGCCTCAGTTAAAAGGTGATCTTAGGGCTTTAGGACAGTTACTAGGAGTTCTTGCCCAGTTTCCTTAGTGACAGTACATGCCTTTCGATAGTCCCTCAAACATCCAACGACTAGGGCTACCTACTCACTAATAGTAGGATAACACTGTCTAAAGGATAGGAGGAAAAGAACAAACTTTTTTCGAGTAGGTAGATAATTGTTAGGTACTTGCTCAAACAATTCTTTTTACACACCACACTTTCAAAAAAATTTCAAACAAAGTTTTCAAAAAAACACTTTATCACACTCTTGAGGACTGATACAAGAGTTATCATAAAGCGAATCGCCACACTAAGGCATTTCAAACAAACTTTTCAAAACACACAAACACAAACAATTTTCAGAAGTGAGAAAGTACCTAAGAGCCCGTGGAAAACCACAGATGGAAAGGGTGCTAACACCTTCCCTTTCCATAATCTGCCTCCCTTACTCAGAAAATCTCGAAAAAGGTCTTTTTCTATTCTTTTCACCCTTTCCTTTGTTGGATAAAAGAAAAGTCGATGGCAACTCTTGCTTACTGCGGAATTTGCAAACAAAAAATGCAAACTAGTATTAACAGTCGGTTCTGCCACCGTATCACAGGACTGGCGACTCTGCTAGGGAAAATAAATAAAGTGGGGTTTACCTTAGGTTCTAGATTATTTTAAACTTGCTTCTTTGACTGTTTGATTACTTTAATTTTAAGGGTATCTGTTTGGGTATTATAGATCCTACTCCCAGAAATGGGGAAACCTTTTAGTTAAGTAGCAATAGACCGTGGAAACTGTGTGGGGTATACCGACACGGTTAAAGCGATGGCTACATTGATATGACACTTTGGTTGGTACCAGTAGCCCTTGAGTTAATCAAGGAGAATACGGGGCAGCTGCATGGTGTCATAAAGCGTCAACTAACCTTAGAACCTTTAAATGAACAACTTGTCCATTAGGACGTAGCGAGATGGCCGTCTTTGGTGTATTCCCAAAGTCGGCAGATACTCGATGCTACAGTCATTGAGACTCAACTCTTGAGTTTTATTTGGTTGTGAGTCAGTCGCCTATCGAACGAAGCTTGTGGGAAAGGTCAGTGATATTGAGATCCCTTAGAACCCGATTACTATTATAGGATAGGTTGAACCAATCCAACTTCAAGAGGTTACTACCTTAAAACCCATGGAAGCCTTTAAACCTAAGGTCTTGGTGTGATTTTCCTGTTGCTTGCTATATATGTGGTTTCTTAGCATAATCATGACATCATAACATGGCATATGATACTAACCATTTCAAGGATTTTATAGGGCTTATCTTTGTCTTATTTTGTAGGACATGACATCCGCTTGCATGAACACTATCCAGATCAACCTTGTGAAAGTGCATCCTCAACTCAAGGACTTCGCATCCAGGATTCCTAAAAGCTCTCCCTTCATTGGAAAACATGGCTGACTTCTCAACTTGGTCACTTCAACCCCTGATGAAGAAATGTTAAAGGTGCTCTTTCAGTTCTTTGATATGTTGCACCACTACTTCACCTTCCCTAATTACCAGCTAGTGCCTATTATGGAGGAGTTTTCTCAGTTATTGGGGGGTACCTATCCTTAATCAGCTACCATTTAGCGGTACGGAAAGAGACCCACAACCTAAATAGATTGCTCAAGCTTTATCTTTACAATGATCTGATGTATTGGCAAATTGGGAAACCAGTGGAGGTGTCCAATAATTTCTAGCTAAGTTCCTATTTGAGAAAGCCCACTATTTTTGGGATAACCTAGATTTACAAGCTTTTGAGGAGGTGTTAGCCCTTATCATCTATGGGATGGTACTATTTCCTAACACAGACCAACTCATAGATGGGAATGTGGTTAAGGTTTTTGTCACATAATTCGGTGCCTACCTTACTTGGGGATATTCTACACTCTCTTCATACTCGCACTCTAAAGAGAAGAGGGACCCTTCTGTGTTGCACTCCTCTATTGGCTAGGTGGTTTATTTCGCACCTACCCTAGTCTGTTTTGAGAAATGAGCAGGGTATGAGATGGTATCGTAGGATGATGTCCCTTACACATTCGGATATTCATTGGTGTTCGTGATCCTCAAAGAATGTTACCATCATTGATCGATGTGGGGAATTCCCTAATGTCCCTCTCTTAGGTATTAGGGGAGGAATCACTTATAACCCTTGTTTGGCGTTACGACAGTTTGGTTACGCTAGAAGGGATGGTCCTCATGATGCACTCGTCCAAGGAATCACATTTGACTATAAGAATGATGATCAGGATTATTGCAAGAGGTTCATTCGAGCTTGTTCCATGATAAACAAATTGATATCAAGACCCTGGGGAACAAGAATTCCATCCCTCTTGAGCCTTACCTCAAATGGGTGCGAGCTTGTGCTCAATGTCTTATAATGCCTTGCCCCGCCATCTTACCTATGATTATGTAGCCAATTTCAGAGGGAGACACTCCTTACGTCGTTCTTCATCCTGACATGCCAACTGATCTTGAAGAGTTACAGAGGTCTTAGATCCACCTTAAAGAAGAACGAGACACTTTCAAAACCGAATTCTACGCCAGCGAGAAGAAGGTTCTAGAGCTCACCCGGTTACTTCATGAGGAGAGGAGTATAAATGCCTACATTGCACCGAAGAGGATGCGTCTGTGGGAAGCTTGAGTTTTCTTTAGCTTGGATGGTTTTATTTGGCTTTGTTCCCTTGCGAGCCCAAAAGGCATTATTGTGATCAATAAAACATTTTAATATAATTAATGTTTGTTCTCTTTCTGTTTAAGCAAATTTGAGTCTTAGAAATCCTTAAAAACATTGCATACATATATCATACATATCATTGCATAAACAGGTTTCAAAGAAGGTTTCTCATCCTCTTCGTTGTTTATTTCAGCAATGGCTCTAGAACAAACAGTGAAGGACTTGCAGACTCAGAATGCACAATTTCAACAGATGATTATGGCTCAAGCCAAGGGGCAAGAGGAACTGAAAGCCCTGATTGTTAAAGACAAGACCAAGAAGCCAAGGAGGACATCTGGTGTGGTAAATTTGGAAGGAGATTCAAAGGACCGCTAAGGAAAGCAGTTGAGCTGACATCTTCATCAAAAGAAGGAGATAAACAAGAGGGTGAGACAAGAGAGGAAGACCCTAGTCCATAGGAATCTGACAATGAGACTGATTACAATGAAGAGTAGTATCCTACGGCCGACGAAAAGTACAAACAGCTGGAAGAGCGTCTGAGTGAAATGCAGATTCAGAAAGTGCCTGGGCTGGACTTTGAACAGTTGGGTTTGGTGTCTGGGATTGTCATCCCACCAAAGTTCAAAGTGTCAGTGTTTGCCACATATGTTGGGGTTTCATGTCCCAAAATGCACCTCTGATCTCATGTGAGGAAGATATAGCCTCACACTACTGACAGGGACTTATGGGTCCACTTCTTTTAGGATAGTTTATCTAAAACTCAGCTAGATTGGTTCTACCAGCTGGAAAGGACCAACATTCATAATTGGGAAGACTTGGTCGCTGCTTTCTATAAGAAGTATTAGTACAACACAGACCTTGATCCCACCCGTACTCAACTCCAAAGTATGGATATGGGTTCGAGCGAGGGCTTTAAAGACTACGCTCAGAAGTGGAGGGACTTAGCAGGAAGAGTCCAGCCTCCCCTGTCTGATAGAGAGCTAGTGGATATGTTTCTGGGTACCCTATCTGGTCCATTCTTTAATCACCTGATTGGAAGCTCCTCGGCCGACTTTACTGAATTAATCTTGAAAGAGGAAAGAGTGGAAGTTAGAATTAGGAGTGGTAAGATCCAAAAGAATGAATCCTCTAGTGCAGTAAGGAAGCCATTTGCTGGGAAGAAAGAGGTTAGTGCTATGTACAATCAAAGGAATCAGGACATAATTGAATACCGTCCGACGGTAGGGGCTGTCATGATCTCTAAACTTGCACCTAGTCAACAAAGGAACAATCAACCTATAGTGGAAAGGTCGGTAAGACAGTATACCCGGATAAACATGACTTTGTCTCAACTTTTGCCATATTTACTAAAGTCTAACCTGGTAACTTTGAAGGAAGCTCCAAAGAATCCCAACACTGCCTCTCCCCGCTACAATCCAAATGCTCGATGTGCTTATCATTCAGAAAGTCCAGGTCATGATACAAACGACTCCTAGGCTTTGAAAAACAAGGTACAAGACCTTCTCAAGGCAAAGGAAATTGAATTTGACGCCCCAGAGATTCCAAATGTTATCACTGCTCCTATGCCCAAGCACGGTTGTGGTGTTAATTCTATTGAAGATGATGTGTTTGTTACTACTGTTGAAGAGCTTGTTACTCCGCTTATGACCGTTAAGTGGAACTTATTGAAGGTCAGTTTATTTCCGGGCTATGGCGAAGGTTTCCACTTTTGTTTATCTCTACCGACCGGTTGTCATTTGTTAAAGGCAGGTGTTCAGCGCCTGATGGATGATAGAGAGATTTGTTTGAGAAGACTCCCGTTCCAACCATTTCGTACAAGGATGTTTCAATAATAACCATTTCTGCCAATCCTCCCAGGGTCTCAACCAAAAGACCCGTCAAGATTACATCTGTTCTGAAGGTTACTCCGTTGATAATTACTATTCCAAGGCCAATCCCATACTCCTCAGACAAAATTGTTCCTTGGAACTATGGGGGTAACGTCAAATACCACGGCGTCAAGCAAGATTGGCCGGTTGATGAAGACCAGGTTTCCGAGAAGGCTGGCCCCTACATTGGCAACATTGTGGGAACCAACAAAATAACTAGAAGTGGAAGAGTGTTATCCCCAGAGATTTCTCCTCTGAAAATTGGTATTGGTCCTGTGATCATTCCTACTTTTGTTCCTGCTGATACTACTACTACGATTCCTATGATTACCCCTGCTACCACCCCTATCACCGAGTCGACCGAGACTCGGGGCAAAGACGTAATTATTGAGCTTGTCCAGACGAAGGCACATTCAGTATCTATCCCAGAATCTTCCAAGAACGAGATGGAAGAAATTTTGAAAATTATCAAGAAAAGCGACTACAACATGGTCGAACAGCTGGGGCAGACCCCTTCAAAGATTTCTATGCTAGCCTTAATGTTGTGCTCCGAAGCCCATGTGCCGCAGGAAACCTCTGCTGACCAGTTTGAAGATTGTCTGGCCCGTTTGACGGCTGATAACCGTTTAGGATTTTTTGATACTGATCTGACTCCTAGAGGGATGAAACACAATGATGCATTGCATGTCTCTGTCGAATGCAAGGGCACTACTTTGGCCCATATCCTAGTAGATACTGGTTCATTGTTGAATGTGCTGCCTAAGAACGCTCTGGATAGACTGGACTATGAAGGTTTGACCTTGAAGCCCAGCAATATTGTAGTGAGGGCTTTTGACGGTTCAAAGAAATGGTGCACGGGGAGGTGGACGTCCCGATCAAAGTTGGTTCTCAAACTTTCGACTCTACCTTCTACGTGATGGACATCAGACCATCCTATTCTTATTTATTAGGTCACCCTTGGATTCACGGGGTGGGAGTTATTACGTTCACTCTGCATCAGATGATGAAATATTCGGTCAAAGGGAGAATTATCACTGTACAGTGAAAAGGAATATATGGTCAGTCACCCGAATTCCTTCAGATATGTAGAAATGGATGGTGAGTTCATCGAGACTCCGTGCCAGAATTTCGAAGAGGTACCTCAGACTCTGGCTGTAACTGAAATTGTCACCAATATGTCGAAGATCACCAGAACTCCCTTGAAGATGGATTCTCTCAAGGATGCAAAAGCGGTATCAAAGAAGGTGGGTCTACCCTCTAGGGTCAGCTCCCTGATATTCCATACAAGTCTGATAAATTTGATTTGGGTTTCTCTTCAAGGGCTCAAAGGGTTGTTCGACGTGCTCGTGCTGGAAGACCTCCCCTATGCATCAACAATCATGGGGTCAACGCTTTAGAAGATGGCGACGGTGACAATGACATGGACAATTGGATCTTCCCTACTACCAACGGTGGACCCAGTAACTGGATGGAAAAAGATTTTGTACCGATTACTTTTGTTTAGAAGTAACTTTCTTTCTTGGTTTTTTGGGATACGTAATAAACAATATAACTTTATGGCCATGTGTCTTACCCGGGGCACAACGGTTTATTTGTGAGGGTTATCATGTTTCACTTTCATATGGAATTAATAAAGCATTGGACGTTTATGCATACAATTTTTTCGCTCTCTATTTTTCTTTTCTACTTTTACTTTGTCTATACAGTTATGCTCTTACACACACTCACGTATCAAACTACAGATCCACATCCACTCTGGATCCCATTGATAACAGTTCTGCTATTGCCAGTTATGACTTTGAAAATCCGATCAACCAAGCCGAGGACGAAGGTGAGGAAGATTGTGAGGTACTTGGAGAACATGCTAGGCTGTTACAGCAGGAGGAGAGGGCTATACAGCCTCATGAAGAGCCAGTTGAGACAATAAACTTGGGCACAGAGGAAGACAGAAAAGAAGTCAAGATCGGTGCAAATCTAGGGCTTAATGTCAAATAGTAGTTGATACAGATGTTGCATGATTATGTCAAGATCTTTGCCTAGTCATATGAAGACATGCCAGGACTGTATACAGATATCGTGGTTCACCGTCTGCCAACTAAAGAAGATTGCCCTATGGTAAAGCATAAGGTCCATCACATGCGCCCTGAAATGTCAGAGAAGATCATAGCAGAGGTTATGAAGCATTTCAACACTGGTTTCTTAGTCGTCACCTCTTATCCCCAATGGGTTACCAACGTAGTTCCGGTGCCTAAAAAAGACGACAAGGTACGGATATGTGTGGACTACAGAGATTTGAACAGGGAAAGCCCCAAAGATGACTTTCCGCTCCTCCACATCGACGTTCTGGTTGAAAACACCGCACAACACAAGATCTCTTCCTTCATGGATTGTTTCTCTAGTTACAATCAGATCAAGATGGCACCCGAAGACATGGAGAAAACAACCTTCGTTACGCAATGGGGCACTTTCTGTTATAAAGTGATGTCGTTTGGATTAAAGAACGTTGGGGAAACCTATCAGCGAGCCATGGTAGCCTTGTTTCATGTCATGATTCACCATGAGATAGAGGTTTATGTTAATGACATGATAGCCAGATCTCAAACCGAGGAAGAACATCTTGATCATTTACAAAAGTTGTTTGATAGGTTGAAGACGTACAAGTTAAGGCTAAATCCGAACAAGTGCACCTTCGGGATATGGTCTGGTAAACTTCTGGGTTTTGTTGTTAGTGACAAGGGTATTCAGGTGGACCTTGCAAAGGAAAAAGGCTATACAAGAGATGTCGGCTCCTCGCACTAAGAAGGAGGTCAGGGGCTTTTTGGGAAGACTAAATTACATTGCCATGTTCATTTCCCATTTAACTGCTACTTATGAGCCAATCTTCAAACTCCCGAAGAAAGATCAAGTGGTAAAGTGGAATGACGAATGCCAAACTGCCTTCGAAAGAATCAAGGAATACCTTCAAGAACCACCAATTCTGATTCCTCCGATTGAAGGAAGACCTTTGATAATGTACTTAACAATGTTAGATAATTCAATGGGGTGTGTGTTGGGGCAGCATGACGAGTCTGGTCGAAAAGAGCACGCAATATACTACCTTAGCAAAAAGTTTACCGACTGTGAAACAAGATACTCACTGCTCGAGAAAACTTGTTGCGCTTTGGCATGGGTTGCTCACCGACTGAGACAGTATATGTTGACCCACACTACTTTGCTGATATCTTAGATAGATCTGATCAAGTACATCTTCGAGAAGCCCGCTCTCTCCAGAAGAATAGCAAGATGGCAGATGATCTTAACCGAATACGATATCCAATACACAACCCATAAAGCAATCAAGGGAAGTGTATTAGCTGATCATTTGGCTTATCAGGCCGTGGATGACTACCAATCCATGAACTTTGAATTCTCGGATGATAATATTATGTTAGTAACTGACTATGAAGAACCTGGACCGGATGAAGGACCTGAAGAAGGATCCCGATGGACTATGGTTTTTGATGGAGCCCCTAACGCACTCGGTAATGGCATTGGTGTTGTAATTATATCCCTCGAGGGCTGTCATACTCCTTTCACCGCCAGATTATGTTTCAACTGTACCAATAACATGGCGGAGTATGAAGCATGCATCATGGGTCTCAAAGCTGCTATTGACCTAAGGATCAAGTTCTTGAGCGTTTTTGGGGATTCAGCCTTGGTAATAAGTCAAATCAAATGAGAGTGGGGCACGAAGCACCCAAACCTCATCCCTTACAAAGAACATGTGTTGACGTTGCTTCCACACTTTGAAGAGGTAACCTTTGAACATTTTCCACGAGAAGAGAATCAGTTTGCAGAAGCGCTAGCTACCATGTCATCCATGTTCAAGGTCAAGTGGACAATGAGGCTCCCCAAATCACTATTGAGAGGTTGGATGAACCAGCATACTGCTACGAGATTGACACTGAGGAAGTAGCAGACAAACCTTGGTTTCATGAAGTGAAAAGGTATCTCGAGGCTCAAGAATATCTCGAGGGGGCATCTGTCAATGATAAGAAGTTTCTGAGAAGGTTCACCGCAAAGTTCTTCCTCAGTAATGGAATCCTCTACAAGCCAACCATGACTCTACTTTACTTTGGTGCATAGACAAGAGCGAAGCAGAGAGGATTATGGAAGATTTACACGAAGGTACCTTTGGAACCCATTCTAGTGGACATACCATGGCTAAAAAGATCCTACGGGCAGGATACATTGGTCCACTATAGAAGCAAACTACCATCAACATTCCCAAACTTATCGCAAATTCCAGATCTATGCTGATAAGGTGCATGTACCTTCGGTTCCTTTGAATGTATTGGCGGCTCCATGGCCCTTCATAATGTGGGGAATTAACATGATCAGAGAGATTAGACCTATCACTTACAATGGGCATCGCTTCATCCTTGTGGCCATTTATTACTTCATGAAGTGGGTTGAGGCTGCCTCTTTTGCTATTGTTGCCAAGAATGTCGTGGCGCGGTTTATCAAGCATAACTTGATTTGTCGGTATGGTGTGCCAGAGAGAATCATTACTAACAATGGTACAAATCTCGACAATACGATGATCATCGAATTCTGTAAACAATTCAAGATCCAGCATCATAATTCTTCCCCTTACCGGCCAAAGATGAATGGAGCTATGGAGGCTGCTAATAAGAACATTAAGAAAATCATACAGAAGATGACGGTGACATACAAAGACTGGCATGAGATGTTACCATTTGCTCTTCATGGTTACCGCACCTCAGCACGAACGTCGATAGCTGCAACACCTTATTCTCTGGTATATAGTATGGAGGTTGTCCTACCTATTGAGGTCCGGATCCCTTCTTTGAGGATCATGAAGGATGCGAGTTTGAACGAAGATGATTGGATACATGCTCGACTTGATCAATTAAATTTGATTGATAAGAAAAGGCTTACTATTGTCTGTCATGGTCAAATTTATCAAAAACGGATGATCAAGGCTTTCAACAAAAAGGTCAGACGTCAAGTATATCAAGTCAGTGATCTAGTGATCAAGCGCATCATACTGCCGCAAGGTGAGCCCAGGGGCAAATGGACTCCCACATACGAAGGGTCATTTGTGATCAAAAGCATATTTTTAGGTGGAGCCATGATTTTGACCACCATGTATGGTGACGACCTTCCTCACCCTATTAATGCGGACATAGTGAAAAGATACTATGCGTACATAAAGACCCGCTAGGTTGACTGGCCTAGGCAAAAATAAGGGCATCCCGGCGAACCAAAAGGGTTCGGACAAAAATTAGGGATGAATACACAAAAAATCTATACACCCGGCAAGTCGAAAACCTGAAAAGGCGGCTTGGGAAAAAAAGGGTATCCCGGTGGACTGAAAACCCGAAAGGGCGGTGTGATACGGTGGCAGAGCCGACTATTAATACTGGTTTGCATTTTTTGTTTGCAAATGTTGCGGTAAGCAAGAGTCGCCACCGACTTTTATTTCATCCAACAAAGGAAAGGAAAAAGAACAGAAAAAACCTTTTTTCGAGAGTTTCTGAGTACGGGGGGGGGGGGGGGGGGGGGGGTAGATTACAGAAAGGGAAGGTGTTAGCACCCTTTCTATCCATGGTTTTCCATGGGCGCTTAGGTACTTGCTCATTTTGAAATTGCTTGTGTGTGTTTTTTGGAAATTTTTTGTTTAACTTTGTGATAACCCTTGTATTTGTCCTCAAGAGTGTGACGAAGTTGTTTTTGAAAATTATTTTGAAAGTGTTTGTGTAAAAGATTTTTTATTGTTTTGAGCAAGTACTTAAGATTTTGAGCAGTTGACTGAGCAAACTTCTTGTGCAAGGCATGAAACTTGACATGGATGATCTTGAGAACATATTAAGACCATGGAAAAGATTTGAGACCTTTGGAACTCAAACATCTTGATGAAAATAGAAACCCTAATTTGAGGTTCATTGTCTTAGGAGAGCATTTGTCTGGTTAATTCTTGGGCATCCTTGAGCAAGTTGAGGACTTCAATGAGTATGTTTTTGAGTAAAAATGGAAGGGAAAATTTTGGGGTACAACAGGAAGTCCAGGCAAAAATTAGGGATTTAAAGCGTCTCACTATGTCCTATTGGATCACCTTGCGACCAGATTTCAGTGTCAATTATCAAGCTCAAACGGTATCGACCAATCCAGTCAGCTTCAGACAAGCAGCAAAGTGATGAGATGCTCCAAGACATAAGGGCAATAGCAGAATTGAAACTCTATGGGATTATTACACATAGCCGTTTTCTTCTCTTTGTACACTATCTTGTATAGTTTTTACTCTCACAGCGGCGTTCTTCTACTAGAACGTCATCCTCTTTGTACAAAATGCCTGTTATAGGCAAACTTCGTAAATCAATACAAATCATTTCTTTTGAAGTAAAATGTTTGTTTTTCTTTTTCTATTTTGTTTTGCAAAAATGTCCAATGACTTTAAGGAACGGGGCAAAGTCTAAAAAACCATCTTAGTCCCAACAGTTACTCCTTCCAGCAGGTACAGGGGCAGAGACAGTTTTAAGACGAAGTCACCATTACATATGATCCCGTGACGTCTATGTTCCCCACAGAGTAGAAACAACCAAAGTTTCGATCTCTTCTTCCCCAAGCAGGAATTATCTCCTCCAGCAAAGTGCCTTCTCCAGCTGCAACCTGTATTCCCCAGCCGAGTTTTATAACTTCAACTAGTTATAAAATCTCCCCCCAGGTAGAATTTATTTCTCCAACTATGGAAGTTCATTCCCCCAACAGAGTTTATTTCTCTACAACAGCAAAATCTTCCAATAAAGCATCTCCCTCCATAGAGTTTATTCTCAAGCAGAGTCAATCCTTGGCAGAACATCCTCAAACAGGAAGAGGAAATCCCCGACAAATTATATCCATTCATCATCCCCAGTGGAAACGAAGGATTCAACCTCCTTATACTCTTCAGCAGCAGTCCAGGACTTACTTTCCTAGGCTAAGAAACATCACAATAGCATTCTATATTCATACATTATGGCATACACATACATATTGCATACGGCATAATCTCATTTATTTTGAGAACATCGCCAATGCCTTTCATACATCATGACATTGCATATGACTAACTCTTTGCCTTTTCCAGGGAAAAGATCAAATCAATAAACATCGTCGACTACTTATTTGACTTGTTAGTTTTCTCAAAAGATACGCCTGATGAAAGGTTACTTCATCATCTTCCTCAGAACGACGCTCTCAGAAGGCCTTCTCTAGTTCAGTCAGATCGCCACTAAGATCTCCCTGATTCTTATTTCAGTTGAAGATTGATCCAAGACTTTTGTCTGGTTCAGTTGAATCGATCCTAAGATTTTATGATTGTCGTTCTAGTCAAAGTTGATTAAAGACCTTCTCTGGTTCAGTCAGATCGCAACTAAGATCTCCCTGATTCTTATTCCAGTTGAAGATTAACCTGATACTTTTGTCTGGTTCAGTTGAATCGATCCTAAGATTCTTCTGATTGTCGTTCCAGTCAAAGTTAATTAAAGACCTTCTCTGGTTCAGTCAGGTCGCCACTAAGATCTCCCTAATTCTTATTCTAGTTGAAGATTGACCCAAGACTTTTATCTGGTTCAGTTGAATCGATCCTAAGATTCTTCTAATTGCCACTCCAGTTAAAGAAACTGCAAAGCCTAGAGCACGGCCAGATAACAAATTAATTTCATTCCCCCATAAAGTTTCTGCAAATACGACCGAATACCAGTCAGAGTTGATTAAAGACCTTCTCTGATTCAGTCAGATTGCCACTAAGATCTCCCTGATTCTTATTCCAGTTGAAGATTGACCCAATAATTTTGTTTGGTTTAGTTAAATCGATCGTAAGATTCTTCTGATTGTCGTTCCAGTCAAAGTTGATTAAAGACCTTCTCTGGTTCAGTCAGATTGCCACTAAGATCTCCCTGATTCTTATTCTAGTTGAAGATTTACCCGAGAGTTTTGTCTGGTTCAGTTGAATCGATCCTAAGATTATTCTGATTGTCGTTCCAGTCAAAGTTAATTAAATACCTTCTCTGGTTCAGTCAGATCGCCACTAAGATCTCCCTAATTCTTATTCTAGTTGAAGATTGACCCAAGTCTTTTGTCTGGTTCAGTTGAATCAATCCTAAGATTCTTCTGACTGTCGTTCCATTCAAAGTTGATTAAAGACCTTCTCTGGTTCTGTCAGATCGCCACTAAGATCTCCCTAATTCTTATTCTAGTTGAAGACCGACCCCAAGCTTTTATCTGGTTCAGTAGAATCGATCATAAGATTCTTCTGATTTCCACTCCAGTTAAAGAAACTACAAAGCCTAGAGCACGGCTAAATAACAACTTAATCTCGTTCCCCTATTAAGTTGCTGCGAATACGACCGAATAATAGTCAGACTTATTATCCTCATCAAGTCACTGTGAAGCCTGGATCCAGACCAAATAGTAGTTCACTTCAGTCTCTTCGATCAAGAGATGACTCCCCAGTAGAGTAATGGACAACTAAAGCTCCTAAACTTTATTTCCCAAGCAGAGACCAACATTCCTCAGCGAAGTCCACCTCAATAACAAGCATAGGTTCCTACAAAGGAATATCTCATGAAATCAACATTGTTCCGGATGGCATCTTTAAGCCCATCTCCGACAACTCTCTGTCATATTCCCTGGATGGCATCTTTATGCCCATCTTTGATGATCTCCCGTCAACTTCTCCAAATGGCATTTGTAAGCCCATTCCCGATATTATATACACAAGCAATTATCGTTTCAAACGGGTGCAAATTTCTGGGAACTCTAGTGTTCAATCATCTTCCACCTTCAGATCACAAAAGGCAGACCAACCAATCTGCATCCTTAAGTTTAAGAAGATTGAACAAGGGCAGTTGTTATACCCCAAAATTTTTCCTCCCATTTTCACTCAATACATGCCTCTAGAGGTCCTCAATTGCTCAAGGATGACCAAGAATTGACCAGACAATTCTCTTCCTAAGGCAATGAACCCCCAACTAAGGTTTCCATTTTCATCAAGATGGTTGAACTCTTGTGGTATCAAATGCTTTCCATGGTCCTAATATATCTTCAAGATCACCCATGCCAAGTTCCATGCCTTGCTCAATAAGTTTGCTCAGTCAACTGCTCAAATGCCTAGAAATCAACTATATTAGGTCAAAAGTCAATTGTGGCCCAAATACAGTCAAACTTCGGGATTTTTGGTCAACATTAACATTTTGAAGTAATATCCATCATTTGATCAAGGGTTGATCATGATTCATCAAGAAATGCTCCTAACTCATCAAAAGTCAAAAAGTGCAAATTAGGGTTTCTCTAGGAAAAGTCAACCAAAGTTTGACCAAGCATAACTTTCTCATACTTTATCAGAAATTTTCTTACCATGGCTTAGCATGAGATGAAACTAAAAGGTTTGTTTAGAGGACATCCTAAGCTCTGTAAAAAGTCAAAGAACACCCTCTTAGGTTTAAAAATGAGAGAGATATGCGTTGCTAAATTTGACCAATTTTTGGAAATGTGCATGAAGCAAATAATGACCAAACTTGAACTTTTTCCAAATGGGCCCATGTTTTCATGCTTGAAACTTGTTCTTAACATGGCCCACGACCCCTGAGCTCACTCATACATTATTTCAATATTTTTATTATTTGTTTTGATTTTTTTATTCATTAAAATAAAAATAAATCAAATAAAATAGTGAAATAAAAAAATAAAATCCAAGATTTGTTTTATGACCACATAATGAGTCTAGAATCAGCTGGAAAATCAAATATTTCGTGAAAGGGGTGATTGGAATGAAAAGAGCATTATTTGGCCTATTTTAGAAACTTAAAATATCCATGGAAAATCAAATATTTTCTCACAAATCTTCAAGATTTAGTCCAGTTTTATTGACCTAATTCATTCCATTATATACTCATAACAAGACCTGGTCAGAAAAAAGAGAATTGGTCGCACGAAATTGACACAAGAAACTCCAAATTTTTGGCAAAAAGTGGCAATCAGATTTTGATTTACAGGGGGATTCAAAGCACTCTGAAGGTTGTAATCAATTCCTGGGCACATTTGGAAGCTAACTGGATCGTTCTGATGCATCTACAGTATCCAGAACAAGCATCTACAACATCACGATTTACTCCTTGTTCTTGAATTCGATTTTGATAATATACGCATTATAAATGAATTTTGAGTATGCATTCAAGTTTATATGATCATTAAGAACATGTTTGAATGATTAATTTCTTGCTTTGATGTGTGTATGACTAATTGCCATTGTTAGGGTTTTGAGGTTTGTTTTAGGGTTTTCCATTACAGGAAAAATTAGGCCAAAAGAAGAGTACCATTGTATTCACGAGATCAAACCCAGTTGATCCATGTATTTAGATTGAATTTATATTTATTGGTTGAGATTTTTGAAATATGTAGGTCTTTTAGCAATAGTCACATTCGTAGGTAAAAGTCCTTTGGCTAAAACGATAGCCCACTGGGGAAGATGATGGCGTGGCATCTCAGGATTGGACCATTTGAATTGCGCGCGTTTTCTGTCTTAAACACAGACCCTTTATTAAATATATTATATTCTATTTGTTTTATATAACAAATGTTAAGTTGGCTCAAATGGCAAGGCTGAAGGGTTTAAGGCGCGCGCGTGTGGGGAGGTCAGAGGTTCGACCCCTGCCTCCTGCATATTATTTTTCCTAACATTTGTTTCCAGATCCCATGTGTTGTTGCTCAACATGCATACAATAGGCCTCATCATCATCACCATCAGATCAATCAACACTAGATCTGACGTTCCAGGATGGCAGCCACATGATGGATATCCCAGCTTGCTCCACACTGAACCACACACTTGCTATGGGCTTACGGTTTTTAGGCCTTGGACAAGAAATTTCAGCTTGCAACCCCATATTTGGGTTCACACCCCCTCAGCCTTATCTCTCAATTTCTCTATTTTTTTTATTATTCTTTAATTTTTATTTCTTTTGTTTTAAATCATTTTTTTCAAAATCCTAAAATCAGAAAATAATCACAAAAAAAAATTAGGACATAGTTTTTTTTCTTAATAAATTAATTTTTTTTGCCAATTAATTAATTTAATTAACTTTAATTTATTTTCATTAATTAAAATTAATTAGAAGATTAGGTTAAATTTCAAATATTTTTTCATGAAAAATCCCAAAAATATTTTCAATGAGCAAATTATATTTTTTAGGGTTTTGAACTTTTTTCAAGTTTTAATTCTCGCGCGCTATTATGTCGCCGTTCGATTACTTTTTTATTATTGATGTAACTGCGTCCAGTTTGTAATAGCTTAAATGTTTACAATTTCCGCACTTTATTTTTCGTTCATTATTGATGTATCTACACCAAAGCCCTATAATAGCGTAGGACCCTTTATTTCTCGCTTTTATATTCCTTGTATGCTTGTATATAATTGTTAGTAACTTAGGCGTGCATGACAAGAATAAATCAATCAATCTGTAGATCACTAATCTCAAGAAAAGTATCTGGAAAAAAAGCACCTTGTTGCACACTTGCACCCTTAGGGTATACCTCACTTGGTTGCCTCGGAAAATAACAGTCATAATTATCGAAATGTGAGAATTCTTAGTGACTGTCCTTAAGTCTAAAGAGATCACAGTCCCTCGATGACCCTCTCGATTGTTGCCTCAGTTAAAAAGGTGATCTTATGGCTTTAGAACAGTTACTAGGAGTTCTTGCCCAACTGCCTTAGTGACCGTACGTCCCTTTCGATAGTCCCTCAAACATCCAACGACTAGGGCTACCTACTCACTAATAGTAGGATAGCATTGTCTAAAGGATAGGAGGAAAAGAACAAGCTTTTTTTGAGTAGGTAGATAACTCTTAGTTACTTTCTCAAACAATTATTTTTACACACCACACTTTCAAACACTTTTCAAACAAAGTTTTCAAAAAAATGCTTTATCACACTCTTGAGGACTGATACAAGGGTTATCATAAAGTGAATTTCCGCACTAAGGCATTTTCAAACAAACTTTTCAAAACACACAAACACAAACAGTTTTAAAAAATGAGCAAGTACCTAAGAGCCCGTGGAAAACCACGGATGGGAAGGGTGCTAACATCTTCCCTTTCCATAATCTACCCCCCTTACTCAGAAAATCTCAAAAAAGGTCTTTTTCTGTTCTTTTCACCCTTTCCTTTGTTTGATAAAAGAAAAGTTGGTGGTGACTCTTGCTTACCACGACATTTGCAAACAAAAAACACAAACCAGTATTAGCAGTCGGTTTTGCTACCATATCAAATTATTGTTATGCTTTGAAATCACAGACATATCAAGCAAGTCACACAAAAGACCCTAGGTTTAATGGCTTGCGTGAGTCTTTAAACCTGCCCTATTAAAAGTTTAGTTGGCTCAACCTGTCCTATTAAAAGTAACAGGTTCTAAGGAGTCTCATATCACGTACCTTTCTTTTAGACATTGTTCTAGCTCAAGCACCAAAGTATTATGGCCAGAATATCCCAAAAGTCCAATCTCAATGAGTGTAGCATCGAGTATCAACCAATCTTCGGTCCAAACTAAATCTGGCCATCTCACTACTTTCTATTGGCTTAGGATGAGTCAAATAAAGGTTCTAAAGGTCGGTTAGCCCTTAATGACACTATAAGGAAGCCTAATGTTATCCTTGACTAACTCAAGGAATATTAGTACAAGCCAGAGTATCACGCTAACGTAGCTATCACTTTGTCCATATTGGTGTATGTCGTACAGCCTCCATGATTTATTGTTACTTACCTAAAAAGGTGCCCAGATCTAGGTGTAGGATCTTTAACAAAAGCCCAAGAAAAGACCCAAAAATGTAAAACAAACAAGTCAAACAAAGAAAGCAAGTAAAGGTGATCTATCCCTAAGGTAAACCCATTTTTAAGAATAGTCCCCAGCAGAGTCGCCAGTTCTGTAACACGGTAGGAGAATTGACATGGTTGTTTTACGTTTTATCGCAATTGTTACGGATAGCAAGAGTCGCCACCGACTTTTCTTTTATCCAATAAGAAAGACTGAAAAGAACACGAAAGACCTTTCGAGATTATTTCTTGAGTTCGGGGGGTAGGTAGGTTATGAAAAGGGAAGGTATTAGAACCCTTTTCATCTGTAGTTATCTATGGGCTCTTAGTTGCTTGCTAGATCACTTTCTTTTGTTTGAAAATATGCTTGTGGTGTGGGTTTTGAAAGTGATTTTGAAAAGGGTGTCTTTGTAATGGTTCTTGTCTCTATAAGAACGCATACAAAGTGTTGTCATTTGAAAATGTTTCAAAATGAAAGTGTTTTATGTATGAAATGTTTTTTGTTGTGAGCAAGCGAGCAACTAGGAGCAATCTACCTACTCAAAAGCTCTTAAATGTTATTTTCTTCCTCCTTTAGATGTTGCTATCTTACCATTGATTTGATAAGAAGCCCCATCATTAGATGTGAAGGGACAGGCGTGGGACGTTTGTATAGTCATAGAAGGCAACCTATAGGACGTTTTAGCAAATTTCGTTTAGGGACTAGATCGTTTACCGAAGGCAACATTGCGGGTCATCGAGGGACTACGATCTTTTATCAAACGTCTTTGCTAAAACATCCATGTTCGAGGGACATGACTATTTTTCAAAAGGAAACAAAGAGGGATTACCCTAGAGGTGCTAATGTGCAAATGTGTTTAATTGCATGCATTTAGTCTTTTATTAGGGGTTGTCTACTTGTTGTTTTTATCTTGCCATACATCCTAGTTACTAGCAATTATACAAAAATAATAAAATGCAAGAAGATAAAATCCTACATTATTACAACCATATTGAATTGCATGGAAATATAAAGGCAAAAATAAAATAAATGCAAGAAAAATGGGTTCTTCGATTTGGGTTGAAACACCCTTCGTTTCTCCATTCCATGGCTTCCTTTGATTTAGATTCTGAAGTCAGTGGAGTCATGCCCTTCGATTTTCCTTTCTGTCTCCTTCGACTAAGGGTTGGAATCAAGATGGTCATGCCTTTTGTCTAACCCTGGAAGTTAGCATAGTTCTGCCTTTTGCTTGAGGCTTGGAGATAGTAAGGTTCTAGCCTTCGTTTGAGGCCCAGAAGCACCAACACTCATGCTCTACCACAGGTTCCTTGATGACTCTTTGTAAACATATTCGGTTCTCAGATTGTGATTCGAAAGGCTTGTGCAGCTAGCCAATCGAAGGGTATAACAAACATGTCTTAAAGTCTAAAATGCAATATCCAAACATAACTATAATCCAGGGGTTAGCATGAAAACTAATGGTTCTCAAAGTCCAAAGCATAACTAAACTAAGGTTGAGTTTTTAACATACAGGCAGTCAGAATCGAAAGCTAAAACATAGTCTAGAAATGTCTACATTTTCCATTTATTGGCATATGCACATGATATTAAAATAGAATAGACTCAAATTTTAAAACTTACCTCTTAAAGTCCTTAAATCGAAGGGAGATGTGAGTGCTTTCTTTGATGGAAAATGAGAGTTTGTTGGGACCCTCCTGAGGCTAGTCTAGTTGCTACTTTGTGAAAGCAGTGACTGGGTTGAAAGAGGTTGTGTGAGTGGATCGAAAGATTTTTTTTTTATAACAAGTGATAGGGTAACTCAAAGGCCTAATGTATGATAGCTGGGTGAGTGGGTCGAAGGGTGGTTTGATGGTCACTTGGAGGGTGAATTGAAGGTTTTTTCTTAGTGTATATAAATATTTGAAAAAGAATGTTGGGAAGTGTTTGAGAACTTTTGAGAATTTTCACAAGTGTTTTCTTGCAATCCTTCAGGTGCCTTTAATATGTGTGGTGATGCCTCCTTTTTATAGATGGCTTAAGCTGATGCTTTGGGAGGGAAAACAAAAAGTTCAAACAAAAAGGGTATGCTGTATTTGTAGCTTTCGAGGGACAATGTTTTATTGCCATTTTGGTGCAAGGAATTGGATAGCAATGCAGGACTGCTGTGCAGCAGTTTTGGAGTTTTATGGCCAGTGTATCAAGCTTGATCCTGGAAGCGCATGGGACTTGGTCAACAAGTACCTTTGGCATCTCAACTTTTTGTATGGACTCCCCAGCCTCACCTTTCGACCAGACTTTTCAGTAACCATCTCTTTTTTCCAATCAAAGTGTCATTCGAATGACTCCCATGGATATCCTTTGAAGGGGCCAAATTAATGGTCTTTGGATGGATCAGTAATATATGTCCTTTGATTGGGGACATCCAAACATGCCTGACAAACTATTCGAATGCACCACCATGGTGTTTTCTTCGCTTGAGGCAATGACATAGTGAAGAGTTTGTATGTTTGGAACATGCCATTTCTACAGGAAATCCATCCCATTCAAATTTGCCTGCAAAGGGGCCACATGGCCAAACGAAAGAATGTGTGTAGGAGGTTCCTACCTTGTGACTTTATGAAAATTTGTTCAAACGAAAGCTTGTAAAAGAGGGTCCAGATGCCCAAATGAAAGAATGACAAAAGACTTGTGCTCAAGGATTCACACCCTCATTCAAAGGATGTGTGCCAGGGATGGAAGGCTCAATCAAAGCTTGCAACATTAGGAAAGTCATTCCCCAAACGAAAGAGGCTTGCAGAGGTAAAATGTGTGATTGAAAGAGGGCAAAAAGGGATTTTGGATTTTTGAATCGAAGGAAATCATCAGGAAGCTTTTTGCCTTGTGAATCGAAGCTATATTAAAGGGAAGTGTTGTCCTGTCGAAGCTTCTAACAAAATGCTTCAAAGGGGACTTTGGCCTTGTGCATATAATTATGGTAAGAAATGCTGCCTTGTATGTCTTGGCTAACACGCAGGGAAGATGCTGTGTAGGCAAATGAAAGACTTGTATAAACCTTCAAATAAATTCTAACGCCAAAATGAAACATGAAATGATCTTAGACAAATGAGCCAAATGCCTCAATCGAAGCATGGAACGAACTTTACCCAAAGGAATCCAGCACCCAAATGAAATATGCAACCAAGGACAAAGTGTTTAATTGAAGGATGCAGAATCGAAAGGAACTTGATTTTCCTTTAATTTTTTCAAAAAGGGCATTTTCATTTGTTTTGTCCTTTTTTAGAAATTTCTTCCATAATCTTAATGCTGAAAAATCCAAATATATTTGTGTAAGCTTGAATTTCGGGAGCCCCTTTGAGAAATGTCTTGAGGAATGAGAGGGAAACTTTTGGGGTACAACAATATTCATTCTGACACTCATTCTAGATCCACTTCTAGATATAGTTCAGATACAATCTGAATATAGATTAATTCTGACACTCATTCCAGATCATCATCTAGATACAGTTCAGATACAGTATAAATATAGATTCATTCTGACACTCATTCCAGATCCACTTCTAGATACAGTTCAGTTATAATTTAAATATAGATTCATTCTGACACTCATTCCAGATCCACTTCTAGATACAGTTCAGTTATAGTCTAAATATATATTCATTCTGACACTCGTTCCAGATCCATTTCTGGATACAATTCAGATACAATCTAAATATAGATTCATTCTGACACTCATTTTACATACAATTCATATATGATCCAGATATGGACGTCATTCTGATACTCATTCAGTACATCTTCCAGATACAGTTTAGATACGATCTAGATATGGATGTCATTCTGATACTCATTCAGTGCATCTTCCAGATACGGTTCAGATACAGTCTAGATATGGATATCATTCTGATACCCATTCAATGCATCCTCAGATACAATCAAGGCATAAGTTTAATCTGACACTCCCCAGCTTGAGTTTGCTTCTACCATAAATCATCGGCTAAATTTCTCTCCCCAGTGAAGTCGTCATTATCCCTAGGGAGTTGCTACAGAACCTGAAACCAGACTAGATGTCAATCAACTTTATCCTCCCCAGGCGAGTCGTGAGGAATATTCATTTCTTTTATCCCCAGTCAGGGTATAAACTCCCCAGTAAGCCAATGATCGACCAACGTTCTTAAACTCTTCTCCCCAAGTAGGAATTAACACTCTCCAATAGAGTTTCCTTAAGCAAAAATCAAGAAATCAATGTTCCCCAGCGGAGTTTCCTCAAAAAAGAAAGCATGATTCCCCAACAGAAACAATCCCCAGAAGATCGAAGATACACATACTCTTCATCCCAAGCAATAATCAGGGATTTATTTTCCCTAGACTGAGATGCTGCTCAAATTTGCGAATGCACTTCAATAACATTTCACATTCACCATCATTTACCAATATCATAGCATATGCATACGAAACACATATAACACAGTCTCGTTTATTTTGAGAACGTCATTACATAATGCATTTCATACATCATGACATTGCATACATCTAACCCTTTATCTTTTCAGGTAAAATCTATAAACAGATGAATATCATCAAGTATCTACTTGACCAGACAAATTTCTTTAGAAACTAAATTCTGACAAGTATTTCCCTCAAAGACTTTTCCCATAAAGTCATTCTGAAAAATATCTTTTCTAGATGAAGTCAGACGTAGACATCTTCTAGTGCATCATTTAGACGAGATAAAGCGCGAATTCCTTCTGGCACCCTTTGAAGTAGTAGTCTTTATAGATTCCTTTTGGTACCCATTGAAGTAGTAGTTGCCATAGATTCCTTCCAGTACCTTGTGAAGTAGTAGTCGCCATAAATTCCTTCTAGTACCCTTTGAAGTAGTAGTCTCCATAAATTTCTTCTGGTACCCTTTGAAGTAGTAGTCCATAGATTCCTTCTGGTACCCTTTGAAGTAGTAGTCGCCATAGATTCCTTCTAGTACCCTTTGAAGTAGTAGTCGCCATAGATTACTCCTAGTACCTTGTGAAGTAGAAGTCTCCATAGATTCCTTCTAGTACCTTTTGAAGTAGTAGTCTCCATAGATTCCTTCTGGTACCCTTTGAAGTGGTAGTCGCCATAGATTCCTTCTAGTACCTTGTGAAGTAGTAGTCGCCATAGATTCCTTCTGGTACCCTTTGAAGTAGTAATCACCATAGATTCATTCTGGTACCCTTTGAAGTAGTAGTCACCATACATTCCTTCTGGTACCCTTTGAAGTAGTAGTTGCCATAGATTCCTTCTGGTACCCTTTAAAGTAGTAGTCGTCATAGATTCCTTCTAGTACCTTCTGAGGTAGTAGTCACCATAGATTCCTTCTGGTACCCTTTGAAGTAGTAGTCGCCATAGATTCCTTCCAATACCTTGTGAAGTAGTAGTCGCCATAGATTCCTTCTGGTACCCTTTGAAGTAGTAGTCTCCATAGATTCCTTTTGGTACCCTTTGAAGTAGTAGTCACAATAGGTTCCTTCTAGTACCTTGTGAAGTAGTAGTCTCCATAGATTCCTTTTGATACCTATTAAAGTAGTAGTCCGGTGTAGACTCCTTCCATTACCTATTGAAGTAGTAGTCGGGCGTATACCCCTTTCGGATACATCTCCTAAAGACCAAGTCAAGCATATACTTATTCTTATATTTCTATCAATAATTATTTTGGATGACATCAATAAGCCCATTTCCGACGACTCTCCATCACCTTTTGATGGCATCTATAAGCCCATCTCTGACAATTCTCTGTCACCTCTCCAAATGGCATCTTTAAGTCCGTTTCTAGTACATTCAACCAACAGTATTACTTCTTGCACAAGTGAGTGCAAATTTCTGCGCACTTAGGTGTTCAATCATCTTTTACCTTCAAGTCACGAATGGCGGACAGGCCAATCTAACTCTTCAGATTTAAGAAGATTGAACAGGGGAAGCTGTTGTACCCCAAAATTTTCCCTCTCATTTTTCTCAAAGCAATCTTTCAAGGCTCTTCAAATTGTCTAGACACTCAAGGGTTGACTAGTCAAGATGCACCTCCTAAACCAAAGGCCTACAACTAGGGTTTGGAGTTTCTTAAGGAAATGTGGTTTGAAAAGGTCCCAAGTGGTTTACATGGTTCTTCATAAGTCCTCAACAAGGTTCATGTCAATTTCCAAGTCCTACATCACAAGTTTGCTCAATCAATGGCTCAAATGTTTGAAAATCGACTGTATTGGTCAAAAAGTCTACTCTGGTCAACATACAGTCAAACTTCAAAAATTTTGATCAACATCAATATTTTGAAGTGATATTCATCATTTTATCAAGGGTTGATCATGATTCCTCAAGGAAAGCCCTCAAATCATCAAAAGTAAAAAATTGCCAAATTAGGGTTTCCTTAGGAGAAGTCAACTGAACTTTGAGCAAGAATAACTTTCACATGCTTCATCAAATTTTCCTAACCAAATCCCATTTTAAATGAAATTCAATTCTCTACAACTTTGATTTTAATCTCAAATCCAAAAAGTGCTTCATTTGGAAGATATGACCTAATACATTATAGGTCATTTTCAAAAGTTAATAAAAGACACTTTTTCCAAGGTAACTTACATCAACATAAAGTCTTAAAAATAAAAAATTATAAACATAGAGATTGTAGAGGACATATTGGTATTTCTAAAAATTCCAAGATCATCTTTAAAAGATGAAAATTGAGTAAGTTATGAGTTGCACAAGTTGGGCAATTTTTAAGAAATGCATGAAATGCTAAATGAGCAAACTTGAAATTTTGGACTTTTGACCTAACTTTTTGGACTTCTAACATGTCCACGACCTTGAAAAAGACTCCTAAACTTACTCTTACCTTGTCTTGTATTTTCTTATTATGTTATTTATATTTATTTTGTTTTTATTCAAATAATTGTAAAATAAATTAAATAAAATCACAAAAATCAAGGGCTATGCATATGGGCTGGATTTGATCAATTTTGAAGCCCATTAATTCGTGCAAGACACACACAAATGGTCCAGGTTCATTGCACATTCAAAAAGGGCAAGAATTAATCAAAAATGGCAACTTCTTAATGTGTTTTATTCTTGTCTCAAAGACCATGAATGCTTTGTTCCTTTCCATACATGTTCGTTCCTCTCTCCCCTCTATAAAATACACACAGTTAAGATCACAAAGGGAAACGAAATTCTTGTACACAAAAATCCTTCTCAAAATTCTCTAAAAAATAAAAAAGTTGGTGAAAACCGTGTCTCACTTTCAAGCCCATACCAGTCCAAACCGGTGATCAAACATCACTCCTAAGTTTGTAAAATCAAGCTTCTCAAATGCACTTTTGTTTTGATGAAGACAAACCATGAGGGACAAAGAAGGAAAAGATTATTAATCAAGCTAAAAGCATCTATGGATAAAGTCTTCAGTTCAAGCACTTAGCAAATTTCAAGGTATAATGATAATACTTACTTTGAACTTAAGACATATATGCTCAATGGTGAAAAGAAATATTTTATATTGTCCAAACCTTTACTCAAGTTTTTCTAAGCTAAAAATCATTTTTCACTTGAGTGCAATCGATTTGCATATTAGTGCAATCAATTGCATGCTTCGATTTTTTCAAATCTTTTGCTATTATTTGTCAATGCAATCGATTTGCATATTAGTGCAATCGATTGCATGCTTCAATTTTTTCAAATCTTTTTCCACTGTTTCTCAGTGCAATCGATTTGCATGTTTGTGCAATCGGTTGCACTCAATCAATTTTTGCTACTGACTTCCCATGCAATCGATTACACTCTTGTGCAATCGATTGCACACTCAAAACTTTTGAATTTCTAGCTGTTGAAACCCCGTGCAATCGATTTACACAAAGGGTGCAATTGATTGCACGCTGCATAATTTTGAAAAATAGCAGCTTTGCACATGCCTGTTCATAACACCATTTCATGGAAACCTTTCACTCAATCTTGGCAATTGTTCATGATTCATTTGCAGAACTTTATGTTGTTTTAAAAAGGTGCTATGAACATATAAATACTCATTTTAAAAATCATTTTCTACACCTCTTCCAATTATATTTTCTGAATTCTCAAAAATCAAACTCAAGCTGCTATACATTTTTCATACACAAGTTTTCTGCACACTTTCACATATTATTAACCCGAAAACTTTGAGCATTATATATCTTGAGTCATTGTATACAATTATCATTGGAAGATAAGATCAATTCATTTATTAAATCACTCAAAGTGATCATTATTAGTCAAACTCACTCAAATCAAATATTGATAAATACTTGCTTATTTTTCAGGATTGTTGGAAATAAGTTTAAGTGGTTTTATAAATCTTGTCTTTCCAGGATTGTTGGATACAAGTGAAGTCACTTTGAGAGGATTGTTCTTGGTCCAAGAGGATTGTTCTTGGTTTTGGGTAGTTCTTGCTTAAGTTTGCCACAATAAGGAAATCTCTTTCATGTTGAAAGGGGACTAGAGTACTCTCGGACTGTGAGGGGAACCAGGATATATCGCTTGTGTCTCTTTATTTCCATGCACTTTACTCTTTCATAAACTCATCATAATCCAGAAAAATAATATCCATCATCACTAAAACCAGAATTTTTTAAAGTACCTAATTCACCCCCCCCCCCCCCCCCCCTCTTAGGCGCACTTCGTACTTAAAATTTTTCCCAAGATTCCTCCAAAGCCCAGGTTCAAGCCTCACACGCCCTAGATCCTCCTCATAACCCTCCTACGGTCTTGGTAAAGTTTATATTTTCAAACTCTCTGAATATAGGATTTAAATCAGTTTTATGCATCAATTCATATTGCTATTGATGTTTTGAGTAAATCTAACGGGCTCGATCAAGGTACAAGGCGTTTTGTATTTTTCTTGTTTTTATCTTTTCAGAGCCAATGCTAAGAAGATCCATACACGCATCATACACCTCCAATTCCTGACCATCAGATCTTATCAAGCATGATCTGAGTGCCTCAAGCGCACACCCCACCGTGCACCTCCAATGAGCCTCTCTCATCCGATCCAACGCAACCTCCTGGGCTCATTAGTTATGGGCCTAAGGATTCTTTTTTGCACCTCTCTAACCCATTTTTGTAGTGAGGCCCATTTACGTTTTTTTAGTATTATTTGTTTTGCTTAATCAACATTTTTTAATCAGTTTCCTTTAATCAATAAAAATCAAAAATCACAAAAAATATTAGACTTAGGTTTTATTAATTAAACTAATTTTAATTAATCATTTTATTCACTTTTTTCACTAACTAATTAGGATTAGTGTTTTCCTTAGTTTAATTTAATTTAATTATTTTTCTACACAAAAAATGCAAAAACAACAAAAACATTTTCTTCCACTTAGAGTTTTAGGGTTTAATACATCTTTGTTTCTTTATCCTCCGTGCGTTCATTTATTTTTATTCGCATTATTTTCTTAAAATTATGTAATTGCACATGGGATGTAATAGTTAAACTAGGACCATTTACTCTTTTATCTCCCCATTTTTTGTTTGTAATTTCCTCCATCCCGAAGCTTTGTAATAGCGTAGATTCAATTTTCCGCACTTTATTTTTTGTACTTGTATATATTTAACTGCTAGATGTATGCTAATAGGGTTGTATGGAAAGACTTAAAAACAAACGTTAGCAAACCTATCACTCAAGATAAATATAACTGAAATACACCACACTCAAACCTATCCACTTGTTTCCTTTGAAATAAACAGTCACGTCAATCAAACATTGGAGATTTTAGCAGTGACCCTTTGGTTATAAGATTATAAGTCCCTCGATGACCCTTTCGATATTGCCTCGGTAAATGATCTTAAAACCTTAGGGTAATTGCTAAAGTATCTTACGTGTTGCCTTTGTGACTGTACAATGACCCTCGATTGTCCCTCAAACGTCCAACGATAAGGCTACCTACTGACTAATAGCAGGATAACACTGTCCAAATAAAAAGAGGAAAAGAACAAAGATCTTTCGAGTAGGTAGACCGCTTATAGTTGCTTGCTCACAAAAACAAACAAAACAATTTTTTAACACATAAGCAAACTCTTCTCTAAAATACTTTCAAAGATAAAACACTTTGTATACGTTCTCAACGATACGAGAATCATTACAAAGTTCGCCACACTAAGGCGTCTCTTCAAAATATTTTCAAATACACTTACACCAAAAAAGCATTTTCAAATTGAGCTAGCAACTAAGAGCTCCTAGATAACTACGAATGGAAAGGGTGTTAATACCTTCCCTTTCCATAACCTACCCCCCGAAATCAAAATCTTTAAAAGGTCTTTCCTGTTCTTTTCACCCTTTCTTTTGTTAGATAAAATAAAAGTCGGTGGCGACTCTTGCTAACCGCAATATTTGCTATAAGAATGCAAAACCAGTAAAGTCAGTTCTCCCACCGTATTACAGAGTCCATATTACTTAGGTTTTTAGACTATTGGATTTTTAAATATGTGAGAAAACTTCACCCTTTGAGCTATATTTTGAGATGAGAACCAAACTTAATTAACACGTTATATATAGCTTGTTTCAATCTTCATTGAACTATTGACCGCTTCTGCAATTGAGTTCTTGAAATTTTGTGAATATGTTTGTTTTGATTTTAATGATATGTTTTATTGAAGAAAAAATAGTTCTCAGCATGACATCTATCATCTTGTGTGTTTAAAGATCAAGATTGAATTATATATGGCTTTGATTACTATCTCTCTCTCTCTCTCTCTCTCTCTCTCTCTCTCTCTCTCTCTCTCTCTATATATATATATATATATATATATATATATATATATATATATATATATATATATATATATATATATATATATATATATATATATATATATATATATATATATATATATATATATATATATATATAGGGGTGGACAAATTTTTGAAATCCAGCTCAAACAAACCTATCTAAGGGGCCCAATAGCTTGTGGGTCGGGTAAGTCGGATAACCAATTGGTGCGAAAATGGACTCAAATGGTTTATCCAGATTGGTTTAGGATGCTGCCATTGGGCCCAGCGAAATCCATAACCGACCGGCCCATGGAGGAAGTCTAATGGACTAGTTTTTTTTAGATATTTTTGCTTGGCCCAAAGTTAACAATACTAATAGTGCTAAAGATATTTTACATTTTCACTTAGTCATTATAGGGTTTCGCTTCAGCACTTCAGTACGACAACTCAAGTACATAACTCACAACAAAATCAATTTCTCTCTCCGGCTCCGCTAGGGCTTCGTTTCCCATCTTCAATCATTGTCGTTGTTTGAGAAATCACGAGCACCACCACGAACCATCATCACTGTAAGTTTCTTCTTTTCTCTCTTTCTGTTATGCAGAATGCAAGGTTCATTAGAGAGAAAAGGAAACTTGTGTTACTAAAAGATTATATTACAAACTATGGGGTGTGTTTAGCATCAGTTTTATTATTATTTATGTATTTTTAATTAAGAGGCCCATGGCCCTTTTAGTCTTTCAAAACCCTGGATATATAAAGTGTATGTGCTACTGATTTTAGAAATCAAGAAAAGAAAAGTTGTTTTATCTTATTATCTTATGCAATTAAGATATAGGATTCGGTTAGCATAATCTATCATTTGGTGCTTTCATTCCCTAGAATTCATGGCTCCCCCTAAACCTCCAAACACGTCCCCTAAAGATATTGTGGAAGATGTTGTCCATCTTGCTCAACTTCAATTGAACAATGCCTTGCAAGAAAATCAGATTCAACTTGATGAGAGGTTTGATATTGTGGTTGCATATTTTTCTCAACAAGTTGGGGAACTGCATACACGATTTGATAACCAAAAGATGTTGGCATATTCTAGACATGATTCTCTCATGTCCATCCTCCACAAGATTTCAACGCAGAATGAGAAACCACAAACCCATGTTATTATGTCCGCAACAAGCACTTCAGGTATTTCCCACACTCTATCTTCATCCCCTATGGTAATAGCCCCAGCCGTTGTTGTTTCCATACCCAATCAGATCCCCCTCAATAATTCTGCTACTTTTCTGCAGCCCACGAAATCCCTACCCCCACCATGTTTCTCCACCGCACCACCACCACCACCTTTTCCCCCATACCCACCCTTATTCCAACAGAACTCGTCTTTTAACCACAACCAGACTTATGACCCACATTTCTGTCAACAAATTCATTTCCCACAGCTACAACAAATTCCTCCAATACCCACTTTTCGGTCCCCCAAACTAGAACTAGCATTATTTGATGGATCTAACCCTTTGGAATGGTTATTTCAAGATGAGCAATTTTTCAGTTTTTATAATCTACCACCAGAAAATTAGTTATCATTAGTTTCATTTTATATGAAAGGCGATGCTTTATCTTGGTTCAAATGGCTGCATCAAAATAGTTTGTTAATAAATTGGTTCTCCTTTACTAAGTTGTTTAGAATTTCACTTTGGCCCCTCGACATACGATAATCATCAAGCAAAATTATTTAAACTAAGACAAGTTAGATCTGTTGTGGAATATCAAACACGGTTTGAGAAGTTAGGTAATCTAGTTTTCGGTTTACCTCCGTATTCCATTTTGAATTGTTTCATTTCGGGTTTAAATGCTGAAATCCAAAATGAAATGGCAGTCCTCCATCCAACCACAATCTCCCAAGAAATTGGACTTGCCAAACTCATTGAAGCTAAACTAGCTGATAAACCCAAGTTCCCCAAACATTTTCATTCTTCTTACCAAAAACCCACTAATTCCACCACGCCCCACCCAAGTGCAAAATCACAAACAGCTCTGGGTAACCAATGGACACCTATTGCCAAACAACAACAACCCACACCATCTAAGCTACCCATTAGACGACTTTCTCAAGCACAACTACATGAATGAAGAGCTCAAGGTTTGTGTTTCAATTGTGATGAGAAATTTGTTCCTGGCCACCGCTGTTCTACTAGCCAGTTCTTGTTACTAGTTTCGGCAGATGAGTATATAGAGGACCAGGAAATTGACGTTGGGGAAAATAGAGACCAGACAATTGAGGATCCTAATGATACGTATTTTCAATTGTCTTCACAAGATTTAACGGGTCAATTTGCACCCCAGACCCTGAAATTCAAAGGTTTAATTGGTGGCCTTTCGGTTATGGTATTAGTGGATACAGACAACACCCATAACATCATGCAGACCCCGCATCGCCCATCATCTTAACCTAAAAGCTACCCTGATTCCATAGTTTTCAGTAATGGTAGGAAATGGTTCCCATTTACAATGTGATGGAATATGCAATAATGACCAACTCAACCTCCAAAACACTCATTTCACTCTTCTTGTTTATCTCCTCCCAATCGAAGGCACTGATGTTGTTCTAGGCATAGCAAGGTTACGCACCTTAGGTTATATAAAAGCATATTTCTCTATTCCATCCATCACCTTTACACACTTAGACAAGACTATTACTCTTCAAGGTGACCCCTCATCTCACCCAACCCAGACTACATTTCACCAACTCCATCACCTTATCCATATCAATTATGTTTCATCTTTTCATTTAATGCTCATGGACCATATTGAACAACATTAAAATAACACCAAAATAACTCTGCCCACCCAACCAACAGTATCATCGCCCCTTCATTCCGAAATCTCTAAATTAATCACCACTTATTAGAACATTTTCCAACATCCTAGTGGCCTTCCTCCGCTCAGACCCCATGACCATCATATTAACCTGGTCCCTAACACCTTTCCAGTCAATGTCAAACTGTACCGCTATCCATATTAAAAAACATGCCATGATCACTATTATTCAAGAAATGCTACAACACAATTATACCTAGCACTAGTCCTTTTTCCTCACCTATGCTTCTTGTTAAAAAAAGATGGTTCTTGGCGATTTTGTGTAGATTATCACGCATTAAATGCAGTCACAATCAAAGACCATTTTCCTATTCCTACTATTGATGAACTATTAGATGATCTTAGTACATCTAAGGTGTTCACTAAGATAGACTTACGCTCCAGCTATCACCAGATCTATGTTGCATCGGAAGATATGCATAAAGCAGCTTTTCACACTTTTGATGGGAATTATGAGTTTGTTGTAATGCCTTTCGACCTAACTAACAGCCCGTCTACATTTCAATTTGCTGGAATGATTTGTTGTGACCTTATTTTTGAAAATTTATACTGTTATTTTTTGATGATATTCTAATTTTCAGTTCTAATTTTAGTGATCATCTACATCATTTACAGTGGTGTTTGAGTTATTAGCTACCCATACTTTTTTGTCAAGTTATCTAAATGTGTCTTTGAAATTAACCAAATTGATTACTTAGGACATGAGATATCAGGTGATGGTGTTGCACCCGATCCAGAAAAGGTAAAAGCTATTTTAGATTGGCCGCCTCCTCGCTCTCTCATGACACTCCGTGGTTTTTTAGGCCCCATTGGATTTTATAGACGATTTGTTAAAAACTACGCCACTCTCGCCGCTTCTTTCACTGATTTGTTGTGTTCTACTAATTTCAAATGGAGTACAGAGGCTGAGTTAGCCTTTACATTTTTGAAAAAGAAGATGACCGACATGTCGGTCCTAAAGCTACCAGATTTTACAAAAACATTTTCAATTGAGACGGACGCGTCTGGTGTCGCCATTGGTGCAATATTATCACAGGAGGGTCATCCGATAGCATTTTTTAGCAAAAAAATGTGTCCTCGGACGCAATCCTCTCACATTTATGTTCGGGAGATGTTTGCGATCACAGAATCACCCAAGAAGTGGCGTCAGTATCTCATCGGTCAAAAGTTTCATATTTTTATTGATCAGAAGAGCTTAAAAAATTTACTGCTACAAAGAATTCAGACCCTAGAACAGCAGAAGTGGACTTCCAAATTACAAGGTTTTAATTTCGAAATTTTTTACAAACCTGGAAAAACAAGTGCGGTTGTGGATGCTTTGAGCCGGAAGTTTCTGGTGGAGACGCCCTTTTTCCTTTCTTTATCTTCCCCGGTT
Organism: Vicia faba; assembly: GCA_948472305.1. Taxonomy (NCBI): domain Eukaryota; kingdom Viridiplantae; phylum Streptophyta; class Magnoliopsida; order Fabales; family Fabaceae; genus Vicia; species Vicia faba. The sequence goes on along the minus strand of OX451739.1, from coordinate 84,116,904 downwards.
CCGACACTTGTAACCACACTCCGAGCATTTTATGCAAATGACAGTGTAGGTAAGTAGTTAGTTCAACAACACACACAACAAAACTGTTTTCATTTTTCTTATGGTATTCTTTACTATAAGGATATAATTTTTATACCGGATTTACATCAACTTCGTCAACAAATTCTTTGCAGTTTCACAACACACCAACAACGGGTCGCTCTGGTGTTAAAGCCACCCTTGCAAGGTTACGCTCTTCTTTTTATTGGCCCAAAATGTACCTAGCAGTCAAAATGTTGATTAAAAACTGCAATACTTACCAACAAAAATAAATATGATACACAAAAAAGAAAAGGTTTGTTACAACCTCTGCCTATCCCTGGTAAAGCTTAGGAAGAGTTCACCATGGATTTCATCACCCACCTACCAAACTCTTTCAGCCACACCGTCATTTGGGTCATCTGTGATTGCCTCACCAAGTTTGTGCATTTCATCGCGCTGCCTACCAAATTTTCTGCACAAGCTCTGGCATCTCGTTTCTCTGTTGAAGTCTTCCTCCTCTATGGATTACCAAAATACATCATTTCGGATAGAGATCTGTTGTTCCTTAGTAATTTCTGGCGAGATTTTTTCAAACAACAAGGAACAACATTAAATTATAGCATAACTTACCATCATGAGACTGATGGTCAAACAGAGGTAGTAAATCAGTCGTTGGGAACGTACCTTCGATGTTTGTTTGGGGATCATTCGTGTCACTGGTTCAAAGTCCTTCATCTTATAGAATATTGGTATAATAGTTCATTCCATTCTGCCATCAACATGTCCCCTTTCAAGGCATTATACGGTCGTGACCCTCCGATGCTCTTGGATTACGTGATAGGCACAGCCACCGCAGACTCTCTTGATCTGGCTCTGCAAAATCAACAACTAACCTTATCTTAGTTAAAACACCATCTGAAAATCAACAAAATAAAAATGGAAAAACAAGTAAACCTCAAACGACGGGATTTTACCTTTCAGGAAGGCGATTTTGTGTAGTCAAAACTTCAACCCTACCGTCAAAACAAGGTTGCTCGTCGCGTTTCATAGAAACTCGCCAAAAGATACTTTGGACCATTTAAATTCATCAAACACGTTAGATTTGTGGCATACCACCTGGATCTCCAATCTTAATCTCGTATTCACCCCGTAGTTCATGTTTCACTCTTTAAACCTTACCATGGCAACTCCCCTGAGACAAATCTTACAATTTTTCCACCAAATGACTGCATCCTTACGAAGAATACGACGTTGTTCCAACTCATATCACAACACAACTTAAGGTGAGTATGGATACTAGGGAAGCAGTTCACTCTTTTCACACGAAGAAGATTTGGCCATTTGAAAAGGAAGAGCAGAGTTCAGAGTTATCAAAAAGGGTTTCTGAATTTGTTTTGAAGATAGAGAAAGAGAAGAGTATCACATTGAATGTAGAGAGTTCACAAGTGCAAACAAAATCTCTAGATCTGTGTCCTCTTTCAACACCAAGTGCTCCCAAACAATTGTCCCACTTCTTCAGCCACGCGTGCATTGTCCCAACGCTAGTACCACATGCCCCACTTCCCAAGATGTGCAATTATCTCCTTTACAACTTGCATCAACTCCCAATACCAAAATTTTCAAGACCAATAAAAATTTGTCATCTCCTCATACTTTCAGGCCCATTTTTCCAAAAGGATCCGGCCCACTCCAACACTTACAGCCCAGGAATATTTCACCTATGAACCTTGAGGACAAGGTTCTTTATGGGCCAAGGGAGTATTGTTATGCAGAATGCAAGGCCCATTAGAGAAAGGGAAATATTGTTTAGGTCTTTTTGATTAAGGCCCATGTCCCTTTTAGTCATTCAAAACTCTAGATATATAAAGTGTATGTGCTGCTTATTTTAGAAATCAAGAAAAGATGTTTTATCTTATTATCTTCTTATGCAATTCAGATCTAGTATTAGTTTAGCATAGTCTATCACTTTTTCTCTTTCTCTCTTTGTATATATCTCTTACTGAAAGAGCGGTGTAATGTTTCCGATTCAAATGTTTCTGAAAAAATGAAATCAGAGAGTTAAATGTTTCGTGTTCAAATATTTTGTGTTTAGTTTTCAAATGTTTAAAAAAAAATTAAATTAGAGAGTTAAATGTTTTTGTTCAAGTGTTTAGTGTTCAAATATATGTTTAATATATGTTTTCTATGCTATTATATACCAAATTTGTTGCTAATTTAATAAGTTAAGTTTGGTTGCTAATTTAAAACGGTTAGATTGTGTTTTGTTAGATGTGTTTCTGTACCTTAGCACATTTTAGTGTCTTGTTGCAGGAGTGTTTGCTTACGGAAGATTGAAAATCATGACAATTCTACGGTTCTCCAAATCCACCTTTGAAAGGAGGACCTAATTTTTCATATATTTGCAACCCTTGTTTCTTGGAGAGAGTGGAGTTGATCAGCTGGTTAAAATTATCAAGGTGAGGATTTACCATCCATGTTTTTCAGTTAGTCATTGATTTGTCATGCAAGAATTATATAAATCTTTCATATTTAATTAATGTGTGAACCATTTTATCATGGAGAGTGGAGTAAATCAACTAGTTGAATGTGTGAACCATTTTTGTTGTTTAGATTTCTCTAGTTGCTTTGTTGTAATGTATTGATGCTATTGATTTTGTAATTCACTTTTCCCTAAAGAAATCAAAAAATATATAATTATTTTCATGTGCTTTGGGTTTGATCCATATGCCATTGATTTTGATTTCTCTAGTTCTTGGCACAAGGTTTACTCTCTTATGGCTTTGATTGAATTAAGTTGTTTATTCTGTTGGCAAGCTAGATTCTAATATGTATTTTTTTCATCAGGTTTTAATGGCAATTGCATTCACTGGGGCCAAATATAAGCAGTGGCACTCAAAGCACTCCCACTAGATCTCAACCTGGTCATGCATTATTCAATTTTATTTTGATTGTGTAACAAATCAAGTTTGTTGTTAACACAAAAAACAATGATATTCTGACTTGAATAAGAATCTTGAATTTTTGTTTTTTTTTCCTTCAATAGCTTTAAGTTTCACAATGTTGAAGCATCGACAAGCTCTAGATGAAATACTTGTTAGCTGTGTTGTGAAAGTTTGTTATGTGCTTTTAATACAAATTACTTATTGGTTCAATTTTATAATAACAATGAACCAATATCGGAATTTGTTTACCAATTGAAATGTTACAAAAATATATGAGCTAGATTCAAATTGGCCCTTTTTTTAATTAACTGATTGAAACCATCCAATTATCTGCTAAAAATCATTAAATCGAAACCGACTAAACCGAGAGAGAACTCAGTCGAAAATGGACTTATGATTTTCAACCGTGTGATGATTTCGTTCAAATTTGTTCGATTAATTTGATTTGGTAAGTTTTAGTTCAAATTGATTTGGTTTAGTTTGAAATAAACTTTCTTGTGTGTGATTTTTTTCAATTAGTTTGATTTTGTTCTTCTGATTGGTTGATCCCATCTTTATTGGCTCTTTTGTTTGATTACAGTTGTTTCTATTTTTATTGGTTATTCTATGAGGTTGCTTATATCTCTATTGGTTCTTCTATTTGGTTTCTCCCTTTGATTTTTTTTGTTTGGTTGTTTCTCTACATATTCGTTCCTCTATTTGACAGCTTATTTCTATTTTTTTTGTTTGATTGCTTCTCTTTCCCCATCATTTGATTTAGTTCACTTGTTCAATTTCTTATCATATTCTCTTTGTTGGTTTCTTTCTATGAAGGCCCATATCTTTGATTGTTGCTTCTCCTTTAATTAGTTATGATATTAGTTGATTTGGATTATTCTCTTTAAAAAAAGATTAATTTGTAACGAGCTTAAAATTTAAACGAGAGTGTTAGTGATGATATCTTAAGTTCATTAAATATGTGAAAGGAAACCTTCAAAAAAATACTCCAAATAAAATTCATAAGGATAAATTAGAGTAATGTTATCATAATGTTGACATATGATAGAGGAAAATTGTGTGCATGAACACATGAACTTGATACTTGAGGATGAACAACGAGAGTATGGGTGTGATAGAAACCTCCAGGTACTACATGTAAATTTTTTACTATTGAGAAAATTCAATTTCATGTTTAAAGAACCATGGTCAAAGAATCAGTGTAACGCTCCATTTTCATTAGATTATTTATAATTAGGTTATCTAAGATTTTTGTGCGATTTAATTAGTTGTTGTGTAGTTGTGGTGGTATATATGCTTGAGTAGGAGGGGTATAGAGAGAGTTAGAGTTGATTAGAATTATTTAGAATTTAATTAAAATTTTAAATAATTAAATAATAGAAATTTAAGTTAATTTATTTAGTTAAAATGATAATATTGATAGAATATTGAATTACTAGATTTAATAGTAAAATAAATAGAATTATGAGAAAGTGGGGGTATTATGGTAGTGCATAAGAGAAAAGTATGAAGCTTGGGGAGTAAGTCAGGGTAGAATGGAGAAAACCAAATTAGGAATTTATTATTATTATAAAAAGAGTAGTTGAGAGAATTAGGAGATTTTTATCTGTACGTGAAAAGGAAAAAAAATAGAAACTATTGTACCTCAAAATTTTCCCTCTCTGTTACTCAAGACATTCTCCTAGAGTTCTCAAATGCTCAAGGTTGCTCAAGAATTGACCAGACAAATTCTCCTCCTAAGCAAGGGCTTATAACTAGGGTTTTGTGTTTCTCAAGGAAGATTAGGTTTCAAAGGTCTCAAGTGGATTGCATGGTCTCTTATATGTCTCCAAAAATGCTTATACCAAATTTCATGCTTTACATCACAAGTTTGCTCAATCAATGGCTCAGATGACTGAAAATCAGTTGTATTGGACAAAAAGTCAATTGTGCTCAACATACAGTCATACTTCAAGATTTTTGGTCAACATAAATATTTTGAAGTCATATTCATCATTTGATCAAGGGTTGGTCCTGATTCATCAAGGAAAACTCTCAAATCATCAAAAGTCAAAAGTTGCCAAATTAGGGTTTTCTTAAGGAGAAGTCGACTGAACTTTGACCAGGCATAACTTTCACATACTTCATCATAAAATTTTAAAATAAATCTCATTTTGAAGAAAATTCAATTCTCTACAACTTTGTCTCTCTAAGTTGAAGTCCAAAAAATGCTTCATTTGAAAGATATGGGCCAATACACTATAGATCATTTCAAAAGTCAACAAAAAAACATTTTTGTCAAGACAAAATCTTCAAATGAAAAAATGGTAAACATAGAGATTGTAGAGGACATATTGAGTTTTCTAAAAAGTCCAATATCACCTTCAAATGAAAAAAATTGAGGGAGTTATGACTAGTGCAAGTTGGGAAATTTTGAGCAAATGCATGAAGTTCAAATTGAGCAAACTTGATTTTTTGGGCTATTGGGCTATTGTTTCAAAGTCCAAACGTGTTCTATACTTCATAAGCACCTTAAGACTTGTTCATACACCATCCTTTGATTTATTATTTTTTATTTTTTATTTTTATTTATTTAAAAGTCAAAATAAAACAAAATAAAACAAAGACTTATATTACAAGAGTCCAAGCCCATGAATTTTTTGACCTAAATTCTCTTCTATATATTGCATGTATTCAGACATCAAAAGGCCACGAAAAAACCTTGTGAAAAAGCCATCCAAAAATCACAAAAATTATCAAAACTAGGGCAACTTGTAACCCTAGCTTGAAATCAATTTCAAGGCCTCCTAACCAGTCCATTCACTTCCGGGGACGCAAGAGGGTAAGAATGGATCAATTTCCATGATCAAAAGGGTGTAAAAATATACATACATACAATATCAGTTTTGACATTACATGAATTTCATATATTTGTTTTCCTTACGTTTCAATATGTACTAACTCATTTAACATGTTCCTAAGGTCCAACAATGCAAGAATGACCTATTATAAGAGTCCCATAATGACAGGATAATGCAAAGCCATGTTAGAACCGATCCATGCAATTTCCTTTATAGCTCCTAAACCCTTACGATTCAGGATAAGATGATAGTCCCATTGAATTTACAAATCCTAATTCAGGGGGGTAGGGTCTCCCTGGATTGCTAACATTCGCTTGTTTCGCAGGAACATAAAAGGAGGCCACCGGAGAAGACGACCGGAGCTAGGGCTCTAGCGCCTCTCCGGTTCAAGCTGTGTTTTCATATTATATATATTGTTTGATTTAAAATAACATATGTATTACCCCTGTAGTTAAAGCGCGTGAGATAAGACACTATTATGCCAAGGCGTGGGTTCGATCCCAGCCTTTTGGCATTTTGATTTTTTTTTCATATTTTCCTTGTTTTGCAGATTACAAAATACGCTGGCTTGCATTCTTTGACACAAGCGCATGCCTGGCCTAGTGGTGAGCATGCTGGATGGGAATGCTAAGGGCGTGGGTTCAACACCCACCTCTGGAAAGTTTTGTTTTCATCTCTAGTTTTCTTTGTTTCTTACTCTTTTTCACCCCTTTTCCTTTAATTTCACAAAACCTTTGACAAAAACTTCTTTTTTCTATTAACCCTAATTAGTCTTTTAGGTTTTTCACTAATTAATCATCTTTTTATTTAATAAATCAATTTAGGTTTTTTTAGGTTTTTTAATTTAATTAATCAATTCTTTTTTTAATTAATTAAAACTAATTAAGTTCTTTAGGTTAGTCATCAAACTCTTTTTAATCAAAAATCACTAAAAACTCTTCTGCTTTCCTATCTTACATTTTTGCGTAGTTTTCTTTTCTCGTGTGTTTTACGATTATTGTAATTACTCACAATTTGTAATAGTAATTAGGTTTACTTTCCCACACTGTTATTATTTTTATACTTCTCCCAAAGCCATGTAATAGTCTAGGGTTTTATTTTCTGCTTTTACTTTCCGCTTATTTACCGCTTTCCTATTTTTTACTGTTACTGTTAATAATTAGGTCATGTATAGCAAGATAAAATAAACGGTAGCAAATCTTAATTTCAAATATAAGCATAACTGAAAACAATTACTTCTCACACGCACACCTCTAGGGTAACCTTCCTTGATGCCTTTCGATAAAAACAATCATGTCCCTCGAATGTGGGGACGCTTTAGCACTGTCCATAGAAATCAAAGGTCATAGTCCCTTGATGACCCTTTCGATGTTGCCTTCGGTAAACGATCTGGTCCCTTAACGATAAATTGCTAAAGCGTCCTCACAAGTTACCTTCGATGATTGTACGATGACCCGCACCTGCCCCTTTACATCCAACGATAAGGCTTCCTAATAACTAATGGTAGGATAACACTATCTAAAGGAAAATAAAAGTACAAGAAATACCTTGAGTAGGTAGAATGCTCGTAGTTGCTTGCTCACAAACATTTCAAAACAAAACAAAACATTTCACACAAGACTCTTTCAAAAATATTTTTAAAACAGATACTTTGTATGCATTCTCAAGAACAGAAGCGAGAATCATTACAAAGTCTTGCCTTACAATTGGCATTTTCAAAATATTTTTCAAGCACACATTCACAAAGAAAATTTCAAAGTGAGCTAAGCGATTAAGAGACCATAGATAACTACGGATGAAAAGGGTGCTATAACACCTTCCCTTTTCATAATCTACCCCTCGAACTCAAAAAAATCTCAAAGGTCTTTCAGGTTCTTTTCACCCTTTCCTTATTGGATAAAATAAAAGTCGGTGGTGACTCTAGCTATCTGCATATTTGGATTAAACCAAAAAATCCAGTCTTCCCACCGTATTACAGAACTGGCGACTCTCTTGGGGAGACACTAAAAAAGAGGGTTTACCTTAAAGCTTAGGGTCACTTTATTTGTTTTTACTTGTTTGCTTTGATTGCTTTACATTTGGGATTTGCTCATGTTTATTTCTCTCAAAGATTCTACACCCAGATTCGGGGGGACCCTTAGGTAAGTAGCTATAGACCATGGAAACTGTACGGTGTAGACCGATATGGTTGAAGTGATGGCTATGTTAGTGCGACACATTGGTTGGTACTGGTGTCCCTCGAGTCAATCGGGGAGAATACTAGGCTATCGTGTGGTGTCATAAGCACTAACTAACCTTTAGAACCTTAATTGACCCAACTTGGACATTAGAAGGTAGTGATATAGCCGGCTTTGGTGCAGTCCGAAGTTGGTTAATACTCAATGCTACGTTCATTGAGATTCGACTCTCGGGTTTTTTTTGGTGGCAAGTCATTTGTCGTGATGAACAAAACATGTGAGAAAAACAGTGATATTGAGATCCCTAGAACCCGGTTACTATTTTTAGGACAGGTTGAGCCAACTAAAATTCAAGAGGGTACTTACCTACGGACCCCATGCAAGAATTAACCTTAAGGTTCTTGTATGCCTTATTTTTGTTTGTTATTTGTTTAAACATGACATCATAACATCATATCATGACATTTTCACTAACCATTTCAAGGATCTAGGGGATTTATCATTGCTCTTAATCGCAGGGTCATGGCTTTCGATTGCAAAAATACTATATGAATCATCTTCATAATGGTACTTTCCAAGCTTGAGGAGTTAGTCTCAAAGGTTCCCGACAATTCTCAATTCACCAAGAGACATGGTCATCTACTCAATTTGGTTACTACCAGTTCAAAGAAGACATGATGAGTGTACTGTTCCAGTTCTTTGATCCTAAACATCATTGTTTTACCTTCCCAGATTATCAGTTAGTGCCCATAATGAAAGAATTCTCTAAGTTACTCTGAGTGCCTATTTTTGATCAGATACCTTTCACCGGTCTAGAGCAAGTTCCAAAACCTAAAGACATTGCAGCAGCCTTACATCTGAAATGATTGGACATCGTATCTAATTGGGAAACAAGAAATGGATTCAAGGGTTTTCTTCCTAAATTTTTGATAGAGAAGGATCAAGGGTTTCTAAATGCCATGAGTTTTCGTGATTTTGAGGATATTTTGGCTTTATTGATATATGGTTCGGTGCTTTTCCCTAACCCAGACCAACTCATAGATGTAAACGCCATCAAAATATTTCTTACCCGTAATCCGGTGCCTACTTTGCTTGGAGATATTTTGCATTCTCTTCACACCTCCCCCGATCAGTAATGAAGAATGAACAAGGCTTGAGGTGGTCTCAAAGGGTGATGTCACTCACCCATTCAGATATCCATTGGTGTTCTCGATCTCTAGAGGACATCATTATTATTGACCACTATGCGGAATTCCCTAATGTGCCACTCCTTGGCATAAGGGGAGGTATCACTTATAACCCTTCCCTAGATCTACGTTAGTTTGGTTATGCTCGAAGAGACGGTCCTCAAGATATGCTCATCCAGGGTATAGTATTTAACTATGAGAACAATAATCAGAATTACCGTCAAAGGTTTATACGTGCTTGGGGCATGATCAACAAGATTGATAGCAGAACTTTGGGGCATAAGAACTCCATCCCTCTGGAGCCTTACCTCAGATGGGCGTGATCTCGTGCTCAAAATCTTATGATGCCATATCCTGTTATCCTACCAGTGATCATATATAACCTGTTGTTGAAGGAGATGTTCTTCATCTTGATATGCCTACTGACTTCGAAGAACTACAGAAGTCTTGGATTCAACTTAAGGAAGAAAGTGACACCTTTGAGACTCAGTTCTACGCTAGTGAGAAGAAAGTATTGGAGATGACGAAACGACTCCATGAAGAACAAAGCCTTAATGCATATGTCAAACAAAGAGGAAGCGCCCATGAGAGACTTGAGTTCATATTTTGCTTCTTTGTAGCTCTTTTTATTGTCATTATAAGCCTAGAAGGCAATTAATTTGAGCTTGTTACTAAAATTTCTTTTGTTTCCTTTTGTTTAAACAAATTTAAATCCCACAAAGATCCTTGAAAACATTGCACTTGCATTTACATATCATGCATATCATCACATAATAAGTACTTTCTAGATAGGTTTTCTCATCTTCTTGCTGTTTATTTCAGTAAAAGATGGCTCTCAAACAAACTGTGAAAGAACTTCAAGCTCAGAATGCTTAGTTTCAGCAAATGTTCTTGGACTTAGCTAAGGGACAAGACGAGTTAAAGATCCTCATTACAAAAGGGAATAAAAATAAGACTAAGAAGCCAGCAGTTTTTCTTAATATGGGTAGAAGATTCAAAGGCCCGGTCAGAAGGGCTCTAGTTTTTAAGGTCCCACTAAATGAAGATGATAACTAAGAAGAAGATGACAAGAGTATGAAATCTGAAGAGAATAACAACCTTGGTTCTGGCCAAGATTCTGATGAAGACTATTCTACTGAACAATACCCTCCCTCTAATGAAAGATACAAACAGTTGGAAGATCGCCTTAATAATATGGAGATACAGAAAGTGTCTGGGCTGGATTTTGAAGAGGTTGGTCTTACTTCGGGGGTTGTTATCCCTCACAAGTTCAAGGTCCCCGTCTTTTCCAAATATGATGGTGTTTCTTGTCCCAAGCTTCATCTGCGATCCTATGTTCGAAAGATCCAACCCCATACTGCTGACAAAAAGTTATGGGTTCACTTCTTTCAAGAGAGCTTATTTGGGACACAACTGGAATGGTTCTATCAGCTGGAAGGAACCAACATACGAACTTGGGAAGACATGGATGCTGCTTTTTATAAGCAATATCAATACAATACTGACCTTGCACCAACTCGTGTTCAACTACAAAGTATGACTATGGGATCGAATGAAGGGTTCAAAGAGTATGCCCAGAAATGGAGAGATCTGGCTGGAAGAGTGCAACCTCCTTTATCTGATAGGAAGTTGGTTGATATGTTCATGGGAACTCTGACAGGTCCTTTGTTTAACCATATGATTGGAAGCTCTTCATATGGTTTTACCGAGTTAATTCTAACCGGGGAACACGTCGAAGGTGGAATTGGAAGTGGAAAGATTCAAGTGGTTGTGTCTTCGAGTACTGTAAAGAAGACATTCATCGGTAAGAAGGAGACAAATGCTGCTTATGGCCAGAAGGGTGGTACTAGAGGTAATCACAACGAATCTGTAGGAGTTGTACTAATTTCCAATCTAGCACCTGTACAACAACAACAACAGGACATTCGGCATAGGTGAGATACACCTAGAAGGAAGTTTACCAAGATCAATATGTCGTTGTCTCAGGCATTACAGCACTTACTAAAAGTAGAGCTGATAACCTTAAGGGATCCTCCTCAAAATCCCAACACCTCCTCTCCTCGTTACAATCCAAATGTGAAGTGTGCTTACTATTCCAATAGACCTGGGCACGACACCAATAGCTACTGGTCCTTGAAAATTAAAATTCAGGACATGATTGACAACAAAGAGATTAAGTTCGATCCTCATGAAACTCCCAATGTAATTACTGCACCTATGCTGAAGCATGACAAAGGCATAAGTGCTACTAATGATGTTATTTATGTTTCTATTGTAAGTGAATTGGCTACTCCCTCCCAATTATCAAGAAGAATTTATTGCAGGATGGTTTATTTCCGAGTTGTATTGAAAGATGTTATTACTGCACAGCCCAACCCAATGACTGTAAGTTGCTGGATGAAGGTATTTAGCGTCTAATGGATAATCACCTAATTCTAGTTGAGAAGATTCTGTCTGTTGAGAATTTGTTGCAAGACTTAAAGCTGGAAGAGGCATTTGTAATATTCGGCCCTCCTATCAGGATCACTTCCAAGGGTCCTGTAAGGATCACTGCCAAACCCAAAGTTGCTCCTCTAATAATCACCACACTTGGACCAATTCCACATTCTTCGGATAAAGCTATTCCTTGTAACTATGGAGCAGACGTCTACTACCATGACATCAAGCAAGAACTATCGACTACTGAATATGAAGGTATTGAAGTTGCTGATCCCAATATTGACAATATTGCTGGGACCAGTCAAGTTACTAGAAGTGTAAGGGTTTTCTCTCTAGAAATCTCTCCAAAGACTACTGCCACACCAGTTCGAGTTACTATTATCGAGTCAACTACTGAGACTCAGTGAAAAGAATAAATGATGGTGCCTGCCCAGATGGAGGAACCTAAGGAAGCTACACCTGGAGATACATTCAAGAAAGAGTTGAAGGAGGTATTAAAGATTAATTGCAAAAGTGATTACAAGATTGTTGAACAGCTAGGGCAGACCCCTTCTAAAATCTCCATGTTATCCCTGTTATTGTGTTCTGAAGCACATGCATAGACTTTAGTAAAGTTCTTTAAATCTGTTCATGTTCCAGAAGATATTTTCACCGATCAATTTGGAAGTTATGTTGCTAGCCTAACCACTGATAATGGGCTAGGCTTTTCTGATGCTGATTTGACTCCTGAGGGAAGAAACCACAATAAGGCCATGTATGTCTCTATTGAATGCATGGGCACTACTCTAGCTCATGTATTGGTTGATATTGGTTCCTCGCTAAATGTTCTACCAAAAGGTACTCTTGACAGACTTGATTGCGAAGGGGTTAAACTGAAACCTAGTGATATTTTGGTGAGAGACTTTGATGGTTCGAAGAGGATAATACACGGAGAAGAGGATCTTCCGATCAAGGTTGGTTCGCAAGTCTTCAAATCTACATTCAATGTGATGGATATCCAGCTAGCGTATTCTTGTTTACTCGGACGCCCTTGGATCCATGGGATAGGTGTTGTTACTTCAACCCTACACCAGAAGCTGGAATATCCTGTGATAGGAAAGGTTGTTACTGTTTATGGTGAAGAGGAGTATATGGTGAGTCATTTGAACTCATTCCGATATGTAGAGATAGACAACGAATTCATCGAGACTCCCTATTAGACTTTTAAAGTTATACCTCCTACCGCTACTGAAGATGTTTCTTCTATTCCCAAGATTACCAGGGTTCCTCCCAGAATGGCTTCTTTGAAGGATGATAGAGCTGTCATAGAAGAAGGTGGTTATACTACTTGGGGTCAGCTTCTTGACATTCCGTATAAATTTGAAAAATTTTGTTTGGGTTTCACTGTAGAGCCTCAGAGGGCTATTAGTCACGCTCGTGCTAGAAGACCACCATTTCATGTTGGAAACAATGGTGTCAACTCTATAGAAGATGCTGACAGTGACTATAACCTTGACAGCTGGATCTTCCCGACCATCGTCAACGGGCTCAACAACTGGGAGACTCAAGACATTATCTCAATCTCCTTTAGTCAAGAGTAATAGCTACTTTCTATTTATTGCTTTCAAAGTTTTGGTTATGTAATTTGTTTTAAATAATGACTTTAAGCCTTGTGCCTTATCCAGGGCACAATGGTCCATTTGTTAAGGGTTGTCATTTCATAAACATATCTTCATTTAATAAATCATTGGACATTTTGCATTCAAATTTTGTGCTCTTTGTCCATCTTTTATTTTTATCACTTCCAAAATAGCTATGTGTTCTTACACACGCCCACACAATAAATTGTAGATCCACATCCATCTGGATCCCGTTGACGACAATTCTGCTAATGCCACTTATGACTTTGAAAATCCAATCTACCAAGCCAATGATGAAGGTGAAGAAGATTGTGAAATACCTGGAGAGCTTTCCAAACTGTTAGTGCAAGAGGAAAAGGCTATACAATTGCATGAAGAGTTGTTCGAGGTTGTAAACGTGGGTACTGAAGCAGATAGGAAATAAGTTAAGATAGGTGCCAACCTAGAAAACAGTATCAAGAATAGGTTAATCCAGATGTTGCATGATTATGTTGAGACCTTTGCTTGGTCGTACAAAGATATGCCAGGGCTCGATATTGATATTGTGGTTCATCGGTTGTTGATAAAAGCGGGTTGTTCTTCAATAAAACAGAAAGTTCGTTGCATGCATCCCGAGATGTCGGAGAAGATCAAGGATGAGGTTATAAAGAAATTCAATGCAGGGTTCTTGGATGTTACATCATATCCCCAATGGGTTTCAAATGTGGTTCCAGTACCAAAGAAAGACGACAAAGTGCATATGCGTGTGGACTACAGAGATCTGAGTAGGGCAAGCCCCAATGATGACTTTCCGCTTCCACATATTAATGTTCTGGTCGACAACACCGCTCAACACAAGGTATTCTCCTTCATGGATGGTTTCTCGGGTTATAATCAGATCAAGATGGCACCTAAAGACATGGAGAAAACAACCTTTTCACACAGTGGGGCACTTTCTTTTACAAGGTTATGCCTTTTGGGTTGAAGAACGGCGGCGCAACATATCAGCGTGCCATGGTAGCTTTATTCCATGACATGATCCATCACAAGATAGAGGTTTATGTCGAAGACATGATAGCCAGATCCCAGACCGAAGAGGAACATCTTGAACATCTACACAAGTTGTTTGAGAGGCTAAAAAAGTACAAGCTAAGGTTGAATCCGAACAAGTGCATTTTTGGGGTGAGATCTAGTAAGCTCCTGAGTTTCTTTGTTAGTGGTAAAGGTGTTGAAGTTGATCCTTCCAAGGTCAAATCTATTCAATAAATTCCAGATCCCCGTACTGAGAAAGAAGTCAGAGGTTTCTTGGGACAACTGAATTACATTGCCCGATTTATTTCTCATTTGACCGCTACTTGTGAGCCAATCTTCAAGTTATTGAAGAAAGATCAGATAGTGAAGTGGAACGATGATTTCCAGATAGCCTTTGACAAAATCAAGGAGTACCTCCAAGAACCTCCGATTTTGATGCCACCAGTCGAAGAAAGACCTTTGATCATGTACATAACAGTGTTAGAGAACTCAATGGGGTGTGTATTGGGCCAACATGACGAGTCTTGTAGGAAAGAGCATGCAATATACTACCTTAACAAAAAGTTTACCGACTGTAAAACAAGATACTCACTGCTTGATAAAACTTGTTGCACTTTGGCATGGGCTGCTCGCCGACTAGGACAGTATATGTTGACCCATACTACTTAATTGATCTATAAAATGGATCCCATCAAATACATATTCAAGAAACCAGCTCTTTACGGAAGGATAACCCGATGTCAAATGGTCTTAACAGAATACGACATTCAGTACACCACTCAGAAGGCTATTAAAGGAAGTGTACTGGCAGATCATTTGGCGCATCAAGCCATAAACGACTACTAATCTATGAATTTCGAGTTCCCAGATGAGAATATTATGCTAGTTACAGATTGTGAAGAACCTGGACCGTGTGAAGGACCTGAGCCTGGATCTAGATGGACAATGGTTTTTGATGGAGCTTCCAACGCACTTGGTAACGAAATTGGGGATGTGATTATCTCTCCCCAGGGTTGCCATACGCCCTTCACCGCTATATTATGTTTTGACTGTACCAACAACATGGCAGAATACGAAGCGTGCATCATGGGTATCAAAGCTGCTATTGATCTAAGAATCAAATCCTTGAATGTATATGGAGACTCAGTCCTGGTGATTAGTCAAATCAAGGGAGAATGGGATACCAAGCACCTGAATCTCATTCCTTATTGAGAGCATGTGTTGACCTTAATTCCGTACTTAAGGAAATCACTTTTGAGCATATCCCACGAGAAGAAAACCAGTTGGAAGTTGCATTAGCTACCAAGTCATCTATGTTCAAAGTCAGATGGGACAACAAAGCTCCTCAAATTACTATTGAAAGTCTAGACAAACCGGCATATTGCTATGAAGTTGATACTGATGGAGTAGAAGAAAATACTTGGTTTCACGAAGTAAAAAGATACCTTGAGGCTTAAGAGTACCCCGAGGCAGAACCTATCAATGACAAGAAATTTCTATGTAGGTTCTCTGCCAAGTTCTTTCTAAGCAATGGAATTTTGTATAAGCGCAACCATGATTCGACTCTGCTTCATTGTATGGACAAGAAGGAAGCTGGGAAAACTATGGAAGATATGCATGAAGGTATCTTTGATACTCATTTCAGTGGGAATACTATGACTAAGAAGATTCTGAGAGCAGGTTATTTTGGTCGATTGTGGAAACAGATTGCCATCATCACTTAAGAACTTGTCATAAATGCCTGATTTATGCTTACACAAAGTGCACGTACCTTCAGTTCCTATGAATGTCTTGACTTCTCCTTCGCCATTTGCAATGTGGGGCATTTATATGATTGGAGAGATTAAGCCTATTGCATCTAACGGACATCGTTTCATCCTCGTCGCCATTGATTACTCCACGAAGTGGGTTGAAGCAGCCTCATTTGTCTCTGTTACCAAAAATGTTATGGCATGGTTCATAAAGCATAACTTTATATATCAGTATGACATCCACGAAAGGATTATCACGAACAATGGTACCAATCTCAATAATACTATGATCATGGAACTCTTCATGCAGTTCAAGATCAAATACCACAACTCTTCTTCGTATCAATCGAAGATGAATGGCACAGTGGAAGCCGCCAATAAGAACATCAAGAAGATTATACAGAAGATGATAGTGGCGTATAAAGATTGACATGAGATGTTATCATTTTCTCTTCATGGCTATCGCACTATAGTATAAACATCGACTGGGGCAACCCGATTCTCTCTAGTCTATGGTATGGAAGTTGTCTTGCATGTTGAAGTCCATATTCCTTCTTTAAGGATTATGAAAGATGCAGGTTTAGACAAAGACGAGTGGATTCAGACTAGGCTGGACCATTTGAATTTGATTGACGAAAAGAGGCTCGCGGCTGTTTAACATGGTCAGATGTATCAAAAGCGTATGATCAAATCCTTCAACAAGAAAGTCAAGCATCGAGTATATCAGGCTGGTGAATTAGTAATAAAATGCATCATTCTACCGCAAGATGATCCTAGGGAAAAATGGACCCCCACCTATGAAGGGCCATTTGTAATCAAGAAGATATTTTCTAACGGTGCTATGATACTGACCACCATGGACGGTGAAGACTTTCCACACCATGTGAACTCGGACATAGTCAAAAAATACTACGCATGAAGAAGACCCGCTAAGTTGACTGACCTAGACAAAAATAAGGGCATCCCGGCGAACCAAAAAGGTTCAGGAAAAAAATTAGGGATATACATATAAAGATTGTACACCCGGTAAGTCGAAAACCTGAAAAGGTGGCTTGAGCAAAAAGGGTATCCCGGTGGATTGAAAACCCGAAAGGGAGGTCCAAGAAAAGTTAGGGATTAAAGCGTACGACTATGTCCGGTTGGATCATCTACATACAGTAAGCTTTGTTACCAATAACAAGTTCAAATGGTACCGATCAATTCAGTTAAATTCTTCCGACAACGAGGGATGAGATGCTCGAAGACATAGAGGCAATAGCAGAGTTGAAACCCAACGAGATCATTTACACATAGCTATATGTTTTACCTTACTTTTCATTTTTACGATGATTTCCTCTTACTAGGATTTCTGTCACTTTGTACAAAATCGTCTATTTATAGGAAAATTATCAATACAAATCAATTTCAAAATTCAAATTTGTTTCACTTTTCTGTTTTCTTTGCAAAAACGTTCAATTGAATGAACATATGCATATGAATATGATTATTGTTGACAAATATATGCATAAAAACAAGAATAGCATTTAATAAAGACTCTAGGAGTTGGGATAACGTCCAAGTCATCCACAAATCCCCACAGAGAAAACCTCCATGGGATTATCCCCAGAGAGTTATCTTCATAAGCTCATCCTAAACGGAGATACATTCTCCCGCAAGTCTAATATGCCTTCAAGACAAGAAATTGGGGCATCTCCCAGCCATTAATATAACCATACTCCCCAGCAAATCCCCCTAGCGGATAAAGGAGTCTGATCATTTCTCCAACATATGGTGGAAACTTCCTCAGCATAGTTCATATTAATCTAATTTCCCAACTGAGTTTATTTCTCCAACCTGTACAATCCCCTACAGAGTTCTCTTCTTCAGCAGGGCTCATTTCCTCAGCAGAGTATATTTCTCCAGCAGGGTTTATTTCCCCAACATAATTTAATTTCCCAAGCAGAGTTCATCTCTCTGATTACTGCAATTCCTCGACAAATTCTCTTCTCTAACAAAATGTAATCAAAGCTACTGTCCCCAGAGAGTTACTACAAAATCTGAAACCGGGACATATATCAATTTTGTACTCCCTAGAAGAGTGACATGCGTACCTAAAACTCGGTCATACGCCAGATCTGAATATTATCCATCTCTTTTATCCCCAATTAGGGTATATAAGAACTAAATTCCCCAGTCGAGCGATGAACGACCAATGTTCCTGAACTCTTCTATCCCAATGGAGTATCCTCAAACAGAGAGCAGGAATCCCCATCAAGACATTCTAAACGATATTGAAGATTCATATTCTTCACCCCAAACGACAGTCAGGAATTTATTTTCCCCATCAAAGATGTTATACGAAGTTTCTGATACACTTCAATGATATCTCACATCCATACATCATTTACAAATATCATATCTTATGCATATGAAACACATATACTCTCATTTTCTTTGAGAACGTCATTACCCAATGCATTACATACGTCATGACATTGCATAGAGACTAACTTTATCATTTCAGGTAAAGTTCATAAACAGATGAATATCATCAACAATTCTCAAACATGTCAGAGATTAATTCCCAAAATAAGACGGGGCAACTATCTATACGACCAGATCTAAGATTAATTCGGGAAACAGGACGAGGCGACTATCTGTATGACTAGGCGGTATGAATTCTCGAAACAAGACGGGTTCGGCAGCAAAAAGTCGGTCCTATATAAATTACTGAAACAGGACGGGGCAACTATCTGTATGACCAGGTGGTATGAATTCCCAAAACAAGATGGTTTTACCAACAAAAGCAGACTGTAGATCAAATTTTGGTTCAAATTGATTTGGTTTAGTTTGAAGTAATTTGTTTTGTTTGGTTTTGTTTAATTAGTTTGGTTTTGTTCTTCTGTTTGGTTGATCCCGTCTTTATTGGCTCTTTTATTTGATTACTTCTCTCTATTGTTTTATTGTTTAGTTGTTTCTATTTTTATTGGTTATTCTATGAGGTTGTTTATATCTCTATTGGTTCTTCTATTTGGTTTCTCCCTTTGATTTTTTTGTTTGGTTGTTTCTCTCCATATTCGTTCTTCTATTTGACAGCTTAACTTTGAATTTTTTTGTTTGGTTGCTTCTCTTTCCGCATCATTTGATTTAGTTCATTTGTTTAATTTCTTATCATATTCTCTTTGTTAGTTTCTTTCTATGAAGGCACATCTCTTTGATTGTTGCTTCTCCTTTAATTATTTATGATATTAGTTGATTTGGACTATTCTCTTTAAAAAAGGTTAATTTGTAACAAGTTTAAAGTTTAAAGCGTTAGTGATGATATCTCGAGTTCATTAAATATGTGGAAGGAAACCTTAAAAAAATGCTCCAAATAAAATTTATAAAGATAAATTAGAGTAATGTTATGGTTGCATAATGTTGACATATGATAGAGGAAAATTTCTTGCATGAACACATGAACTTGATACTTGAGGATGAACAATGAAAGTATGGGTGTGATAGAAACCTCCAGGTACTACATGTAAAATTTTGACTATTGAAAAAACTCAATTTAATGGTTAAATAACCATGGTCAAAGAACTAGTGTACACCCCATTTGTGTTAGATTATTTATAATTAAGTTATCTATGATTTTTGTGTGATTTAGATAATTGTTGTGTAGCTGTGGGGGTATATATGCTTGAGGCGGAGGGGTATAGAGAGAGTTAGAGTTGATTGGAATTATTTAAAATTTAACTAAAATTTTAAATAATTAAGTAATAGTAATTTTAGTTAATTTATTTAATTAAAATGATAATATTGGTAGAATATTGAATTAATAGATTTAATAGTAAAATAAATGGAATTATGATAAAGTAGGGGCATTATGGTGATTGTGGTAGTAGATAAGAGAAAAGTAGGAAGCTTGGGGAATAAGTGAGGGTAGAATAGAGAAAGCCAAATTAGGAATTTTTTTGTTATTATAAAAAGAGTAGTTGAGAGAATTAGGAGATTTTAATCCGTATGTGAAAAGGAAAATAATAGAAAGTGTTGTACCCTAAATTTTTCCCTCCCTTTTACTCAAGACATTCTCCTAAAGTTCTCAAATGCTCAAGGTTGCTCAAGAATTGACCAGACAAATTCTCCTTAGGGCTTACAACTAGGGTTTTATGTTTATCAAGGAAGATTGTGTTTCAAAGGTATCAAGTGGATTGTATGGTCTCTTATATGTCTCCAAGAATGCTCATACCAAGTTTCATGGTTTTCATCACAAGTTTGCGCAGTCAATGGCTCAAATGACTAAAAATCAATTGTATTGGACAAAAAGTCAATTATGGTCAACATACACTCAAACTTCAATATTTTTGGTCAACATCAACATTTTGAAGTCATATTCATCATTTGATCAAGGGTTTATCCTGATTCATCAAGGAAAACTCTCAAATCATCAAAAGTCAAAAGTTGCCAAATTAGGGTTTTCTTAAGGAGAAGTCAACTGAATTTTGACCAGGCATAACTTTCACATACTTCATCAGAAAATTTTCAACCAAAAGCTCATTTTCAAGGAAATTAAATTCTCTACAACTTTGTCTCTCTAAGTTCAAGTCTAAAAAATGCTTCATTTGAAAGATATGGGCCAATACATTATAGGTAATTTCAAAAGTCAACAAAAAGACACTCTTTGTCAAGACAACTTATATCAAGATAAATTCTTCAAATGAAAAAATGGTCAACATAGAGATTGTAGAAGATATATTGGGTGTTACAAAAAGTTCAAGATCACCTTCAAATGACAAAAATTGAGAGAGTTATGACTAGTGCGATTTGGGAAATTTTGAGCAACTGCATGAAGTTCAAATTGAGCAAACTTGATTTTTTTGGGCTATTGGGCTATTGATTCAAAGTCCAAACGTGTTCTACACTCCATGCACCTTAAGACTTGTTCATTTTGATTTATTATTTTTTATTTTTTATTTTTATTTATTTAAAAGTCAAAATAAAACAAAGGCTTATTACAAGAGTCCAAACCCATGAAATTTTTTACCTAAATTCTCTTTTATATATTGCATGTGTTCAGACATCAAAAGGCCACGGAAAAACCTTGTGCAAAAGCTATCCAAAAATCACAAAAATTATCAAAACTAGGACAACTTGTAACCATAGCTTGCAGTTAATTTCAAGGCCTCATAACCAGTCCATTCACTTCCAGGGACGCAAGAGGGTAAGAATGGATTAATTTCCATGATTAAAAGGGTGTAAAAATATACATACATGCCGCATCGGTTTTGACATTACATGAATTTCATATGTTTATTTTCCTTACTTTTAAATATGTACTAACTCATTTAACATGTTCCTGAGGTCCAAAAATGCAGGAATGACCTATTATTAGAGTCCCATAATGGTCGGATACTACAAAGCCATGTTAGCACCGGTCCATGCAATTTCCTTTGTATCTAAAAAACCCTTGCGATTCAGGCCAAGATGATAGTCCCATTGAATCCGCAGACCCTGATTTAGGGGGGTAGGGTCCCCCTGGATTGCTAACATTCGCTTGTTTCGCAAGAACATAAAAGGAGGCTACCGAAGAAGACGACAGGAGCTAGGGCTCCGACGCCTTTTAGGTTCAGGCAGTGTTTTTATATTATATATATTTTGTTTGATTTAAAATAACATATGTATTACCACCCTAGTGGTTAAAGTGCGCACGATAAGACACTACTATGCCAAGGCATGGGTTCGATCCCAGCCTTTTGGCATTTTTCTTTTTTTTCATATTTTCCTTGTTTTGCAGATTAAAAAATATGTTGGCTTGAATTCCTTGACACAGGGGCACGCCTGGCCTATTGGCGAGCATGCTGGATGGGAATGCTAAGGGTGTGGGTTCAACACCCACCTCTGATAATTTTGGTTTTCATCTCTAGTTTTCTTTGTTTCTTACTCTTTTCACCCCTTTTCCTTTAATTTCACAAAACCTTCTTTTCTCTATCAATCCTAATTAGTTTTTTAGGTTTTTCACTAATTAATCATCTTTTTATTCAATAAATAAATTTAGGTTTTTTAACTTAATTAATCAATTCTTTTTTAATTAATTAAAATTAAGTAATTTCTTTAGGTTAATCATCAAACTCTTTTTAATCAAAAATCACTAAAAACTCTTTCGCTTTCCTATCTTACATTTTTATGTAGTTTTCTTTTCTCGCGTGTTTTACAATTATTGTAATTGCTCACAGTTTGTAATAGTAATTAGGTTTACTTTCCCGCACTGTTATTATTTTTGTACTTCTCCCAAAGCCATGTAATATTCTAGGGTTTTATTTTCTGCTTTTACTTTCCGCTTATTTATTGCTTTCCTATTTTTTACTGCTACTGTTAGTAATTAGGTCATGTATGGCAAGATAAAATAAAACGGTAGAAAATCTTAATTTCAAAGATAAGCATAATTGAAAACAATTACTTCGCACACGCGCACCTCTAGGGTAACCTCCCTTGATGCCTTTCGATAAAAACAATCATGTCCCTCGAACGTGGGACGCTTTAGCACTGTCCCTCGAAATCAAAGATCGCAGTCCCTCGATGACCCTTTCGATGTTGCCTTTGGTAAATGATTAGGTCCCTTAACGATAAATTGCTAAAGCGTCCTCACAAGTTTCCTTCAATGATTGTATGATGATGCACGTCTATCCCTTCACATCAAACGATAGGGCTTCCTACTAACTAACGGTAGGATAGCACTATCTAAAGGAAAGGAAAAGTAAAAGAAAGACCTTGAGTAGGTATAACGCTCGTAGTCAATTGCTTACAAACATTTCAAAACAAAACAAAACATTTCACACAAGACACTTTCAAAAATATTTTTAAAACAGACACTTTGTACGCATTCTCAAGAACAGAAACTAGAATCATTACAAAGTCTTGCCTTACAATTGGCATTTTCAAAATATTTTTCAAACACACATTTACAAAGCAATTTTCAAAGTGAGCTGAGCGATGAAGAGCCTGTAGATAACTACAGGTGAATAGGATGCTAACACCTTCCCTTTTTATAACCTATCCCCCGAACTAAAAAAAATCTCAAAGGTTTTTCCTGTTCTTTTCACCCATTCCTTATTGGATAAAAGAAAAGTCGATGGCGACTCTAGCTATCCTCACATTTGGATAAAACCATAAAAGTCAGTTCTCCCACCGTATTACAGAAAGCAAGAACTTTGGAAGGAGATCTAGGTTTTGAAGGGAGATTTCATAGGAGTTGCTTGTTTTACCATTGCTTGATGGAATTATAAGGTAAGGGGGATTGTTCATCTATAGGTGATTTAATCATGACAGGATAAAGATGTTCCCCTTAACCTTCAATAGAGTTGTATGTTATACATGAATTTTTTTATTCGTGTTGTCTTGATGATGATGTGATGTTTTTGATGATCAATTTCGTGTCCAATTAGTGTATAAAATTATGATTTAAAACTGTTAAAGTTGGAAGTCATTGTTGAAATTTTGAAGGTTTATGGAATTTATAAAGTTATAAAATATATGATTTTATTGATGAAAATATATGATTTGACCGATTAACAAATCATTGTATTTATTTGATGATGTGTTGATGTTATAATGAATTAACATGGTTGAATGCTTGTGAATATGTACGTGTGGAGTTGCTAATGCTTGTGTTGTTTGTCAATTTTCATAACATTTATTAATGTTTGCGTATAGTGTATGATGTTATGTGATGATGATGATGTTGTGTTGAACGCTTATAAGTTGCGATAAGTATGTGTTATTGTGTGAGCGTGATAGTTGATGATATTGTTATGATGTGGATGATGATTACGATGTTGTTGTGTTATGATTTTGAGAATATCATTGATGTTGTTGTTGTGATTGGTAAATAATAGTTCTAGTAGGGATGACTATTATTATTGGGTCAGTGCATGTTTTGTTTATTATCGAGAGGAGACTTTAAACATTACGTAGTTGTTGCATTGACGTGTTTTGACATGCATCCATGATGTCGTTGTTGTTGATAAAAAAGGAAAGTTTCAATATGAGCAGGGTGGATTGGTAACTTGTCCTGAATCCAAGCAAGGTAGATTCAGGGTTTGAGTAGGGTGAACCCAATTCACTAAGGAACCTTTGATGATACGGTACCACATGCATGTTGAGTCGAGTTGTTGTCATGAGTTGCATTGCATAAATAAAATGGTTATTAGCTATTTTTCCCCTGCTATATAAGTGATTTTTAAAAAATTCCCCTATAAAAAAGTTTCAAAATTCCTCTGCCATATGAAGATTCCCCTATTTTGCCCCCTCAAGAAATTTAAGCATAAAAAATAATAACATGGCAGATGGATTCTTCAAAAATCGCCAATTTGGAAATGGTTTTTTTTCAAAAATCTCTACTTTGACAAGGGGAAAAATATGTATAAATCCTTAAAAATAGGGGACAAATCACATGAAATTTAACAAATTTTTGATGGGTAAATTTTTTGAGGGTGCAAAACGAGGGAATCTTCATATGGCAGGGGTATTTTTTAAACTTTTTTTTTACAGGGAGATTTTTCAAAACTCGCCTATATGGCAGGGGGCAAAATAGCTATTAACCCTAAATAAATTATGTGAATGTGTTTTTGTGTAATGATGATGAGATGTGAGTATGGTTATGAGTAGGGGTGTACATGGATCAATAACCAAACCAAATTGAACCATATATATGATTTGGTTTGGATCTTAAAACTACTTCATTAAAACCGATTTATATTTTTAAAATCGGTTTATATGTGGATCTGTTCGGTTTTGAACCAGTTTCTCACAAAAACCAATTTTTTTAAAAAACCAATTTTAAACTGATTTTTCTAAAAACCAGTTTTTATTTTTCTTTAAAAAATCAATTTTAAAACCAGTTTTATAAAAAACCAGTTTCAAAATCAATTTTATAAAAAAAATCAGTTTTAAAACCAATTTAAAAAAATAAAGTTTTATATCAAAAATAGTTTTTTATTTTTAAAAGTTCTAAAATTATTTTATGTTAAAAACACTAATTTAAAAAAAAAATTGGTCATTTCTCAAAATTTATGGTCATTGACAATTTTAAAACATATGATATGTGATTTCACCTTAAGATATAATAAAGTAATTTCTCAAAAATTATGGTAGCAGAGCCACAATTCATTATTTGACACAAGTGAAATAGTTGGTGAATTCTTTGACATAATACTTGTTGATTATATAGGGAATGTGCAACATCCTTCTATAATTCACAAAACTAACAAGATTTAAAATCTTAAAGTTACATTGTAAATTTATAGGGGTATCAAGAGTCAGATTCTCAAGATTGTCTTTAGCAACACAATTTTCTAGAAGACATTTCATTCCTATACTTCCATCAGGATTCTCCCCTCTGATGACAAAAACCCAACTGTCTGAACACTTCCATCAAGTCTGCAACAGAGCCACAATTCATTATTTGACACAAGTGAAATAGTTGGTGAATTCTTTGACACAAGTGAAATTGTAGCTCAAGAGTGGAAAGAAAATGCATATATAAAACTTTAGAATTCTTTACCGTTAAGTCCTCTTCGAGCGCAACAGAGGTTGAAGAGGTTGAACAACTAGCACCATCTTTTGTATATAGTAATTCTACAAAATATATAAATACATTTCATTATGCCTCAAGTATAATAAATAATAATACATTAGCGAATATACTTAGTTATCATACCTTGCTCCAATCTCTAAAAAATATCAAAATCTTTATTTATAATCAATGATGAAGATGTTCCTTTGAGCCAATCCTGGGTGCATATCAGTGCTTCGACAGTTGTTGGTGTTAATGAGCTGCGATATGGATCAAGCACCCTTTCTCCTGTGCTAAATGCAGATTCAGATGCCATTGTGCTTATTGGTATAGCAAGCATGTCTCTTGCAATGTTTGCAAGGATGGGATAACGACCAAAATTTACTTTCCACCACTCGAGAACATTTATCTCCATGTTATGCTCTAACTTCTCTCCAAGATAAGTGGTTAACTCATTATCTGCATTGTCACACCCTTCTGAAAGATAAAACTCAGCAGTTTGTATGGATGACTAACATTACCAAAAACTTGCGACTCATGTGGATTACCTTGAGGAGGCATAAACCCATTACAATATTCCTCATAAATAGATTTCAAGAAAGACTATAAGGTTTCTTTCAAGGCATCAGCATCAACCTTATTATAATATCGCCGTACCATCAAATCAACCAATGTAACCTTGCGTCTAGGGTAAAAAACTAGAGCAATCAACAACATCATGTTAAGCTTCTCATGAGATCCCCAATACTTATCATACTTCTTTTTCATCTTTTGAGATGCTGAACGTAGATGTTCATCTTCACACGCACACATATCCACAATGCTTTTTCCAAGACCCAAGACCTCAAACATATAAATATTGCTTGTCAAATAAGAAGACCCTGATATATGTACAGTAGCATCATAAAACAACTTCAAGAATGGAATGATTAAGTTGATATGCTTCCAATCGTCTTTCTTCGGGACACCTTTTCCCTTTTTTGTCAACTCATTCACATACCTAGCACAACATAAAATGTTCAACATCAATTCAACTTTATATAAATTCTTCCTTAAAACATAAAATGTCAAATAGTTTAGTCCTGTGAAGTTTCTTACTAAATGCTTGGAGAGGAAAGTATACATGGTTGACATATTGTCTTTAATAATCCTTTTATAACTTATGACAATGTAATTAGCTGTTGTAGCTATTACTTGTTACACTAAGACAAATTATGTACTTGCATAATTTTAGAATAGCCACGACAACAACAATAAAGTGTTATTGTGTTAGTTTCTATTAATATATAAAGTTTTTATCACCTTTATAACTATCATAATAGAATAACTAACTAGTTGTATATGATTGCAAAATTAATTCACATACCTTTTATTTTGAAAACCTAATTCTTCAAAGGTTCTTTCATGTTTTGATGCAGATACTAACATCAAGTAAGTTGAATTCCAACGAGTCTCAACATCTAGAGAAACTAAACCTTTATAGTCCATGCTCTCCTCATCAATACATGCCTTGAATTTAGCGAGCCTCGTGGGAGAAGATCTAGCATACCAAACAGCATGACGAACTCTATAAACAGAATCATCAATGTTTTTCAAACCTTCTTTAACAATTAAATTCAATATGTGTGTGCAACACCTCATATGAAAATGGTTTCCACTCATAACTAAACTATTCTTAGACAAAAGCCTTCTCTTGAGACGTTCAACCCCAACATCATTAGATGAAGCATTATCAACTGTCAAACTAAGCATGCGGTTTAAACCCCAACTGTTCAAACATATCTCTATTGTTTCACAAATAGCATCCCCTGTATGACTTGTGACTTGACAAAAAGTTAAGATCTTCTTCTGTAAGTTCCAATTATTGTCAATGAAATGGGCCGTCACACACATATAGCTCAACTTTTGACAAGAAGTCCACATGTCAGTGGTAAGACAAACTCTTTGACAATTCAGAGAGAGAAAGTTTTTCAAAATCATTTTTTCTGTGTCCCATAGTTTCAAGACATCACGTGCCAATGTTGTGCACGAACAAATCTGAAATCTTGGTGAAGCGAGACTCATAAATTCATGAAAAGACTCATGTTCAACCTTCCGAAAAGGAATCTCCATGTTAATGAACATCTTAACCATTGCTCTTCGAATAGCTTCTTGGTCAAACTTGACAATTAAAGGAGAGCCAACATGTTCTTCAGCACTTGTCATAGAAGATGATGTCCTTTGTCTCTTGTAAACAAGGCATCTTGATAAATGAGCATGCATAGAACTAGTTCCATTATTATACTTAATTTTTGTGTCACAGTACTTGCACGAAGCTTTTTGTTCTTCTTCTGATGATATAATGAAATGATTCCAAGCCTCTGAATGGTTCTTTCGCTTCTTAGTGTGAGGGGTGGCATTTCATTAGAGACGGTAGGTGGAGGGGTTGAAACCGTATTCTCAGACGTTGTATACATTGGCAAGTAACTAACATTCGTCATCTTGATTCTGTTAAATATAGGAAAACAATTTCAGATTAGAAGAACAAGATCAAATCAGACATTTTATATATTGGTCTATAAATCAAATTACATACACAACAGTCATGTGTTTCTATCAATAGGTACAATAGTTATTAGAATATCAACTTGATAAGCCTTGTTCTAGGAATAGGTACAATAGTTATTAGAAGCTACAACATGCTAAAGTACAAGGCGATCTAAAACTCAACCAAACTAAAAATACAAAACAAACCTAGCTTAGACCATCATCAAACTAACTAAATAATCTCTAAACTTAGGATAATTCCAAACTCTATACACTATCATATTTATAACTTGCATGCACACACACACACACACCAAATGCCCCCACAAAAAGTATCACTCATTCTCTTTCCCCTAATTTACTCCCACAAAACTTATTGTAAATTTATTTTTGAGAATAATGTAGTTTACGATTGTTGTTTAATGGTTTATCCTTAATCCACTTATAAGTCCTACAGCAGAAGATGGCAAGCCTCGCAGAATGGGGACAATGCAAACTTATGGATTTAGTTTCAAATGTAATGAGCGAGCTGAGAGAACAAAAGAAGTAAGTAATTATTACTTGCTTCTCTCTTGGGTTACCATGATGGTTTCCTTTGAAATAAGTTTATAGTTTTAAAATAATTTCATATTTTTGTGGCCAGCTTTACTCTAAGCTTGAGGAAAGGATTCATGCGAAGGAAGTGGAGGAGAGCAACATGCAAGCAAAAACCAAGGTGATAATATATGATAGCTAGGCTGAAAATTTGTGCTAATTCCTTTTAAACATATCAAGCTTTGGTTTCTTTTTATAGGAGAGTCAAGAAGCTGAAATTAGGAGGCTTAGGAAAAAACTAGCATTTATAAAATCTCATGCGTGTATAGATATTACTCTCTGTGGTGTTGTCTTTCTAGTCAATGCATAGTGTATACATTCTTTAGTTATGCTACCAAGATGTTAGCTGGGTTTAAAAATGAGATGGAAATATAGAACTTTCATGTCTTGAGCATGATATTAACATTATAAGACACATATTTTCTTGGGTACGTTGGACCAAAATTAATAGGGAAGTGAAAATAAAAGCAATAAGCCTGTTATATTATACATAAGTTTAAGAATTAGCAACGAAGAAGAAGACAGCGCCACCGCAACTAGGAAGAAACTTAGACTTACCAAAGATCAATCTGCCATGCTTGAAGAAAGCTTCAAACAACACAACACGCTGAATCCTGTAATCATAATCTAGTTAAGTCCCTTTTACCTGCATTATGCCTTGTAATCTAGTTAAGTTCCTCTTTCCATGCAAGAGGAACATGATTAATGTGAAGCCAACACATAACATCTTTCCAAATCTCTTTTAAAACCATACAACCAAAGAATAAATACTCAATAGCTTCTAGTATAGAACAAAAACTGCACGTAAGATTATCTACCAAGCTAAATCCGAACAATACCAGTTCAGATTACTTGCAGCAAACTGAATTCAGGTTGCATGGAGATACAGGAAAAAGCGTCTAAGTAGAGCTAATACCAGTCAATGATTATCATGTTGTGTAGTCTTTTAATTGATTTGAATCCTTGGAATAGAATAGTGGTATATCCTTGATTAAAAAAAACTGCAGCTTACTGATTATTATGTTGAAATATAGGGAAACATTACAGCAACCAGAGTCAGCATGATAAAGAATTAATTTATAACTAATTAATCTCTACAATATCAGAACACAAAAATATATATAATTAGGAAAATCACATACTACAAACGAAAAAAATAAAACACAAACAAGAGAAGAAAGAGGAATCAGATCACCTTTGAGCAAATTTTTCAGCTTTACTTGCAGCATCGGGGACCGAAGTATCACTCTCTGCACGCTTCCTGACAAATCAAAGTTTACAAATAATGTAAACAAGAAAACAACAACAATCACCACCACCAATTACTGAAAGGAACTGTAACCAGACCCACAATTACATAGACTAATCCCTCGTGATTGACCTATCACAACATTTATTTTTTATACGCACTGCCCAGAGATCGAATCCTGAACCAAGCATCTAATTGTGGCAGTTATTTAAAACATTGGAAGCCACATAAAGCATTTCTAATGAAAAAACAAAATAACACACAACAAAACAGCGAATCAGATACAAAAACTGAAATTGTTATTTTTTTCAATAACCGAACAATAAGATGGAAAAAGAAGAAGAAAATAACATACTTGAAAGAGGGTATGGAGTTAAGGAAGAGATTAATCCAAGAGATTTCGTTAGGAGTAGGTTTTCGAGGATTATCAGAAGGGAATCTATAAAGAGGGTAGTTTCTTTAGTTTTCTAATGGAAGGGTTCCAGAGAACAACACGACAATTTTGTTCAATTTTGGATTTCATTGGATTTGGGATTAGGGTTTTGAATTTTGTTCTATTTTGTTATGCAGTTGGGAGAAGGGAGAAAGAGACAGGGTTATGAATCTGAATGTGGTAACCATTAAGCTCAACTGGTTTAGAATATGGATACTGGTTTTTTTTTTAATTTTATTAAATGGGCCACCAATTTTGAAATATACTATTGGGTTGTGTTTTAAAATTTGGATTAATTTGGATAGAAATTTGGTTTATAATTATTGGTTATATTGCACACCCCTAGTTATGAGTAAGTTTGAATGAATTGTATAAGTTTGATTACGATGTGGGTGAGATGTAAATACATGATATCGAGGTGCATATTGAATTATATATGACTTTGTAGTGTATGAATATATCCTGGTTGTTTTGTGCATCATTTATTATTTGAATGTATTCCCACCCCCTTTGCTTTGATGTTGTCTACCATGGACATCTTGCAGATACGCGGGAGTAGAATTTGGTGTTGTAAGTGGAAGTTAGTTCTTGGAGTTATTTCCTTTAGTTGTCTCTTTATTTAGTAGTGTCGTGCTCTGATTCATGTAACATTGGGGATGTGAACATTTTAGTTATGTTTTGAAGTTGATTACTTGTTTATGTTGAAGTAGTATATTGTTTATGTTAAGTTTCTACAAAGTTTCTATGAGTTGGATATTATAACTCTATTTGATTTATTATATGAAAGTTAAGTCTTTATAAGACCAAAATGGAAGTTCTTATGTTTTATTACTATGACTTATGTGATTTCACTGCGATGATACCCTAAGTGAAGATGAGCAAGCAATGAGATGTGTTGTATGATTTTATAATTCTGTTGCATGTTTCTAAATGATTAATTTGTATTTGAGTGGTTTTCGTCAGTGACACCTTAAATTTTTTAGTAACTCTTTTATTTATAAGTTTCAGAGTTTATGGTGTTGCAATTAGCACCTAGATGTTCATCTGTCTTGATGATACAATGTATACATGGAAAAATGTACTAGTATGAATTTTATCATATTATCCAACAAAATGCATTCTATGTAAGTTATTTATTCAGGAAGACCAACTATCAGAAGAAAAAGATAAATCTTGGGCATATGATCATCTGCCATACCCTACGATGAGCATAAGTTCAGAAGCTACATTCATGAAAAGTTCTTTACTGAGTTGGATAACTGCAACTTGGTACAAGAAAAGACAGTTGATTTGGAAGATCCAGGGGAATACTTCAATGTGGTTCAAGAAATAAACACACAGGGTTGGGGTATTATGGCATTACCACCTGAACTTGTCATCCTTGAAATTATTTAGGAATTCGATTTGAAAGCCAAACCCAACTAAGGAAGCACCATTAGTAAACACTAATATGAAATAGAAATTTATCGTCGGTTGGAAAAGATATATAATTACGCAAGTCCAGACGTTGTTATGTAGAGTGTTGTTGTAAACGTGTTACTTACAATCACGGTCCTGAGACTGTTAAAGTATACTAGAAAGCGCGTGCGATATCACAACAATTAGTTATCTCAACCGTTGTGATAAACCTAAAAGTACCAGGTTCAATTCTTAGCAGTAACATTTTAGAATTTATATTATTCTATTTAGCGTTCATTATACAACCACAGTTAGTTGTTATAACCGCTGTCAAAATTTATGCTGTTTTTAAAAAAGGAATTCTTTGCTTTTAAAATTTTTCTCATATTTTAACTTGTATGTATTTTATCCATATCAGAGAATTAAAAGCAACTTGTATTTTTGTTAACCATGCATAAAGAGCATAAAAACAACCTATATTTTGCATCAAAAGCCAAAAGTAATATTTACATCAAACACAAAATATGTTATTTCTCAATCGTATCATACCAGAATCAACAATACACCGATTTGCTAATTTGAATATCAAAACTTGTATACATCAATGATAAATTTCCATTATATACACATTATTACATCAAACCATACGTAAGAAAGAATATCAAAGAAGGAAAAAAGAAATTTGAAAAGACAAAGAGAAGTAATTATTTAAGAGCTCGAGGTAGGAAATCAAAAGATCTTTCTAACTTCCAAGTGAAGAAAACGTATAGAATTAAAGAACCAATAATGAGTAAACTTGACATGCTTGAAATCTTTTGGCTTTTATACTTTCAAGGATCAAAGAAGATGAAGAATCAGAAGAAACAATATAAAAGCATAATTCTTATTTGAACCAAAACACAAAAAAGAACTTCATCCAAAGAAATCAGAGAATAAGATGAATCAAAATCAAGAAGTTGTTGTGGATGTAGAGGCTGCTCTTGTGCAAAATCCTCCTCAAAATCAAGAAGTGGAAAGAGGATGCGCTTGTGCAACTGAACTTTTGAGACCCAGGAGAGCTCACAAGAAGAAGAAGAAGAAGAAGAAGAAGAAGAAGAAGGGTGAAAGGGCCAATCATCATCGATTCTGATGATGAGGATGAAGTAGATTATACTTGGTCAAAATTTCTCTCAACCAGAGGATTTAGATATTATTATTAAGATCATTTTGTTTATTTAATGAAAATTTCTATAAGTGTTTCTTACGTTTTTTCAATTTATGTCAGCTTAACTTTTAGTATGACGTACACTCTAGAGCTTTCTCATATGCAAAATTTGAATAAAACCAAAACCATTCATAAGAATAAAATCCGAGGCTTTCTAATTTACACTAATATACACTAATAATTTACAAAACCACATTAATGATTCACAAAAGCTAGGACTTTCTAATATAAATTAATATATCATCTTTCATCTTATGGTTACGAACGCGGTAACCCTAAACATGAAAAATACACATTCATAAGAACATTAACATATGCGGTAATCCTAAACATTCATAAGCGTCTACGAAAGAGAATGATGACTAACTAGAAATGATATTCGAAGAGGATGATGAAGATTTCCCTTCCATAAATGATATTCGAAGAGGATAGTGAAGATTTCGCTATCCCCGTCGTCTCGTTCACTAGGGCACTGTTATCTTTTTATTTTTTGAGAAACAATTTTACAACAATTGAAAAGTTTAACCGTAGTGAGAAACAATTTCACAAAATATATCACAACGGTTTTAGAAAACAACAGTAGTAATATCCTATAAAAAAACTTTAGATTCAATCATTAACATTTGAAGATTTTATTGTTTTAACCATTACTAAAATCCAATCACTCTTTATTCCGGATTGCCTTTTTTTTTAACTGAAAATTTAAAAGCTGAAAAATCCAAAATTTTAGCCACGTCAAGTATCGAGCTATTCAATTCATATTACAAGGAAGAACAACATTGCCAATAGGCTGAACTTTAACTTATGATGACATGTTGGAAAGAATATACTTATTACATTATAAATTTGCAATAATATGATAAAATTAAAACTTGATTCCATGAGGATATTTGATGTGGCTTATTAACTGGTTACTTAATATTTGATGTCTTCAAAACAAAACGGTATAATACACTTATTTATTATTTTTATACCATTTTTTAAATTTCATTCTTTGGATATGTCAATCACACTTTTATTTAAATAACTATTATTTAATCTTTATTGTTTAGTAACAATTATTTATGGACGCTTATCCCCTCCTCAATATTGACAAATTAGTCGATAATTTGGCCGGTTTCAAATTGCTATTATTTATAGACGCATACTCTGGTTATAATCAGATCCTAATGACGAAAACGGACAAAAAATATACCGTTTTCATAACTGAATCGGGAAACTATTACTACAATGTAATACCCTTCGGCTTAAAAAATATGGGGGCTACATATCAGTACATGATGAACAAAGTTTTTCGCAACGACATAGGCGACATGCTCAAAGTCTATATGGACGACATGATCGTCAAGTCCACCGAGAAGCTCGACCATGCCGTCCACTTGAAGAAAGTGTTCGAGCAGACTTGAAAGTGCCAGATGCGATTTGTGATACGGTGGCAGAACCGACTGTTATACTAGTTTTGCGTTTGTGTTTGCAAATGTCGCGATAAGCAAGAGCCGCCACCGACTTTTCTTTTATCCAAAAAAGGAAAGGGTGAAAAGAACAGAAAAGACATTTTTCGAGATTTCAGAGTAAGGGGGGTAGATTATGGAAAGGGAAGGGTGTTAGCACCCTTTCCATCCGTGGTTTTCCACGGGCTCTTAGGTACTTGCTCATTTTTGAAGATTGTTTTCGTGTTTGTGTGAAAAAAAAAATTTGTTTGAAAATGCTTTAGTGCGGCGATTCGCTTTATGATAACCTTTGTATCGTACTCAAGAGTGTGATAAACCGTTTTGAAAACTTTGTTTGAAAAGTGTTTGAAAGTGTGGTGTGAAAGTTTATTTGAGCAAGTACCTAACAATTATCTACCTACTCGAAAAAAACTATTCTTTACCTCCTATCCTTTAGACCGTGTTATCCTACTATTAGTGAGTAGGTAACCCTAGTCGTTGGATGTTAAGGGGCTATCGAAAAGGACATAATGGTCATTGAAGGCAACATGTTAGGATACCTTAGCATTTCAAAGGGACTATCATCATAAGATCATTTCTCGTAGGAAACTCGAGGGACATTTAGGGACTATGATCTTTATGATGACTTTAAACTGAGGGTCTTTGCTAAGAGTATCCCTACGTTCGAGGGACGTGACAACTGTTTCCGAGGCAACCAAGTGAGGTATACCCTAAGGGTGCATGTGTGCTTCTTTTAGATATTTTATCTTGCATTTAGTGATCTACTTATTGATTGATTAATCATACACGCCTAGGTTATTAGAAATTTATATACAAGCATATAAAATATAAAAGCAAGAAATAAAGGTCCTACGCTATTACAAGGCTTTGGTGTAGATATATTTATATTTGACTGAAAAAATAAAGTGCGGAAATAAAACCCTAATTAAGCTATTACAAACTTGGCACAAATACATCAATAAAAAAAATAATCGTACGACAAAATAATAACGCACGAGCATTAACTGAAAAAAAGGTTCAATACCCTAAAAAACCTAATTTGATCGTTGAAAAATATTTTTGGGATTTTATGAAAAAAGATTTGATTTTGACCTAATTCTACTCAATTTTAATTAATGAAAAACATTAGAATTGATTAAAACAATTAATTTGCATAAATTAATTTATTTAAAAAAACTAAATCCTATTTTTTTTATGATTATTTTCTGATTAAAAAATGATTTGAAATAAAAATCAATTAGACTAATTAAATAAAATAAATAGTAAAATCAAAGAGAAAGGAAATGGGCCTGAGGGGGTATGAACCCAAATTGAGGGTTGTGTTGCTGAAATTCTGCCCAAGCCCAATCCTGTTGGCCCAAGGCAACGTGAGATCCAGTGTGATTGTGCCAGGAGTGTCCACCATGGGGAGCTTCATTGGGAGCATTAGATTTGGGCACTGATTGATCCAAGGGTGATGATCTTGAGGCATACAGTGAGCGCGCTTGGAAAGGAAGCATTGAATCTGCAAAGAAATTATGAGAAAAATAATATGTAGAAGGCATGGATCGAACCCCTGACGTCCTACACACGCGCACTTTGAAGGACTTTCCCTTTGCAACTGAGCCAACTTTTCATTCGTTATTATAAACAAACAAAATATAATATATGGAATAATGGTTAGTAGCTGTAACAAAAATGCGCCCCAAGTTCAATCTGGCCACTCAGGCTTTGACATGCAATCATCTTCCTTGTTGGACCATCGTTTTAGACTAAGGGTTTTTACCCAGAGACATGTTCGTTGCTAAAAGACCTGCATAATTCTAAAATCTCCACCAAGCAATATAAATTCAAACCAAATATATAGATCAACCAGGTTTGATCTCATGAGTACAATGATACTCTTCTTTTGTCCTAATTTTGCTTGAAATAAAAAACCCTAAAACGAAGCTTCAAACCCTAGTAATGGCAGTCAGTTAAATATCCATCAAGACACACAATTAATCATGCAAACATGTTCTAAATTGTCACACAAACATAAATGCATACTTGAAATTCGTTTATTATGCGTGTATAGTCAAAATCAAATTCAAGAACAAGAGAAAACCGTGATACTTGTATAGGTTGTTTCTGGATGTGTTGACGCGTGAGAGTGGTCCAGATAGCTTCCAAATATGCTCAGGAGTGGATTGCAATTTTTGAAACGCCTTGAATCTCCCTCTAAAGCAAAATTCGATCACAACTTTTTTGTCTAAATTTTGAGATTTCTGTGGGTGTTCTACACGGCCAATCCTCCTTCTTTATGATCATGGTTTGTTATGCATATATAGTAGAAGCAATTAGATTAATAAAATTGAGTTGAATCTTTGCAAATTGGTGAGAAAAGATTTAATTTGTGCCTTGTATACTTTGTTTCTAAAATAGGCCAAATCATGATATTTTCCAATCCAATTAGCCCTTGCACGAATTATATGATTTGCCATCTAATCATGGATCCATAATATGCTCATAAAATCAAATCTTGGATTTTATTTCATTATTCCACTATTTAAATTGATTTATTTTGATTTAAATGAATAAAAAATCAAAATAAATAATAATAAAAAAAAATAAGTGGATAAGCTCAGGGGTTGTGGGCCATCTTAGGAACAAGTTTCAAGCAAGAAAACATGGGCCCATTTGGAAAAAAAATCAATTTTGATCAATGTTGACTTCATGCACATTTCCAAACATTGGTCAACTTTAGCAATGCATATTTCTCTCATTTTTTACCCTAAGAGGGTGTTCTTTGACTTTTTAGAAAGCTTAGGGTATCCTCTAAACAACCCTTTTGGTTTTATCTCAATTGGTTCTTCCATGTTCATGTAAGGAGCTTTGACCTAAAAGGTGTTCTGTTGACTTTTTGAATGGACCTATAATGTATGAGCTTATATCTTTTGATTGAGGAATTTCTTGACCTTGAGGAATGAAGAGAAGTTGTAGGGAATTAGATTCTCTTCAAAATGAGCCTTGGTTGGAAAATTTCTGATAAAGTATGTAAAATTTATGCCTGGTCAAAGTTTGGTTGGCTTTTCCTTTAGAAACCCTAAATTGCCATTTTTGACTTTTGATGAGTTAGGAGCATTTCTTTGGAAATCATTATCAACCCTTGATCAAATTATGAAGATTACTTCAAAATGTTAATGTTGACCAAAAATCTTGAAGTTTGACTGTATTTGGGCCACAGTTGACTTTTGACCTAGTATAGTTGATTTCTAGGCATCTGAGCAGTTGACTTAACAAACTTGTTGTGTAAGGCATGAAACTTGACATGGATGATCTTGGGGAAATATTAGGGCAATGGAGGACATTTGGGACTCAACCATATTGCTTGAAACTGAAACCCTAGTTTGAGGCTTATTGTCTTAAGAGGAGGATTTATCTTGTCAATCCTTAGTCAACCTTGAGCAATTGAAGATCTTTGGAGGCATGTCTTGAGTGAAATGAGAGGGAAAATTTTGGCGTACAACAGCTGCCCCTGTTCAATCTTCTTAAACCTGAGGATGTAGATTGGCTGGTCTGCCTTTCGTGATCAGAAGGTGGGAGATGATTGAACACTAGAGTGCCCAGAAATTTTCACTCGTCTGAGATGATACTTGACTGTGTAGATAGTATTGGGGAATGGGCTTATAGACGCCATTTGGAAAAGATGACGGAAGATCGTCAGAGATGGGCCTAAAGATACCATCAGAATATGACGGAGAGTCGTTGGAGATGGGCTTAAAGATGTCATCCAGAACAATGATGATTTCATGAGATATCCCTTTGTGGGAATTCCTTCTCTTGCTGTTAGAGAGGAATCCACTGAGGAATGTTGGTCTCTGTCTTGGAACATAGAGTTTTAGAAGCTTTAGTTGTCCGTTACTCTACTGGGGAGTCATCACTTGATTGAAGAGACAAGAGTGAACTGCTATCTGGCCAGAATCCAGGCTTTATAGTGGCTTGCTGAGGATAATAAGGCTAACTGTTATCTGGTCATGTTCCAGGCTTCACAGCGACTTACTGGGGAGATGGGATTGAACTATCATCTGGTCAGGATCCAGGCTTCACAGTGTCTTGAATTATTGATTGACTATTATCCAGTCAGTTTTCGGGCTTCATAGCTTCTTTAACTAGAATAGAAATATTGGTATCGATTTGACTGGACCAGAGAAAGGTCTTGAGTTATCTTCAACTGGGATAGAAATCTTAGTATCGATTTGACTAAACCAGGGGAAGGCCTTGAATTAACTTTGATTGGCATAGTAATCAGGAGAATCTTAGTATCGATTCAACTGATCCAGACGAAAGTCTTGGAATATCTTCAACTGGAGTAATAATCAGATAGATCTTAGTGTCGACCTGTTTGACCCAAGGAAAATCTTGGGTTAACTTTGAATGGCATAATAATTAGGAGAATCTTAGTATCGATTCAACTGACCCAAACGAAAGTCTTGGAATGTCATCCACTGGAATAGTAATCAGAGAGATCTTGGTGTCGACCTATCTGACCCAGGGAAAATCTTGGGTTAATTTTGGCTAGCATAATAATCAGGAGAATCTTAGTATCGATTCAACTGACCCAAACGAAAGTCTTGGAATATCTTCCACTGGAATGGTAATCAGAGAGATCTTGGTGTCGACCTGTCTGACCCAGGGAAAATCTTGGGTTAACTTTGGCTGGCATAGTAATCAGGAGAATCTTAGTATCGATTCAACTGATCCAGACGAAAGTCTTGGAATATCTTCCATTGGAATAGTAATCAGAGAGATCTTGGTGTCGACCTGTCTAACCCAGGGAAAATCTTGGGTTAACTTTGACTGGCATAGTAATCAGGAGAATCTTAGTATCAATTCAAATGACCCAGATGAAAGTCTTGGAATATCTTCCATTGGAATAGTAATCAGAGAGATCTTAGTGTCGACCTATCTGACCCATGGGAAAATCTTGTGAGGACATCTTTCTAAGGAAAATCCTGGAACAGTCCTTTGTTAAACGTAGCTTGTTGATTTAATCTTTTCCCTGAAAGGTAAAGAGTTAGTCGTATGTAATGTCATGATGTATGAAATGCATTGTGATGATGTTCTCAAAATAAATGAGATTGTGCGGTATGCAATATGTATGCGCATTCCATGATGTATGAACATGGGATGCTATTGCGATATTTCTTAGTCGGGGAAAATAAATCTCGGACTGCTGCTGAAGAGTATTAGGAGACTGAAGTCTTCATTTCCGCTGGGGATGGTGGATGACTATGCTGGGGATTTACTCCTTTCTGTTTGTGAATATTTCGCCGGGGAGAGACTCTGCCTGAGAACAACTCTGCAGGGGAATAACTCTGTTTGAGAGAGGAGATGCCTTGCTGGAAGATTTTGCTGATTCAGAGAAATAAACTCCGCTGGGGGATAAACTTCCGTAGTTGGAGAAATAAACTTTGTTGGGAATTGAGCTTCCGTATAAACTCTACTTGGGGGGAGATTTCACAGTTAGAGAAATAAACTCTGCTTAAGAGACGGCTTTATAAACCGTTTGCGATTGTAAAACTCTGATGGGGAATATGGATATCGGCTCTCTGAAGGAACTTTACTGAAGAAAGTAATTCCTGCTTGGGGAAGTAGAGATCAAAACTTTCGGCTGCGTCCCCTCTGTGGGGAACATAGACGTCACAGGGTCATATGTAATGATGACTTCATCTCAAAACTGTCTCTGCCCCTGTACCTGCCAGAAGGAGTAATTGTCGGAATTGCAAATTGTTTTTTAGACTTTGCCCCGTTCCTTAAGTCATGAGAAACTTTCCTTCTGTTTCTTATGCAAATATTTATGAATAGAAATCATATTCAAATGCATATGTCAAGAATAAGTCATTGGACGTTTTTGCAAAACAAACAGGAAAGAGAAAAAAAAAGCAAACAGTTTTGTACTTCCAAAAAAACGATTTGTATTGATATGTGAAGTTTGGCTATAATAGGCATTATGTACAAAGAGGTTGAAATTCTAGTAGGATAACGCCGCTGTGAGAGTGAAGACTATACAAAATAGTGTACAAAGAGAAGAAAATACCTATGTGTAATAATCCTATTGAGTTTCAACGCTGCTATTGCCGCAATGTCTTTAAGCGTCTCATCATTTTGCCACTTGTCCGAAGTTGACTGGATTGATCAGTGTCGTTTGAGCTTGATAATTGATACTAAAGTCTGGTCGCAAGGTGATCCAATGGGACATAGTGATACACTTCGAATCCCTAATTTTTGCCTGGATCGCCCTTTCGGGTTTTCAGTCCACCGGGATACCCTTTTTTGCCCAAGCCGCCTTTTCAGGTTTTCGGCTTGCCGGGTGTACAAATATTTTTTGTTTTCATCCCTAATTTTTGCCCGAACCCTTTTGGTTCACCAGGATGCCCTTATTTTTTCCTAGGTCAGTCAACCTAGCGGGTCTTTATTCATGTGTAGTATCTTTTCACTATGTCCGCATTAACAGGTTGAGGAAAGTCGTCACCATCCATGGTGGTCAAAATCATGGCTCCTCCTGAGAATATGCTTTTGATCACAAATGGCCCTTTGTATGTGGGAGTCCATTTTCCCCTGGAATAGCCTTGCGGCAGTATGATGCGCTTGATCCCTAGATCCCCGACTTGATATACTTGGCGTCTGACCTTTTTGTTGAAGGCCTTGCTCATCCGTTTTTGATATGTTTGACCATGACAGATAACATTAAGCCTTTTCTCATCAATCAGATTCAATTGATCAAGTCGATTCTGTATCCAATCGTCTTTGTTCAAACCCGCATCCTTCTTGATTCTCAAAGAAGGGATATGGACCTCAATAGGCAAGACAGCCTTCATACCATATACTAGAGACTAGGGTGTTTCCCATGTCGATGTTTGCACGAAGGTGCAGTACCCGTGAAGAGAAAATAGTAACATCTCATGCCAGTCTTTGTATGTCACTGTCATCTTCTGTATGATTTTCTTGATGTTCTTTTTAGCAGCCTACAACGCCATTCATCTTCGGCCGGTAAGGGGAAGAATTATGATGCTGGATCTTGAATTGTTTGCAGAGTTCGGTGATCATCGTATTGTTGAGATTCGTACCATTTTCAGTGATGATTCTCTCTGGCACACCGTATCGACAAATCAGGTTATGCTTGATAAATCGCGCCACAACGTTCTTGGTAACAGTAGCAAAAGAGGCAGCTTCAACCCACTTTGTCAAATAATCAATGGCCACCAGGATGAAGCAATGTCCATTGGAAGCGGTAGGTCTAATCTCTCTGATCATGTCAATGCCCCTCATTGCAAAGGGCCAGGGAGCCCTCAAGATGTTCAAAGGAACCGGAGGTACATGCACCTTATCAGCGTAGAACCGGCATTTGTGACAAGTTCAGGAATGCTGATAGCAATCCGTTTCCATAGTGGACCAATAGTATCCTGCTCGTAGGATCTTTTTAGCCATGGTATGTCCACAAAAATGGGTTCCAAAGGCGCCTTTGTGTAAATTTGTCATAATCCTCTCTGCTTCGCTTTTGTCTATGCACTAAAGTAAAGTAGAGTCATGGTTGCGCTTGTAAAGGATTCCATTACTGAGGAAGAACTTTGCGGCAAACCTTCTCAGAAACTTCTTATCATTGACAGATTCCCCCTCGGGATATTCTTGAACCTCGAGATACCTTTTCACTTCAAGAAACCAAGGTTTGTCTGCTACTCCTTCAGTGTCGATCTCGTAGCAGTATGCTGGTTCATCCAACCTCTCGATGGTAATTCGGGGAGCCTCATTGTCCCACTTGACCTTGAACATAGATGACATGGTAGCTAGCGCGTTTGCTAACTGATTCTCTTCTCGCGGAAAATGTTCAAAGGTGACCTCCTCAAAGTGTGGAAGCAATGTCAGCATGTGTTCTTTATAAGGGATAAGATTTGGGTGCTTCGTATCCCACTTGCCTTTGATTTGACTTATTACCAAGGCTGAATCTCCGAAAACACTCAAGAACTTGATCCTCAGGTCAATAACAGCTTTGAGACCCATGATGCATGCTTCATACTCTACCATATTGTTGGTACAGTTGAAACATAATCTGGCGGTGAAAGGAGTATGACAGCCTTCATGAGATATAATTATGGCACCAATGCCATTGCCGAGTGCGCTCAAGGCTCCGTCAAAAACCATAATCCATCGGGATCCTTCTTCAGGTCCTTCATCCGGTCCAGGTTTTTCATAGTCAGTTACTAGCATAATATTCTCGTCTGGGAACTCAAAATTCATGGACTGGTAGTCATCCACGACCTAATAAGCCAAATGATTTGCTAGTACACTTCCCTTGATTTCTTTCTGGGTCGTGTATTAGATATCATATTCGGTTAAGATCATTTGCCATCTTGTTATTCTTCCGGAGAGAGCGGGCTTCTCGAAGATGTACTTGGTCAGATCCATCTTAGATATCAGCAAAGTAGTGTGAGTCAACATATACTGTCTTAGTCGGCGAGCAGCCCATGCCAAAGTGCAGCAAGTTTTCTCGAGCAGTGAGTATCTTGTTTCACAGTCGGTAAACTTTTTGCTAAGGTAGTATATTGCGTGCTCTTTTCGACCAGACTCGCCATGCTGCCCTAGCATGCACCCCATTAATTTATCTAACACTGTTAAGTATATTATCAAATGTCTTCCTTCAATCAGAGACATCAGAATTGGTGGTTCTTTAAGGTATTCCTTGATTCTTTCGAAGGCATTCTGGCATTCGTCATTCCACTTTACCACTTGACCTTTCTTCAGGAGCTTGAAGATTGGCTCACAAGTAGCAGTTAGATGGGAAATGAACCTGGCAATGTAATTTAGTCGTCCCAAAAAGCCTCTGACCTCCTTCTCAGTGCGAGGAGTCGGTATCTCTTGTATAGCCTTTACTTTTGTAGGGTCTACATGAATGCCCTTGTCACTGACAATGAAACCTAGCAGTTTACTAAACCTTACCTCGAAGGTGCACTTGTTTGGATTCAACCTTAGCTTATACGTCTTCAACCTATCAAACAACTTTTGTAAATGATCAAGGTGCTCTTCCTCAGTTTGAGACTTGGCTATCATGTCATCCACATATACCTCTATCTCATGGTGAATCATGTCATGAAACAAGGCGACCATAGCTTGCTGATAAGTTACCCTGGAATTCTTTAATCCAAACGGCATCACTTTGTAGCAGAAAGTGCCCCATTGCGTGACGAAGGTTGTCTTCTCCCTATCTTTGGGTGCCATCTTGATCTGATTGTAACCAGAGTAACCATACATGAAGGAAAAGATCTTGTGTTACGCGGTGTTGTCAACCAGAACGTCAATGTGGGGGAGCGGAAAGTCATCTTTGGGGCTCCCCCTGTTCAAATCTCTATAGTTCCCACACATCCGTACCTTGCCGTCTTTTTTAGGCACTGGAACTACGTTGGCCACCCATTGGAGATAAGAGGTGACAGTTAAGAAACCAGCGTTGAACTGTTTCATAACCTCTGCTTTGATCTTCTCTGACATTTCAGGGGCATGCGACGGACCTTCTGCTTTATCAGAGGGAAATCTTCTTTAGTTGGCAGACGGCAAACCACAATATCTGTATCCAGCCCTGGCATGTATTCATACGACCAGGCAAATATCTCGACATAGTCATGCAACATTTGTATCAACCGCTGTTTGACATTAAGCCCTAGATTTGTGCTGATCTTGACTTCTTTTCTATCTACCTTTGTGCCCAAGTTTATTGTCTCAACTGGTTCTTCATGAGGCTGTATAGCCCTTTCTTTCTGTTGTAACAGTCTAGCAAATTCTCCAGGTACCTCACAATCTTCCTCACCTTCGTCCTCGGCTTGGTTGATTGGATTTTCGAAGTAATAACTGGCAATAGTAGAACTGTTGTAATGGGATCCAGAGTGGATATGGATCTTCAGTTTGATACGTGAGTATGTGTAAGAGCATAGCTGTATAGACAAAGTAAAAGTAGAAAAGAAAAACAGAGAGTGCAAAATTTGTATGCATAAACGTCCAATGCTTTATTAATGCCACATGATAATAGAACATGATAACCCTCACAAATAAACCTATGTGCCCCGGGTAAGACACACGACCATAAAGTTATATTGTTTATTACATATCCAAAAAAACAAGAAAGACAATTACTTATGAACAAAAGTAATTGGTAGAAAATCCTTTTCTGCCCAGTTACTGGGTCCACCGTTGGTAGTAGGGAAGATCCAGCTGTCCATGTCATTGTCGCCGTCTCCATCTTCTAGAACATTGACCCCATGATTGCTGATGCATATGGGAGGTCTTCCAGCATGAGCACGTCGAACAGCCCTTTAAGCCCCTTCTTCGACAACCGCTTT
This sequence comes from Vicia faba, assembly GCA_948472305.1. Classification (NCBI taxonomy): domain Eukaryota; kingdom Viridiplantae; phylum Streptophyta; class Magnoliopsida; order Fabales; family Fabaceae; genus Vicia; species Vicia faba. The sequence goes on along the minus strand of OX451739.1, from coordinate 84,072,187 downwards.
TGCATCCTTGAGAGAAGCCATCTTCAAGGGAGGTCTGATGATCTTCGGCATATTAGTAACAGTTTCAGTTGCAGCCAGAGTCTGAGGTACCTCTTCGAAATTCTGGCACGGAGTCTTGATGAACTCACCATCCATTTCCATATATCTGAAGGAATTCATGTGACTGACCATGTATTCTTCTTCATCGTGTACAGTGACAATTTACCCTTTGATCGGGTATTTCATCATCTAATGCAGAGTGGACGTAACAGCTCCAGCCCCATGTATCCAAGGGCGGACCAACAAACAAGAATAAGATGGCCTGATATCCATCAAATAGAAGGTAGAATCAAAAGTCTGAGAACCAACCTTGATAGGGATGTCCACCTCCCCGTGCACCATTCTCTTTGAACCGTCAAAAGCCTTCACTACAATATTTATGGGCTTCAGGGTCAAACCTTCACAGTCTAGTCTATCTAGAGCGTTCTTAGGCAGCACATTTAATGATGAACCAGTATCTACTAAGACTTGGGCCAAAGTAGTGCCCTTACATACGACAGAGACATGCAACGCATCATTGTGCTTCCTCCCTCTAGGAGTCAAATTAGCATTAGAAAAACCCAAACTGTTATCAATCGTCAAACTAGCCACACAATCTTCGAATTTGTCAGCAGAGGTTTCTTAGGGGACATGGGCAGTTTTCAAGAATTTCACCAAAGCCTTCGCATGAGCTTTGGAGCACAACAACAAGGCTAGCATAGATATCTTTGAAGGGGTCTGCCCCAGCTGTTCGACCACATTGTAGTTGCTTTTCTTGATAATTTTCAAAATTTGTTCCATTTCTTTCTTGGAAGCCTTTGGGATAGATACCGAATGCGCCTTCGTTTGGACAAGCTCAACCAATATGTCTTTGCCCCGAGTCTCAGTCGACTCGGTGATAGGGGTGTCAACAGGGGTAATCACAGGGATTATAGTAGTAGTAGTAGTATCAGCAGGAACGAATGTAGGAATGATCACAGAACCAGTAATAGCTTTCGGAAGAGAAATCTTAGGGGAGAACACTCTTCCACTTCTTGTTATTTTGCTGGTTTGAACAATGTTGACAATGTCGAGATCAGCCTTCTCAGTAACCTGGTCTTCAACAGCCAGCCAATCTTGCTTGATGTCGTGGTAGTAGACGTCACCCCCATAATTCCAAGGAATAGTTTTATCAGAGGAGTATGGGATTGGCCCTAGCATGGTAATTATCAGTGGAGTAACCTTCAGAACAGATGTAATCCTGACGGGTCTTTTGGTGGAGACCCTGGGAGGATTAGCGGAAATGGTTATTATTGAAACATCTTTGCAAGAAATGGTTGGAACGGGATTCTTCTCAAACAAAATCTCTCTATCATCCATCAGGCGCTGAACACTTGCCTTCAATAAATGACAACTAGTCGCTAGAGATAAATAGAAATGGCAACCTTCACCACAGTCCAGAAATAAACCGACCTTCAATAAGTTCCACTTAACGGTCATAAGAGGAGTAACAAGCTCTTCAACAGTAGTAACAAACATATCATCTTCAATAGCGTTAACACCATGGCCGTGCTTGGGCATAGGAGCAGTGATAGCATTTGGAATTTTAGGGGCGTCAAACTCAATTTCCTTTGCCTCGATAAGGTCTTGTACCCTATTTTTCAAAGCCCGACAATCGTTTGTATCATGACCTGGACTTTTTGAATGATAAGCACAACGGGAATTTAGATTGTAGCGGGGAGAGGTAGTGTTAGGATTCTTTTGCGCTTCCTGCAAGGTCACCAAATTGGATTTCAACAAATGGGGCAAAACTTGGGATAAAGTCATATTTATCTGGGTGAACTGTCTTACCGGCCTTTCTGTTCTCTACAGATTATTCCTCTGTTCAGCTATGTCCTGACTCCTTTGATTGTACACATCATTAACCTCTTTCTTCCCAGCAAATGGCTTCTTTACTGCACTAGAGGATGCACTCTTCTGGATCTTACCACTCTTAATTCCAGCTTCCACTTTTTCCCCTGTCAAGATTAATTCAGTAAAGTCGGTCGAGGAACTTCCAATTAGGTGATTAAAGAATGGACCAGACAGGGTACCCAGAAACATGTCCATTAGATCCCTATCAGACAGGGGAGGCTGGACTCTTCCTACTAAGTCCCTCCACTTCTGAGCATAGTCCTTGAAGCCCTCGCTCAAACCCATAGCCATACTTTGGAGTTGAGTACGGGTGGGAGCAAGGTCTACATTATACTGATACTGATTATAGAAAGCAACGGCCAGGTCTTCCCAATTATGGATGTTGGTCCTTTCCAGCTGATAGAACCAATCTAAATAAGTTTCGGATAGACTATCCTGAAAGAAGTGGACCCATAAGTCTCTATCAGCAGTGTGAGGCTGTATCTTTCTCACATAGGATCGAAGGTGCATCTTGGGACATGAAACCCCATCTTACATGGAAATCACTGGCGCCTTGAACTTTGGAAGAATGACAATCCTATACACCAAACCCAGCTCTTCAAAGTCTAGCCCAGGCACTTTCTGAATCTCCATTGCACTCAGATGCTCTTCTAGTTGTTTTTACTTTTCGTCGGCCGGAGCATACTGCTCTTCATTGTAACCAATCTCATTGTTAGATTCCTGCGGACTAGGGTCATCCTCTCTTGTCTCACCCTCTTGGTTATCTCCTTCTTTGGAGGAAGATGTCAGCTCAACCACTTGCCTTAGCGGTCCTTTGAATCTTCTTCCCAGATTTACCACACCAGCTGTCCTCCTTGGCTTCTTAGTCTTGTCTTTAACAATCAAGGCTTTCAGTTCCTCCTTCCCTTTTGCTAGAGCCTTGATCATCTATTAGAATTATGTGTTCTGAGTCTGTAAGTCCTTCACAGATTGTTCGAGAGCCATTTCTTTACGGCTAAAATAAACAGCGAAGAAGATGAGAAACCTGCTATGAAACATGTTTATGCAATGATATGTATGGCATGTGTATGCAATGATTTCAAGGATTTTGGGAAATTTAAATTTGTGAACCAAAATGAAACAAAGACTTTATTAGTAGAATTCAAAATACAATTGCCTTTTAGGCGTTTCAATTGAAAGTTCACAAAACTAAAAAAAATCAGGTTTCCCATGGGCGCTTCCTTTTCAAGCCGAGATAGACATTGAGGCTTATTTCCTCATGAAGTTGCTTCGTGAGCTCTAAAGCTTTCCTCTCATGGGCATAGAAATGGTCTTTAAAGGTATCCTGCTCTTTCTTCAGTTGAATCCAAGATCTCTGTAATTCTTCAAGATCAGTGGGCATACCAGGATGAAGAACCGTATAAGGAATATCCCCTTCAGTAATGGGCTCCACATTCACTGGTAAGATGGCTAAATATGGCATCATAATATTTTGAGCGCGAGCTCGTACCCGTTGGAGATAAGGCTTCATAGGAATGGAATTCTTCGGCCCCAACGTCTTGACGATAAATTTGTTTACCATGCCCCAAGCTCGTATGAACCTCTGGCGATACCCTTGAACATCATCCTCGTAGTTAAACATAATGCCCTGGATAAGCATCTCGTGAGGACCATCCCTTCGAGCGTAACCAAATTTTCGTAGAGCAAGAGAAGGATTATAGGTTATGCCTCCCCTAATGCCAAGTAGTGGGACATTATGGAATTCCCCGCAGCGGTCAATAATAGAAATATCTCCCATAGGTCGGGAATACCAGAGAATATCCGTGTAAGAAAGTGACATTATCCTTTGCGACCAGTCCAAACCTTCTTCATTCTTCAGTACTGTCTTAAGGAGGTGAGAAATAAACCACCTCGAAAGCAATGGTACACAGCACATAAGAATCCCTCTTTTCTTCGTGGTACGAGTGTGGAAAGTATGCAAGATGTCTCCAAGTAAAGTGGGCACAGGGTTGCGAGAAAGGAAGACCTTGATAGCATTCACATTTATGAGTAAGTATGGATTATGGAAAAGTACAAACCCATAGATGAGAAGGGCCAAGACCTCCTCAAAAGCCTAGAAGTCCAAATCATCCCAAAATAGCTGAGCCTTATCTATTAGGAACTTGGCTAGAAAACCCTTAACTCCGCTTCTTATTTCCCAGTTGGATACAATGTCGGACCGTTTCAGGTGTAAAGCTGCTGCAATGATCTCTGGTTTTAGAGCTTCTTCCAAATCGGTGAAAGGAAACTGATCCAAAATAGGTATATCCAATATCTGAGAGAACTCTTCCATGGTGGGTACCAACTGATAGTTTGGAAAGGTGAAGCAATGATGCTTAGGGTCAAAGAACTAAAAGAGCACACTCATCATCTTCTCATCAAAACCCGAGGTAACCAGATTGAGGATTCGACCGTAGTTCTTGGTGAATGAGGAAGTCTCAGAAATTCTGGATACTAGCTCTTTGAGTTGAAGCGGTATTCTCACAAAGCTAATTCAGATGGTATTTCTACAAGCGGAAGCCATGATCTGCAAAACAGAACAAAGATAAATTCCCCTAATCCTTGAAATGGTTAGTGTAATGAAGAATGAATGTTTATGATGCATGATGTCATGTTTAAGCAAATTAATCACACACAAGCAAAGCACCAAAGATCCTTGGTTTAGGCTTGCATGGGGTTTATAGGTCAATACCCTCTTGAGTTTAGTTGGTTTCAAACCTGTCCTAGAAATAGTAATCGGGTTCTAAGGAATCTCAATATCACTGATCTTTCTTTATCGGTATTATTTCAGTTTAGCAATCTTTTCTTGCGGTCGAAACATCCCGAAAGTCCAATCTCAATGAGCGTAGTATCGAGTATCAATTGATTCCCAGCTTTACACTGAGGCTGGCTATCTCACTACCTTCTAATGGCCAATTTTGTTCAACTAAGGTTCTAAGGTTCCTTAGTGCTTCACGACACCACGTGGTGGCCCCATATTCTCCTCGATTCGACACAAGGGATATCGGTACCAACCAAAGTGTCACACCAACACATCCATCACTTCAACCTTATCGGTCTACACCGTACAGTCTCCACGATCTATTGTTCTTTACCTAAAAAGTGTTCCCAGATCCGGGTGTAGGATCTTTACAAGAATACCCCAACAAACCCTTAAAAGTAAAGCAATCAAAGCAAACCAAGAAATTAATTTTAAAATGAAACTAGACCCTAAGGTAAACCCCACTTTTTATTTTATTCCCCAACAGAGTCGCCAGTTCTGTGATACGATGGCAGAACTGACTGTTATACTGGTTTTGTGTTTATGTTTGCAAATGTCGCGGTAAGAAAGATTCGCCACCGACTTTTCTTTTATCCAATAAAGGAAAGGGTGAAAAGAACAGAAAAAGACCTTTTTTGAGATTTCTGAGTAACGTGGGTAGATTATGGAAAGGGAAGGTGTTAGCACCCTTTCCATCTGTTGTTTTCCACGGGCTCTCAGGTACTTGCTCATTTTTGAAAATTGCTTTCGTGTTTGTGTGAAAAAAAGTTTTTGTTTGAAAATGCCTTAGTGCAACGATTCTCTTTATGATAACCCTTGTATCGGTCCTCAAGAGTGTGATAAAGCGTTTTGAAAACTTTGTTCGAAAAGTGTTTGAAACTGTGGTGTGAAAATTTGTTTGAGCAAGTACCTAACAATTATCTACCTACTAAACAAACTGTTCTTTTCCTCATATCCTTTAGACCGTGTTATCCTACTATTAGTAAGTAGGTAACACAAGTCATTGGATGTTGAGGGACTATCGAAAGGGACGTAATGGTCATTAAAGGCAACATGTTAAGATACCTTAGCATTTTGAATGGACTATCATCATAAGATCATTTCTCGTAGGCAACTCGAGGGACATTTAGGGACTATGATCTTTATGATGACTTTAAACTGAGGGTCTTTGCTAAGAGTATCCGTACGTTCGAGGGACGTGACCACTGTTTTCGAGGCAACTAAGTGAGGTATACCCTAAGGGTGCATGTGTGTAATAGTGTGCTTCTTTCAGATATTTTATCTTGCATTTAGTGATCTACTGATTGATTGATTAATCATACACGCCTAGTTTATTAGCAGTTTATATACAAACATATAAAATATAAAATCGAGAAATAAAGGTCATACGCTATTACAAGGCTTTGGTGTAGATACATTTATATTTGACTGAAAAAATAAAGTGCGGAAATAAAACCCTAGTTAAGCTATTATAAACTGGGTACAATTACATTAATGAAAAAAATAATCGTACGACAAAATAATAACGCGCGAGCATTAACTGAAAAAAAAGGTTCAAAACCCTAAAAAACTTTATTTGATCGTTGCAAAATATTTTTGGGATTTTATGAAAAAAAGATTTGATTTTGACCTAATTCTACTCAATTTTAATTAATGAAAAATATTAGAATTGATTAAAACAATTAATTAGCAAAAATTAATTTATTTAAAAAAACTAAATCCCATTTTTTTCATGATTATTTTTTATTAAAAAATGATTTGAAATAAAAATCAATTAGAGTAATTAAATAAAATAAATAGTAAAATCAAAGAGAAAAGAAGTGGGCCTGAAGGGGTATGAACCCAAATTGAGGGTTGTGTTGCTGAAATTCTGCCCAAGCCCAATCCTGTTGGCCCAAGGCAACGTGAGATCCAGTGTTATTGTGCCAGGAGTGACCACCATGGGGAGCTTCATTGGGAGCATTAGATTTGGGCACTGATTGATCCAAGGGTGATGATCTTGAGGCATACAGTGAGCGCGCTTGGAAAGGAAGCATTGAATCTGCAAAGAAATTATGAGAACAATAATATGTAGGAGGCAGGGATCGAACCCCTGACCTCCTACACACGCACGCTTTGAAGACCTTTCCCTTTGCCATTGAGCCAAATCTTCATTCGTTATTATAAACAAACAAAATATAATATATGGAATAATGGTTAGTACCTGTAACAAAAATGTGCGCCAAGTTCAAACTGCCCACTCAGGCTTTGACAGGCAATCATCTTCCTTATTGGACCGTCGTTTTAGACTAAGGGTTTTTACCCACAGACATGTTTGTTGCTAAAAGACATGCATAACTCTAAAATCTCCACCAAGCAATATAAATTCAAACCAAATATATATATCAACTGGGTTTGATCTCATGAGTACAATGATAATCTTCGTTTATCCTGATTTTGCCTGAAATAAAAAACCCTAAAACAAAGCTTCAAACCCTAGCAATGGAAGTTAGTTAAATATCCATCAAAACACACAATTAATCATGCAAACATGTTCTAAATGGTCACACAAACATAAATGCATATTGAAATTTCTTTATCATGCGTGTATAGTCAAAATTAAATTCAAGAACAAGAGGAAACTGTGATACTTGTATAGGCTGTTTCTGGATGCGTTGACGCGTGAGAGTGGTCCATATAGCTTCTAAATACACCCAAGAGTGGATTGCAAACTTTTAAACGCCTTGAATCTCCCTCTAAAGCAAAATTTAATCACCACTTTTTTTTTCAAAATTTTGAGATTCTAGTGGGTGTTCTACATGGACAATCCTCCTTCTTTATGATCAGGGTTTGTTATGCATATATAGTAGAAGCAAATAGGTCAATAAAATTGAGTTGAATCTTTGCAAATTGCTGAGAAAAGATTTGATTTGTGCCTTGTATACTTTGTTTCTAAAATAGGCCAAATCATGATATTTTCCAATCCAATTAGCCCTTGCACGAATTATATGATTTGACATCTGATCATCGATCCATAATGTGCTCATAAAATCAAATCTTGGATTTTATTTCATTATTCCACTATTTAAATTGATTTATTTTGATTTAAATGAATAAAAAATCAAAACAAATAGTAATAATAAAATAATAAGTGGATAAGCTCAGGGGTCGTGGGCCATCTTAGGAACAAGTTTCAAGCAAGAAAACATGGGCCCATTTGGAAAAAAAATCAATTTTGATCAATGTTGACTTCATGCACATTTCCGAAAATTGGTCAACTTTAGCAATGCATATCTCTCTCATTTTTTACCCTAAGAGGGTGTTCTTGGACTTTTTATAAAGCTTAAGGTGTCCTATAAACAACCCTTTTGTTTAATCTCAATTGGATCTTTCATGTTCATGTAAGGAGCTTTGACCTAAAAGGTGTTTTGTTGACTTTTTGAATGAACCTATAATGTCTGAGCTTATATCTTTTGATTAAGGAATTTCTTGACCTTTAGGATTGAAGAGATGTTGTAGGGAATTGGATTCTTTTCAAAATGAGCCTTGGTTGGAAAATTTCTGATAAAGTATGAGAAAGTTATGCTTGGTCAAAGTTTGGTTGACTTTTCCTTTAGAAACCCTAAATTGCCATTTTTGACTTTTGATGAGTTAGGAGCATTTCTTGAGGAATCATGATCAACCCTTGATCAAATGATGAAGATTACTTCAAATTGTTGATGTTGATCAAAAATATTGAAGTTTGACTGTATTTGGGCCACAGTTGACTTTTGACCTAGTACAGTTGATTCAAGGCATCTGAGTAGTTGACTGAGCAAACTTGTTGTGTAAGGCGTGAAACTTGACATGGATGACATTTGAGACCCTTGGGACTCAACCATCTTTCTTGAAATTAAAACCCTAGTTTTAGGCTTATTGTCTTAAGAGGAGGATTTGTCTGGTCAATCCTTAGTCAACCTTGAGCAATTGAAGATCTTTGGAGGCATGTCTTGAGTGAAATGAGAGGAAAATTTTGGGTTACAACACGATTCAACCCGAAGCATCGAAGCAAACCCCAACAAATGTCAGGCATTTTCCGAATTTTTGACACCCACCTTGAAAAATTCCATCCAAATCCTAAACGGCATGCTCACTTCCGTCTCTCTCTCGATTTGTGGCGAAATCCCCCCAGCACGCGCTTCCCTTGTTCAAACTCCTCCGCAAGGAAGCTGCCTTCGAATGGACGCCTGAATGTGAGCGAGCCCTCATTCATTTAAAACAAATGCTATCACAGCCTCCCATGCTTTCTCGACCCGAGAAAGATGAGGTCCTCTACCTCTATCTGGTAAGAGAAACTCTAGAGGGACAAAGACCAATTTATTTCACGATCAAGGCCCTGCAAGGTCCGGAGGCGGGATATCAACAGATCAAAAAAGTAGCTCTAGCCCTCATTAACACAGCAAGGAGGCTCACTTACTACTTTTTGGCCCACACCATAGTCGTCCGAACGGATCAACCAATAAAGCAGCTGCTTAGAAGACCAAACATGGCCGGCAGAATGTTGAAATGGTCCTTAGAACTCTCTAAATTTGATATCTAATATGAGAGCAGAAAAGCCCTTAAGGCCCAGGCCTTGGTCGACTTCGTAGCTGAAATGACCTCGCCCGCAGACTGCGATGGATCACGCCACTAGACGATCTTCATCGATGGCACCTTCAGTTCCATAGGAAGCAGCGCTGGCATTATTTTGGAAAACGAGGAAGGGACCCTAATCGATGTCTCCCTCGCTCTATCTTTTCTGACCTCTAAAAATTAGGCCGAATACAAGGTGTTCCTAGAAGGCTTACGACTGGCGAAGATTTGGGAGCCAAAGAAGTAAAGATCTTCACTGACTCTCAGTTGGTCACCTCTGATGTCCGAGGGGAATATCAGATCAAAAACGACCAACTCACTGAATATTGGGCCCTGGTCTAGGAGAGGAAAAAGAGATTTAAATCTGTGGACATGCATCATGTTCCCCGCGAGCATAACGCCCGCGTAGATATGATATCTAAGCTGGCAAGCACGAAGAGGAAAGGAGGGAATAAGTCGGTAATACAGGAAATCCTTCCTCGACCGAGCACCCATAAGCCATCCTCTACCTTAGAAGTGTTTGCTATCAGGGATAACGCTTGTTGGATGACCCCCATACACGATTACCTCACAAAGGTAAAACTCCCCGACAACCCGAAAGAAGCGTATGTTGTCAGACGAAGAGCTTGCTCGTACGTTTTGGTAGAGGGCATCTAAGAAACCCTTTTCTTTGAGTAGTTTTGTATGATAGCAAATATGTGTGATATAAGTATTAATAAATGTTTATTGTGTTTGATCTCCATGTGTGCATGATATGATAATAGTGTAGCATGTTTTAAAAGGGTCAAAAATATGTTTTACACATGTATCATGATTTCAGGTCAATACAAAATGCTTTGCATCGACACATACTTAAGCCAAAATCACAAAAACAATTGTGCTTCAGTATGAGTCGACTCATTCGCACTTTGCATTGATACATGTCAAGTTCATGCTTCTGGAAACATTTTAAAAACCTTTATGCATCGACACATGCATTTATGCATCAATACATATCACTTCTTGATTTTGGAAATCAAAACCAACTCAGTATGAATCGACACATTCGCATTTTGTATCGACTCATACGAAATTAAAGGTTCTGGATTCTGTGTGGACAACAGTTTGTATCGATACATAATGGTTTGCATCGACTCATTTCTTGGTTGCATCGACACATTCGTGTTTTGCATCGACTCATACACATTTTATCTCTCTAATATGTCTTGATATCAATATGTATTGATACATAATGCATTTTATAGACTCATCCTATGTTTTTAACTAACATGAGTCGACTCATATGAGATATGCATCGACTCATACTGCGGTTTTACTTCTAACATTTTTTGTTACATATATAAGTCAATTTTGCAGTTCAATAAATAATGAGGTGTCACAAAATCAATTGGTGAGCATCTACTTTTCTGAGCATTAGAAACCTGAAAGAGACTTCAATCTTCATCATCTTCTCAATCATCTTGGTTCAATATAATCGAAACATAATCATCTTTGTTCGTCGAATCAAGGGATCATAGAGATAATGTTTAGCGGTACAATCATTAATCTTAGTTGAGTTAAAGATTCAGAACGAGGTTTTAAGGAATAACTAGAGGGTTTGTCCTTCAAGAACGGGCGTGTTCTTGCGGGTTTGTTAGTCACTATTGCACATGTGAGATTCAGCGGTAGTGTAGGGTTTGGAAATCGGGGAGATTTCGTGAATAGGTCGTGGAGCGGAGGATTGACTGTGGATCTTGTAGGTGATATCTTGATCAACTCATATCAAGTGAAGGTTCATACAAGAAGAAGAAGATCCTAGTGATTAGGTTCTATCTTTGTATTGTAACCTTGTAAACAACATTCAACACATTGAAATAACAAGTCTCAATTTCAGTTTGGAATTGAGAGGGAGACGTACCCACACGCGAGGAAGACAGTGGGGAACTTCCTTACCAAACTGCCTGTGTAACATTTTCTTTCTCTCTTTCTCTTTATGTTTACTGCACATTTCTGATTCAATTGCTCTGCTGGATTTTCTGTTCAATGATATAATAGTGGTACAAACTCTTTTGCTAAACCACCATTATTATTGATCATCGAACAAGCATATGCCAAATGTTCGACAAAAGTGCTTTCAAGTTTTTGTTCATTGGAAATAGTGTTCTTGTGATAAGTGCATTGAAACGTACATTGATTTGTATTAAATTTCATCTATTTCATCTTAATAAAAATCCAGCAAGTTTATCGTATGTCCACGCCGTCTAACAAGTGGTATCAGAGCACCGGTTCGCTGGTGCTTTGTGTCTACTAGTAACGCTATGGCTTTTGAACCAAAGGGGCATATAATAGAGCTCCTGTTTTCAAGGGTGAAAACTATGGCTACTGGAGAGACTGCATGCGAGTACACATAAATTCGATTGACAGGAATGTATGAACTGCCATTCAAAATGGTCATTTTCAAATTACCATGAGGAATGATGCAGCTGCTATGGTACCTAAACCTGAGGATCAATGGGATGAAACTGATGGAAAGAAGTGGTTGAGCGATTAGAAAGGCCAAAATATGATAATTTCAGCACTTGGTGTTGATGAGTATTATCGGGTGTCTCAATGCACGACAGCTAAAGAAATGTGGGATTCTTTAGAAATTTCCCATGAGGGCACTACTGAAGTTAAACAGTCCCGCATTAACACACTCAATCAAGAGTTCGAGCTCTTTCGCATGAAATAAGGAGAATCTGTCTCCGACATGCAAAGGAGATTCGTTCATCTCATCAATTGTTTGAATGTATTGGGAAAACCTGTGTTTCCAATGAAATTTCTACTAACAAAATTCTGAGATGTCTTAGAAGGAAATGGAAGCCTAAAGTAACAGCTATCAAGGAATTGAACTACCTCACTACGCTTACCATCACAACTCTGTTTGGAAAGTTGGAAGAACATCAACAAGAACTGGAAAGTCTTGAAAAGCATGATGCAATACGGTGGGAGAATTGATTGTTGTACTGGTTTTGGGTTGGTATTCGGAAATGTTGCGGTAAGCAAGAGTCGCCACCGACTTTTCTTTTATCCAACAAAGGAAATGGTGAAAAGAACAGAAAAATACCTTTCGAGATGTTTTTTGAGTAAGGGGGTGGATTATGGAAAGGGGAGGTGTTAGCACCCTTTCCAACCGTAGTTTTCTACGGGATCTTAGATGCTTAGCTCATTTGAAAAATACCTTGTGCTTTTTTTGTGTTTTGAAAAGTATTTTGAAATGCCTTAGTGTGGAAATTTGCTTCATGATAACTCTTATATCAGTCCTCAAGAGTGTTGATAAAGCATTTTTATAAATGTTTTTTAAATGTTTTTGTGTAGGTGTGAAAGTTTGTTTTTGAGCATAGCATCTAACAGCTATCTACTTTACTCGAAAGGGTCGTTCTTTTCCTCCTTTCCTTTAGACAAGGCTAGCCTACAATTATTGAGTAGGTATCCATAGTCGTTTGGATGTTTGAGGGACATTCGTGGGTCATCGTACAGTCATAAAGGCAACACATATGGATGCTTTTTTTAGCAATTTTGTTTAAGGGACTAGATCATTTACCGAAAGGAAACACCGAAGGGTCATCGAGGGACTATAATATTTGGATCCGAGGGTCTTTGCTAAAGCGTCCCCACTTTCGAGGGACATGACTGTGTTTTTTTCCGAAGGCAACCAAAGTGGGAGTACCCTAGAGGTGCGCGTGCGCGAGTGTGTTGTATTCAGTTATTTTTTGTCTTTTGTGTTAGGTTTGCTAGCATTTTATTTTATGTTCTTGCCATACAATCCTATTACCATACATCTTACAGGTAGTATGTACAGGAAATTAAAATGCGGAAATTAAAGCTACGCTATTACATGGCTTCGGGGAGGGGGATTAATTACATGTCTAAAAACTGGAGGGGGGGATAAAGAAAACAGTAAAGGTCCTACTAATCATCTATCACATCCCAACATACAGTTACAGTAATATGAAAGTAAACGCGCAAAATAGAAAAGAACGTCTAAAAATCATAAGGTACAAAAATCTTTTTGTTTGTTTTGTTTTTATTATATGAAGAGAATTAAACTAAAAAAACCTAAATCTATTTGGTTTTAATTTAAAGAAATGGTTAAAATAATTAATTAATTAATTTTCAAAATTAAGTTGATTAAGAAAAAGACTAACCTAATTTTTTTGTGATGTTTGATTTTTATGTTGATTAAAACTAGAAGAAATAAAATGATGAAAAAGACTAAATAAACGGACTAGGCGGTAAATAAAACAAAAAAAGGGTCCAGTTTGGAATGCAAGTCTGAATCCAAAGAGACCCAAATTGCCTTTCGATCCAATGAAGCAGTTGGTCGAAGGCGCATAATGGGTTGCATGTTTAGGGGCGCTGGATCTGGATTGCGTTGAGATCTCATGGTGAGGATCAATAGATGTATGGTACACATATGGGCCATGTCAACATTAAATTCGCAAATGAAACGTTAGCAAAATAACATGCACGACCTGGGTATCGAACCCAAGTCCTTCCTCTGCAGAATCAAACCTGCAAAAAAAACATAATGAATTATGGAGATCCGAACCAAACCTATCCCCTTAATTTGAATCCCTGACTCCAAACTTGAGATCTGTTTGGCCTAAAACGTCCTAAGTGAGATTCGAAGGAAAAAACTCAGATCGTGCCCTAACAATGGCACGATCTCATCCATGTGTTTTCTCCTGTATGCAATACATTCATTCAAACACAAATTTCATTAGTAACAAGAATATATGCGCAATATGTACTTAGATGGTATGAATGTGCTGTTTCGGTTTTGCAAAGCCTTACCAATCGAAGATGCTTGGATCTGTGGCCTCGGGCGTGGAGATGCTTGCTTAGGAGCTGGTGTGGACTCCTGGATGTCTCAGGAACACAAATCTAGTATTCGTTTGGACTGAGGGTAGCTGCAAAACTAGTTTCGAATTATGAGACTTTTAGAATTTTGGTATGCTTTTTGAGGCAGCTTATGTGTTTCGTCTTTGGCTTGTATAAGTGTTGTATATTTATAGGAGATGGAGAGAGGTTCATAGCATGGAAATGGAAAGGGACAACCATTAACTAGGCTTTGAAGGCAAAATCAGACACATTAAAGGATTGCCTTTTTTGATGAATTCCTACCCCTTTGAGCTTTGTGATGAACCTGGACATGTTTGACTCCTTCGAATACCCTAAATCATTGCTCTTTGATTGGCCCGGAGTTGCCTCATTCGAATGGCTCCAATCCTCATCATTGGGGCTTCTTCGATTGAGCCTCTACTTACCTTGGTAGCTTGATCTAAAACTTTTCAACTAACCCAATCGAAAACTCTTTTCTGGCCAGTGGAACCTTCTTTTGTCATGAATGTGATTGTGTAGGAGGCTTGGGCCTGGCAGCATCTAGGACCTTGGTAAACAAGCATCTTGAACCAAACTCATCAAAAGGCAAAATAAGCTTGTTTCCCACAATTATGTATCCTTCAAATGGACCACATGTATGTCCTTCGAAGGCACCATTTGTGTGTCCTTCGAATGGACGTTACTAGGTTTCGAAGTGTGGAAAACTATGTGTTGAATATTTTACAGGTGTAATCGAAGCAAGTCGTTTCAAAGGGAGCCATTACCCAGTCGAAGCTATCACAAATGAAGCCAATGCCTTGTGGATGCTAGCATGAGGGAGGATATTGCTCTGTGGATTAAAGCAAGCACAAAAGAGGCCATTGCCTAGTGAATCAAATCAGGCACGAAGAATGTATTTGCCTTGTGCGCTGAAGGCACGCACAAAGGAAGTTATTTCCTTATGGGTCGAAGAACACATGAAAGAAGCTCTTGCCTTGTGAATCGAAGGCAAGCATGAAGAGGCCTTTTCCTTGTGGATCAAAGGCAATTATGTAGGGGCTAATGATGGAATGAAGCTTGTGGACCAAAGCTTGCTTGAAGGATCTTTAGGTGTCCAATCGAAGCTTGCCTACAGGGGACTACTGCTTTGTGAATCGAAGCAGGCATGTAGGAAGTTCTTGCCTTGTGAATCGAAGGTAAGCCTGAAGCAGCCAATGCTCAGTCAAAGCTGTGAATTGAACTTGATCGAAGGAGGCCCAACACCCAATCGAAGCTTGTGAACCAGGATTGCATCGAAGGAGGTCCAGCGCCCAATCGAAGCTTGTTCAGATGCCAATCAAAATACCTTGTTCAGATGCCAATCGAAAGACACTTGATTATCTTCAAAAGTTTTATTTTCTTTAAGCAAGTGTTTGTAACCACCCATGTAAGAGAAGATCTTGGAAAACATGAGAGGGAATATTTTGGGGTACAACAGCTGCCCCTGTTAAATCTTCTTGAACCTGAAGATTTAGATTGGCTTGTTTGCCTTTCGTGAACTGAAGGTGGAAGATGATTGGACACTAGAGTGCCCAGAACTTTGCACTCGATGATGTGATGGTTGACTGTGTGGGGAATGGGCTTAAAGATGCTATTTGGAGAAGATGACTGAGAGTTGTCGGAGATGGGTTTAAAGATGTCATCCAAAGTAGATGTTGACTTCATAAGAGGTCTCTTTATGGGGAATTCATGTTCCTACTGTCTGAGGAGGATTCCACTGAGGAAGGTTGATTTTTGTTGTTCTCCTGCCTGAGGAAAACTCTGTGGGGAATAGAGTCTAGGAACTTCAGTTGTCCAAAGCTCTACTAATGAGTTATCTCTGGACTGAAGAGATAAAAGTTTGTTATTTTTTGGTTAAAATCCAAGCTTCACGATAACTTGCTGGGGAGAATGAAATTAACTGCTATTTGGAAATGTATTAGAAAGAGCTGGAGTAGGGCCGCTTCAGGATGAGTCCGTGTTAGACTACATCCGGAGATATATGAGAAGGATCATGTGTGAGGATGCTTCAGGATGAGTCCGTGTTAGACTTCATCTGGAAAGTTGAGATGGAACCCGTGTAAGATTTCTTCACCTGGTCGTGTAGATAGTTTTCCTGTCTGGTTTTAGGTATTAATCTACAATCAGTAGTTCACAGATAGTTGTCCTATCTGGTTTTAGGTATTAATCTGGAACTTGTTTTTGTTGGTCATTGAGATAGTTGTCATGTCTGGTTTCAGGTATTAATCTTTTACCCAAGCGGAAGAAAGATAGTTTTCCCATCTTGTTTCGGGTATTAATCTTCAATCTGCTCATGTAGATAGTTTTCCTGTCTGGTTTCAGGCATTAATCTACAATCAGTCGTCCACATATAGTTATCCTGTCTTGTTTCAAGTATTAATCTGGAACTTATTTTTGTCGGTCGTTGAGATAGTTGTCCTGTCTAGTTTCAGGTATTAATCTCTTACCTAAGAGAAAGAAATATAGTTTTCCCTTCTAGTTTCGGGTATTAATCTTCAATCTGCTCATGTAGATAGTTTTCCTATCTGGTTTCAGGCATTAATTTACAATCAGTCGTCCATAGATAGTTGTCCTAGACAATTACAGGTATTAATCTGGAACTGATATTTGTCGGTCGTCGAGATAGTTGTCCTGTCTAGTTTCAGGTATTAATCTCTGACCTTAGAAAGAAAGATAGTTTTCCTGGCTTGTTACAAGTATTAATCTTCAATCTGCTCATGTAGATAGTTTTCCTGGCTTGTTACAAGTATTAATCTACAATCGGTCGTCCACATATAGTTGTCCTGGCTTGTTTCAGGTATTAATCTAGAACTTGAAAATGTTGGTCACATAGATAGTTTCCCCGTCTGGTTTCGGGTATTAATCTATGGCCTGCTGTATTTGTTGGTAAACCCGTCTTGCTTCGGGAGTTCATACCACTTGACCATGTATATAGTTTCCCTATCTGGTTTCGGGTATTAATCTTTGACCTACTGTATAAGTTGATAGTGTTTGTTTGTCTGCTATTTTTAACCTGAAAAGGTAAAACCAGTTTCGTGTGATGACATGATGTATGAATTGCATGATGCTCTCAAAATAAATGAGATTGTGATATATGCATTTGTGTTTCATATGCTATGATGTTTGTAGAAATGATGTATGAATGCAATGTATGAACGTGTTAGCTATTCTGTTGCAATGTTGCGGAATTAGGGAAAATAAATCCTTGATTGTTGTTGGGGATGAAGAATGTAGGTCTTCAAATATGTTGAAGTTAAATGTTGGGAGATAGATTTCTGTTGTTATAGAAATAAACTCTGTTGGGGAAGGAAAACTCCGTGTACTGTTTGAGGATTTTGTGAAATCCTGCTGGGGAATCCTGAGAAGTTTGGCGACTTCAACTGGGGAATTTTTTTTCTGAACAGTAATTGGAGATTTTTTGCTCTATCGGGGATATAGGAACACCTGACCTCATTAGGCCGTATGTTGAGAATATGGCAGTGATCTTATAGTAGGATGCCCTTGCCTTTATACCTGTTGAAGAAATTTTCTGCGGGGATTTTGTGGATGGCCTTTAGACATTGTCCCGTTTCTTAAAGCCACTGTCTTTCTGTTTTTTATGCGTATATTTGTAAACAGTAATGACATTCAAATGTATATGTTCAAAAATAATCACTGGACGTTTTCGCAAATAAAACAGAAAAACAAAAACAATTAGTTTTTCACTTTCAAAGGAATAGCTTTATATTAATTTGAAGAAATTTTGCACAAGGAGACGAACATCCTAGTAAGAGAATGTCGTCATAAGAATGAAACTAATACAAAATAGTGTACAAAGAAAAAATAGCTATGTGAAATAATCTCATTGGGTTCCCATTCTACTATTGCCTTTATGTCTTTGAGCATCTCATCTCTTTGTTGTTTGTCCGAAGCTGACTGGATTGATTAGTACCCTTTGAGCTCGATAGCTGATACTAAAAATTGGCTATAAAGTGATCCAACGGGACATAGTTATACGCTTTAAATCCTTAACTTTTTCCTGGACCGCCCTTTCGGGTTTTCAGTCCACCAGGATACCCTTTTTTATCCAAGCCACCTTTTTAGGTTTTCGACTTGTCGGGTGTATATTTTTTTATATGTATATCCCTAATTTTTTCCCAAACCCTTTTGGTTTGCCGGGATGCCCTTATTTTTGCCTAGGCTAGTCAACCTAGCGGGTCTTTATTCATGCGTAGTATCTTTTAACTATGTTCGCGTTTACAGGGTGCGGAAGGTCGTCACCGTCCATAGTAGTTCATATCATGGCTCCACCAGAAAATATGTTCTCGATCACAAATGGTCCTTCGTATGTGGGAGTCCATTTTCCCTCGGGATCACCTTACGACAGTATAACGCGCTTGATTACCAAGTCACCAACCTGATATACTTGACGTCTGACCTTCTTGTTAAAAGCTTTGATCATACACTTTTGGTACATCTGACCGTGACAGACAGCCGCGAGCCTCTTCTCGTCAATCAGGTTTAATTGGTCAAGTCGAAGCTGAACCCATTCGTCTTTTTTCAAACCTGCATCCTTCATGATTCTCAAGGAAGGGATCTGGACTTTAATGGGTAGGACAACTTCCATACTGTATACTAGAGAGAATGTAGTTGCGCCTGTTAATGTGCGCACTGTGGTATGGTAACCATGGAGAGAAAATGGTAACATCTCATGCCAGTCTTTGTATGTCACCGTCATCTTTTGTATGATCTTTTTGATATTTTTATTAGTAGATTCTAAACGCCATTCATCTTCGACCGGTAAGGAGAAGAGTTATGATGCTGGATCTTGAATTGCGTGTAAAGCTCGGCGATCATAGTATTATTGAGATTGGTACCATTATCTATAATGATTCTTTCTGGAATACCATACCGACAGATAAGGTTATGTCTGATGAATCGGGCCACCATGTTCTTGGTAACAGAAGCAAATGAAGCCGCATCGACCCATTTTGTGAAGTAGTCATGGGAGACAAGGATGAAGTGGTGCCTATTAGATGTTGTAGGTCTAATCTCTCCAATCATATCGATGCCCCACATTGTGAATGGCCAGGGAGCAGTCAAGATGTTCAAGGGAACCGGAGGCACATGTACTTTATCAGCATAGATCTGGCACTTGTGATAAGTCCGTGAATGCGGATAATAGTCTACTTCCATAGTGAACCAGTATTATCCTGCCCATAGGATCTTTTTAGCCATCGTGCATCCACTAGAATGGGTTCCAAAGGTACCTTCATGCAAATCAACCATGATCTTTTCTGCCTCACTCTTGTCTACACACCGAAGCAAGGTAGAATCATGATTGCGCTTGTAAAGGATCCCGTTACTGAGGAAGAACTTGGCAGAGAACCTTCTTAGGAACTTCTTATCATTGACTGAAGCTCCCTCAAGATACTCTTGGGCTTCGAGATATCTTTTGACTTCATGGAACCAAGGTTTGTCCATTACTTCTTCAGTATCAATCTCATGACAGTATGCTAGTTCGTCCATTCTCTCAATCGTGATCTGAGGAGCTTCATTATCCCACTTGACCTTGAACATGGATTACATAGTAGCTAGCGTGTCCGCTAGTTGATTTTCCTCTCGCAGAAAATGCTTAAAGGTGACTTCTTCAAAGTGTGGAATCAGTGTCAACACATGCTCTCTGTAAGGGATGAGATTAGGATGCTTCGTGTCCCATTCTCCTTTTATTTGGCTGATTACTAAGGCCGAGTCTCTAAATACACTCAAGAATTTGATCCTCCAGTCGATAGCAACTTTGAGATCCATAATGCATGCTTCATATTCGGCCATATTGTTGGTACAATTAAAACATAATCTGGCTGTGAAAGGAGTATGACAGTCTTCAGGAGATATGATCACAACACCGATGCCATTGCCAAGTCTGTTGGAAGCTCCGTCAAAAACCATAGTCCAGATCCTTTTTCAGGTCTTTCATCCGGTCTAGGTTCTTCACATTAGTTACTAACATGATGCTCTCATCTGGAAACTCAAAATTCATGGATTGGTAGTGTTCCATGGCCTGATGAGCCAAATGATCAGCTAATACACTTCCCTTAATTGCTTTTTGGGTTGTATACTGAATGTCGTATTCGGTCAGAATCATTTTCCATCTTTCTATTCTTTCGGAGAGAGCGGGCTTCTCAAAGATGTACTTGATAGGGTCCATTTTAGATATCAATAAGGTAGTAAGAGTCAACATGTACTGTCTTAGTCGGCGAGCAGCCTATGCCAAAGCACAACAAGTTTTCTCGAGCAGTGAGTATCTTGTTTCACAGTCGGTAAATTTTTTGCTAAGGTGGTATATTGCATGCTCTTTTCGACCAAACTCGTCATGTTGCCCCAGTACACACCCCATTGAATTCTCTAATACTGTTAGATACATGATCAGAGGTCTTCCTTCAACCGACAGCGTCAAGATTGGAGGCTCTTGATGATATTCCTTGATTTTGTCAAAGGTGTTCTGGAAATTTTCATTCCACTTCACTGATTGATCTTTCTTTAGTAATTTGAAGATTGGCTCACAAGTAGCGGTTAGATGGGAAATAAATCTGGCAATGTAGTTCAGACGTCCCAAGAATCCCCTAACCTCCTTCTTAGTGCGAGGAGTTGGCATTTCTTGTATAGCTTTAACCTTTGCAGGGTCTACTTCAATACCTTTGCCGTTGACAATTAATCCTAAGAGCTTACCGGATCTTACTCCAAAGGTGCACTTATTCGGGTTCAACCTCAGTTTGTATTTCTTCAGCCTTTCAAACAGCTTCTGTAGGTGATCGAGGTGCTCCTCTTCAGTCTGAGACCTGGCTATCATATCGTCAATGTAGACCTCAATCTCGTGATGGATTATATCATGAAACAAAGCTACCATGACACACTGGTAGGTTACCCCGACGTTCTTTAACCCAAATGGAATAACCTTGTAGCAGAAAGTGCCCCACTGCGTGATGGAGGTTATTTTCTCGATATCTTCTAGTGCCATTTTGATCTGATTGTACCCGAAGAAACCATTCATGAAGGAGAATACCTTATGTTATGCTATGTTATCAACCAGAACGTCAATATGGGAAAGCATAAAGTCATCCTTGGGGTTTGCCCTATTAAGGTCTCTGTAATCCACACACATACGTACCTTACTGTCCTTCTTAGGTACCGAAACAACATTGGCAACCCATTGCGGATAGGAAGTAATGGCTAAGAAATCGATGTTGAACTATTTTATGACTTCAGCCTTGATCTTTTCTGACATCTCTGGCCGCATACGACGAACCTTTTGTTTCACTAGAGGGAAGTCCTCTTTTGTCGGTAGGCGATGAACCATAATATCAGTGTCAAGTCCCGGCATGTCTTCGTATGACCAGGAAAAGATCTCAACATAATCATGTAGCATCTGAATTAAACGATTTTTGACACTATGCTCTAGATCGACACCTATCTTGACTTCCTTCTTATCCTTTTCAGTGCCCAAGTTTACAGTCTCAACCAGCTCTTCATGAGGCTGTATCGCACTTTCTTCCTGTTTTAGCAGTCTGGAAAGTTCCCCTGGTACTTCACAATCTTCCTCGCCTTCGATCTCGGCTTGGTAGATCAGACTCTCAAAGTCATAATTGGCAATAGCAGAACCGTTATCAATGGGATCCATAGTGGATGTGGATCTGCAGTTTGATACGTGGGTGTGTGTAAGAGCATAGCTGTTTTTGATAAAGTAAAAGGTAGAAAAGAAAAACAGAGAGCGTAAAATTTGTATGCAAAACGTCCAATGATTTATTAATGACATATGAATATGAAGCAATAACCCTCACAGAATAGACCATTGTGCCTCGGGTAAGACACAAGGATTTAAAGTTTCAATTGTTCAAATATTACATATCCCAAAAAAAAGCAAAAAGATAATTACTCTTGAATAAAAGTAATAGGAACAAAATCTTTGATCTCCCAATTGTTGAGTCCACCGCTGATGGTTGGGAAGATCCACTTGTCCACGTCGTAGTCGCTGTCAGCATCCTCTGTAGCAGAAACAACATCAATAACACGGATTCCTGGTTCATGCTTGGGCATTGGTGCAGTTATGATGTTGGGGGTCTTGGGAGGATCAAACTCAATCTCCTTCGCCTCAATGAGATCTTGCACTTTATTCTTCAGAGCCTAACAATCATTTGTATCATGTTTGGGACTTTCATAGTGGTAGGCACATCGGGCATTTGGGTTGTGGAGGGGAGATGTAATATTAGGATTCTTAGGAGCTTCCTTTAGAGTCACGAGATTGGACTTCATCAAATATGGAAAAACCTGGGACAAGGTCATGTTGATCCGGGTAAACTGTCTTCTGGGCGCATCTGGTATACGCTGATTGTCTCGTTGTTGGTTTGATGTAGAATTGGAAATTATAACAGCCCCTACTGTCGGGTGACGTTCAGTTTTGTTTTGATTTCTTTGGCCGTAAGCAGCACTGACGTCCTTCTTTCCAATGAAGGTTTTTTTTGATATACTAGAGGATGCATCTCTTTAGATTTTACCACTCTTGATGCCAGCTTCTACCCATTCACCAGTCAGTATCAGTTCAATGAATCCAAAAGAAGAGCTTCCAATCAGATGGTTAAAGAAGGGACCAGACAACGTGCCCAAGAACATGTCCACCAACTCTCTATCAGACAAAGGAGGTTGGACTCTCCCCGCAAGCTCTCTCCACTTTTGGGAATAATCTTTGAAACCTTCGCTGGAACCCATAGACATACTTTGCAATTGTGTGCTGGTTGGAGCGAGGCCAGCGTTATATTGGTACTGCTTGTAAAAAGCAGCATCCAAATATTCCTAATTGCGGATGTCGGTCCTTCCAAGTTGATAGAACCATTCCAAATGCGTCCCTGACAAACTTTCCTAGAGAAAATGTACCCGCGGATTCCTATCAGTAGTATGGAGTTGAATCTTCCTTGCATATGACCTTAAGTGCAGTTTAGGGCAGGAGGTACCATTATACTTAAAAAAGGTGAGGACCTTGAATTTCTGCGGGATGACCACCCCTGGGACCAGTCCTAGCTCTTCAGAATCCATCCCGGGTACCCTCTAGATCTCCATAGCATTGAGACGATCCTCTAGTTATTTGTATTTATCATCAACAAGAGGATACTGCTCCTCAGAATAATCAGCTTCATCTTCCTCAGACCCTGGGTTGTTATTTTCATCTGTTGGCTTCTCCTCTTGATTGTCCCCCTCATTTGACGGGGTTGCAAAATCTAGAGCTCGCTTAGCCGGTCCTCTGAACCTCCGTCCCAAATTCAGGACACCAGCTGGTTTCTTTTCCTTCTTGGTCTTCTCTTTGATGATCAGAGCTTTCAGATCTTCTTGCCCCTTAGCTAGAGCCAGGAACATTTGCTGGAATTGAGCATTTTGAGCTTGAAGATCCTTTACTGTTTGTTCAAGAGCCATTTCTTTTGCTGAAATAGACAACGAAAAGAATAAGAAACCTGTCTTGAAATACTTGCTTATGCAATGAAATACATGATATGCTTATGTAATGTTTTCAAGGAATTTTAAGATTTTAAGTTTGCTTAGACGAAGAATAAACAAACATTAATTGCATTCATAAGTTTTAATGATTACAACGATGCCTCTTGGGCTTACAATGGAAGAAACAAAGATAAAACAAAACTCCTAAATTAAATAGGACTCAGGCTTCCCATGAGCGCATCCTCTTTGGTGCAATGTAGGCATTCAAACTTTGTTCTTCATGCAGTTGTCTTGTAAGCTCCAAAACTTCTTCTCGCTTGCGTAGAATTGGGTTTCAAAAGTGTCTCATTCCTCTTTGAGTTAAATCTAAGATCTTTGCAATTCCTCGAGAGTAGTCGGCATGTCAGGATGGAGAATAGTATGAGGTACATCTGTCTCGGTGATAGGTTCCATGATGATAGGTAGGATGGAGGGGTAAGGCATCATGATATTTTGAGCACGTGCTTGCACCCACTTAAGATAAGGCTCCAAAGAGATGGAATTCTTATGCCCCAATGTCTTGCTATCTACTCTGTTCACCATGCCCCAAGCACGGATGAACCTCTAACGGTACCCTTGGACATCATTCTCATAGTAAAATGAAATTCCCTGAATCAATGCATCGTGAGGACCGTCCCTCATAGCATACCCAAACTGTCGCAATGCCAACCAAGGGTTATAAGTGATTCCTCCCCTAATGCCTAGGAGGGGACATTAGGGAATTCCCCACAGCGATCAATGATGATAACATCTTCCACAGATCGAGGACACCAGTGAATATCTGAATGTGTGAGAGACATCAACCTATTAGACCATTGCATGCCTTACTCATTCTTCAACACAGATCGAGGTAGGTGCGAAATAAACCACCTAGCCAGCAGAGGAGTGCAACACATGAGGGTTACTCTTCTCTTTACAGTGCGAGTATGAAAAGAGTGCAGAATGTCTCCAAGTAAGGTAGGAACCGGATTACAAGACATGAAAATTTTAACCGCATTCACATCTACGAGTTGGTCCGGATTAGGGAACAGTACCATCCAATAGACGAGAAGGGCCAATACCTCCTAAAAGGGTTGTAAGTCCAAAGTATCCCAAAAATGACGAGCTTTCTCAAACAAAAATTGGCTAGAAAGCCTTTGATATCGCCCTTTGTTTCCCAATTTGCCACAACGTCGGACCGTTGTAAATGTAGGGCTTGAGCAATTTCCTCAGGCTTTGGGTCTCTTTCCATACCGTTGAAGGGTATTTGATTGAGAATAGGCACTCCCAATAACTGAGAAAACTCTTCCATAGTAGGAACCAACTGGTAATTTGGAAATGTAAAGTAATGATATAAAAGGGTCAAAGAACTGAAAGAGAACTTTCACTATGTCTTCATCAGGGCTTGAGGTGACCAAACTGAGGAGTCGACCATGTCTTTAGTGAATGGAGAATTCTCAAGAACCCTTGATGCCAACTCTTTGAGTTGAGGAGGCACCCTTACGAGGTTGACTTGGATAGTATTTCTGCAAATGCGAGCCATGTCCTACAAAATAGACATAAAGATAAGTCCTAAAAGTCCTTGAAATGGTTAGTGTGATATGCCAATGTTATGATGTTATGATGTTATGATGTTATGATGTTATGTACAAACAGATATATACAATCACACAAACAGATCCTTAGGTTTAAGCTTGCATGGATTCCATAGGTAAGTACCCTCTTGAAGTTTAGTTGGTTCAACCTGTCCTATTAATAGTAATCGGGTTCTAGGGGACCTCAATATCACTGATCTTTCTTCATCGGACATTGTTTCAGCGCAAGCCTCTTTATTGGCGACCGAAATATCCTGGAAGTCAGATCTCAATGAGTGTAGTATCGAGTATCAACCGACTTCGGAATGCACCAAAGTCGACTATCTCACTACTTCCTAATGGTCAAGTTGTTCAATTAAAGGTTCTAAGGTCAGTTGGTGCTTCGTGACACCACACAGCGGCCCTGTATTCTCATTGACTACTCAAGGGCTACCGGTACTAATAAATGTGTCACACCAACGTAGCTACCATTTCAACCGTGTCAGTATACCCCACACAGTCCCCACGATCTATTGCTACTTACCAAAAAGGCGTCCCAGATCCGGGTGTAGGATCTTTACAAGTAAACCCAAGCAAAACCCTTAAAGATAAAGAAATTAAAGCATACAAGGAAAGAAAATTAAATATGGCCTAAGCTCTAAGGTAACCCCACTTTTTATTATTATCCCTATTAAAGTCGTCAGTTCTATGATACGGTGGGAGAACTGACTATTATACATGTTTTGCATTTGTATTCACAAATGTTACGGTAAGCAAGAGTCGCCACCGACTTTTTATTTTATCCAACAAAGGAAAGGGTGAAAAGAACAAAAAAAGACCTTTCGAGATGTTTTCTGAGTAAGGGGTAGATTATGGAAAGGGAAGGTGTTAGCACCCTTTCCATCCGTAGTTTTCTACGGGCTCTTAGATGCTTAGCTCATTTGAAAAATACCTTGTGCTTTTTTTGTGTGTTTTGTAAAGTATTTTGAAATGCCTTAGTGCGGCGATTTGCTTCATGATAACACTTGTATCAGTCCTCAAGAGTGTTGATAAAGCATTTTTGTAAATGTTTTTGAAATTTTTTTGTGTAGGTGTGAAAGTTTGTTTTTGAGCATAGCATCTAACAACTATCTACTTTACTCAGAAGGGTTGTTCTTTTCCTCCCTTCCTTTAGACAAGGCTAGCCTACTATTAGTGAGTAGGTAACCATAGTCGTTTGTATGTTTGAGGGACATTCGTGGATCATTGTATTGTCATAAAGACAACACATAGGGACACTTTTTTTAGCAATTTTGTTTAAGGGACAAGATCATTTACCGAAAGGTAACACTGAAGGGTCATCGAGGGACTATGATCTTTGGATCTGAGGTTCTTTGCTAAAGCGTCCCCACTTTCGGGGGACATGACTGTTTTATTTTCTGAAGGCAACCAAAGTGGGAGTACCCTATAGGTGCGCGTGTGCGAGTGTGTTGTATTCAGTTATTTTTTGTCTTTTGTGTTAGGTTTGCTAGCGTTTCATTTTATGTTCTTGCCATACAATCCTATTACCATACATCTAACAGGTAATATGTACAAGACATTAAAATGCGGAAATTAAAGCTACGTTATTACATCGCTTCGGGGAGGGGGATTAATCACATGTCCAAAAACTTGGGGGGGGGGGGGGGAAATAAAGTAAAAAGTAAAGGTCCTACTAATCATCTATTAAATCCCAATATACAGTACAGTAATATGAAAGTAAATGCACGAAATGGAGAAGAACGTCTAAAAATCGTAAGGTACAAAAATCTTTTTGTTTGTTTTGTTTTGTTTTTATTATATGTAGAGAAGTAAACTAAAAAAAACCTAAATCTATTTGGTTTTAATTTAAAGAAATGGTTAAAATAATTAATTAATTAATTTTCAAAATTAATTTGATTAAGAAAAGTATTAACCTAATTTTTTTGTGATGTTTGATTTTTACGTTGATTAAAACTAGAAGAAATAAAAAGATGAAAAAGACTAAATAAACAGACTAGGCGGTAAATAAAATTAAAAAAGGTGCAGTTTGGAATGTAAGTCTGAATCGAAAGAGACCCAAATTGCCTTTCGATCCAATAAAGCATCTGGCCGAAGGTGCATCATGGGTTGCATGTTTGTGGGTGCTGGATCTGGATTGCGTTGAGATCTCATGTTGAGGATCAAAGGATGTATGGTACACACATGGGCCATTTCAGCATTGAATCTGCAAATGAAATGTTAGAAAAATAACATGCACGACCTGGGTATCGAACCCAGGTCCTTCCTCTGCAGAATTGAACCTGCAAAAAAAACACAACAAATTATGGAAATCCGAACCAAACCTATCCCCTTAATTCGAATTCCCCTGACCCCAAACTTGAGATCTGTTTGGCCTAAAACGTCCTAAGTGAGATTCGAAGGAAAAAAACTCAGATCATGCCCTAGCAATGGCATGATCTCATCCATGCGTTTCAGCTTGTATGTAATACATTCATCCAAACACAAATATCATTAGTAACAAGAATATATGCGTAATATGTACTTAGATGGTATGAATGTGCAGTTTCAGTTTTGCAACCCCTTACCAATCGAATATGCATGGATTTGTGGTCTCGGGCGTGGAGATGCTTGCTTAGGAGCTGGTATGGACTCCTGGATGTCTCAGGAACACAGATCTAGTATTTGTTTGGACTGAGGGTACTTGCAAAACTAGTTTCGAATTATGAGATTTTTAGAATTTTTGTATGCTTTTTGAGGCAGCATGTGTGTGTCGTCTCTGGCTTGTAGAAGTGTTGTATATTTATAGGAGATGGAGAGAGGGGTCATAGCATGGAAATGGCAAGGGACGGGCGTTAACTGGGCTTTGAAGGCAAAATCAGACACATTAAAGGATTTCCTTTTTTAATGAATTCCTACCCCTTTGAGCTTTGGGATGAACCTGGACATGTTTGACTCCTTCGAATACCCTCAATATTTGTTATTCGATTGGCCCCGAGTTGCCTCCTTCGAATAGCTCCAATCCTCATCATTGGGGCTTCTTCAATTAAGCCCCTATTTACCTTGGTAGCTTGATCTGAAACTTTTCAACTAACCCAATCGAAAACTCTTTTCTGGCCAGTCGAAGCTTCTTTTTCATTAATGTGTTTGTGCAGGAGGCTTGGGCCTGGCAGCATGTAGGACCTTGGCCAGCAAGCATCTTGAACCAACCTTATCAAAAGGCAAAACAAGCTTGTTTCCCATAATTATGTATCCTTTGAATGTACCACATATATGTCCTTAGAAGGCACCATTTGTGTGTCCTTTGAATGGACCTTAGTAGATGTCGAAATGTGGAAAATTGTGTGTTGAATATTATAGAGGTGGAATCGAAGCAAGCCGTTTCAAAGGGAGTCATTACCTAGTCGAAGCTAGCACAAAGGAAGCAAATGCCTTGTGGATGCTAGCATGAGGGAGGCTATTGCTCTGTGGATCAAAGCAAGCACAAAAGAGGCCATTGCCTAATGAATTGAATCAAGGACGAAGGATGTATTTGCCTTGTGTGCTGAAGGCACGCACAAAGGAAGCCATTTCCTTGTGGGTCGAAGCACACATGAAAGAAGTTATTGCCTTGTGAATCGAAGGCAAGCATGAAGAGGCCTTTGCCTTGTGGATCAAAGGCAAGTATGTAGGGGCTATTGCTGGAATGAAGCTTGTGGACCAAAGCTTGCTCGAAGGATCTTTAATTGTCCAATCGAAGCTTGCCTGCAGGGGACAACTGCTTTGTGAATCGAAGTCGGCATGTAGGAAGTTCTTGCCTTGTGAG
The DNA here is from genome assembly GCA_948472305.1 of Vicia faba. NCBI lineage: Eukaryota > Viridiplantae > Streptophyta > Magnoliopsida > Fabales > Fabaceae > Vicia > Vicia faba. Next base: position 84,043,170 of record OX451739.1, on the reverse strand, counting down.
TCGAAGGCAAGCCTAAAGCAGCCAATGCTCAGTCAAAGCTTTGTGAATTGAACTTGATCGAAGGAGGCCTAGCACCCAATCAAAGCTTGTGAATCAGGCTTGCATCGAAGGAGGTCCAGCGCCCAATCAAAGCTTGTTCAGATGCCAATCGGAATACTTGTTTAGATTCCAATCAAAAGACACTTGATTAACTTCAAAGGTTTTATTTTTCTTTAAGCAAGTGTTTGTAACCACCCATGTAAGAGAAGATCTTGGAAAAAATGAGAGGGAAAATTTTGGGGTACAACATATGAGAACAAAAGTATAAAGGAGAAGAATAAAGACAAGGATGGTGATAAGAAGTCAATAGCTCTTATGGTTTCTAGCTCCAAGTCCTCACACATAGAGCAAAATGATAGTGACTCAAGTAGTGACAAAGATTCGGATGATGAAGAAATGAGACTCTTTGTTCGGAGATATAATAGGTTTATTCGAAAGAATGGAATCTAACACTTTGATAAAAATCTCATAAAGTTTCAAAAACAGTCCAAAGAGCCAAGACAAGAAGCATAAAGGTAAAGGATCTTACTTCAATTATGGTAAAGTTGGGCACTACAAATCGGAGTGTCCAATGATGAAAAGGGACAAAGGAAAAGCTCCACCAAAGAAGTTCAATAGACAAAGAAGAGATTACATTGCATGGGAAAGCGAGAGTGATTCATCAAATGATGATAGCTCAAGTGATAATGATGAGACTGCAAACTTATGTCTCATGGCGCATACCAAAAATCAATCCTACCACAAGAAGAACAATCACAACAAGAAAGTAAGACATGCCTACTATAACAATTTTTCTTCTATGTCTTTTTATAAACTGAAAATATCTTTTGAAAAATTGTATAACAAAGCTGTAGGCGCTTTTAAGAGATTATCCTCCGATAAATAACTATTTTCCTTTTTGGAGGGTAAATAGTCTATAAAGCTGAAAAAGACTTAGAGTATCTAAAAGCTAGTATTGCAGAAAGCTCAAAAGATAAGGATGTTAAAGGCTGTATTCCAAGAAGGGAGTGTGAAGTTTGTCATATAACAAGAGGTTAGAACTCTTAATGCCAAATTGGAAAAATCTTTACAACCTAAGGTTACTTTTTTCGTTGATGCTAGGCTTTTTAAGAAAACTTTAAATCCATCATATGCAAAATATTCTTTTGTAGAAAAATTCTAAGGGATTCAATGAGCAAAAGTAAGAAAATCCATCATCATGGTTTATGTCATTATTGTTGTCATGCTGGTCACACCATTGAGAAATGCAAGTTTAGGAGATTTCTTGTTCCTAAGGGCATTTACCAATGGAGGCCTAAAGGCAACCATGTTACCACTTACCCATATGGACCCAATGAAAATTGGATACCTACCTATCTCTTTTAATATTGCAGGTTAAGTGTCTTACATCCGTGGATAGAAGATGGTTTCTAGACAACGGATGCTCAAGGGACATGACAGGTAACATATCGCTTTTCATTGACTTCAAAGAAAAGAAGAAAGGATATGTTACTTATGGAGAAAATAACAAAGGATCAATACTCGATAAAGATAGTGTAGGTAATCCCTCTACCACTACTATTTCTGATGTCCATTTAGTATAGGAGCTTAAACACAATTTGTTAAGTATTAGTCAATTGTGTGACAAGGGTTATAAAGTTAATTTCACAAACACTTGCTGCATAATTGAACATACTGAACAAAATATTATGTTTAAGGGTATTAGAGTAAACAACATCTATATGCTTGATCTTTTTTATGTATCGTTAACAAGCACTAAGTGTCTGGTCACCTTGAATGATGATTCTTGGCTTTGGCATAGACGACTAGTGCATGTTAACTTTGATTTGCTTAATAAGGTTGTATCTAAGGATCTAGTAGTCGGTCTTCCAAAAATAAGATTTTCAAAAGATCACCTATGTGACGCGTGCCAAATGGGAAAGCAAACAAGGGTCTCTTTCAAATCTAAAAATGTGATTTCTACTTCATGACCCTTGAGCTTTTCCATATGGACCTCTTTGGACCTTATAAGACAAAGAGTCTAGGTGGAAATTACTATGGTTTTCTAATCGTTGATGATTATTCTAGATTTACTTGGACTATATTCCTTTGTAGCAAAGATGAAACCTTTTCTGCTTTTAAGAGTTTTGCAAAATTGTCCCAAAACAGAATGGAATCAAAAATAGTTACAATTCGAAGCGACCATGTGGTGAATTTCAAAACTATCTCTTTGATAAGTACTGTGACAAGCATGGCATTGAGCATAACTTTTCATCCCCTCGAACTCCGCAGTAGAATGGGGTTGTGGAGCGCAAAAATCGCGTTTTAGAGGAGTTGGCAAGAACAATGCTCAATGAGGGTGGATTACCAAAATACTTTTGGGCTGATGCGATTAACACAACTTGTTATGTTTTAAACAGAATATTAATCCATCCTATTTTGGATAAAACCCCTTATGAGATTTTAAAAGGAAGAAAGCCAAACTTGTCACACCTTCACATGTTCGGTTGTAAGTGTTTTGTTTTGAATAATGGTAAAGAAAATCTTGGGAAATTCGATGCAAAAGCGGATGAAGGTATCTTTCTTGGATACTCACAATCAAGTAAAGCATATATAGTGTATAATAAGCGTTTACTTACTATTGAGGAGTCATTCCATGTTTCTTTTGATGAGTCTTATCCGAAAGATATCCGAAAAGGTATTTCTTTTGATGGTGCAGGTGTATCTACAGAAGACATACTCAAGGAAACTGTTGAGGAAATTGATCAGTTCAAAACAGTTGACAATGAGGAGGAGGAAGATACTAGTCATGCAAAAGATGAGGAAGAAGGGCCAATGGAATTAAATGATCTTCCACGAGCTTGGAAATCCTCAAAAGACCATCCTATTGACAACATATTGGGAGACATTTCAAAAGGAGTGATGACTTGCTCTAAGATAAGTAATTTATGTTATCACTTTGCTTTTGCTTCACAAGTAGAGCCTAAAAACGCCAAAGAGGCCTTGATTGATGAATTTTGGCTAATGTCCATGCAATAAGACCTTAATCAATTTAAAATAAATGACATTTGGGAACTTGTCCCTCGTCCGTGAGACCATCATATCCTAGGTACTAAGTGGGTTTTTAGAAATAAGCTTGATGAAAACGGAGTGATAACCCAGAATAAAGCACGTTTAGTGGAACAAGGGTATAACCAAGAGGAGGGCATTGACTATAAGGAGACTTATGCTCCAGTTGCTTGCCTTGAGGCTATACGTATCTTGCTCGCTTATGCGTGTGCTAAGAATTTTAAGCTTTATCAAATGGACGTAAAGAGTGTTTTTCTAAACGGTATCATAAATGAAGAGGTATACGTCTCACAACCTCCTGGTTTTGAGAGCAATGAATATCCAGATTATGTTTTCAAATTAAAACAAACATTGTATGGTCTTAAGCAAGCCTCTCGGGTTTGGTATGAAAGACTTAGCAAATTTCTACTTGATCATGGATATTCAAGAGGTAAAGTGGATACCACTCTCTTAATTAAACGTAAAGGAAAGCACATCCTTTTAGTTCAAGTATATGTAGACGATATCATTTTTGGTTCAACTAACATACATTTGGTCGAAGAGTTTTCTAAGGTTATGCAGGGTGAATTTGAGATGAGTCTCGTGGGGGAGATAAAATACTTCCTCGGTCTCCAAATAAAGCAGCTCAATGAGGGCACAATTGTGTGTCAAACAAAATATTGCAGAGAGTTTCTCAAGCTCTTTGGAATGAACGACTCAAAGTCAATTGACACCCCTATGCCTACCAATGGGAACTTAGATAAAGATGAACACAGTAAGATTGTAGATGTCAAGAAGTATAAAGGTATGATTGGATCCCTCTTGTATCTTACTGCATCTAGGCCTGACATCATGTTTAGCATTTGTATGTGTGCATGATATCAGTTGGATCCTAAGGAATCCCACTTAAAAGCTGTCAAGCATATACTTAGGTACTTCATGTTACATCTAAGTATGGGTTATGGTATTCCAAGGGAAGCGATTGTATCTTAGTAGGTTACTCTGATTCTGATTTTTTTGGCTACATATCAAATATGAAAAGCACTAGTGGCACATGTCATTTGTTTTCAAACTCCTTAGTGAGTTGGCATAGTAAAAAGCAGGTTTCTGTTGCATTGTCAACCGCTGAGGCTGAATACGTTGGAGCCGATAGTTGTTGCGCCCAGATTTTGTGGCTAAAGCAACAACTACAAGATTTCGATATCTAATTAAAATGTATTACAATAAAATGTGATAACACAAGTGCTATAAACCTAACTAAGAATAATGTTTTACATTCACACACTAAACACATAGAGATTAGGCATCACTTTCTTCACGATCATGTTGAAAAAGAGGATGTTGTGTTTGAGCATGTTGATACTAAAAATCAACTTGCTGATATTTTCACGAAACCACTAGCAATAGAACCTTTCTTCAACATTCATTGTGAGTTAGGGATTTTAGATCTCTCTTACTTGATGTCTTAAGCATGCATGTACCTTAGTTATATATATGTATATATATCTCACCAAGCTATTCAGATGTGTTCTAGATTTCGTACGTGCGTCTTAATTGTTCATCAATTAAGGTAATATTGTTCCTTTCTCTATCTCGTTGGAATTCTATGATTACCTGTATGTTTTTTTTATAAATGTTCCATTAATATTTTCTATATGTTTTCTATGCATCAATTGTTTGAACTTTGACATAAGCTAATTGCATTGCATCCTTATGGATGCATAATCATCATTAGATGGCTCATATTGCATAAACATATAGTTGCAAATGAGCCTCATATCCAACTGTCCATCAAAACCTGTTAAAAACAAAGTTTTTTGTCTAAGTTTTACTGATATGAGTCAGCTCATACATGTATAAGTCGACCTATATTGAAGAAAATTGTTAAAACAAAAACTGAGATCGGTTTCAGGTCGATGTGTAAGTGTTTGAGTTGACACATATTGATAAGGATTATTGAAACATAAACTACCATTTGTTTCTGGTCGATACATTTGATGTTTGGGTCGATACATAATTTTTTATAATTCACTTTTTTAATTGTTTCAGTATGTGTCGACACATTAGTGGTTCGTGTCGACACATGTCACTTTCACATCGACTCATACTGACTATTTCTTTTTAATTTTTTTATTCTGTTGGATTTGGGTCGACCCGTCAACCCACTTTATGTCTTATAATCATTCTAAACATCTCATACATCTCATAACTACTCGGATAACCCTAATTCTCATTCATCATCTTCTTTATCTATCACTCATCATCTACTTCATCTCCCACTACATTCATCTCAAGTTCCTAGCACACATTTCTCCATCAACAATCATGCCTCTTAAGACAAAGGGAAAGGTTGGTGCAAGGCCATCTGGTTTTGCACAAACTCCGCCTCCTCCAGAGATCCCTCCAAATGCCTTAACAATTATGCATCCTGCTACAATAGAGGAGTTTGAAAAATCGTTCAAGACAAGGTTAGTAATGAAGACTCACATCTTTAACAAGGCAGAGGTCTTATCTCTTTACATCATAGATGTATGTGATCTTCTTGATGCTCAAAAGTTAGGATCTTTCTTAACTGTTAAAGAGGATTATCATGTGGATTTCATTCAGGCATTTTATGCTGGTTTAGAGACAAGTAAAGGTTGGTCGTTTAGGGTACAAATTGGAACTAAGAGGCACATGTTTGAGGCTAACGATTGGCAAACTATATTTGGTATTCCGTTTGGTAGGACAGTGTTGAAAAGCTGTCATGATAAGAGTTTTGATACTGATTTTAAAGAGGAAGCCTTCCTAGCATCAATTCTGAAATTGGAAAGGCCTCTTGGTGAGAATGAACATATCACAACTGGAGCGATCAAGAGCATTCCTAGGATGCTTCATTGGATCATTTCACACATTTTGCGTCCAAGATCTGGTTGTCATTCAAGGTTGGATAGAGAAGATATTCACCTCTTGCATATTCTTCAAAATAAGGTTGCACTAAATTGGCCAAACTACTTTTTCAAACGCATGTTCCTCATGCGCAATAACCAGAAAAAACACTGCTTTAGGATACACAACTCAGATAATGAGGATTATCAAATTCTAGAATGTGGAAATACCTCATGTCCCTCTAGTTTCTCCCACTACTGCCCAAGAATTCAACAGGGCCACTTTGTCTCACATGGGATATCAGTGGGATAAGAATTGTCAATGCCTTTATTTCAAAGAGAAAGTCTCCAACACAAGGGTGTATAACTTTGATGTGCCCTCTGAACAAGTGTATATGGATGAGGGACCTATTGATGAAGAAACGTATGATGTTAATGATGATGCCCAACCTGAGGCAAATCCGGATGGTGCTAACACCGATTGGGGTGAATGGGTCCCAAATAGGTGGTCTCCAACCAACTATTAGTATGATCCATTTGTCCCGCCTTACACTGCTACTGTTACAGGTTCTTCCTCGGTAGCTCCTACTTATCTTACTGAGATGTTCCAACAAATGGAACTTGTAAATCAAGCTCATCATGAGGAGGGGCGAAGTTGGCACATCCAGCAGAATGAGTGGCATAAAGAACACCAGGAATGGCATGAGGAGCACACCTGGATGTATCACAACCAGCACTCATGGCATACAGATTTGGTAAAGTGGCATCAAGTGTTATATACTGAGATGGCGGGTTTTATGGACGATTGTCGCGACAATCCTGGCATCATGAATGACTTCCGAAATGCTGAAGTCCAAAACAGGTTTCAACAATACATCTTCATGGGTCAGAATCCGAATCAGAATCCACCTCCGCCACCTCCACGCTACAATTTTGGAGATGCTGATGAATCCTGTGATGGCTATAATCCTCATATCATCTCATCCATTGCATAGCATTTTTATTCATGTTCTTAGTTCATTTGTATTCCTGTTCAAACATTGTTTGCTTTTGATTCAACTTATGTAATTCACAACTTTCTTAGTTAATGCTTTCACTTTGCTTATTTGTGTTTATTCTTGTTTACTCATTATTCCCTATATTTGTCACTATTTGTGAGTGTGCTTTTGTGATTACCATTCTAATCTTCATTCTTTGTGAATGTCACTGGTTTTCGTTTCAATTTTGCTGAGTATGCAACTCAATTTTATTTTGTGTATCTTCAGCTGAATTTAATTACTGAAAAATAGTTCTTTTCCTCTTTTTAATATTGACAAAGGGGGAGAAGAAAAGATGATGTTAGAGAAGGAGACTTATTGGTATTGTTATGCACAAACTCAGGGGGAGCGACTCATTCATTTATGCTCCATCATCACACATCTTGCAAGTATTTTCCATCATCAAAAAGGGGGAATTTATGAGCACCCCTTTTCTTTGAGTAGTTTTGTATGATAGCAAATATGTGTGATATAAGTATTATTGAATGTTTATTGTGTTTGATCTCCATGTGTGCATGATATGATAATAGTGTAGCATGTTCTAAAAGGGTCAAAAATGTGTTTTACACATGTATCATGATTTCGGGTCAATACAAAATGCTTTGCATCGACACGTACTTAAGCCAAAATCATAAAAACAATTATGCTTCAGTATGAGTCGACTCATTCGCACTTTGCATCGATACATGTCAAGTTCATGCTTCTGGAAAACGTTTTAAAAACCTTTATGCATCGACACATGCACTTATGCATCGATACATATCACTTGTTGTTTTTGGAAATCAAAACCAACTCAGTATGAATCGACGCATTTTCATTTTGTATCGACTCATACGAAATTAAAGGTTATGGATTATGTGTAGACAACATTTTGTATCGATACATAATGGTTTATATTGACTCATTTCTTTGTTGCATCGACACATTCGTGTTTTGCATCGAATCATACACATTTTATTTCTCTGTAATATGTCTTGATAATAGTATATATTGATACATAATGCATTGTATCGAATCATCCCATATTTTGTAACTAACATGAGTCGACTCATATGAGATATGCATAGACTCATATTGCGGTTTTACTTCTAACATTTTTCTGTTACATATATAAGTCAGTTTTGCAGTTCAACAAAAAACAAGGTGTCACAAATTCAGTTGGTGAGCATCTACTTTTCTGAGCATTACAAACCTGAAAAGAGACTTCAATCTTCATCATCTTCTCAATCATCTTGGTTCAATAACATTGAAACATAATCATCTTTATTCATCGAATCAAGGGATCATAGAGATAACATTCAGCGATATGATTAGTTATCTTAGCTGAGTTGAAGATTCATAAGGGGGTTTCGAGGAAAAACCAGAGGGTTTGTCCTTCAAGAACGGGTGTGTTCTTGCGGGTTTGTCAGTCATGATTACACAGGTCAGATTTAGACATAGCGTAGGGTTTAGAAATCGGGGTGATTTCTCAAACAGGTCATGGAGCGAAGGATTGATTGTGGATCTTGTAGGTGATATCTTGATCAGCTCATATCAAGTGAAGGTTCATACAAGAAGAAGAAGATCTTAGTGATTAGGTTCTATCTTTATATTGTAACCTTGTAAACAACATTAAACACATTGAAATAACAAGTCTCAATTTCAGTTTGGAATTGAGAGGGGTACCCACACGCGAGGACGACAGTAGGGAACTTCCTTACCAAACTGCCCGTGTAACATTTTCTTTCTCTCTTTCTCTTTACATTTTCTGCATATTTCTGATTCAATTGGTCTGCTGGTTTTTCTGTTCAATGATACAATAGTGGTACAAACTCTTTTGCTAAACCACCATTATTGTTGATCATCGAACAAGTATACGCCAACTGTTCGACAAAAGTGCTTGCAAATTTTTGTTCATTTGAAATAGCATTATTGTGATAAGCATATTGAAACATACATTGATTTGTGTTAAATTTCATCTATTTCATCTTAATAAAAATCCACACGTTTATCGTATGTACGGTTTTCTAGTAGTCGATTCAAAATAGACGGAAGTCGATTCGGGAACGTGTTTTTCCGCTGTTTTTAATCAACTTTGATAAAAGATTTTAAATTCTTGAATAATAAGGAGGTGATCTATTCACCCCCTCCCCCTCTTGATCACTTGCCACACCGTCTAACAGGGAAAACTTCACAGGAGACAATTTTCCATTCCCCTTCTCAAGTGCATCGACCGAAGCGGTGCGGATCGTGTCTTACTCGAAATCCACGATGGTATCAGCGGCCAGCACCTCGGCGGAAGATCCATCTCGAGAAAAGCTTTATGAATAGGATATTATTGGCCCACCATGCAGCACGATGCAAAAGAGCACGTAAAAAAATGTGACAAATACCAATGACACAGAGACATGCATCTAGCTCCTCCTAACGAGCTCAAATCCCTCTCCTCTCCTAGGCCCTTTGGCTGGTGGGGAAAGAATATCCTCGGCCCATTCGTAGTCGGAACCAATCAGAACAAATATTTGATCGTAACAGTCGACTACTTCACCAAATGGATAGAAGTCGAAGCTTTAGCCAAAATCACCGCCCAAAACGTTCTTCGCTTCTATAAAAGAAATATCCTCGCTCGGTTCGGCATCCCACAAGCGATAGTCACCGACAACGGGACTCAGTTCATAGACCACGCCTTTCAGGAATTCATCTCCAAACTAGGCACCACCCAACACTTCGCCTCTGTCGAGCATCCCCAGACGAACGGCCAAGCCGAATCCGCGAACAGAGTAATACTCAGGGGCCTCAAGAGAAAATTGGAAGAAACCAAGAAAAGATGGGTCGAGGAGTTACACAGTGTACTCTGGGGATACCAAACAACTGCACATTCGTCAACCAGGGAGACCCCTTTCCGATTAACTTACGGGATGTTGGTCGTCATTCCCGTGGAGATCGAAGAACCTTCTAGACGAATCGAGGCTCCTCCAGACGAGGAGATGAACGACGTCGCTATTCAGGAGCTGGATCTAGTAGAAGAAATCAGAATAGGAGCGGCCCTACGAGAGGCCTCGCTAAAAAAAAGATAGCCATACGCTACGACGCCAAGGCCATACGACGAGAGTTCATGGTCGACAGCCTTGTCTTAAAGAGAAATTGCAAAGAATATCACGAGGGTAAGCTCGCAGCGAACTGGGTAGGTCCTTATCGCGTTTACACGAAAACGAGGACTATAGTGTATTGCTTGAAAAACTTAGAAGGGGAACAACTCGTTCGATCATGAAACACTGAAAAGGTAAAACAATATTATAGTTAAAAACACTGAGCAGTCGGCGAGTTTGGTTGACAAGACAAACTTACCCAGGCTTGACCATGCATGCATGCCTAGGCACAAGTATAGCACCCAAATTATTCAAAAGGGGCGAAGCTACGCTCTTATAACAAGCGCACCTTCAGCTTGACATAGATAACTCAATCGAGCTCCATAGTCCTCGTGCCACAACGGTAGAAAGCCCGACTCGCGAAAGGAAGTTCATGCTGCCAAACCCAGGTCCCTCAAAATGAGTCCTGAGTTCTGACCCACACTCGGTATTCACCCTGGCTGTTTGATCAGTTTCCCACACTGGCAAAGACACACGAGCAAATCTCCACTACAAAATCTTAGCAAAATAAACAATGTCCCAAACGGGCATGTTTATCAATAAACATGCAAACACGAGTTAAATATCTGGAACAAATGATCACCATTGTCGGAAAACAAAAGAAACGACCACTTGGGCCGCAATTGTGCGAATATTACAATAAAAGAGGCTTTTAACGCCCCATCCGAAAAGAATAAATTTATGGCCAGAGACCACACTTGTTCGAAAACTAAATAAACGGGAAAAGGCCCAGAGAAACAAAATTATAACAATACGGCATGCAAGCTGGAATAAATAAAACAATAAACAATCATTCTTCAGGTTCTTTTTTGACGATAGGCGATAGTTGGGTAGGACCCCCGGTGGGCTGGGCAATGAACTCTTTGAGATAATCGGGGACCAGAATCTTACAGCCGGCCACGTAATAGTTGACCCCCATTACTGAAGTGTTAAGTTTGACCCCATGGTTCAGCACGTGCATCTGCTTTAAAGCATTTTCAAAACTCCCCTCGGAGGCAGCCTGGGCATCGTCCACTGCCAGTTGAAAACGGGCAAGAAGCCCAGCCCGAGTCTTTAAATCTTTGGTGTCCTTCGGTTCATCTTCAACAAGCGTAACCTTGGCAGTCAGGGCCACCACCTTTTCCTCAAGGTCTTTCTTCTCGAGCAAGAAGATCCTACGTTCCTCAGAGAGCCTCCCTGATTCTTCCTCGGATAGCTTTCGGGCCTTTTCCACCTTGATCTGGGCCTTCCCGCTCGCGGCCAGCTTGGCCCTAAGATTCTTTAGCTCGGCCTCCTAGGAGGAACTTCCCTCGGTATAGGCAACGACTATCTCCAGAATCTGCATTAAACCACCGGCATCTTGCGCCAGCATCACCATCTTCTCCGGGCGACCCAAACCTAGATGAAGGGATTCGGCCTGGGGAAGGCGAAGAGTTGCTCCCTCGAAGAAAGCCTTCTCCATCCAACAAGGGGACATGTCGTACGTCCATTTCCCCTTCTCCCCTGTGAGGTCGACGATTCCATCGGCATGCGGTCTCTTTTCTTTCGAAGATACTGGGGCTGGAGAGAGAGAGAGAGAGAGAGAGAGAGAGAGAGAGAGAGAGAGAGAGAGAGAGAGAGAGCAACCGTAGCTTGGGCCAAAGACGAGTCGCCCGACCCCGAAATAAGAGCGACCCCGAGCCAGACTTTGATACGGTAGGAGAACTAACTTGGGTGTTTTGCATTTGATCGCAAATGTTGCGGTTAGCAATAGTCGCCACCGACTTTTCTTTTATCCAAAAGGAAAGGTGAAAAAGCACAGGAAAGACCTTTGAGATTATTTTTTGAGTTCGGGGGTATATTATGAAAAAGGAAGGTATTAGCACCCTTTTCATCCATGGTTATCCATGGGCTCTTAGTTACTTGCTAGATCACTTGCTTTTTGTTTGAAATTGTGCTTTGTGGTTTTTGAAAGTATTTTGTAAAGAGGCCATTGTTTAGGCAATCTTTGTAATGATTCTCGTTCGTAAGAATGTATACAAAGATGTTTGATCTTTTGAAAATGTTTTCAATTTTGTAAGATGTTTGAAGGTGTATGTGATTGTTTTGAAAATAACAAGGATGTTTGTTTTGAAATGGAGCAAGTAATTAGGAGCAATCTACCTACTCAAATGTCTTTCTTGTTCATTTTCTTTTCCTTTGACATTGTTGTCTTACCATTGATTTGGTAAGCAACCCTATCTTTAGATGTAAACAGGACGGGCGTGGGTCATCGTATAACCATGATTAGCAATATTGCAAGGTATCTTAGCATTTTTTCTTTAGGGGATAAGATCATTTTGAAAGGCAACTTAGATAGCGTCATCGTCTATGATATTGTATTTTTGCTTGTTTTTTGCTAAAATACCTTACATGCGTAATATGGTCATTTTGTATAAGGAAACCAAGTGGGATAACCCTAGGGGTGCTTGTGTGCAAATGTGTTGTTTTAATGCTTGACTTAGTCTTGAATTAGGGCTTGCTATTTATTGGTTTTAAGTTTTTCCATACAAACCCTAATTACTAGAAATTGTATATAAAGCGATAAATTGAGGAATTTTAAAGTTACTACGCTAGTACAACATTTGTGGGAGAGGGGTATACAAATTTTGAATGGGGATTGCAAGAATATAAACCTAATTAATCTATTACAACCAAATTAAATTTGTACAAGAATTGAAATAAATAATGTACAAGATGGATAAATATGCAAGAATGTAAATGTGAAGAAAATGAATATTTTTATTTGGATTTTTAGAGAAAAGGGATTTGTTTTAACCTAATTAATTAAAAGAAAACAATTAATTAAACCTAATATTAAGAAAATATTTTAAATAAAAAACCTAAATCTATTATTTGGTTAAAAGAAAATAAGTTTGAAAGAAAAGTATTTTTGACATTTTTGTCTTGAAAATAATTATAGTGTTATAAAATACTTTTAACCTTTTTAATATTAAAATAATATATTTAAATTGGTGTAAAAGAAAATAAATAAAAACCTATTATTTTAGTTAAATTTACAAGATATTTAGTGAAATGGATAAAGTATTTATTAAATAAAAAATCATTTTTATGAGAAAAATGAATAAACTATGTCAAAATGAAAATCTAATATTTTTGTATTTTTTATGATTTTTAATATTAGAGAAAATATATTTAAAAATAAAAATAAAATAAATAAATAAATAAGTACAAATGGGCCAGGGGGTGCCAAAAGTCAGGATGGGAGTTAATTAGCAAAAACAAAACAAAAAAGAGCCAGGCCCAAAGGGCCCAGCGCCTGCCAAACAAAACAGATGGGTCAGAATATGTAAAAATAACAAAATGGTCACGCTGGGGCTTGAACCCAGGACCATGGGGTGAACAGGCGCGCACTTTACCACTGGGGTGGCTATACATCTGTTAACTTGTATGAAATGATAAATACATAACACAAAACGCGCTCTGACTATACTTCATCTTCAACCTCCAGCCAAAGGATTTGTAACTTGCTCATTTCTCAACCATTTGCAAAAATGTAAACATGAAAATTGCTCCATTTTGTCACACGAATCCAACCATATAAATATCATAAACTATAAATCAAAGATGAATGAGAATTTTTAAAAGTACCAAATTCTGACCTAAATATTTCAGAAAGTTCAAACTCAAAATTCTCCTAGCTCAATCAAAATAAATGATATCTATGGACATGTATAGCTTCAGGGCAATGATGTCTACATTTTATCTTCACAAATGTAAGCCTAACAATGCCTCAGTAATGAGATAGAAGTTCAAGAAAAATACCTCAAAACTGGAAATCGTGAAATGGATTTGAGCTTGTTTCAGGCAGTGTTGATGATCAGGTTAGCTTCCTTGGACCTCTAGGAAGCTAATGCAATGGCTGGCTTGAGCTTAGGGTGGCTAGAATGGTCTGGAGAAGTCCAACTGTGATACTCTGTTTTTGGTTATGGAAGACAGGGAAAATGGTGTTACAGAAGTGAAACAGGTACAGGGATGAGTTACTCTTGATGCAAGGAAGCTTTAGAAACTAAAAGGCTAAGAAACGCACGAGGGAAATGTGAGTTTGAGGTTCAAGGTCAAAAACTGTGCAACAATGGAGTTTTTGGGCAATTTCTTATTTGAGGGAGTTTTGGTGTATTTCAGGGTGTTTAAACTCGTGTTCTAGCTCACAAATAGTGACTCTATTTATAATCAACGAGTTCGGGATGCTCTAGTTGATCAGAATTCAAATTTGCATCCTTAAGCTAAACATGTGATTTTTTTACAAAACAAGTTTCAAAGTCTTGTGTACTTGCTAAGATAGAGTGCTTATGCTTTAAACAAGATTGCTTCTGACTTTGTGGATGGAGTGTGATCAGAGGGAACAAGTTAGAGGCTCAATGTGAACTCTATGCAAAAAGCTTGCTTTACAAGAATGGCAATGTTAACTTTGTGCCATTAATGGAAATGCAACTTGGATAATAGCTCAATTGCTTGGATCAAATCCCTAACAGCTATGTAAACATTTAATTATGGAGTGACAAACAAGTTTGAGGCCTGCAAAGCAAGGATTATGCAGCCTAGCATGGATTTGGTTCATGTGTTCGTCAAAAATGGCTTGTAATTCAAGTGACAAAACCATAACTTCATCTCTTCGATTCTCCCTACTCAAGATTGATCTCAAGGAGTTCTTGGACATTTTGGAAAGATTGCAATGTGCTCTACAACCCATCTTTGAATTACTTTTGAAGATTCCCCTTGGAACTATGTGAAAAATTGCCATGAAGTTAGGTCAAAAAATCTACCTAACTAGGGCAAAATTTCACTAAGTCTTTTTTAGTTCATGAGCATGTATTCATAAAATTATAACTTGAGATCCAGGCACTTTTGCAAGAAGTTGTGTAAAGAAAAGTTTTAGATTTCATGGAGATCTACAACCTTCATGTTGGAAGTTTCCTTTGAATCATCTTTCATCATAATGAAAAAATTACTCAAAGTTATGAAAAAATAAGAAATTTTTGAAACTTGGAAAAATTTCTAAGTTTAGAAATTTTGACTTTTCAGAATGAAATCTTGATTTCTTGATTTCTTGATTTCTTGATGAATAAGTTTCATATTTTGACATGTTTTGAAGAATTGTAATCTTTGATACTTGATTTTGACCAAAAAGTCAGAGTTTGACTTTTCAGTGTATAGTTGATTTTTGACTAGTTGATTGAAAATTCATTTGTCAATCAATTGATCTTGAGCAATGTTTTGAACCATGTAGTTAGGTCAAAATGGTGCAATTGGACTCTTGAGATCATGCCTTATACCAATTGATCATTTTCTAGGTCAAAAATCAGAAATTGTCCTTTCCTAGTCAAAACCTTAATTTTGACCATTTTGCCCTTTTAGAGATTTGATCAAATTTCTTGAGGAATTGTGGTCCAAACTTGATCAAATGATACATATGAGTCTAAAATGTTGATGTGGATCAAAAATTATAAAGTTTGACTGTAAATTGACCATGGTTGACTTTTCCCCAATACAATTGATTTTTAGGTCAACTGCTCAATTGATTGATCAAAAATGTGATTCAAAGCTTACAACTTGGCATGAGTAGTCTTGGGGGTCCATAATGATCTATGAAATTCATATGGGGCATTGGAAGTTCAAAAATCCTTGTGCAAACTCAAACCCTAATTTTGGTCATCAGTGCATAAGGAGGTGTCTTGAGCTGATCAAACACTAGTGCAGTCTTGATTCAAAGGAGATCTTGTGTGAAGATTCTTGATAAATGAGAGGGCAAATTTTAGGGTACAACAGCTGCCCCTGTCCAATCGTCTTAAGCCTGAAGAGTTAGATGGGCATGTCTTGCCATTCGTGACTCGAAGGTGGAAGATGATTGGACACTAGAGTGCCCAGAAATTTGCACTCGTCGATGTGATGGTTGAGGGAATGGGCTTAAAAATGCCATTTGGAGAGGTGATAGAAAGTTGTAGGATATGGGCTTAAAGATGCCATCCAAAAGTGATTGTTTGTATTGTAATTTGTAAGCTGAAAGAATGAGTATCAGAATGGCGTCCGTGTCTGTAGCATATTTGAATTGCATCTGGGAGCTGAATCTGAATGAGTATTAGAATGGCATCCGTATCTGGAGCATATCTGAACTGTATCTGAAAGCTTGAATCTGAATGAGTATTAGAATGACATCCGTATCTGGAGCGTATCTGAACTGTATCTGAAAGCTTGAATCTGAATGAGTATTAGAATGGCGTCTGTGTCTGGAACGTATCTGAATTGTACCTGAGAGCTAGTTTTGAATGAATGTCAGAATGGCATCCGTGTCTGGAGTGTATCTGAACTGTATCTGAGAGATGAATCTGAATGAGTATTAGAATGGCATCCTTGTCTGGAACGTATCTGAACTGTATCTGTAGATTGAACATTGTTAATGGTAGTTGTTAACCTTATCCTGAAAAGGGTAAAATGTTAGCTAAAATGCCTAGTCATGATACATGAAATGTATGCATAATGGGATTATGTTGTATGCGTTCGTGTTATCAATGTTTATGATATATGAATGCGATGTATGTGTATGCGAGCTAATCTGCCACACTGCTGTTGGATTGGGGAAAATAAATCCCTGACTGCTGCTGAGGATATGAAGTGTAAGTCTTCACGTTGTGAAGTTGAAGTGTTGATGAATTTCCGCTTAGATAAATAAACTCTTTTGTAAGGGAAATGTCGTGTACTGTTTGTAAAATCCTGTTGGGAAATCCTGAGAAATTGAACGACTTCTACTGGGGATTGATAATTGGAAGGTTGTTCTGTTGGGTATTAAACTGCAAGTTGGGGGGGATTTATGGAAATAGTTTAGAGAGATTTCCCTACCTCTTAAAGCCATTAGTAATTGTCTTTTATTTTGTTTATTTGTAAACAGTAATTATGTTCAAATGCATATGTTCAACAATGAATCATTGGACGTTTTTGTAAACAAAACACAAGAGTAAAGAAAAATAGATAGTTTTGCACTTTCAAAGGAATATCTTTGCATTGACTTTGAGTAAGTATTTTTGTACAGTGAGACAAACATTCTAGTAGGAGAACACCGTCGTAAAAAATGAAAATTTTAATACAAATAAAAGATAGCTATGTGTGATAATCCCATGGGGTTCCCATTTTGCTATAGCCTTTGTATCTCTGAGCATCTTGTTTGTTTGTTTCCTTGTCAGAAGATGATTGAATTGGTCAGAAATGTCGAGTTTGCGAGTTGTCCGTAAGGTGATCCAACGGGACATAGTCATATGCTTTAATTCCCTAACTTTTTCCTGGACCTCCCTTTCGTGTTTTCAGTCCACCGGGATACCCTTTTTTTCCAAAGTCGCCCTTTCGGGTTTTCAACTTGTCGGGTGTACAGATTTTTTTTTGTTTTATCCCTAATTTTTTCCCGAACCCTTTTAGTTCGCCGGGATGCCCTTGTTTTGTCTAGGTGTGTCAACCTAGCGGGTTTCTTATGCATGGTATCTTTTGACTATGTCTGCGTTCGCAGGGTGCGGCAGGTCGTGGCCATCCATGGTGGCCAAGATCATTGCCCCACCAGAGAAAATGCTTTTGATTACAAATGGTCCTTCATAGGTAGGAGTCCATTTTCCCCTGGGATCACCTTGTGGAAGTATGATGCGTTTGATCACTAGATCCCCAACTTGATACACTTGGCATCTGACCTTCTTGTTGAAAGCCTTGATCATCCGTTTTTGATACATTTGACCATGGCAAACAGCAGTAAGTCTCTTCTCATCAATCAAGTTCAGTTGATCAAGTCAAGTCTGGATCCAATCGTCTTCGTTCAACCCTGCCTCCTTCATAATCCTCAGAGAGGGGATCTGGACCTCGATAGGCAAGACAACCTCCATGTCGTAAACCAAAGAATAGGGTGTTGCCCCGGTTGATATGTGAGTTATGGCACGATATCCGTGGAGAGTGAATGGTAGCATCTCATGCTAGTCTTTGTATGTGACTGTCATTTTCTGTATGATCTTTTTAATGTTCTTATTTGCAGCTTTGACAGCACCATTCATCTTTGACCGGTAAGGAGAAGAGTTATGATGCTGAATCTTGAATTGTTCACACAGGGTGGTGATCATAGTGTTGTTGAGATTCGTACCATTGTCAGTGATGATCCTCTCCAGGATACCGTATCGGAAAATGAGATTTTGCTTGATGAAACGGGCAACAACATTCTTGGTAACAGAAGTGAAAGAAGCTGCCTCCACCCACTTTGTAAAATAGTCAATGGCCACTAGAATGAAGCGGTGTCCATTGGAGGCTGTTGTCTTGATTTCCCCAATCATATCAATCCCCCACATAGCAAAGGGCCAAGGAGCCGTCAAGACATTCAGAGGAACTGGAGGTACGTGCACCTTGTCAACATAAATCTGACACTTATGGCAGGTTCGAGAGTGTTGATAACAATCTGCTTCCATGGTAGACCAGTAATAGCCTGTCCGTAGGATTTTCTTTGCCATCGTATGCCCACTGGAATGGGTGCCAAAAGTGCCTTCATGCAATTAAGCCATGATCCTTTCAGCTCCAACCTTATCTATGCACCAAAGTAACACAGAGTCATGATTGCGTTTGTACAAGATGCCATTACTAAGGAAGAATTTAGCAGAGAATCTTCTTAAGAACTTCTTATCATTGACTGAAGCTCCTTCTGGATATTCTTGAGCCTCGAGATACCTCTTGACTTCGTGGAACCAAGGCTGGTCCACTACTTCTTTAGTATTAATCTCGTGACAGTGTGATGGTTCATCCATTCATTCAATGGTGATCTGGGGAGCCTTGTTATCCTAATTAAGTTTAAACATAGATGACATCGTGGCTAGTGCGTCTGCTAGCTGATTTTCTTCTCGCAGGAAATGCTCGAAGGTAATCTTCTCAAAATGTGGTAGCAATGTCAAAACATGTTCTTTATAAGGGATAAGGTTAGGGTGTTTGGTGTCCCATTCCCCTTTGATCTGGCTGATAACCAAAGCTGAATCCCCGAATACATTCAAAGATTTGATCCCCAAGTCTATGGCAGCTTTGAGACCAAAGATGCATGCTTCGTACTGCGCCATGTTATTTGTACAATTGAAGCATATTCTGGCAGTAAAGGGAGTATGACACCCTTCCGGAGATATGAGTACATCACCGATACCATTGCCAAGTGCGTTGGATGCTCCATCAAAGAACAGGGTCCATTGGGATCCTTGTTCAGGTCCGTCATATGGCCTGAATTCTTCATAGTTATTTACCATCATGATGTCTTCATCTGGGAATTCAAACTTCATGGGCTGGTAGTCTTCCACGGCTTGGTGAGCAAGGTGATTAGCTAGTACACAGCCCTTTATAGCTTTCTGGGTAGTATACTGTATATCATATTCCGTCAGGATCATCTGCCATCTTGCTATTCTCCCGAAGAGAGTAGGTTTCTCGAAGATGTATTTTATCGGATCCATTTTAGATATCAACAAAGTAGTATGAGTCAGCATATACTGTCTTAGCCGGCGAGAAGCCCATGCCAGAGTGCAGCAAGTTTTCTCAAGCAGTGAATATCTGGTTTCACAATCGATAAACTTTTTCTCAAGTAGTAAATAGCATGCTCTTTTCGGCCAGACTCATCATGCTACCCCAATACACACCCCATTAAGTTTTCTAAAACAGTCAGATACATGATCAATGGTCTTCCCTCAACTGGTGGCATCAACACAGGAGGCTCTTGTAAGTATTCTTTGATTTTGTCAAAAGCAATTTGGCACTCGTCATTCCATTTGACTACTTGATCTTTCTTCAACAATTTGAAGATTGGCTCACAAGTAGCTGTCAGGTGAGAGATGAATCTGGCAATGTAGTTCAAACATCCCAAGAACCCTCTGACTTCCTTCTCAGTATGAGGAGCAGGCATCTCTTGTATCGATTTTACCTTGGTAGGATCTACTTCAATACCTTTATTGCTGACGACAAAGCTTAGGAGTTTACCAGACCGTATCCCAAATGTGCATTTGTTTGGATTCAACCTCAGCTTGTACTTCTTCGGTCTTTCAAACAGTTTTTGTAAGTGATCAAGATGCTCTTCTTCTGTTTGAGATCTGGCTATCATATCGTCCATGTAGACCTCTATTTTGTGATGTATCATGTCATGAAATAAAGCTACCATGGCACGTTGATAGGTTTCCCCAGCATTCTTTAGTCCAAATGGCATCACCTTATAATAGAAAGTGCCCCACTGCGTGACAAATGCTGTTTTCTCCATGTCCTCAGGCGCCATTTTGATTTGGTTGTAACCTGAGAATCCGTCCATGAAGGAAAACACTTTGTGTTGTGTCGTATTGACAACTAGAATATCAATGTGGGGGAGTGGAAAATCATCCTTAGGGCTTGCCCTATTCAAATCTCTGTAGTCAACACACATTCGCACTTTGCCGTCTTTTTTGGGCACGGGAACAACATTGGCAACCAATTGGGGATAAGAGGTGACAACCAAGAATCCAGCATTGAATTGCTTCATGACTTCAGCTTTAATCTTTTCTGACATATCAGGCCTCATGCGGCGAACCTTTTGCTTTACTGGCGGACAATCCTCTTGTGTAGGCAGACGATGTACCACAATATCTGTATCAAGTCTTGGCATGTCTTCATACGACCAAGCAAAGACTTCAACATAATCGTGTAACAACTGAACAGACGCTCCTTGATACTGGGTTGCAGATTGGTACCTACCTTGACCTCTTTTTTGTCTTCTTCGGTACCTAGGTTGATTGTATCCACGGGTTCCTCGTGAGGCTGAATGGTTCTCTCTTCTTGTTGTAGTAGTCTGGCAAGTTCCCCTGGTACTTCACAATCTTCCTCACCTTCGTCTTCGGCTTGGTAGATTAGATTCTCAGAGTCACAAAAGGCCATAGCAGTATCGTTACTCATGGGATCCCGAATGGATGTATACCTGCATTGTGAGTGTGAGTGTGTGTAAGGGTATAGCTATCCCTGAAAGAAATAAAAATTTAAAAAGAAAAACAATGAGCACAAAAGTTTGTATGTGAAAACGTCCATGATTCACTGATGTCATATGAAAATGAGATAATCACCCTTACAAATGGACCATTGTGCCTCAGGTAAGACACAAGGTTTTAAGAATGCGAATTATTTTAAAATTACAGATCCAACAAAATGTAAAGACAGATTATTGTGGGATAAAAGTGATCGGGACAAAATCTCTAGCCTCCTAGTTGCTGAGTCCTCCACTGACAGTTGGGAATATCCAGTCCTCCAAGTCACAACTATCTTCATCATCTTCTACGGTGTTGACCTCGCCGTTGCTGATCTTCAGGGGTGGTCCTCTGGCACGAGCGCAGCGCACAGCCTTCTGGGCACCTGAAGTGAAACCCAGGCCAAACTTGTCAGACTTATATGGGATATCTGGGAGTTGTCCCCAGATAGTGCACCCACCTTCTTCTACCACTACTTTGGCATCCTTCAGAGATGACATCCAGGGTGGAGACCTCGTGATCTTGGGAACAGCCTTGGTTACTGCCACATCTTGCGGGACCTCTTCAAAGTGTTGAAATGGAGTTTCAATAAATTCACCATCTAATTCCACATATTTGAAGGAATTGAGATGGCTGATGATATACTCTTCTTCTCCATGAACGGTGATAATCTTCCCTTGAATCAGATATTTCAACATTTGGTGCAACGTAGAAGTGACAGTGCCAGCATTGTGAATCCATGGTCGGCCTAGCAAGCAGGAATATGAGGGACGGATATCCATTACATAAAAAGTTAAATCAAATGTTTGGGTTCCAACCTTTATGGGGATATTCACTTCCCCATGTACCGTCCTTTTTGAGCCGTCAAAAGCCCTTACTACTATGTTACTTGGCTTCAATGTCAATCCCTCACAGTCAAGCCTATCAAGAGCTTTTTTAGGCAATACATTTAGGGATGAACCGGTATTAACTAACACATGAGCCAACGTCGTGCCCCTACGTTCAACTGAGACATGCAATGCCTCATTATGCTTCCTTCCTCTTGGTGTTAAATCAGCATCCAAAAAACCTAGACCATTATCTGCAGTCAAGCTAAGCTAGCTACGCAGTCTTGAAACTGATCGACAGATGTCTCTTGGGGTACATGGGCAGTTTTCAGGAATTTTACCAAGGCTTTTGCATATGCCTCAGAACATAGTAGTAATGCTAGCATGGAAATTTTAGAGGGAGTTTGCCCCAGTTATTCAACTACATCGTAGTCGCTTCTTTTTATGATCTTCAGAATTTCCTCCATCTCTTTTCGGAAGGTCTCAGGGATATCCAATGACTGAGCCTTTATCTGGACAGGCTCAATCATAATACTTTTACCTCGAGTCTCGGTTAACTCGGCAGCAGGAGTGTTAGTAGGAATGATAACAGGGGTTGTAACAGCTTTGTTAGTTGGAGTATTAGTAGGGATGATTGTAGGACTGGGAACAACTTTTGGAGGAGTAACAACAGGAATGATTACGGCTCCAGAAACTGCTTTTGGGGGAGCAATTTATGGAGAGAATATCCTTCCGCTTCGGATAATCTTGCTAGTTCCTGCAATATTACTGATATCAGAGTCAACCTTCTCAAAACTTGAATCTTCGGCGGCTAGCCAATCTTGCTTGATACCGTGGTAGTATACATCCCCTCCATAATTCCACGGTATGGTTTTATCTGACGAATACGGGACTGGTCCAGGCATTGTAATTATCAAAGGAGTTGCTTTTGGAACTGATGTAATTCTAACGGGTCTTTTGGTGGAGACCCTGGAAGAATTGGCGGAAATGGTAATGATAGAGACATCTTTAAAAGGAACAGGTGGAACATAAGTCTTTTCAAACAAAATTTCTTTGTTATCTATTAGGCGTTGAACGCCTGTTTTCAACAAAGGACAACTGGTTGGTGAGGACAAACAGAAATGATAGCCTTCATCACAGCCCGGGAACACACCGATATTCAACAAGTTCACTTTAATAGTCAAGAGTGGGGTCATAAGCTCATCAACTGAAGTAACAAACATATCTTCCTCAATGGTGTTGGTATTATGGTCATGTTTGGGCATAGGGGCAGAAATGACATTTGGCTTTTCGGGCGCATCGAATTCAATCTCTTTTGCTTCAATGAGATCTTGTATTTTGTTCTTTAGAGCCCAACAGTTATTAGTGTCATGGTCGGGACTTTCAAAGTGATATGCGCAACGGGCATTGGGATGATAGTGAGGAGAGGTTGTATTGGGGTTTTTCGGAGCTTCTTTTAAGGTCACCAAATTGGATCTTAGTAGATGCGATAATACCTGAGATAGGGTCATGTTGATTCTGGTGAACTGCCTGACCGGTCTTTCCATCCTCGGTTGATTTTTTCTTTGTTGATCAGGTCCAGGTTTAGGGATCATCACAGCCCCCACCATTGGTCGGTGCTCGGCCCTATCTTGATTTCTCTAAGGATAAATGGAAACCACTTCTCTCTTTCCAATAAATGACTTCCTTATAGCAGCAGAGGATGTATCTTTCTGAATCTTTCCACTCTTTATCCCGACTTCTACCCTTTCACCGGTCAATATCAGTTCAGTAAAACTCGCCGATGAACTCCCAATCAAGTGATTGAAGAAGGGACCAGACAAGGTGCCCAAGAACATGTCTACCAACTCTCTCTCAGATAGAGGAGTTAAACTCTTCCAGCTAAATCTCTCCAGTTTTGCGCATAGTCCTTGAAGCCTTCATTTGAGGCCATGGCCATACTCTGAAGTTGAGTATAGGTAGGTGCAAGGTCAGCATTGTATTGGTATTGTTTGTAGAAGGCTGCAGCAAGATCTTCCCAGTTGTGAATGTTAGCTCTTTCTAGTTGGTAAAACCAATCAAGTTGAGTTCCAGACAGACTGTCTTGGAAGAAGTGTACCCATAAGTCTTTGTCAGCGGTATGGGGTTGGATTTTCCTCACATAGGATCGGAGATGCATTTTTGGACATGAGACTCTGTCATACTTGGCGAACACATGTGCTTTAAATTTCGGAGGAATGACAATCCCCGACACTAACCCCAATTCCTCAAAGTCCAAGCCAGGCACTTTTTGGATTTCCATTGCACTCAATCGCTCTTCGAGATGTTTATACTTGTCATCAGCTGGAGGGTATTGTTCTTCATAATAGTCTTCTTCTTCCTCTTCCTCTCCTGATTCTGACGGGACAACTATTTCCTTGCCTTTCCCATCTTAATTGTCTCTCTCACCAGATGTCGTTGCAAAGTCTAAGGTCCTTCTTGTCTGCCCATGAAATCTTCTTCCCATGTTTAGGACTCCGGTCACCTTCTTTGTCTTCTTTTTCTTCTCCTCAGCCAGCAAAGTCTTCAACTCTTCTTGTCCTTTGGCTAGGGTCAAGAGCAACTGTTGAAACTGTGTATTCTGAGCTTGGAGGTCCTTCACTGTTTGCTCGAGATCTATCTTACTGAAATAAACAGTAGAGAGATGAGGAGACTTGTTGCAAAAGACCTGCTTATGTTATGATGAATGGTATATGCATATGTAATGATTTCAAGGATTTCAAAGATTCAAATTTGTTTTAGACAAAAAGGAAACACATGTTATATTAATAAGTTAAAGCTTGAGTACATCAATGCCTCTTGGGCTTATAAGGAAATACAAAAGATCTAAGATAAAAAGGTAGTGTGCATCCTCTTTGGCGCGATGTAAGCATTCAGAGTCTGCTCCTTATGAAGTAGTCTAGTGAGTTCCAAAACCTTCTTCTCGCTCGCATAGAATTGGGCTTCGAAGGTATCTCGCTCTCCCTTGAGTTGTATCCAATCCCTTTGTAGGTATTCAAGAGAGGTAGGCATGTCAGGATGTAGGATAGTGTATGGAACATCTTCTTCCATGACAGGCTTAATGATTACCGGGAGAATGGAGGGGTAAGGAATCATAAGATTCTGAGCACGAGTTCGTACCCATTTGAGGTAAGGCTCAAGAGGGATGGAATTTTTATGCCCCAAAGTCTTGCTATCCACCTTGTTTAACATCCTCCAAGCTCGGATAAATCTCTGGCGAAGACCTTGATCTTCGTTGTCGTAGTCAAATACCAAACCTTGAATCAACATCTCGTACGGGCCATCCCTTCGGGCGTAACCAAACTGTCTTAAAGCTAAGCATGGGTTGTAGGTGATACCTCCCCTAATGCCAAGTAAAGGGACATTAGGAAATTCTCCACAACGGTTGACAATGATAACATTCTCTTTGGATCGGGAGCACCAATGAATGTCTGAATGTTTGAGTGTCATCAACCTTTGTGACCACCTTGAACCTTGCTCATTTTTTAATACAGATTGGGGAAGATGAAAAATAAACCATCTTTCTAAGAGAGGGGTGCAACACATAAGGACACCTCTTTTCCTCATTGTGCGAGTGTGAAAAGAGTGTAGGATATCTCCTAGCAATGTAGGCATCGGGTTGCGGGATATGAAGATTTTAACGGTTTTGACATCTATGAGTTGGTCAGGATTTGGAAACAAAACCATCCCATAAATGAGGAGAGCCACAATTTCCTCAAAGGCTTGCAAGTCCAAGGAATTTCAACAATTTTGGGCTTTCTCAAATAGGAACTTTGCTAGGAATCCTTTGACACCACTCCTTGTTTCCCAATGAGTTATGATATCAGATGAGTACAAGTGTAGAGCTTGAGCAATCTCTTATGGCTTTGGGTCTCTTTCTGTACCGTTGAAAGGTAGTTGATTGAGAATGGGAATCCTCAAGAGTTGGGAGAATTCTTCCAAAGTTAGCACAAGTTGATAATCGAGAAATGTGAAGCAATGGTGTAAAGGATCAAAGAATTGAAAGAGCACCTTCATCATATCCTCATTTGTGTTGGAGATGACCAAGTTGAGTAGGCGACCATGTCTCTCGGTAAATGGAGAGTTTTCAGGAATCCTTGAAGCTAGCTCCTTGAGTTGTGGAGGGATCCTTACAAGATTGTCTTGAATAGTTTTCCTGCAAAGTGAATCCATATCCTACAAAACAAGAACAAAGATGAATCCCAAAATCCTTGAAATGGTTAGTGGATGTATATAATGTTCATGATGTTCATGATGTTCATGATGTTATGTACAAGTATGTATATACAAACAAAGCAAACAAGTCCTTAGGTTTAGGCTTGCATGGAGTCTCATAGGTAAGTACCCTCTTGAAGTTTAGTTGGCTCAAACCTGCCCTAACAATAGTAACCGGGTTCTAAGGAGCTCAATATCACTGATTCGTTTCCTTGGTCATTGTTTCAGCACAAGCCTCTTTAATGGTGACCAAAATATCCCAAGAAACCAAACCTCAATAAGTGTAGTATCGAGTATCTACCAACTTTGGACTGCACCAAAACCGGTCATCTCACTACATCCTAAAGGCCAATTTGGTCAAGTAAAGGTTCTAAAAGTTCATTAGTGCTTTATGACATCACTCAGCGGCCCCGTATTCTCTTTGATTAACTCAAAGGCTACCGGTACCCACAAATATGTTGCACTAACGTAGCTATTGTTTAGACCATGTCGGTATACCCCGCACAGTTTCCACAATGTATTGCTACTTACCTATAAGGTATCCCAAATCCGGGTAGAGGATTCAAACCCAAAAAAAGAACCATAATGTAAAGCAAACAAATCAGACAATGTAAGCAAGTAAATGTAATCTAGCCTTAAGGTAACCCAAATTTTAGAATTTTCCCCAGCAGAGTCGCCAGTTCTGTGATACGGTGGGAGAACTGACTTGGGTGTTTTGCGTTTAATCACAAATGTTACGGTTAGCAAGAGTCGCCACCGACTTTTCTTTTATCCAAAAGGAAAGGTGAAAAAGCACAGGAAAGACCTTTGAGATTATTTTTTGAGTTCGGGGGGTAGATTATGAAAAGGGAAGGTATTAGCACCCTTTTCATCCATGGTTATCCATGGGCTCTTAGTTACTTGCTAGATCACTTGCTTTTTGTTTAAAATTGTGCTTTGTGGTTTTTGAAAGTATTTTGTAAAGAGGTCATTGTTTAGGCAATCCTTGTAATGATTCTCGTTCGTAAGAATGTATACAAAGATGTTTGATCTTTTGAAAATGTTTTCAATTTTGTAAGATGTTTGAAGATGTATGTGATTGTTTTGAAAATAGCAAGGATGTTTGTTTTGAAATTGAGCAAGTAATTAGGAGCAATCTACCTACTCAAATGTCTTTCTTATTCATTTTCTTTTCCTTTGACATTGTTGTCTTACCATTGATTTGGTAAGCAACCTTATCTTTGGATGTAAACGGAACGGGCGTGGGTCATTGTATAACCATGATTAGCAATATTGCAAGGTATCTTAGCATTTTTCTTTAGGGGCTAAGATCATTTTGAAAGGCAACTTAGATAGCGTCATCGAGGGTCTATGATCTTGTATTTTTGTTTGTTTTTGGCTAAGATACCTTACATGCGTAATATGGTCATTTTGTATAAGGAAACCAAGTGGGATAACCCTATGGGTGCTTGTGTGCAAATGTGTTATTTTCATGCTTGACTTTGTCTTGAATTAGGGCTTGCTATTTATTGGTTTTAAGTCTTTCCATACAAACCCTAATTACTAGCAATTGTATATAAAGCGATAAATTACGGAATTTTAAAGTTACTACGCTATTAGAACATTTGTAGGAGAGGGGTATACAACCAAATTGTGAATGGGGATTGCAAGAATATAAACCTAATTAATCTATTACAACCAAATTGAATTTGTACAAGAATTGAAATAAATAATGTACAAGATGGATAAATATGCAAGAATGTAAATGTGAAGAAAATGAATTTTTTTTATTTGCATTTTTTAGAGAAAAAGGATTTGTTTTAACCTAATTAATTAAAATAAAATAATTAATTAAACCTAAATTTATTAAGAAAAGATTTTAAATAAAAAACCTAAATCTATTAATTGATTAAAAGAAAATATGTTTTGTAAGAAAAGTATTTTTGATATTTTTGTCTTGAAAATAATTATAGTGTTATAAAACATTTTTAACCTTTTTAATGTTAAAATAATATATTTAAATTGGTGTAAAAGAAAATAAATAAAAACCTATTATTTTAATTAAATTTACAAGATATTTAGTGAAATGGATAAAATATTTATTAAATAAAAAATAATTTTTATGAGAAAAAATGAATAAACTATGTCAAAATGAAAATCTAATATTTTTGTATTTTTTTATGATTTGTAATGTTAGAGAAAATATATTTAAAAATAAAAATGAAATAAATAAATATAAGTACAAATGGGCCAGGGGGTGCCAAAAGTCAGGATGGGAGTTAATTAGCAAAATCAAAAAAAGAGCCAGCCCAAAGGGCCCAGCGCCTGCCAAACAAAAAAAGGGTCAGAGTATGTAAAAATAACAAAATGGTCACGTTGGGGCTTGAACTCAGGACCATGGGGTGAACAGGCGCGCGCTTTACCACTGAGGTGGCTATACATCCGTTAACTTGTATGAAATGATAAATACATAACATAAAACGCGCCCTGACTATACTTCATCTTCAACCTCCATCCAAAGGATCTGTAACTTGCTCATTTCTCAACCATTTGCAAAAATGTAAACATGAAAATTGCTCCATTTTGTCACACGAATCCAACCATATAAATATCATAAACTATAATTCAAAGATGAATGAGAATTTTTAAAAGTACCAAATTCTGACCTAAATATTTCAGAAAGTTCAAACTCAAAATTCTCCTAGCACAATCAAAGTAAATGAAATCTATGGACATGTATAGCTTCAGGGCAATGATGTCTACATTTTATCTTCACAAATATAAGTCTAACAATACCTAAGTAATGAGATATAAGTTCAAGAAAAATACCTCAAAACTAGAAATCGTGAAATGGATTTGAGCTTGTTTCAGGCAGTGTTGATGATCAGGTTAGCTTCCTTTGACCTCTAGGAAGCTAATGCAATGGCTGGCTTGAGTTGAGGGTGGCTGGAATGGTCTGGAGAAGTCCAACTGTGATACTCTGTTTTTGGTTATGGAAGACAAGGAAATGGTGTTACAGAAGTGAAACAGGTACAAGGATGAGTTACTCTTGATGCAAGGAAGCTTTAGAAACTAAAATGCCAAGAAACGCGTGAGGAAAATGTGAGTTTGAGGTTCAAGGTCAGAAAATGTGCAACAAT
Organism: Vicia faba; assembly: GCA_948472305.1. Classification (NCBI taxonomy): domain Eukaryota; kingdom Viridiplantae; phylum Streptophyta; class Magnoliopsida; order Fabales; family Fabaceae; genus Vicia; species Vicia faba. The sequence continues at coordinate 84,013,905 of OX451739.1, read as the reverse complement.
GGAGTTTTTGGGCAATTTCTGAGTTGAGAGAGTTTCGGTGTATTTCAGGGTGTTTAAACTTGTGTTCTAGCTCACAAATAGTGACTCTATTTATAAGCAACGAGTTTGGGATGCTCTAGTTGATTAGAATTCAAATTTGCATCCTTAAGCTAAACATGTGATTTTTTGACAAAACAAGTTTCAAAGTCTTGTGTACTTGCTAAGATAGAATGGTTATGCTTTAAACAAGCTTGCTTATGAATTTGTGGATGGAGTGTGATTAGAGGGAACAAGTTAGAGGCTCAATGTGAACTTTATGCAAAAAGCTGGCTTTACAAGAATGGCAATGTTAACTTTGTGCCATTAATGGAAATGCAACTTGGATAATAGCTCAATTGCTTGGATCAAAGCCCTAACAGCTGTGTAAACATTTAATTATGGAGTGACAAACAAGTTTAAGGCCTGCAAAGCAAAGATTATGCAGCCTAGCATGGATTTGGTTCATGTGTTCATAAAAAATGGCTTGTAATTCAAGTGACAAAACCCTAACTTCATCTCTTCGATTCTCCCTACTCAAGAATGATCTCAAGGAGTTCTTGGAAATTTTGGAAATCTTGCAATGTTCTTTACAATCCATCTTTGAATTGCTTTTGAAGATTACCCTTAGAACTATGTGAAAAATTTCCATGAAGTTAGGTCAAAAAATCTTCCTAACTAGGGCAAAATTTCACTAAGTCTTTTTTAGTTCATGAGCATGTATTCATTAAATTATAACTTGAGATCCAAGCACTTTTGGAAGAAGTTGTGTGAGGAAAAGTTGTAGATTTCATGGAGATATACAACTTTTATGTTGGAAGTTTCCTTTGAATCATCTTTCATCATAATGAAAAAATTGCTCAAAGTTATGAAAAAATAAGAAATTTTTGACACTTTGAAAATTTTTTAAGTTTAGATATTTTGACTTTTCAAAATGAAATCTTGATTTCTTGATGAATAAGTTTCATATTTTGACATGTTTTGATGAATTGTAATCTTTGATACTTGATTTTGACCAAAAAGTCAGAGTTTAACTTTTCAGTGTACAGTTGACTTTTGACCAGTTGACTGAAAATTCATCTATCAATCAATTGATCTTGAGCAATGTTTTGAACCATGTCATTAGGTCAAAATGGTGCAATTGGAATCTTGGGATCATGCCTTAAACCAATTGATCATTTGCTAGGTCAAAAATCAGAAATTTCCCTTTTTCAGTCAAAACCCTAATTTTGACCATTTTACCCTTTTGGAGATTTGATCAAATTTCTTGAGGAATTGTGGTCCAAACTTGATAAAATGATACGTATGAGTCTAAAATGTTGACGTGGATAAAAAATTATGAAGTTTGACTGTAAATTGGCCATGGTTGACTTTTCCCCCAATACAATTGATTTTTAGGTTAACTGCTCAATTGACTGATCAAAAATGTGTTTCAAAGCTTGCAACTTGGCATGAGTAGTCTTGGGGGTCCATAATGATCCATGAAATTCATATGGGCCATTGGAAGTTCAAATATCCTTGTGCAAACTCAAATCCTAATTTTGGTCATCAGTGCATAAGGAGGTGTCTTGAGTTGATCAAACCCTAGTGCAGTCTTGATTCAAAGGAGATCTTGTGAGAAGATTCTTGATAAATGAGAGGGCAAATTTTGGGGTACAACACATACTAAGTATCCTTTTGAGCTTTCCTCACTCTAGCAGCAAGAGTCTTGGCTATGCACTCCTGGGCGGGATTCATGCTATTTGCAAAACAAACAAAAAGAAACGTAGTTAGAAAACAAGGAGTCAAAAAAGCGACAACTGCTTACAATTATTCAAAACATAAGTACTCAAATACTTGACGGGATCCTTGCTCCCGAGGAGCTCCTTGACAATTATAAGGTCCGACTTGTATACAGGTCCCCATTCTTGTCGATCACGAGCTGCCTCCCTGGCCCACTCGCTGGACGCGAGGGATCCAGGCCACGAAGACAGTCAAGACGAAGAAGCTCTCCAAGTCCTCGACTCCAAGCCCCCCTTACCTCCAAACGTAAGAACCCAATTCGCTTTCGAAGTGCTTCCTCGTCCACTGGAACAGGAACTTGTACACCTGTTTTACCACGGGGTCTCCTAGCTCATTCAGAAAGGGAGTACCATCCTCGTTATACGCCGGTACGGTCCTAAAGACGTTCAGCATCACCTTGCTCTAAAAAGGCTGCACCAATATATATTTGTCTTTGAAATGACGAACGAACTCCAGATAAGCTTTAAACAAATTCCTGTTGCCTTGCTTCAGGGAAACCCATCCCCATTTGTCGTCAACCCTGCTCCTCTGGAGGTGAAAGCAATAGAAAAACAAGGGGATGGTGGCCCTTAGCTTCAAGTAATTGCAAACTATCTCGAACGCTCTCTTGAATGTGATGTCGTTCGGGTGTAATTGGGAAAGAGCCACGCGTAAATGCCTTACTACGGCCACCTCAAAATCCGAGAAAGGGAGCCAAAGACCCATCTCTCAAAACACGATATCGTACATGGGAATCTGCCTCCTATCATATTTTGAGCAGATTATGGTCTCTTTTCCGGGAATGTATAGCAACCACTCCCCTTGGTTTCCTTCCTCACGAGAGTACACCTCAGTAAAAACATCATCCTGATGCTCAAAGAAATACGAGGGTCACTCCCAGGGATCGTTTGCGAACCAAGCCCGCGGATCCTCCTCATCCCGCGAGGGAAACAAGCAACATTTATCAACGGAGGCCATCTCCGCATCACCTGCCCCTGTTTGCTGTTCCAGTTGATTCAGTTCATCCCCGGAAATCTACATGATGCTCGAAGAGCTACTCGCCTCGTCCGAAGAACTACTTGAAGATCCAGAAGATTCGCTCGAGAGATTAACCCGGGCGTTGTCGGCCATAGTACCTGAAAAACAGAGGATAAAGATGAGTTCGACATCAGTTCCAGAATCACCCTTCAACCGCTAATCAAGTGAAAGGGCGCTGAGAAACGAGGATCATGTCCTCGATCAGAACCCTCACTAAGGGGCATAAACGGGCAAAAATTCGAGAAAGACCCTAGGCCCTAAAGGACCGTCTACGGGGCATCATAAAATGCCCAGGGAGGATCCACGGTGGCTCTGGCGATTCTAAACTACATAACCACCGCCTGCCACCAACATAATTGCGTCCTAACAGACATAATGCTAAACCCTAGCCGCATGCATTTCTAGGAAGAAAATTTGAATTACTGAAAGAAAATGAGGGTGAGAAACTGAAAACTTACCGGTTAAAGAAGAAGGAAGGCTGGAAGTAGCAGCAACGAGCAACAAATCTCAAGAAACGACGGTGGTCGACATCGAGCAATTACGAACAATTAAGAGAGAGAGCTAAAAACACTAAACTCCCTACTCCTCTCATTTTTATAGCTTGGACCATCCGTGCGTGCGAGACACGCGCTTGGGAAACCCTAGGGTCGTCAACATTACACCCTAGCCCCTAGGACATCATTGCGCCGCTTCACCAGCACGTTACCCGTAACATGCTACCTCTTCAAGTTCAAGACTCCTAACGACCAACTCCTCATCTCCCTGTGAGAAAGGCGCAGCGGGAGACACTCATTCTCCCCATAAGACAAGCCTTGTTCCACGAGCAGGTGTTAAATTCATCACTCATGTGTCCGGAAGAAACGACTTGAGGGGGCTACTGTTCTGGACTAGTCCGACAGCCAGAATGGGCCCAGCCTAGCCCTTTCTTTCGGTACGGCCCGCACGTCCATGACCCAAACCGCCCCGCTCTCAATCGGGCAATATCAACCATTTGCCCTCCCTAGATGGCACTGACCTAAGGTGATCAACAAGCATCTCTCAGTCTGCCCAACGTCAAGTGGTGCAAGCAACCAGGAATCGACCAGACCGCTGCCCGTAACTTGCCTCCTCCTCGGAATCAACGGCTAATTACGGTGTCCGGTTTGGCCAACTTCTGGCAGTTACATATTTTTGCGGACCGCTTATCCATGCGCAAAAACAGGAACCAATGGCCATGCGTCAGGGGCATTATATAAACCCTCGCATTTGTGAGGGCCAGGTATCGAATATTTACTATTCACCATCAATACCTTAACACTTTGCTTGTATCTCCTTGTTCCCACTCTTACTTGATCGTCAGAGTGTCTTGCATGTACAACCCCCTTTTTTCCTCCTCGACATCACAGCCCGACTACAGATCATCATCCGGCCACCTTGCAGGTTCTGATCAACCGATAAGATTAATATATATATATATATATATATATATATATATATATATATATATATATATATATATATATATATATATATATATATATATATATATATATATATATAATTTTAAATATTTAATAGATATTTAATAAATAATAAATTGTGATTGAAATATATAAAGTTTTTGTTGACTATTATTTGGACGGATATAATAGGATGGAAATATATAAAGTTTTTAAAATTGTAATGTTTTACTTATAAAATGATTGGACGAATATTATGACAAACAAAAGCAACTAGCACAATAGCAAAGACAAGCCTTTAAAAGTGTTACATACCAAAAGGGTATTATTGGGTTTGACATTTTCAGGAAAGTTTTTGTGATTATTCATATTTTAACATGAAAAAAATCAAGGTGGAATTAAAAGAATAAACAAATAAAAAAGTTCAACTTGTTCATCCATGTCATTAAAAAATAAATAAAAAATAAAAAATAAAAAACAAATATGCCACATCAAAGATTTTAGTGATTGAATTTCAAGAGACGTTAAAATAATGGAATATTCAAATGGTAAGGACTTAATCTAATTTCTTTATAGTGGGATTTTTCAAAACTCGCCTATATGACAGGGGACAAAATACCTATTAATCCAAAAATAAATAAAAAAGAAAAGGCGCACCTTAACATTAAATGAATAAAATATTTGAGAATGTTGAGGTTAGAACCCATGAAAGCTTGGTTGTATCACCACGGTGAGGTTATCAACCATTTTTATATCCTAACAATTGTTAATTAAAAAAATGTTAGCCCCTAAGTTTAGAGATGTCACCACGGTGTTTAGAAGAACCGTGGTGACTTGGGTGTTATTGTATGCACGTTTTGTAGTAGTGAAAGGTTTCTTTGGTACGAGACTGACGAGTCCTATTTGACTGAGACGTCATCCATGCCCATATAGAAGATAATGTGGAAGGCTCTAGGACATTGGATCCCTTTGCAGTACATTGCATCTAGAGGAAACTAGGATTATAATGAGATAATGGCTAATATTTTTTAAGCAGGGAAAACTTGTGAGTTGGGACGAAATGAACGTTTTATCCATTTCAAAAGATCTGGTTTTACCATCCAAACCTAAATTTGGATACCTTTCTTAATTACAACGTTACTCCTATTAGCCACACCTCCTCTGTAATCTTGCAAAACACACAACTAATTTGGTACATTATAAAAGGCAAGCAAGTTGATATAAAAAGGACGATCTCCAACAAAATATGGGAGTTTTTAGATTCATCAAACATACATGTCCTTAACTTTCTCATATTGATCATGGGATTTTGCATAACTTTGGTGTAAACACTTTGTCAAAACTTGATAATTTCTTTGTCGCACGGTATTGGTCTGATCGCAGAGAGAGCATGTATCCACCACCACCATAACCTTCTATTGCACCAACTGAGCCCCAACATGGAGCAACAAATTTTGATGGCATGAATTTTACTATGAAAGCTTATTTTTCTTATGGTTAGGATGTCACTGAGGCATACCATAGAGGTACGCTATCTATTAATGAATTATTAAACAATTTGTAGTTGAGGATTCAGGAACCACTAGCTCCATATGAGCTGATACCTACTCAAAACAAATTCATCAGCTACTTGAAATGGCCTACTAATAAGTCATTATACTGTGAGTGGGAAAGTGGTAATGCAAGTGTGAGTGGAACAACAGAGAAAACATGCACAAGCTGAAGATGATAAAGAAGATGGAATTAAATAAGAAGATTATGAGGAGATGGCTAATGAAAGTGATAACTAGACTGGTATTTCAATTTGCTACATTATTGTGAAATTTTTATCCTTTTATCATTTTAATTTTATTATTTGTTTAAAATGTTTATGGTTTTTGTTTGTTATATAATATGTTTACTAAAAAATATATGCACAATAAATTTTGGTGTGTTGGCGTTTTGTACTAAGTGCATGATCACACTCAAGTTTCCAACATATTATGAATATTTTGACGATAAATTCCTTTCTCCTTTGAATATCGACGAGTATGTGATAATAAAGTTGAATAATAAAAAATATGTACATATCGTAGTAGACAGTCTGTGGGTCGAGCCACATAGTGCAGTGCACTAGGCACATTTTGCTACAAAAGGGGGGGCTAAACGAGAAATCCATGAGGACCACTCCTTGTTTATTTCATGAGGACAATCTAATCTTTTCTCCAAGGGGTGCAATACATGAGATAATCTGAAGCATATACATGTGAAATTGTAATGTTTTCATGATTTATACTGGTTGATTTTTTGAAAATTTGTTTTAGCCGAAATGCATGGAATCACAAAAGTCAGGTTAATGAAAAATCTCAAGAAAAATGACATGAAAATGTTTTTATTATTTCAAAATGCTTCATTCATGATCAACATTTGGCTATTTGTGAAATACAGTATGACTATAAATTAGTTGCTTACATAAAATTTGATTTCACTATTGTCTAATGAAAACATGTCCGTGTGAGCTAAAATTTTAAGCCTGCCAAAGTGAGATGTGTGCAACATCATATTTTACTTAAATAATGAGAGTGGAAATGAATGTTAAGTATGTGTATTTTGCATCAGTCTTGCTATTACCTAAATGGTTTGAAGTCATGAATATGATCAATGAATTATTTGATTTTTAGTGAAAACTACTTGACCAAAAAGCCTACCTAAGGAGATTGTGATCATTTGACAACCCCCTTGAGCCTAAAATTATTAGTTTTTCTTTAAATGTTACAACCTTTATCATATTTTAAAAAAACAATGTCCACTACCTTGTCTTAAGTAATGGTGAAAAGAAAAAGAAAAAGAAATTTTCATTTGACAACAAAACAAAAGGAAAAATCAAATGTCAAAATCATACAAAAGAAAATATCACCAAAAGAACAAGGTTGCAAAGGAGTTGTATTAAAAGAAAGAGACGTTTTGAAAAATAATGATTAATCTAAGGAAATTTTGATCTCTTATATTTATACTTTTGAATCCAAAGAAAAACTAATGTTTTTTTAAGCCCAGTCACCTTACAAACAAAAGAAAGATCTTAGTTATCTATGAATGATAATGTATCTTGTGATATTACTTAGATAAAATGTAAAATATTTCTATAGTTCATGCATAATCTAATTATGAGGGAAACACTAATCATTGAAAGATACTCAGTAGATCATGATTGTGGCGAGCAATTAGCTGTTGATCTAGACATGTTTTGAAATCTCACTTTAGTCAAGCAAGTAGTTTATCTTCATGCTATTATGGTTTGTGGATATTTATGATGTTGATCACAAATTTGCATTAGAAAGAATATCATTTCCTTCAAATGCTTTTAAAAAATCTTTTACATAGTCACTTAACCTTATCATGAAACATGCATTGCAAAACTTTTGAACCATCTAAGGGGATTTTGGTTGAGGATAAAAAAAGATAAGTTGGAGAGAGTTGATAGGTGTCAAAATTACGTAAAATATGTAAGCACTTATCGACTTATTTTACAAGCAAACAATACAAAAAAATCCAATTTATTTATGAAAAATGTTACTTGTGTGGACTTTTTTCTAGCATATTTATCAAAAACGGGTGAAAAGGATTGGAAATTCACCAAGCAACACACAAGGATCTTCCGAAGACCAAATTTCTACAAGCAAAACTCACTAGACCACATTCAGGGGCATGTATAGAAAAGGAGTAGGTTCACCTTGGTCTCAATAGGATAAAATGAGAGGGGGATTAAATGTGAAAGTGTTGCTCGCAGTGACACTTGCAAATGGCTCTCTGAATTTGTCTTTTCGAGATTACCCGTACAACTACGATGAGTAAGTGTAGCTAGAAATCTTTTTGTTGGGGGGAGGGGTAGATGTAGTCATTATATACTCATCTTTCATTCGGTCATGGTGTTTTATGTAATTTTACTTATTCTAATATTGATGATTCTTCGTTCTTAATGTTTATTTTGGATTAATTCTCTAAAATATTTTTTCATGGTACGGCTTGACATATGAATGATATTGGTTGTTCTTAGATCCAAGTCTCCATCTAATTGATGTTAATGCCTAGACATTGTGTTAGGTTTAATATCCACAAAATACTGAGAATTGATAATTCATGTTTGTATATCATTGTTGGAACTTAATATTGTTGTATTTAATAGTGTGAGACACCGTCTATTAATTAAGTAATAAAATGATCTCATTATTGAGTCAAAATTCCTATATGGTAAGAGCAAGAAGAGACAATATTAATAGTTGAGTAGAAGAGACTATTATTGACCAATGATTATGCATGAGTAAAATAATAACAAAATTTATTCCTAACAAATTTTCTTATTATTAACATCAAAATCTCAATTTATTTTCTCTCATTTATTTTTTCACAACCAAACAACTTTAAACCCTTACTTAAAATCATAAAAAAAAATGTTGAATAATTCTTTAAAACACAACTAATCTCTGAGATATTATAATATTGCACTTACTTACAGCAGAATTACACAACAAACTACTCTACATTATAAGTTTTGATTTTATAATACACCACGATGTTATAAATGTGATCCATTTAAAGATGTTTTACCTGACAATAATAATAAACTTTGAACACTAATTCTGATTTGTATAGAACTAAGTGTAGACCTAATATCTAGGATTGATGATAAGTGGTACTATGATTATCTTATAAATATGTTAAATTTTCTTTAGCGTTATAAGTGAAATATGTTTAATTGAATTTTGCCTCATTGAGAACCTCAAAAATATACGATAAGATAATACTTCTGTATTTTAAAATGAGTATTATTTTAATAAATTAAATTTATTTTAAAATAAATATTATTTTCACTTTTCAATACATAAATGATTATTCTTTTTTCAATTGTATTATTTAATTATTATATTTTACACTATTTTTAATATATTTATAGAATTAATTTAATAAAGTATAATATCTTATAATAATATTATTATATTCTTTAATCTGGGTGTAAAAACTTTAAACCACAATTATTTTAAAATGAAATAAATAATAAACATAATCTAATACTTCAATCATTCAAAGAATTGATTATCATCACTTAAAAAAAGTTCTAATATGGATTATGATGGCTATAAATTATTTTTACCAAATATATCATGATTGAATTTGATAGAATCTTGTTGAATCACGCGTAAAGCTTGTTGTTGGAGAAGAGCAAGATCATGTTTTACAACATTGGAGGCTATATGAGAGTTACTCGTTTTAAAAATATTATTTAATAATTGAATGATAGTAATGAAGTGTTACATGATGGTTGAAGTGAGAGTCATATATAATATTTTATAAAATTTTATTGGTTGTTGTGATTGTTTAGATTATTATTTCACTTTAATAATTTGAAGTCAATTATTTTATAATAAATTAATTTTTTATTATTTTTTATTTTTACTAAAATTCATTATTTTTTTGTCTATAAATAAATATTTGATTCATTTGATTTGAAAATAAAAAAAATGACTTTATTACACAAAAAAACATTAAAGAAAATAAAAATATAAAATAAAAATGGTAGAATAAAATATTAAATTTTATTAAATAAAATTATTATAATGAATAAAAATTGAATGAATATTGAATTATTAAATAGAAGAGAAAAAAATAATGTGAAATATAAAAAATAAAAGTGTTGAATCTATGAAGCATTTTTCATAATTTTAGAGTTGATTGAATACACAAGAGTATCTTAAAATCTTAATCTAGTATAAATTAAAGGTTATAGAAAAAAATGATAAACATGTTTAACGAAATAAATAAAACATGTGAGCTATGTGCCCACGTGAGAAGGAGAAAAATTACAAAGAAAGCCAATACATATTTTAATTCATATGATTTCATGGCTATATTCAATACCACTCAAAATGATAAAACAACAGCCTCAAATTTTCCTACAACACATTCTCTCTTTCTCTCTCTCCAATATCTTTGAAAAACCATTGCATTCAGCATTCAAAATCAATGGCTTTTCTTCTATGTAATCTCACTCTTTCTCTCTTACCGCAATCCAAATCAAGAATCAGAGACAAACCCTTTCACCAAACTCTTTCATCTTCAAAACCCATTTCTCAATGCTCTTTATTCTTCCCTTCTTCTCTTTCACTTCAAACTTCCACTGCACAGGTTGCTCAGGTTAATACACCATTAGCTACTCAAGATAAACAGAATCAGCATCAGAAGGATGATTTTTATCTCAATCTTGGTCTTGCTGTTAGGACCCTTCGTGAGGATATGCCCTTGATCTTTGTTAAAGACCTTAACTATGACATTTATAGGTAATTTTCTCATATCTTTTGGATGTCAATATATGTTTTTTAATTGAAATTATCTTGTTTCTGGGTGAAAAAAATTGGATATTTTTTCAAACAAGAAAAATCATGAAATTTATAGGTAATTTTCTCATCTGGGTGTTTAAAGTTTCATCTTTTGGAAGTGAATATATGGTTTTTAATTGGAATTAAGTTGTTTCTGTGTGAAAATTAGGGTTTTTATTCTGTGTAAAAAATTTGAATTTTTAACGTTGTGTTTGGTTATTTTTCAGGGATGATGTAACATTCCTGGACCCTTTGAACACATTTACTGGTATTGAGAAGTACAAATTGATCTTCTGGGCATTAAGGTTTCATGGTAGAATTCTGTTTCGTGAGATTGGTTTGGATGTATACAGAATCTGGCAGCCTTCAGAGAATGTGATATTGATCAGGTGGAACTTGAGGGGTGTGCCTAGGGTTCCATGGGAAGCTAAAGGTGAATTTCAGGGTACTTCGCGGTATAAATTGGATAGAAATGGGAAAATATATGAACACAAAGTTGATAATTTGGCATTCAATTTTCCACAGAAGATGATGAAGCCGGTTTCTGTTTTGGATTTAGTTACTGCTTGCCCTGCAAGTCCAAATCCAACATTTTTCTGGGGTCCTTTGGATTCCAACTCTTGCTCATGGATAGAGTTTTATCAAGCAGTTAAGAATACATTGGATCAAGAAAGACAATTGCTACAAGATGGTTTAGCTACATGTTCATAGTGGCCTGTAAGTGAACTGTTTTCGTTTTCGTTGACAATGTATAGTATACAATTGTAATAGGTCAGATGTAATGAATTTGGTCAATAGCATGAAATGTTTCTCTCAATAGACAAGAGTGTATATAGATAGGGATGGATGAAGAAGAGGTTCAAGTTGTTCATTCTATATGCTATTCAGATAGAGATGAAGAAAATTCGTATGTTTGGTATGTTTATACAGATGAGGTAGAATTATATGTTTCTCTTACAAAAGAATTGAATATAGTCTTTTGTTTCTCTTATATAATTGTTGAACTATAAGATTGGCACTTTTTAAACATATCAGTTATTTTGCCTTCTTTCATACATCTTCTATACAACAGGTCTCACTTATATATGAAAACCATCTTAATATTGGTTTCCATTTTTCTTGGACTAGTGTTGGTCATATACAAAAATCTTGTTGACATGTTTTTCTTTTCATTGGCAAATATATATACGACGAAGCACGAGCACAGCTTGTTTTAGTTGTGTCCTGTGGTTGCACCTGAATGACATATTCTAGACAGCTCATTTAGGTGTCCATTTGTTTGCGCTCTTGTCTATGTCTATGTTTGTGTTAACGCTACACTGATCTTATATGCTACGATGGTATCGACATTTTGCATTATACTGTGTCTTTTGAATGTTTATCTCTTGTTAGATTTTAGTGTCTAAAAGGGATTGATGTTGTTTTCAAGTTTCTTGTCCCTTACTACACTTTTTCCTCGGTTTCATGGTAGTTTCTTTAAGTATTGCTTTGAAAATTCAAAGGTTGATAAAATGACATGTAGATAAGTCTTCTTTTCCAATTCCTTTTGGGGGTTAGGTTACATGGAATTTATTAAGAAAGATCTTTATGATTTGAATGCTAATGGCAGACTATTTCAACCACCAAATCTAAATGTCAAAGTAGCACTTCTATCATGTATGAACACCTCCCAAGATATAAGGATATAGTAAGGTTAATTTTCCAAATAATTTTTCAGTCATATAACATCTATGTACCCAAAAGTATATTTTTTACCTAAGCAGTTGAATTTGCTAACGTGTGATGCCTATAACTATTATTTCTTGATAAATGATATTTTGATTACTGATTTGATAAATGAATTAGCATTTATTGCTTCTTTTTACAGCCATTATATAAATATATGGTTTTCTTCCACAAACATAACTCACAAGCTACAGTCTCTAAAATGTAAAACTTTAGATACTTTTATTTTTCCTCATTGCTTTCTTCTACCTTGACATCCAACATCAATGATGCAGGGACTACTTTGCTTCGATCAAAATGTTAGTTGTTTTTCTATGTAAAGGTCAAATAATATATTTAGCAAGAGTTGCCATTTGTTAGAAAATATACAACTATTAGAGTGCCAACCAATCTTCCTGATGAATATGAAGTGTCTTTGAAATAGTATGGTTAAGATGCTACCTTATCTCATGGAGTTTGATGTTGTTCCTTCTTGTATGGAAGATTTTCCTCGAAGATGAATATGGTCATGTATTAGTAGTCTTGGGTCTGAAGATCTTTCATGTCCGGTTGTTTCGGCTAAATAGTGGGGTGGTACTTTCAAACACTCTGACACTCAAGTTAGTGATTGTTTAATATGAGAGGCATAAATTTTAGGGAATTTTTGTGTGTACCTTAACTTGATGTTTGTGGTCCCTTATATATGTGTTCTACTAGGGTTTTAAGAGACATATAACCTTTGCTCCAATCACCGCCATCCAAGAAGACAAATGTTAGAATATAATTTGTTTTGTTATATAACGGTCTTGCTTCAATCTTATTTTTTGGATCATGTTTTTTTTAAGGGAGGTTCCATGCTTATTCCCCTAGATCCTAGAACATTCTTTTGGATAGCCTCTATAGGAATGAAATTTCGTCTTCTGACGTCATTGGCCTTACGTCATTAACGAATACCACTATAAATATCTTTGCTTTATTGGACTTCTTCCATTCTTGGGATGAGATGCAGGCTAGGATTGGGTAGGAACAAAATTACTCGAGCATACTCCTTCGTAATCAGGGTATGACTTGCGATTTTATATCATCCTTGCGTACTTTTTTAGGGGTTAGAGTTTTCTAGTTCTCATTGATCCTTAACTGGACCCTTTTTCTCTTCTTGACCTGTGGCATGGGCCCAACTTCATTTTACTGCGTTGCATTTCAATTTTAAATACTGCATAAACCTTCGACTTGTATTTTTTGTTTTGGTTGAACTGTATTGAAAAGACGCAAATTGATCTGGGCTACTTGTCTACTTTTGTCATTTTTGATGACGTATCTTGATCATTTCCCTATTGTTCTTAGGCATGGGGCACCGTTTTCCCTAGGTTCTAGGCCTAATTATCGCGACGTTGGAAAATGAAGATACCAAGGCCTCTCTTATGCTATTTATATTTGCAAATATACAGTGTCATATAGTAGTAACTGATGTAAAAGTAAAAGTATTGATCTCTCAGAGATTGACTTAACATAAATTATTATCGTAAAATTTTGTGAATAGTTTTGAGCAAAAGATAATAATCATGATTGGTTGTCATAGATTCAGGTAGAGCAATTATTAATAAGAGTGAAGAAGTTAAATCAATAGTGAGAGTCATATTGGAAAATGATCAATTTAATGAGTTTCATATTTTGTGTATGAATGATGAAATTTGTCGTGACAAATGAGGAACAAAGTGATCTAGTGGTGTATGTCTACAACTTCAAAGCATATTAATTAAGTTAGGGGAACAAATATCTAGGTTTCACAATAACATTAAAGCATGTCTTGTATAACTTCTTATTTCACCTATGGTTGTAGTCCTTTATATCTAAAGAGACTAATTTAGTAAATATGTATTTCCTATTATTTTCTACCATATTCACCACGAGTCTTACTAGTTAACAGACCCCTCAATCATTAATAAGCTTTTATGGTGATTAGACAAAGAAACAAATGTATAGTATTGTCTCACATGATTAAATACATCACTTAAATTATACCATCTAACACAAAATACTATTTTTTATTTAACTTCACATTTCTCAACATAAAGAGTTTAGTTCATGGTGAGAAAAAGAAATACAACAACCAAGTTCTCAAAGTGAACATTTCTAAACACTAATGAAAAGAAAATAAAAACTTAAGTTTAATACTTCTACATCTTGCAATATTTAATCGGCAAGAGGTGAGTTTTGTCACGCCTGGAAGCTCAACACTTCTTCAAGAAAGAAAAAATGAGAGGTTCTCCTCACTTCTAGTTCAGACTTCTTCTTTTCAAAACGAGATATGTTTTTCTAAGTTATTTCTCAAGTATCTCAACTTCTAAACCCCCCTCTCATTTCTTTAAGGTGGTCATTTTATATCCTCCTAGCTTGTAGGGCTTACTTTAGTCATTGGATCGTGGGCCTTGCGATTATCCATTAATTTGACCCATGGAAATTAACATATTTCACATTTCTTATCCTCTCGTACTAGTACTAGGTAGTAGATAACATGTGAAGGGGACAACACGTCTAGTAACATACCTGTTGCACAAGCAGACAAGCAACATGTTCATTTCATCAATAGAAAACTTTTGCAGGTTTTTTCACATAGTGTTTATCCTTATTCATTCAGTTGTCCAACTCAACTAGTGCTTCCATCTTCAAGATCGTGCCATGTTTGCCCTAGTGTTGAGATCCTTCACTCCTTACAACATCTTCTGTCTCTCAAGCCTATTGGGAAGTGATTTTGCATTGAATCTCTTCCTGTCGTGATTGAACTTGACTTGCTTAACATTTTTCCTGTCTTGAAAATAATATTCAACTTTATGTACCCCTTTACCTGCACTCTTTCGCCCAAGATTCCTACCAAAGATCCTTGGAAAGGCTTAAGATCCTCCAATCCTAGGCAAAGTCTCTATAATGTATCCTAGTAGAGGATATCCACGAAGCTCCCCATAATCGATCAAACTCTATTGATTTCCCATTCGTCACATCGAGCGATAATCACCATGGGGTCGTCCTTGTGAGGGTGAATGGTGATTGCGTCTTCCTCAAAAAAGTTTATCTTGCCCCCTGAACTTATGGTGCTGCCTCTCTAGTGACTAGCTAGGGATTGTCAACAATCAGAACTTGGAGGGCATTTATTTTGCGGGCAGGTCTAATTTCTCCACCACCGGTGAATCCTCTTGCGATGATGTTGAGCATGTGGCATACGACCATGTCGCCCTCCTTCGAACTTGGATCCCTTCGCAGGATGTTTCGGGGGCTTTTGTGGGCTTCATGCCCTTGGCAGCTAGACCATTATGTCTCTTTACTGGGGGTGTGTCTGACATATTTCTTCAAATGTCTTTCTTGTATAAGGTGTGCAATCTGCTTCTTGAGTTGTGGGCAGTCTTCAGTGTGATGACCCATGACTTTATGGAACTTGCATCAACTATTAGGATTTGGTCCTATGACGTCCACCTTCGGTGTTGGTGGTTGGGGATAATGTGCATGTAAATGACTTAGCGTCATATTTGCTCTTGGAGAGTGTTCAGAGGCGTGAAGCTTTTTGCAGGCTTTTCACTTTGTTTGAAGGCAGTTGTGTCTCTAATAGGTGATGCATAATGGTTCCTTCTCAAGGCGCCAATTCCAGAGGTGTGATCTTTTGCATTACAAACCTTTATCTCACCATTAATTTCCTCGTCTTTGATGTAGAATTACGCCCACACCACTACCGCAGCGAACATCGTCGATGATCTCTGGGCGAGGGATTCATTGAAGTGTCTGGCTCTAAGACCGTTGTGGAATAGTTTGATAAAATGTAATTTAGGTGGGTATGTATTTTTGTATCGCCTCCACAAGGATTAGTGTGATATCATTGTCGTTTCACTTTTAACACGATTTTAAAGAAATGTTTATAAGGGTTTTAATTGTGAAAAGTATCGATTGCATTAAAAACATGTAACAACAGTAAAAGATAAAGAAATTAGTGGGTAAAGAAACATGCCAGGATTCGATTTCGTTAACCTATTTCATATGTATTCAACTAATCTCGCATGTGAACATAGTTATTAATCTCTATAATCGCGTATCACTCATTAACACCGCCCATGTCTAACCGGTGTTGTGGGCTTTACCGTATTGTTCAGTCGATGATTTCTCAACCTATTAAGCAATACAATAACATTAAGACTTGATACAAGTGAATATCAAACTCCAAATCTATGTCTAGAATTTGGTCTTTGATAGATGATAATCTTAAGTCAATACTTGAAAGATATTTCTCAATAATGATTCAAACCATAAATATAACATGAAAACAAAGATAATCATTTATATTAATTCATAACTAGTTCACATAACAAAGATCAAAATAAATACATACAAGTACGGTTAATTACATCTAATCTGGACACAAAGGGTTTAGCTACATATCATCATGGTAGCATGCTTCACAAGAAATGAAAGGAGATGAATAAGCATCCAAGTTGAATGATCAACCAAGGTTACGTATTCAGCTCCGATTAAATGATTTTGAGTTTTTGGTGTACTTTGTTCTCTCCAAATTAGTTTCTAGGGCATAAATGATATATAGAACTAGTATAACCCCTAAAAATCTGTTTATGTTCCTACTATAGAATTTGTATTTTTCTATTCTCTCCTGACGAGCTAAAGGCTTGCCCGATGAACTTCCCTTTTTGACAAAGTTCTGCTAGCGCACAAGCCTTAAACCGCCCCTGAGAAAATATCATGCCTCTCTTGGTGACCAAAGTCTCTCCTGACGAACTATCTGCTTCAAACCTTGCCAGACGACCATGCTACTTTTTGCCACTGGATAGTTTTTGTATTGCCTTTCTCCTCGCTCGCCTTGGCCTCATTGGGATAGCTCGCTCCTTGCTCTCCCCTTGCTCGCCCGATGAACTTGCTCAAATTCCTCTTCTTTGCTTTGTGTCTTCTTCTTTGGTTTGTGTCTTTTTCATTGGTTTGTTGCAAGGATTTTCTGCGCACTTAACACAAATAAAAGACACCACAACTAAATACACTTAAGGTTACATTCTAGTAAACATGTGGATTTCGTTGATCGAAAACATTAAATGGAGCTTAAAATGCCAAAATTTCATATGAAATTATAGTCATAATTGGCACTTATCAAACTCTCCCCAACTTAAATCTTTGTTTATCCTAATCAAAATTTAAACTCTTTCAAAACAAGAAGAACTTCCAAGCTTTAAAATCAACAAGAGAAAAATGTATTGTTCAAATTTAACGAATGTACGTGTACAAGTAATGCTCAATAACTTTCTAGAATCTAAACATGATTATGAATTGAGTTCTAAAAACAAATATCATGCTATACGTTCTCAAGAAACAACATCTTCATACTTGAATCACCCTAACTCCGTCTTCATAAAATGGATGAAGAGTTTTTTGAATAAATCCACACAGGACAATCACTCACAACTAATAACCTCGTTAATATCTTGATCATTTGAACAATCACTTTGAAAGCATCGAAGCAAATATCATTAAGGGCTTTTCACGATTATAGATTGGTTGGATTTCACAACAAAGGGTCATTTATGAGGTTTTTAAAATAAAATTGGTTTAAAACCATGAAGAACATTTCAAGTTGATATATAATATATTCTTGTTCTTTTCTCATTTTCTTTTTCACCCTTCAATTTCTTTTGAAATACAATGCAATCTTTTTCTTTCTTCTAGATTTTCTTTATTTTTATTGGTTCTCTCTCTTTTTTTCTCTTACAAATATGTATTGTTCCACCATTTTTCTTTTTCTTTTCTAAAAAAATAACTTCTCTCCAACTTTAAACATTTTTCCTTTTCCTTTTCAAGAACATGTTTTTTATTTATTTTTGGTGTTTTCAACAAAATTGGATTATGTGTTTACTATCAAGAAATTTGGAATGAATCAATGATAAAATTTTTTGGTGGTAAACAACAAATTCACCCAATGATATATTTAATTATTTGTTAGATTTTACAATTGATTCATTCATGACTTTTATGGTTCAAAGGGGTTCACAAATATTCACTCCCTCACAAAGTGAAATGAAGTCATTTTTGATTTGGTGGTATTTCTCATCATAAAAAAATGCTTTGATCCTTTTCGTGTTTTCACAAATTCACAATAATTACAATATTTAACATGAATCAACTGAGTTAAAACAAGAGTTACTAGTCATCCTTAACAATTTAGTGAACAATGGAAAGTTTACTCACAATTTCTGATTTAGACCTAAGTGATTCAAGCCTTTGAAACAAGTTTTTACAAAATAATGCATGAAATGATTTTGCATATCATGCATTAAAATTTCTATAATCACCACTACATTTTTGTGATTGGCTAAGAAACTTGATTGATTCTTCCTTTACTTATTTAAGCAAGTTAGAACTAATCACAAAGACAAACTCAAATGTTCTTTGTTAAAAAAAATTAAACACAATACTACACTTATTAAATATTTAATCAACAACTTATAATTAACTAAACATTCAAAGTTTACGGTGTAAACACTGACAAAAAGTACTCCAACACAAAGCCAAAATTATTAATATGAATCTCCAAAATAATGCAAAATACAACTAAAATATAAACATAAAAAATATCAAGAAGTAATGACCGAAAAGCTTAAAAAAATCTTCACTTTGTAATGGTAAGCTTTCTATCATTTCCGCCTACTACTAACTCTCCATGTCATCATCTAAACTAGAATCACCAACACCTTCCTCCTCATGGCCAGCTACCTCTTCCAAAAAAAATGGCACGTCTTCAAGCCAATCACAATGCTCCCAGAACTCTTCTTGAGTAGCAAGAGGGCAATCAACATGCGGCTCCCTAATCTGAAGCTATAACTGATGCATGGAATCATGCATAAACATGAAAGCTCTTTTGTTAGCCTCCAGCATGTCCCAAGTGTAAGTGCAGACCGCTTTTTGCCTCGAATTCAATCATCAAAATTCATATTTGTTTATCTTGAAGGAGCGAAAGTTTCACACGTGTTCTTCTTTGTCTTCCTTGCACAGTTCCTGGCAACATAAATATCATCAATAATATCTGAAATAGTTTTGTGCACATGAGTAGGAATGCGAACCCAACCATGAGCATAAATAGCCATGATAAGAGTATAGAAAGCTAAGGGACAATTTGCTTTGGCCCCAGGTTGATGGCCACTTTCAGCTATCAATTTAGATTCATTTGCAATGATTCTGGCCACATCCACCTTTTTGTCTTCCAAGATGAAGTGCAAGAGGAAAGGTGTATCGATAGGAGCAGTTGAGCGGTGCATTTTGGGATTAATGTTGTGCAGGATCAAAAGGAGGATAATTTATGCAGTTGGCCTCTTGTCTTTCCTTAAGTACCTTACTGCAATTCTAGAAGAATTTAACTGAACAATACGCCCCTCTAGTAAGATGAAGCTGGAAATCTACTCAATGTTCCTTTTATAATTGATTTGGCGAGTAAGTTAATCAAGCTCCCTAATTTCCAAGGAAAGAGGTTCACCTAAAACCTCATTGACTTTCTCTCGATCGAAACTCAAAGGTTTCCGTCGCACAAATGTGGTGAAAGGGATGGGCTCTCCTTCAGCCATAAGGGTGTTTGCATAGAATTCCCTTACAATATCATAGTTAATACTGCTCGGTGGATCGATTAGATCTCCCCACTTATTTGATTAAAATATTTGGGTCAGTTTCTTGTAAGTTTCTTTTTGGTTGATGTTGAATTTCCTTTCCGACAATATCTTTCTACTTTCCAATTCATTGAACCCATCTTCTTGTTCAGCACCGAGGAAACGGTTACATCAAACTGCTGTGGTTGACGAGAGGTGTTGCCTCCTGTATTTTACTTCTTTGAAGTGGCGAATATCTTTGGATCTATAACTACAAAACACAACAAAAACAACCAGCAATACCAACAAAAATTGTTAATACCACCACAACATATGGAAACTGTTGGTTTTGGATTTTAAAATATTTGCCACCGAAGAAATTACCAGGTTCAGTCGCGGACTAGGTCGCTCTCTTTAAGACATTTCTTGACACTGCTCAAAATTATGCAAAGCAGTCAAACTACCGCGCCGTCTCCAGGATAAAACAGCTCAGTTCTATACTGTACGATTACTACTTGCATGATAGATAATCGGTCTAGAAATACATCCTCTGATAGTACAAGACCATTCAAATATGGTATCAACACCACTTATAGTATCTGGTACAGAGACCAGTCATAATAATTTCTCAAACAAAAAGAAACTTAAATAATTCTCTAAAGAAAATATAATAATGGTCATTTGACCACTCAATAATTTTTCTAACAAAGAGAAATTCAAACAATTCTCCAAAGAGAATATAATAATGGTCATTTGACCACTCATAATAATTTCTCTAACAAAGAAAAATTCAAATAATTCTCCAAAGAGAATTCAAAAGATTAAACTTGAAAATTTCTCAACTCAAATGAGGAGAAATTAACATAATTCTCTAAAGAGAATTCAAGAAAATACTCAGAAAATTCAACGAGTAGGAAGAAAGGGGAAGAAGATGGCGCTTCGACAATTCGAGAGACGCAGAGTTATGAGAGTGAGGAAGGAAAAACTAATAGAATAATTTTTGGTGTGATTTGGAATGAAACATATGCACTCCTTATATAGTGAAGTAAGATAGTTAATATTTCTCACATGAGCAATGTGGGACTAAATGGTTGTTTTTTCAACCAAAAAATATTCTAACAATGTGGGACTTGAGAAATTTTTAAATTCAACATATTGAAACATGGACATGTTCCAACAGAAACACATAAGGCGCACCTGAACAATTAAAATTAAAAGCAAAATTTTTCCGGGGATCCTATCAAGCTCGCTTGGAAAGCTGTGGGCGAGGCGTCACTCCTACTTTGCCTAGCGAGAGAATCCGAAAAAAATGAATTTTTCAGCCACCCAAACACATTCAACAAGTTCAAATTCATTATTTCGTTGTCAATGTTATGAGTGTATGCACAACTTACTCTAATAACAATTTCTAAATGTTACAGAAATTAAAATCTCTAAATGCATACAACCATGGGATTCCATTTTGATAAAATGTAATTTAGGTGGGTAAGTATTTTTATATTGTCTCCACATGAATTAAAGCGATATCACTACCGTTCCACTTTTAATACGATTGTAGGGAAGGGTTTTGATTGTGAAAAGTATTAATTTCATTAAAAACATGTAACAACAGTAAGAGATTAAGAAATTAGTGTGCAAATAAACCTGTCAGGATTAGATTTCATTAAACTATTTCATATGTGTGATACGGTGGCCAGAACCAGACTGTTTTGAAATGTTGGTTTGCGTTTTGCGTTTGTTTTCGCAAAATATCGCGGTAAGCAAGAGTCGCCACCGACTTTTATTTTATCCAACAAAGAAAGGAAAAAAGCACAAAAAAAATCCTTTTTCGAGATATTTCTGAGTACGGGGCGTAGATTTATAGAAATGGAAGGTATTAGCACCCTTTCTATCCGTAGTTATCTACGGGCTCTTAGGTACTTGCTTATCATTTTTCAAAATTGTTTTCTTTGTGTTTGTGGGTTTTGAAAAGTTTTTGTTTTAACTTCGATTTAACTCTTGCGTCTGTCTTCAATAGTGTAATGAAGTGTTTTTGAAAACTTGTTTGTAAAAGAGTGTAAGTGTGAAAAAAGTTTGTTTTGGATGAGCAAGTATCTAAGAACTAATCTACCTACTCGAAAAAAGAATCGTTCTATGCTTGTTTCCTTTAGACAATGTTATCCCACTATTAGTGAGTAGGTAGCATCGTCGTTGGAGTTTTGAGGGTCAATTCGAAAGGGACGTACGGTCACTAAAGCAATGTTAGGACGTCTTAGTGGTAACCCTAATGTCTTAGATCATTTATCCGAGGCAACAATATCCGTCTGAGGCAACTTTGATCTTTTAGACAAGAGGACGACCTCTAAAACAACCTATACTCAATGACCGTTTTAACGAAGACAAGCAAGTGGGAGTGTACCCTAGGAGTACGCATGTGCGAGTGTTTCAATTTCAGATTATTTTATCTTTGCACATTTAGGGTGATCTAACTATTTTAAATTTAGCCATACATTCTTGTCATGCAAACCCTAATTATTCATACATCTAACAGTTAAATATTTGCAGAAATTAAAGTGCGGAATTTAAACTAAGCTATTACAAGGCTTTGGGTATTTACATAGCCAAAAACAAACCCTTTGAAAAAGAGGTAGAAATAAATAAATGTCCTAATTAAATTATTACAAACCGGGAGCAGATACAATAATTGAATAAAAAGTAAAGCGCGCGAGAAAATTGAATCGAATGCGAAACTAGGGTTTTGACCCTCCTAATTAAAGAAAATGTTTTTGTTGTTTTTATTTTTTAAGAAAAGAAATTAATTCCTAAAATTAAATGCTAAATTAATTAGTTATTAAATTAATTAATGAAAAATAATTAAATGTCATATTTTTGGATTTTTGGTTATTTTAGAAAAGAAATAAAATAATTAAATTAGTGTTAAAATCTATTGATTCTAATTAATTTTAAATATTTACAAAATCAATTAAAGTTATCTAACATAAATAATCTAATTATTTTAATTAATATTTATTGATGAAAAAATAAAAATTATGATTTTAAAATATTTTTTTGGTGATTTTTTTTATAAAGAAAATAATTAAATTATTGGTTAGTAAATAAATAAACAAAAATAAATAAATGAAACAAAATAAAATATAAAGAAGGATAGGGATGCTGGGCCTGAAATTAGGGTGTCAATAGCAAGAATTTGGCCCATTTGTGTTGATCCATTTTGACTTTCTGCAATTTAGTGCATTGCGTTTGACTGGCCCTTTGGTGCACCCTCAGTAGTAGCCAGCAGATCTGGCCATCTGGCCATCTGGCGCGTGGATGATGAAGGTGTATGGTGGGCGTCAGGATCAAGCGTGCATTGGATCTCCTGAAATAAAACAAGAAAATGGCAAATGCTGGAGGCAGGGATCGAACCCCTGACCTCCAGCCTCCTAGCGCCTTAAGTATCCATCTGGCAACCACTGGAGCACTTGTTTCTATTTGTTCATAAAATATACAAGAATAATAATATAAGAAAACAAGCGTTAGTGGGAACACAAAAGAAAAACGCGCGCTGACGTTCAAATAGGCCAATGGAATTTGGCCACGTCTTCATCCCTGTACTTGTGTCGTGGCTAAAAGTTAAACCACCTATACCTACGGACAGAGTCCATTGCCATAGGTCTGTGTATTTCCAAAATCCTCTACAGGCCATAGAAATAAAATCTAAAGCCATGGTTGTGTCCGTCTCGTCTTCCTAATCACAACCATACCCCTTTCGAAGGCTAATTGTACCTGAAAACAAAACCCCTAAAACCAAACTCGAAAACCTAACAATGGTGAATTTCGATTCAGTCCATATAAATGAAATTGAATAATGCCAAAAGCTTGCAAATGCTCTGTAGATTAAGAATGTATGATCAATTCCATCTAACAATGCCTAAAATATGAGATTCGAATTCAAGAACAGGGCGAGGTTGTGAGCGACTTACAGCGTGTTCTGGGATTGGAATGGACCGGTTCTGGATTGCTTTAGCTTCTAGAGAGTGCCAGGAAGCGATTGAGATAAGTAACAAGCCTTGAGGATGCCTTTAAACACCAATTCGATCTCACACTTTTCTTGGTATTTTTCAGATTTTGTTTTCTCTCTAGCGCCTCTTTCCTACCTCTCTTTTGATCTGCACGCAGTCCTTATGTATCACACAATGCATTAGGGTTGATTATTGTGTCCAAATCCCTCTCCATCAATGATTTTGATATTTGATTTGATTCTTCTTTAAAGCTTTCCAAACATGGCTTATTTTGAATCTTTTTGTTCACTCAAGCCTTAATGCGAATTTGGAATGATGCTAGCTGTTCAATGAAGCCTGAAACAACACAAATTCCTTGGTTATCAATGTTTTGGATTTTTATTTGATTTATTTTGATTTAAATCAAATTAATTCAAATAAAAATCAAAATAATTAATAAAAATATGATATGGACAAGTGGAAAAGGCTAGAGCACGTGCGCTATGATGCCAACTCAAAACGAGTGAAAAAGAATGGATCCATTTGGCAAAATTTGATGTTTTGGGGATAGTTGACTTTTGGCAATTTTGCAAAAAAGGTCAACTTCAACAATGCATAACTTCCTCAATTTTGACTCTTTGGAGGTGTTCTTTGACTTTTTAGGAAGCTTTAGATGTCCTCTAAACAACCCTTTTGGTCTCATCTTAATTTGATATTCCATGCTCATGTATGAAGCTTTGACAAAAAAGGTGTTTTTGTTGACTTTTCAAAATGACCTATAATGTCCAAATTCATAACTTCTTGTGAGTGCATATTTTGATCTTTGGAGCTGAATATGGATTGTAGGGAATTGCATCCTATTCAAAATGAGCTTTGTATGGGTCATTTATCATAAAGTATGAGAAAGTTATGCTTGGTCAAAGTTGAGTTGACTTTTCCTACAAAACCCTAATTTAGCAACTTTTGAGTCTTGATGAATTATGAGCAATCCTTGATGAATCATGATCAACCCTTGATCAAATGATGAAATATACTTCAAAATGAGAATGTTGACCAAAATATTGAAGTTTGACTGTATGTGGGCCAAAGTTGACTTTTGCCATAGCACAGTCGATTTTTGGACCTTTGAGCAATTGATTGAGCAAAATTCCTCTGCAAGGCTTGAAACTTGACATGAATGATCTTGAGAACATATTAGGACAATGTTAAGAATTTGGGACCACTTGGACTCAAGTATCTTGATGCAACATGAAACCCTAATTTGGGGTAGACTGCCTTAGGAGAGAGCTTGTCTGGCCAACCCTTGGACTACCTTGAGCAATTTGGAGATGATTCTTGAAATGTTTTGAGAAATATGGGAGGGAAAATTTTGGGGAACAACAATATGTATTCGACTAATCTAGCATGTGAGCATAGTTATTAATCTCTATAATCACGTATCACTCATCAACACCGCTCATGTCTAACCAATGTTGTGGGTTTTATCATATTGTTCAATCGATGATTCTTAACATATTGGGAAATACAATAACATTAAGACTTAATACATGTGAATATCAAACTCCAAATTGATGCGTGGTTTTCGCAAGTATACGAAACGCGTCAGAGTAATATAAAAGATTATCGATCCCACATAGACCAAATGGCAATCTATCGATTTCTATGGTTACGATGTTTATTTAAGGTAAAATAATTCAGGGGTTTATGAGTACATGGTGAAAGTAAAGTACGAAGATATAAATTCAGATAAAACAACAGGCTTGAATGTAATTCACACAGTCTGAAATGTTCCAAATGCTTCTAAATAGAACTACTTATAGGGCAATATTTTCTACTCATGAAAAGAACTAATTTAACACGAATTGTCGCTTTCGTGTATTCAGAACCAAGTTTATTCTTTAATGAATCCCTCTTATTGTAACTTATGAAAAGGCACACATTGCGTTAAAGTAATAAACCTATTTTTAAGAAATATAGTTTCTTGACTTAGTTGAAAAGTAATTTTGACTTGGGACTTCTAACCAAAAGAGGACTAGACCTTTAAACCCATAAACGCGTCCGAAAAGAGTTTTGAAATTGTTTTTCTAAAAGTGTTAAAAGATTACTACTTAATTGAACAAAGCACTTTCGCTTCCTTTGAACAACTAAGACTACCCAAGTTTAACTGAAAGTTGGACGAGTTTTGATCTTACCCAACAAAAATAAAGTGCAGAGAACTTGTGTTAAAAACCAAAACATCCCTTAAGTATTTCTACAGACACATTATATGGAACCTAACTTTAGCTATGATCCTTACATTCTAACCTTTAAAATTTAGCAGACATGGAAATGTAAACATACATGTTAAAATAGATCATGTTAAAGTAGATTCTTAAAGTAAAAAGGCTTTAAAAGACAAGTAAGTAAAGCAAGTAAATAAGTGCAAGACAAGGAAATAAAGAAAGTAAAGAAAGTGCGATGAAATAAATAAAGTAAAGCGAGTGCGATGAAATAAAAAAAGTAAATCGAGACTTGTAAATAAAAACCTGCTCCAAATCGGAGGGTTTAAATCAGGTACAACTAGAAATAAATGCGACTAGAAATAAAAATAGCGGCAGGATTAACTTCTACCAAAGTGCTCCAAACTCGATTATAGAATCTATCAATAGTGTGATAACTCTTCGATGTGAATGGATTATCACTTACAAAATCTGACAGTATATGGCTTAAGTTTGTAACTAAGCTTGGATGAAAATAAAATGAAACTAGAACCTCCTATTTATAGAAGAACCATACTCTATGGAATTACTAAGGTGCCCCCCAACTCCTTTTGGTCGGGACACCATTTAACAAGGGTGGCGCCCGTCATGCCCCCTATGGCGCCCGCCATTTGTACAAGGGAGGGAAGTTAAGGAGAACGTGGCAGTTGAAGGCAATTGAAACCAATCCATGTCATGGCCTACCCTATGGCGGGCGCCATGCTGGATGCCATGAGTACAATTTGTTCAAAAACTTGATTTCTTGCTCGTTTTTCTTCATTTCTTCAAGAGGAACTCTAGATAATCAAAATACCTGGAAAAAAAACAAAAACAAGCATAACACAAGAAAATGACAATAAAAACCCTAACAAACATGTGCAATCTGAGTCAAATATGCATTGTGTTTTAGTGTTATCAAATTCTCCCACACTTAAACCTTTGCTTGTCCTCAAGTAAAAACTTTGTATTGCTCATGAAAGAAAAACAACATCAACAAACAATTTGGGCTAAAAAGGCTTCTAAGTTCAAAACAAGATGTATTTGATAGGTACTAACTGAATGAACCAAGGTTATTGTAACAACACTTTCTGCGGATGGACATAAACTTCGTTCCTATACAAACCAATCCATATCATGCCACTATACCTAGCCCTAGCTTTTCATTTCTTTCAAATCCTCTTTCATTCAGGTACAATCACATTAAAGCCCGTTATCCTTACATACTCATAGTAGAGTGACCGGTTAGTGACTCTGATCTCAAGCATGGGGTTCTGGTACATAAGTTGGTACCCCTTTTCTTGACCCAATTGCAGTTGTGGGGGATCAGATCGTAATCTGCCCTACCAAGTCCAGCACCAGATACCTCTGAACCAACCAACAATGGGCAAACTTTTTCTCATTATTCTTTTTGCAAGTTTTTACAACATTTTGGGTTTAATGATTGTGTGAGGGTCACCTAGCCCGATGTTGCAGCTTGCCTTTTCAAAAGCACAAAAAAGAAGGATCATTCACTTATTTTATCGGTTCCCTATGTAGAGCATGCTTAAGCTGGAGCTGACTGCTAGGATAAACTACTAAAGAACTTATTCTGGGATGATAATTAAGGCCATGGCATATGGGGTACCAGGATTGATTTCTATAATCATGAAGCTTATGGTGTTAAGACGATATCAATGTTTCAAAAATATTTCCCAAGTCGCCCACATCCTACCTCAAACCTGTTTTAAAGCCCAAAATTTTCAAAACATATTGTTTTCTTTTGTCAAAAATTTTTTTTGGTAAGGCTAAAAAGACGGGGAAGTAAAGATACACCACACATATGACTCGTCAAGCACATGAATTTATTAAAATCTAACTAACAAAATAATATAAATAAACTAGAAAGAAGAAAAAATAGTAAAAATAAATAAAAAGAAAAGCAATAAAATCTCATCCCACACTTAAATCAAACATTGTCCCCAATGTTTCGAAATAATATAAGGAAAGAGTAACATGGATAAACTATAGTTGGCGACTGGTACCCTCGCTTCCCTAGTCTGAATGCCTAGGATGACGGGATCTATTGCAGTGACGACCATTATCACTCTGCAGCTGCCGAAAATGACCTAGCACGTAGCCTTAAGTGGCTTCCATTAAGGTAAAGTGTCTCTAGAAGTAAACTCGCTGACACTGCTCCTCAGTAGAGATGGCGGCCTGGGATTCCATGATAGTTTGATAGAGCGGTCGATACGCTGCTGTGATGTACGCATGAACTCCATGCCATCAACCATCTACTAATGCATAGCTGAAATAAGGCCATCTCGTAGTTCTTCTCGAGCTAGATGCTCTCGCCACATTTCCTCAGTGAAATGGAAACCAGAAGTTGTACCTGCAGGAAAGCGAGAAGAAGATGGTGATGTGTGTGTAGGTGAAACATGGTGTGGGGATACAGGATGATCGGGGGACTGGTTTTGTCGGTTATATTCTTCTTCAGTCTCGTGCCCATCCCCAAAAGGAATATTAGGAGGCATTGGACCTGTAAGAGGTGGAGCATTTAAATCGTAGGTCCAATTCCTCTCTTCTCGTACATCAGTACGCCAGTGTATGGAAAAACAACAGATGGGATAATTATTCCATGAACCATGAGATCAAAACCTCCCTCTTTCCTTAATTTGCACAATTTCACGTCTTTCAGAAATTTTAAGTTTATTATGCGGAGAGGTAGAGGTGTCAAGGTAGTTATCTCAGTGTCAAGATTCAGAGCTCTATAAATAGACGTAATCAAACCTCCAAAAGAAATGGTCCCTGTTTTCTTTAGAACAACAGTCATGTGAGAAAGCATAAAAAGGAACCAAATTAAACCTCCTATTTGTGATGCACCCATGCAAAAACAGAAGTTATTTTGCATTCACTTTGTTCGAATTCTCCCGGCAAAAAATGGTACAAGCCAACATATAACGAAAAACTCGAATGGCTGGGTTATGGATCGTTGAGGCAAGAATTCCTTCAAAAGAAGTAATTGTAGAATTTGACAGTCTATTCCAGAAGGAAAATGCCTCAATCGATCAATCAGAATTAAATGGTGCTTCAAAAATAGGCCATCCCCATGAGGTATTTCTAACCTATCTGCTAGTTCATCGGTGGTGTATTCATATTCAACATTAAACATTCTAAACTTCACCGTATCGACTGTACTGGCAGTGTTAGGATTTAGAATGTAGATCAATGAACTTAAAAATTCCTGCGTTAACCTCTCAAAGGTAGGCTCTTTCCTAGAAAAGATATCATGCAATCCTAAAATATCTAACATGTGAGAAATACTATGGTATAATCCTAGAGTATACTGACAGTCCTCGTCAACATACCTGGTCGAGACAATGTCTCGTCCGTGCAATCTCTCGAGGATCTTCTGTTGCCTTTCCTCGGGTTTGCCTTCGTGAAGAATGTAGCCATCATACTCCATTGTTGCTCTTTGAGGTTGAAGAAAGAAAGTGAAAATGGGTTTTTATAGAGTGGTGAAGAAAATGGGGTTTAGTGGATTTTAATGGAGGATTTTGAAAATGGAAGTTGGAATGGTTAGTGGGATGATGGGTAAATGAGAATTTTATGGACTTGGGTGGGTTTTAATGGAGGCTTGGAATGGGTAAAAATGGAGGTTTAGTGGTTGAAAGAGGCAAAACTGGAGTTTTGGAGCATTCTGCAACGAGTAATACCTAGACCCTATAGCAGGCGCCTAGGTTTAGGTGGCGTGCACCATGTGTGTAATTCAGCTGGGCCTAAAAAAGTTTCTTATTTGTTTGGGCCTCTTACTCCTTTCTTGGGTGGTGTAGATAATATTTCTTCATGTTTTTCTTAAAGTGTTTGTACAAGCATGATATTTTGTTAGACCATAACAAATAAATACATAAGACAAATAAATAAAATAAAAGGTAAATCTAATGCGAGAATGCAAGAGCTAAACATATAAAATGAGAACGACGACATCAGAGAGCTGAAGGCTCCTTGGTCTGATAAGAACCTCGTGCTGCGGCTAACTCACGAAGAAGATCTGTGATCTCCTGATACAAGCAGTCAACCTCTGTCGCGTTAGTCAAATCGGATACCTGAACCTGGAAGGTAAGGTCAACAACCTCCTGTCGAAGTCTGGCAGTCGCCATACGAAGCTCAGCTAGCTGTGTGTACACGTCTGGGCACTGTAGAGAAAGATTGTTTGAAAACACTGTGGTCCTTGGTGAAGGAGGTGAAGGGGTATAGTCTGCCACCGGAGGAGGTCTAGGCTCATCAACTGTCTCTCCAAGGATCCCCAAAGCATAAGTCCAATTAGCAAGATCATGGACACTAGTCATCATAGGATCAGGCAAAGTGAAGTAATGGATGGTCTCATTGAAGGAAACCCTCCTAATCAATCCACGGTCTAAGAAGAAGTCGATATCCATCATGGTATACCCGCAGTAGGAAGTTAGGTGAAGCAGCTTACTAGTAAGACCCAAGGCAGAAGCAATCTGAGTTACCGTTCCTCCCACATTGATGATGCCTTCAGAGGACTTGGCGGCGAGGCTAAGAGTCCAAATTAGAAAGTTCCCACAAGCCACAGGACGCGACTGGTTCGCACAAAAAGGAAGAATATCTCCTCCTCACTAACATGGACATCAGCATCAACCTTTCCAAGGAAAGTATGGGCAAGGATCATTTGGAAACACCTGAGAGCTAGGTTATGGATAATGTGGGACAGCTAGGTGGAAGGATTAGGGCCTCCTCCACCTGTAATATCACTCCAGAACTTCTCGATATCTCTACTCATAAAGTAACCAATAGGTAGCTCAGGAATGGCATCATGGGTAGTCTGGAAGCCTAGCAAATCACCAAACTCCTTCTGGGTAAAAGAGTATTATGTCCCAAATAACCTGAAGATGATGCAGCCGTCCTAACCAACATATGGCTCAAAGTCAAATGAATTGAGGAATTCCAGGGTAAGGTTTCTGTAGGTCATATTCAAGTTAACAACATACTCATCCCACTAGAGTTGGCCACACAAAAACTTTATACTAGGATCGAGGCCTAAAGCTTCCATGCAATCCTGGTCAGGGTAATAGGTAGGTGCCATGGGGCGCTGAGAAAGGACCGCGTAACGTTGTATCTGTGTATCATCTCTGAAAGTGACGTGCATGTCGTCGAAGCTTTACATCCTGGAAAAAATGGTTAAAGAGGAATGCTATCGAGGTGGGACCTGAAAACACGAACATTGTAAAAGTTAGTTTAAATAAGTAAAACTAAAATTAAATTTAAAAATAAATGCAAGGAATGAACAAAATATAAACCCATGGGTTGGCTCCCATGTAGCGCTTTTTTACCGTCGTTAGCTTGATGAGTAGAACTCATATATCTGAAGTAGGTACCAGTGGATCGATTAGAGTATGGATGGAGTAGTCGATGGGAATGTCATCTCCTTCGCAGTGTTTTAACCTCTGCCATGGACATCGAATGGATTACAAGAGTTGTTTTTTATCTCAACTGCTCCAAATTTTAGGATTTTAGAAACCTCAAATGGACTGGCCCATCTTGAACACAATGTGACCGGTGGAAATAGAACTAATTGTTTTTTAAGCTGGTTCGTGAAATGTCGCGGTAAGCAAGAATCGCCACCGTCTTTTATGTTGTCCAACATGGAAAGGACAAAAGCACAGCAAAATTCCTTATTCGAGAATGTTTCTCGCTTCGGGAGGTAGATTTATAGAAAGGGAAGGTGTTAGCACCCTTTCTATCCGTGGTTATCCACGGGCTCTTAGGTACTTGCTCTTATGTTTTCAAAATTGTTTGCTTTTCAAGTGTGTGTGGGTTTTGAAAAAAAGTTTCGTTTGAAAAATTTCTACGTAACTCTTGTATCTGTCCTCAAGAGTGTATGAAAAATTTGCTTGAAAACTTTTAGAAAGTGTGAAGTGTGAAAAGTTGTTTTTTTGTTTGTTTGAAAAGAGCAAGTACCCATGAGAATCTACCTACTCTAAGGAATTAGGCTGTGTAAGAGTCCTTTAGATAGTGCTATCCCACCATTGAGAGGTAGGTAGCACCATCGTTGGAGGTGTTCGGGTCAATTCGATTATTAGGGATATTGTGGTCACCGAAGCAATAGTAGGACACCTTAGTGGTAACCCTAATGTCCTAGATCCTTTTATCCGAGGCAACCGTTTTGAGGCAACTGGATCTTTTAGACAGAAGGGCGACCTCTAAGACACCCTATACTTGATGACCACGTTCGAGGCAACCAGTGAGGCGTACCCTAGGGGTGGCATGTGCATGTGTGTTGTTTTTCAGTTAATGTTTGTCTTTGCATGTTATTTGTGAGCTACAGATTGATTTTATTTTCCATACATTCTTTCATGCATTTTTTAACAGTTAGGAGTGCGGAGAATAAATTGTGGAAAGATAAATTCTAACTATTACAAGGCGCGGGTCTATACATCGCCAAAAACAAAAACCCGTTTTGGGAAATAAAGTGCGAGAATTTAAATAAGGCGATAAAATCCTAATTAACTATTACATACTCTGTACAGATACAAAATAATGAATTAAAAAATAAATACGCGCGAAAGATTGAATCGGGAACGTCTTAAGGGTTTTGACCCTTTTTTTAAGAAAGAATTGAATTTTTGTCCTTTTTTTGTAATTAATGAAATTAAAACTAATAACTAATTAATTAATTTAATTAAAAGGAAAATATTTTTGTGTTTTTTATGTTTTTAATAAAATAAAAAAAGAAATTAAAAGTTGAAAGTCCTAATTCTAAATTAATTTTACTTATTAAAAAAAAATGTTAAAATTGTTCTAATTACACAACTAATTAATTAATATTAAAATTTATTTACAAAATAAGTTAATAAATAATAAAATGTTTTTTTTTTGTTTTATTGAATTTTATGGGAAAAAATTAGTTTGTTAGGTTAATTGAGAATAATGATAATAATTAAAAAAAGAAAATAAAAAGAAAAGGAAAATAGAAAAAAAAAAGAAATAGAAACCAATGGGGGTGTTGATGGCCCAATGGAGGTGTGAAGCCTGGAAATTGCTGGCCCATTAACCAGCCTTGTTGACTTTTGGAGATTGCCTTGAGCACGTTGACTGGAGAATATAGTGTTCATCACTTTTTGGCCCTCAGATTGATGATCATGGCCACTTGGCATGTGGAACGCTGAAGGTTCATGGTGAAACGCACTGGGCATCCTGCACACAAACACATAAGAAAAAATGATATGGAATTTTGCGGGACCTGGGAATCGAACCCAGGTCCCAATGATCATTTACCAACACCTGTACCACTAGACCACTTATGCGCGTTTGTTAGAATAATAAGAAACAAATATAATATACAATAAACACGTTATATGCTGGACAAAAGAAAAGTAGCGCGCATATTTTGAATGAGCCAATGGGATGCAAGCACGCCATCATCTTCTTCGCGTTTCCTGTAAAATAGAAGTTAGATAGCGGGGGTTTTAAACCCCCACAAAATACAAAATGCAAAAATAGCGATTAGATGTACATGTTATATAAAAAGGGCGCGATGGTTTCAATGTCTTCGTCTCATTCAGACGGTTCCAACCATGTGCGTCTGGAGGTCTAATTTTACAGTATGTGAAAAGCCCTAATCTAAGAGCTCTGAAAACCTAGCATTCAATAATGGTGTCTTTTGATTCAGGGCACCATAATCAAATTGAATTGTACCAAAAGCTTCGTATGGTCTCTCTGAACACAAAACAAACCACAAAATACATCAATGATGCATGAATCAAAGGATGCATTTATGGAAAAAAGTTCAAACCGTGTGACTTGTGCTGGGCGTTTCCTTAAGGTTTATGGCTTGTTTGTGATTGCAATAGATTCCTGGGAGTGTTGGGAATGTGTTTGGATCAAGGAAACACTTTGAATCGTGCTGAAAGGTGGATTTCAGTTTTCAAATTTCTTTTGAATTTTTTGGAATTGGTTTGGCCGTTTTAGAGATGTTCAGGTCGTGAATGAGGTATGGAACACTTGCATATTATTGTATGAATGCGATTAGGTCACATTAAGAGCTTGTATCCTTGTGCAATCAAGTTTGGGATTCTTGGTTTATCACCATTAAAGAACATTCCAAGTTTGTTCAAATTTTGAATTTTATGCTCAAAATGGCCCTAGCACGAATTTGGTATGCTTGCTCATGACACATAAAGGCCATTCAAATCAAAAGATGCTATCCATTTAATTTTTTTAGATTTTATTTGAATTTTATGGATTTAAAATGAATTAAATCAATAAAAATTAAATAAAATAGAAAAATAATTATTTGGTCTTGGGATTAATCATGGGACACGTGGGTGGCATGACAAGGCTGAATCAAGTGGAAGAAAGTGGGCCCTTTTGTCAAAAATTGAAGTTTTAAGGATAGTTGACTTTTGCCATTTCATGAAAATTTCCCAACTTCTCCAATGCATATCTTGCTCAATTTTGATCATATGAACATGTTCTTGGACGTTTTGGAAAGGTCTTGAAGTCCTCTAACCAATGCCTTTGGTCCCATGTCATTTTGATTTACCAATCTCAAGTTATGGTCTTTGACTTAATGTGCCTTTTTGTTGACTTTTGAAAATGACCTATAATGTTGAAATTGATAACTTTTTGTGAGAGCATTTCTTGGACTTGGAATGTGAAGATGAGTTGTCGGAAATGTCATCCCCTTCAAAATGAGCATTGGATGGGATTTTTTTGATGAACCATGAAAAAGTTATGCTTTGGTCAAGTTACAGTTGACTTTTCAACTGTCCAAAAATGGAAACTTTTGCATCTTGATGATTTTTGAGCCATTCTTGTGGAATCATGATCAAGACTTGATCAAATGATGATTGTGGCTTAAAAATAAGATGTTGACCAATTTTTTTGAATTTTGACTGCCAAATGACTATTTTACCCCTACAGTTGACTGTGAAGCAATTAGGGTTTTTAACTGTGCAACTTGATGCTGTGAGACTTGCAACTTGGCATGGGGATGCTTGTCAATGTGTATAGGCATATGTGACTTGATTGAGCCCTTGAAAACCTCAACTTCCTTGCAAGAACCAAAACCCTAATTTGACTGGCTTAGGAGGGTGGTTGACTGTGCAACCCTTGAGTAGACTTGAGCAAATTGAGATGATGCTTGTTAAAACTTTGAAGAATATGGGAGGGAAAATTTTGGGGTACAATAGTTGCCCCTGTTCAATCTTCTTAGACCTGAGGATATAGATTGGCTTGTGTGCCTTTCGTGATCCTAGGGTGGAAGATGATTGAACACTAGAGTGCCCAGAAATTTGCACTCGCATAGAAGAATGTCAGTAAGGCGATGGCGGGAATGGGCTTACAGATGCCATTTAGAGAGATGGTGGATAAGAGGATGGGCTTATAGATGCCATCTGGAGACGTGACAGAACCTTGTCGGGAATGGGCTTATAGATGCCATTTGGAAATGTAATGGATATGAGGATGGGCTTATAGATGCCATTGAGGGTGTCGATCGCGTAAGAGATTCCTTAGCGAGAACTTGCGTTCTTGAGAAAGGAAGATGGTTTCCTGGCATGTTACAGGTGTTGATCTTCAAACTCTTCATGCAGATATGTCCTGGCTGGATACGGGTGTCGAATCTACAATCAGTTGCTCACAGATGTGCCCTGGCTAGATACAGGAATCGAATCCGGAACTTCAAAAGGTTGCTTACAGACGTGCCCTGGCTGGATACAGGTATCGAATCTACAAACAATCGCTCACAGATGTGCCCTGGCTAGATACAGGAATCGAATTTGGAATTAGTCGTCTACAGATATGCCCTGGCTGGATACAGGAATCGAATCTTCAAACTCTTCAGATATGCCCTGGCTAGATACAGGAATCGAATCTGGAATTAGTCGTCTACAGATATGCCCTGGCTGGATACAGGTATCGAATCTTCAAACTCTTCAGATATGCCCTGGCTAGATACAGGAATCGAATCTGGAATTAGTCGTCTACAGATATGCCCTGGCTGGATACAGGAATCGAATCTTCAAACTCTTCAGATATGCCCTGGCTAGATACAGGAATCGAATCTGGAATTAGTCGTCTACAGATATGCCCTGGCTGGATACAAGTATCGAATCTTCAAACTCTTCAGATATGCCCTGGCTGGATGCATGAATCGAATCTGGAATTAGTCGTCTACAGATATGCCCTAGCTGGATACAGGAATCGAATCTTCAAACTCTTCAGATATACCCTGGCTAGATACAGGAATCGAATCTGGAATTAGTCGTCTACAGATATGCCCTGGCTGGATACAGGTATCGAATCTTCAAACTCTTCAGATATGCCCTGGCTGGATGCAGGAATCGAATCTGGAATTAGTCGTCTACAGATATGCCCTGGCTGGATACAGGTATCGAATCTTCAAACTCTTCAGATATGCCCTGGCTAGATACAGGAATCGAATCTGGAATTAGTCGTCTACAGATATGCCCTGGTTGGATACAGGAATCGAATCTTCAAACTCTTCAGATATGCCCTGGCTAGATACAGGAATCAAATCTGGAATTAGTCGTCTACAGATATGCCCTGGCTAGATACAGGTATCGAATCTTCAAACTCTTCATATATGCCCTGGCTGGATGCAGGAATCGAATCTGGAATTAGTCGTCTATAGATATGCCCTGGCTGGATACAGGAATCGAATCTTCAAACTCTTCAGATATACCCTGGCTAGATACAAGAATCGAATATGGAATTAGTCGTCTACAGATATGCCCTGGATGGATACAGGTATCGAATCTTCAAACTCTTCAGATATGCCCTGGCTGGATGCAGGAATCGAATCTGGAATTAGTCGTCTACAGATATGCCCTGGCTGGATACAGGAATCGAATCTCTAAACTCTTCATGCAGACATGCCCTGGCTAGATACAGGTGTCGAATCTACAATCAGTTGCTCACAGATATGCCCTGGCTAGATACAGGAGTCGAATATGGAATTGCGACAGTTGATAGTAATCATCTTTGGATTGACCTTTTTCCTGAAAAGGCAAAACATCAGTTGTATGCAATGTCATGATGTATGAAATGCATGATGTCATGATGTTCTCAAGAATAAATGAGATTGTGTGTTTATGATGCGTATATGCATGCGTCACGGTGTATGATAATGTGATGTTTATGAATGTATCTTCGTCTAGGAAAATAAATCCTTGACGAATGCCGGGTAGTTGAATCCTGGGCTGATGTTGAAGAGTAGAGTTCTTCGTTTCCGCTGGGGATGATGGTTGCAAGAATAAGCCAGTAGGAGAAGATGACTCCGTTGGGGAATAAACTTGGCAAAGAGATTACTTTGTGGGGAATTACTCTGTGGGAGAGATACTTCGCTGAGGTTTTGATGGTAACTCCGCTGGGGATTCCGTTGATGAGTTATGTTGGGGAATTTGATGAATTCCGCTGGGAATAGGAAGAACTTCGCCGAGGACGATCTTTCCGTGGTAATTAGCTGAGGATAACCCGGTTATAAGCCCTGGTGGGGAATAACTTTGAATAAAGCCGGGGAGAAGCGTTCGTACTATGCAGGTGATAAGCTTCCAGAATCTACTGGGGATAAGCTTCCAAAATCTACTGGGGAGGATAATTCAACTCTCCTGGGGAAACTTTTGAGACTGCACTGGGGAATGGCTCCACTGGGGTGTCTGGTATTTCGCCGGGGAACAATCTTATATTAAGACTACCGGGGATTCTTGCTTTAGGAACATTTGTATACTCCGCTGGGGAATGTTGAGATTTACTGGGGATACCCAACTTCCTTAAGGCTGACAGTAGGCTAACTCTGCTTGGGGAGAGTGTCGCTGACTTGCTGGAGATACTGTGCCTTGTTAGGGTTGATGGGAGACCAACTCTGCTCAGGGAGAGTATTGCTGAATCTTGCCTTACTCTATGGGGAGTGGAGGTATCTTGGTTACGTTCTTCAGCCAAACTTACCTTGGTACCTTGGTGGACAGAGCAACTAGATCGCTTAGATAACCCATTATTGCCCCTGTTTCTGATGTCACCTGTAATTAATCCTTTGTTTCGCATGCAAGTATTTATGATTAGCAATTAGTGTCAAATGCATATATCAAAATGAACATTGGAAGTTCTTCGCAAAACAAAACAGATAAAGGAAAAACAATTGGCAATTTGTCTGGAAAAGTGAATTTGTATTGATTTTTGAATTTGCCTGTAAATAGGCGTTTATGTACAAGAGGCTGACGTCCTAGTAAGAGAACACCGCCGAACAACAGAGTTTATACAATTTTTGTGAAAAAGAAATAAAACAGCTATGTGAAAATAATCCCACTGGGTTCCAACTCTGCTATCGCCTTTTATGTCTTCAAGCGTCTCATCACTTGGCTGCTTAGTTGAAGATGAAGCTGGTCGGTTGATGCCGTCTGAACCTGATAGTTGATACCAAATTCTGGATGCAAAGTGATCCAATGAGACATAGTATTACGCTTATCCCTAACTTTTGCCTGGACCTCCCTTTCGGGTTTTCGGTCCACCGGGATACCCATTTTTGCCCAAGCCGCCTTTTCAGGTTTTTGACTTGCCGGGTGTACAGATTTTTTTCATTTCATCCCTTATTTTTGCCCGAACCCTTTTGGTTCGCCGGGAAGCCCTTATTTTTGCCTAGGCATGTCAACCTAGCGGGTCTTTAATTCATGCGTAGTATCTTTTTACTATGTCTGCATTGGTGGGGTGAGGAAGGTCGTCACCGTCCATGGTGGTTAGAATCATAGCTCCTCCTGAGAAGATGTTCTTAATCACAAATGGCCTTTCGTACGTAGGGGTCCATTTGCCCCTGGGATCACTTTGAGGAAGAATGATGCGCTTGATTACCAGGTCTCCAACTTGATACTCTTGGCGTCTGACTTTCTTGTTAAATGCCCTGATCATCCGTTTTTGGTACGTTTGACCATGACAAATAACAGTGAGTCTCTTTTCATCAATCAGGTTTAATTGATCAAGTCGAGTCTGGATCCAGTCATCTTCACTCAAACCTGCATCCTTCATTATCCGGAGAGAGGGTATCTGGACTTCAATGGGTAGGACTGCCTCCATGCCATAGACCAAGGAAAAGGGTGTTGCCCCTGTTGACGTCCGTGTTGAGGTACGATACCCATGAAGAGCAAATGATAACATCTCGTGCCAATCTTTGTAGGTCACTGTCATCTTTTGCACAATCTTCTTGATATTCTTATTTGCCGCTTCGACAGCCCCATTCATCTTCGGCCGATAAGGAGAAGAGTTGTGGTGCTGTATCTTGAATTGCTCGCAGAGCTCAGTGATCATCTTATTGTTGAGATTAGTACCATTGTCCGTAATGATCCTTTCCGAGATGCCGTATCGATAGATCAGGTTATGCCGAATGAACCGTGCCACGACGTTCTTGGTTACGGTAGCATAGAAAGCTGCTTCAACCCATTTCGTGAAGTAATCAATTGCCACTAGGATGAAGCGATGCCCGTTAGACACCGTAGGTCTGATCTCTCCGATCATATCTATGCCCCACATTGCAAAAGTCCAAGGTGTTGTCAAGACGTTCAGAGGAACTAGAGGAACGTGCACTTTATCAGCATAGATCTGGCACTTGTGACATGTCCGAGAATGTTGGTAACAGTCAGCTTCCATTGTGGACCAGAAATATCCTGCCCGAAGGATTTTCTTTTCCATGGTATGTCCACTGGAATGTGTTCCAAAGGTACCTTCATGTAGCTCTGCCATGATCTTTTCTGCTTCAGTCTTATCCACGCAACGCAGTAAGGTCGAATCATGGTTTCGCTTGTACAGAATGCCATTGCTGAGGAAGAACTTTGCAGCGAATCTTCTCAGAAACTTCTTGTCATTAACGGATGCACCCTCGGGGTATTCTTGAGCTTCCAAGTACCTCTTCACTTCATAATACCAAGGTTTTTCAGTTACCTCTTCAGCCTCAAGATCGCAGCAATGTGCAGGCTCATCCAACTTCCAGATAATTATCTGGGGAGCCTCGTTGTCCCATTTGACTTTGAACATAGACAACATTGTAGCCAACGCGTCCGCCAACTGATTCTCCTCTCTTGGGAAGTGTTCAAAAGTTATATCCTCGAAGTGGGGAATCAACGTCAACACATACTCTTTGTAAGGAATAAGATTTGGGTGTTTTGTATCCCACTCGCCTTTGATCTGATTGATCACGAGAGCGGAATCTCCGAAGACACTCAGAAACTTGACCCTTAAGTCAATTGCAGCTTGAAGACCCATGATGCATGCTTCATACTCCGCCATGTTGTTGGTGCAGTTGAAACATAGTCGGGAAGTGAGTGGAGTATGAGTGCCTTTAGGGGATATGATCACATCGCCAATACCGTTACCCAAAGCGTTGGAGGCTCCGTCAAAGTGCATAGACCATCGGGATCCTTCCTCAGGTCCTTCATCCGGTCCAGGTACTTCACAATCAGTCACTACCATGATATTCTCGTCTGGAAATTCAAAGTTCATTGATTGATAGTCATCCACTGCCCGGTGTGCCAAATGGTCTGCCAATACACTTCCCTTGATTGCTTCTGAGTCGTGTACTGGATGTCGTATTCGGTCAAGATCATTTGCCATCTTGCTATTCTTCCGGACAAGGCAGGCTTTTCGAATATGTACTTTATTGGATCCATTTTTGAAATCAACAGAGTAGTGTGAGTCAACATATACTGTCTCAGCCGGCGAGCAGCCCATACCAAAGCGCAACAAGTTTTCTCAAGCAGTGAGTATCGGGTTTCACAGTCGGTAAACTTTTTGCTAAGGTAATAAATGGCGTGCTCTTTTCGGCCAGACTCGTCATGCTGCCCCAACACACACCCCATTGAGCTGTCAAGTACTGTCAGGTATAATATTAGAGGTCTCCCTTCAACCGGTGGCATAAGAATGGGTGGTTCTTGGAGGTACTCTTTGATTCTGTCGAAAGCGGCCTGACATTCATCGTTCCAACTTACTACTTGATCTTTCTTCAGTAGCTTGAAGATTGGTTCAAAGGTAGCAGTTAGGTGCAAGATAAATCGGGCAATGTAGTTCAGCCGTCCTAGAAAGCCCCTGACTTCTTTCTCTGTCTTGGGAGTTGGCATCTCTTGTATGGCCTTCACTTTGGCAGGGTCCACTTGAATACCTTTGTCGCTCACGACGAAACCTAGCAATTTTCCAGATCTCACCCCAAAGGTGCACTTGTTTGGGTTCAACCTCAGCTTGTACAATTTCAGACGGTCAAACAACTTCTGTAGATGGTCAAGGTGTTCCTCCTCAGTTTGGGACCTTGCAATCATATCATCGACATATACCTCAATCTCATGATGGATCATGTCATGAAACAAAGCAACCATGGCACGTTGGTAGGTTTCCTCAGCATTTTTCAACTCAAAAGGCATGACCTTGTAGCAAAAGGTGCCCCACTGAGTAACAAAAGTGGTCTTCTCCATGTCTTCAGGAGCCATCTTGATTTGATTATAACCGGAGAAGCCGTCCATGAAGGAGAATACCTTATGCTGAGCAGTGTTGTCAACCAGAACGTCGATATGAGGCAGAGGGAAATCATCCTTAGGGATCGCCCTATTCAAATCCCTGTAATCAACACACATTCGGACCTTACCATCCTTTTTCGGCACTGGAACCACGTTGGCAACCCACTGAGGGCAAGAAGTCACTGCTAGAAACCTGGCATCAAATTGTTTCATAACCTCAGCCTTGATTTTCTCGGACATCTCTGGACGCATACGGCATACCTTCTATTTAACCGAAGGACAGTCTTCCTTGGTGGGCAGGTGATGAACCACAATGTCGGTATCCAACCCAGGCATGTCTTCGTAAGACCAGGCAAAGATTTCCACATAATCATGCAACATCTGAATCAGCCGTTGTTTCACACTGAGCTCTAGATTGGCACCAATCTTGACTTCCTTTCTGTCTGTCTCCGTACCCAGATTTACCATTTCCACTGGCTCTTCATGTGGCTGAATGGCCCTCTCTTCCTGGAGTAACAGTCTTGCAAGCTCACCAGGCACTTCACAATCATCTTCACCTTCGTCTTCGGCTAAGTTGATCAGATTTTCGAAGTCATAACTGGCAGTAGCAGAGTCGTTACCAGTGAGATCCAGAGTGGATTGGAACCTGTATGGGTGAGTGTATGTAAACATAGTTGTTTTGCAATATATAAAGAAAGAAAAGGAGCGCAAGATTTGAAATGTAAAAAATGTCCAATGCTTTTATTAATGATATATGGAAGTGACACACAAACGCCCTCACAAATGAAGCCACGGTGCCCCGGGTAAGACACCGGGCCATAAAGTTTCAAATTATTGTTTGTTACAAATTCAAAAC
This sequence comes from Vicia faba, assembly GCA_948472305.1. Classification (NCBI taxonomy): domain Eukaryota; kingdom Viridiplantae; phylum Streptophyta; class Magnoliopsida; order Fabales; family Fabaceae; genus Vicia; species Vicia faba. The sequence continues at coordinate 83,971,400 of OX451739.1, read as the reverse complement.
AAAGGAGTTCATTACTGAGTGACAAAAGTAATAGGTGTAAAATCTTTGGCAGTCCAGTTGCTAGGTCCACCGTTGGTTGTTGGGTAGATCCAGCTGTCAAATTCGGATTCCTCCACTTCGTCTTCAATAGCATTTACTCCCGGGTTGGTGATGAACACATGAGGTCTTCCAATCCTTGCTTTACGCACAGCCTTCTGAGCTTCTGCAGTGAAACCCAAGCCAAATTTGTCAGTCTTCAGAGTGAAATCAGGAAGTCGGCCCCAGTTTGCGCACTCACCCTTCTCAATCACAGCCCGGGCATCCTTCAAGGAAGCCATCTTCAAAGGAGAGTCTTCTTCAGTCACAGTCTCTGCTGCTGCCAATGTCTGAGGCACCTCTTCAAAGTGTTGAAAGGGGGTCTCAATGAACTCCCCATCCATTTCTATGTACCTGAATGAGTTGAGGTGGCTGACCATATATTCCTCTTCCCCTTGCACTGTTACGATCTTCCCTCTGACCGGGTACTTAAGCTTATGATGTAAAGTGGAGGTCACAACTCCAGCCTTGTGGATCCAAGGATGACCCAACAAACAAGAATAGGATGGACGAATGTCCATCACATAGAAAGTAGAATCAAAAACTTGAGAACCAACCATGATTGGAATGTCAACTTCGCCATGTACCATCCTTTTCGACCCGTCAAAGGCCCGAACAACAATGTTACTAGGCTTGAGCTCTAAACCCTCACAATCTAACCTGTCTAGGGCCTTCTTGGGTAATACGTTCAACGAAGAACCGGTGTCTACCAACACATGGGCAAGAGTAGTGCCCCTGCATTCAATGGAGACATGCAGGGCGTCATTATGGTTCTTCCCCTTGGCAGTTAGATCGGCGTCAGAGAAACCCAACCCATTATCAGCAGTCAAGTTGGCCACACAATCGGTGAATTGATCAGCAGACGTCTCTTGTTGCACGTGGGCTGTCTTCAGAAAGGCAATCAGGGCCTTGGCATGGGCCTCTGAACACAACAACAGTGATAGCATGGAAATCTTAGATGGGGTGTGCCCCAGCTGCTCAACTACATTGAAATCACTCTTCTTGATAATTTTGAGAATCTCTTCTATCTCTTGCTTGGAAGCTTCAACAGTGGTCTTCGGTGCCTCCGTCCGGGCAGGCACATCAGTAGCAACCCCTTTGCCCCGAGCGTCAGATGACTCGGCAGCAGGGGTAGAAACAGGAACTTGGTCAGGAAGGGAAGCAGGCACACTGGCAGGTGTGATGACAAGAGGTCCTTGAATAGCTGGTGGCGCAATATCTGGTGAGAACAGCCTACCACTACGAGTAACCTTGGCAGGCTCGGTGATGTTGCTGACACCGGTACTAGTATCGAACTCTTGTTTCACTCCCAGAACATAAACGTCTGCCCCATAGTGCCACGGGACAGCTTTGTCAGACTTATAGGGGATGGGCCCCGGAACAGTGATGATGATAGGAGCAATCTTATGAACAGGCATGATTTTGACAGGCTTCTTTGAGGGAGCCTTAGGAGGGTTATTGAAAATAGTGACAATTGAAACTTCTTCAACAGGGACAGCAGGAACGGTAATCTTCTTGAACAAGATCTCTTTGCTATCCATCAGGTTTTGGACGCCTGACTTCAGCAAAGGACAACCAGCAGGCGAAACAGCACATAGATGGCAACCTTTACTACATCCCGGAAATAAACCGGCTAGTAACAGGTTCCTCTTGACAGTCAACAACAGAGTAACAATCTTATCCACAGAGGCTACATACGGGTCTTCTTCCACAGCATTCACTCCATGCTGGGGCATGGGAGCAGTCACAACATTGGGTCTTTCGGGCGCCTCGAACTGTATTTCCTTAGCATCAATAAGGTCCTGAACCTTATTCCTTAGAGCCCAAAAATCACAGTAGAATGCCCCGGGCTATCAGAGTGATAAGCGCAACGGGCGTTGGGGTTGTACTTCGGAGAGGTTGTGTTCACTACCTTCGGAGCTTCCTTGATAGTTACCAGATTGGTTGACAGCATTTGCGGAAAAATCTGAGACAGGGTCATGCTGAGCCTAGTGTACTGCCTTTTGGGTCTCTCACCTCTTGGCTGGTTGTACTGCTGAGGAGCAGCAGCAGGCTTTGAAATTACCACCGCGTTGACAGCTTGGCGGCATTCCGGTTTATTTTGTCTTCTGGGACCATACACAACACTAACCTCCTTCTTGAAGGGCTTCTTTTTAGAGCTCGAGGAGGCACCTTTCTGTATCTTCCCCGATTTGATACCAGTTTCGATCCTTTCACCAGTCAGGATCAGGTCTGTAAACCCAGCAGAGGAATTACCAATCAGGTGGTTGAAAAATGGAACAGACAGGGTCCCCAAGAACATGTCCACGAGTTCACGGTCAGTCAACGGTGGCTGCACCCTGCCAGCCAGATCTCTCCACTTCTGCGCGTACTCCTTAAAACCTTCACCCGTCCCAAGTGACATACCCTGGAGTTGGGTACGTGTGGGAGCGAGGTCGGAATTGTACTGATACTGCTTATAAAAAGCAGTAGCCAAGTCCTCCCAGTTACGAATAGTGGTTCCATCCAGTTGATAGAACCATTCGAGTTGAGTCCCTGAAAGACTCTCCTGGAAGAAATGGATCCAAAGATTCTTGTCTGTAGTGTAAGGCTGGATCTTCCTTACATAAGAACGGAGGTGCAGCTTAGGACAGGAAGCCCCGTCGTACTTCACAAAGGCAGGCGCCTTGAACTTGTGTGGGATCACCACCCCAGAAGATAACCCTAAGTCTCCAAAATCCAACCCAGGCACACGTTGAATCTCCATAACATTTAACCGGTCCTCCAGCTGTTTGTACCTGTCCTCGGCAGGAGGGTACTGCTCATCATTGAATTCTGTCTCTGTGTCAGAGACCACAGGACTAGGAACCTCTCTCCCTTGGTGACTGCCTTCCCCAACAGATGGAGTAGTCAGCTCAGCTTCATTCTGCAGTGTATTCCCGAGTCTGCGTCCAGTGTTGAACAGCACAGTCCTCTTCTTCTTCTTCTTCAGGAGCAGAGCCTTCAACTCCTGTTGTCCTTGGGCTAAGCTCATGACCAGTTCTTGAAACTGGGCGTTCTGGGCCTGAAGGGCCTTGATAGCTTGCTCGGTAGTAGGTTCAGGATTCATGATGACTGAGTGCTGAAATAAACAGCGAAGAAGATTAAGCAACCTGTAGAAAAAGGGTACCTGTTATGCACATGATGCATGATATGCTATTTATACAATGCATTCAAGGGTTCGAAAGTTCAAATTCGTTGTAGACAAAAAGGAACACATGTTATATTAAGAAATAATCTGTTCAGTACATCAGGGCCTCATGGGCAAAACATTACAAAATAATTAATCCCAAAAGACACTGCGCATCCTCTTTGGAGCGATGTAAGTGTTGAGAGTCTTTTCCTCGTGAATTAGATGGGTGAGCTCCAAGACCTTCTTCTCACTGGCATGTAGACTGGTTTCAAGAGAATTCCGTTCTTCCTTGAGTTGGATCCAGCTCTTCTGCATTTCTTCCCAGGATGTTGGCATGTCAGGATGTTGAATGGTGTAGGGCACCTCTCCTTCCAAAACTGGCTCTTTGATCACAGGGAGAACATGAGGATATGGCATTACTCGCTTCTGGGAGCGGGCTCGTACCCACTTGAGATAAGGCTCCAGGGGGATGGAGTTCCTGTGCCCCAGTGTCTTGCTATCCACCTTGTTGGGCATCCTCCAAGCTCTGATAAATCTCTGGCGAAGTCCTTGTGCATCATTGTCGAAGTCAAAAACTATGTCAGGAATCAACATGTCATGAGGGCCATTCCTCCGAGCATATCCAAACTGTCTCAAAGCCAGACATGGGTTGTAAGTAATGCCCCCTCTAATTCCAAGTAAAGGGACATTAGGGAACTCTCCGCAACGATCAATGATAGTGACATTTTCTCTGGACCGAGAACACCAAAGTATATCAGCATGTGTAAGAGTCATCAATCATTGTGACCATCTCAAACCCCGCTCGTTCTTCAAAACTGATTGTGGAAGGTGCGAAATAAACCACCTTGCCAGGAGAGGAGTGCAGCACATGAGAACACCTCTTTTTCTCATGGTTCGAGTGTAACATGAGTGGAGGATGTCCCCAAGTAACATAGGTATAGGATTCCTGGACATGAAGATCTTGACAACATTGATATCTATAAGTTGATCTGGATTCGGGAACAATACCAACCCATAGACAAGGAGTGCCACAACTTCTTCAAAGGCTCGTAGGTCAAGGGAATTCCAACATTCTTGGGCCTTCTCAAACAGAAACTTTGCCAAGAATCCTTTGATACCACTTCTGATTTCCCAGTGTCCCTTGATGTCAGATGGTTGTAGGCATAATGCTTTAGCAACCTCTTCAAATTTTGGTTCCTTTTCCGTACCGTTGTAGGGTAGTTGACTAAGGATAGGAATCTTCAGAAGCTGAGAAAACTCTTCCAAAGTAGGCACCAATTGATAATCCGGGAAAGTAAAACAGTGATGCAGGGGGTCAAAGAATTAGAACAACACTTTTATCATATCTTCTTCAATGTTGGTGTTAACCAAGCTGATGACTCTACCATGCCTTTCACTGAAGGGGAGTTCTCGGGAATCCTGGATGTAAGCTCCTTAAGCTGAGGAGGGACCCTTACAAGGTTGATCTGAATTGTCTTTCTGCGGATAGTTTCCATGTCCTACAAAACAAGAACAAAGATGAAGATTCGAACCCTTGAAGTGGTTAGTAAATGCATATGATGATGTATGATGCTATGATGTTATGATAAGGACACACCACAAGTATTCACAAACAGCAAACATGATAAGGCACACAAGTCACACCAGACAGCCCTTAGGGTTTAGGCCATCATGAAGTTTGGGGTACTACCCTCTTGAAGTTGGTGGGCTCAAAACCTGTCCTATCAAAAGTAACCGGGTTCTAAGGAGCTCAATATCATTGGGTTGTTTTCTGTGTTCATTATTTTGATTTAGCCACTGAACTGGCGATCAAAATATCCCAAGAAAACAACCCTCAATGAGTGTAGTATCGAGTATCTACCAACTTCGGACTACACCAAAGTCGGTCATCTCACTACCCCTAAAGAGGCCAGGATGGTTCAAGTAAGGTTCCTAAGGTCAGTTGATGCTTCACGACACCACGCGGCGGCCCCGTACTCTCCTTGACTTGACTCAAGGGTTACCGGTACTCACCAAAGTGCCACATCAACGTAGCAAACTGCTTCAACCGTGTCGGTATACCCCACACAGTTCCCTCACAGTTTGTTGCTACTTTCTAAAGGTATCCCCCAGATCCGGGTTAGGATCTATGAAACTCCCAAAACAGGCCCACAATATTAAAGCAAACAAAGCAAGAAATTGAAAACATAAGAGTGGTCTAATCCAAAGGTACACCTCACTTATAATATCCCCAGCAGAGTCTCCAGTTCTGTGACCGGTGGAAATAGAACTGACTGTTTTTTAAGCTGGTTCACAAAATGTCGCGGTAAGCAAGAATCGCCACCGTCTTTTATGTTCTCCAACATGGAAAGGACAAAAGCACAGCAAAATTCCTTATTCGAGAATGTTTCTCGGTTCGGGAGGTAGATTTATAGAAAGGGAAGGTGTTAGCACCCTTTCTATCCGTAGTTATCCACGGGCTCTTAGGTACTTGCTCTTATGTTTTCAAAATTGTTTGCTTTTCAAGTGTGTGTGGGTTTTGAAAAAAAGTTTCGTTTGAAAAATTTCTACGTAACTCTTGTATCTGTCCTCAAGAGTGTATGAAAAATTTGCTTGAAAACTTTTAGAAAGTGTGAAGTGTGAAAAGTTGTTTTTTTGTTTGTTTGAAAAGAGCAAGTACCCATGAGAATCTACCTACTCTAAGGAATTAGGCTGTGTAAGAGTCCTTTAGATAGTGCCATCCCACCATTGAGAGGTAGGTAGCACCATCGTTGGAGGTGTTCGAGTCAATTCGATTATTAGGGACAGTGTGGTCACCGAAGCAATAGTAGGACACCTTAGTGGTAACCCTAATGTCCTAGATCCTTTTATCCGAGGCAACCATTTTGAGGCAACTGGATCTTTTAGACAGAAGGGCGACCTCTAAGACACCCTATACTTGATGACCACGTTCGAGGCAACCAGTGAGGCGTACCCTAGGGGTGGCATGTGCATGTGTGTTGTTTTTCAGTTAATGTTTGTCTTTGCATGTTATTTGTGAGCTACGGATTGATTTTATTTTTCATACATTCTTTCATGCATTTTTTAACAGTTAGGAGTGCGGAAAATAAATTGCGGAAATATAAATTCTAACTATTACAAGGCGCGGGTCTATACATCGCCAAAAACAAAAACCCGTTTTGGGAAATAAAGTGCGAGAATTTAAATAAGGCGATAAAATCCTAATTAACTATTACATACTCTGTACAGATACAAAATAATGAATTGAAAAATAAATACGCGCGAAAGATTGAATCGGGAACGTCTTAAGGGTTTTGACCCTTTTTTTAAGAAAGAATTGAATTTTTGTCCTTTTTTTTGTAATTAATGAAATTAAAACTAATAACTAATTAATTAATTTAATTAAAAGGAAAATATTTTTGTGTTTTTTATGTTTTTAATAAAATAAAAAAAGAAATTAAAAGTTGAAAGTCCTAATTCTAAATTAATTTTACTTATTAAAAAAAATGTTAAAATTGTTCTAATTACACAACTAATTAATTAATATTAAAATTTATTTACAAAATAAGTTAATAAATAATAAAATGTTTTTTTTTGGTTTTATTGAATTTTATGGGGAAAAATTAGTTTGTTAGGTTAATTGACAATAATGATAATAATTAAAAAAAGAAAATAAAAAGAAAAGGAAAATAGAAAAAAAAGAAATAGAAACCAATGGGGGTGTTGATGGCCCAATGGAGGTGTGAAGCCTGGAAATTGCTGGCCCATTAACCAGCCTTGTTGACTTTTGGAGATTGCCTGGAGCACGTTGACTGGAGAATATAGTGTTCATCACTTTTTGGCCCTCGGATTGATGATCATGGCCACTTGGCATGTGGAACGCTGAAGGTTCATGGTGAAACGCACTGGGCATCCTGCACACAAACACATAAGAAAAAATGATATGGAATTTTGGGGGACCTGGGAATCGAACCCAGGTCCCAATGATCATTTACCAACACCTGTACCACTAGACCACTTATGCGCGTTTGTTAGAATAATAAGAAACAAATATAATATACAATAAACACGTTATATGCTGGACAAAAGAAAAGTAGCACGCATATTTTGAATGAGCCAATGGGATGCAAGCACGCCATCATCTTCTTCGTGTTTCCTGTAAAATAGAAGTTAGATAGCGGGGGTTTTAAACCCACACAAAATACAAAATGCAAAAATAGCGATTAGATGTACACGTTATATAAAAAGGGCGCTATGGTTTCAATGTCTTCGTCTCATTCAGACGGTTCCAACCATGTGCGTCTGGAGGTCTAATTTTACAGTATGTGAAAAGCCCTAATCTGAGAGCTCTGAAAACCTAGCATTCAACAATGGTGTCTTTTGATTCAGGGCAGCATAATCAAATTGAATTGTACCAAAAGCTTCGTATGGTCTCTCTGAACACAAAACAAACCACAAAACACATCAATGATGCATGAATCAAAGGATGCGTTTATGGAAAAAAATTCAAACCGTGTGACTTGTGTTGGGTGTTTCCTTAAGGTTTATGGCTTGTTTGTGATTGCAATAGATTCCTGGGAGTGTTGGGAATGTGTTTGGATCAAGGAAACACTTTGAATCATGCTGAAAGGTGGATTTCAGTTTTCAAATTTCTTTTGAATTTTTTGGAATTGGTTTGGCCGTTTTAGAGATGTTCAGGTCGTGAATGAGGTATGGAACACTTGCATATGTATGTATGAATGCAATTAGGTCACATTAAGAGCTTGTATCCTTGTGCAATCAAGTTTGGGATTCTTGGTTTATCACCATTAAAGAACATTCCAAGTTTGTTCAAATTTTGAATTTTATGCTCAAAATGGCCCTAGCACGAATTTGGTATGCTTGCTCATGACACATAAAGGTAATTCAAATCAAAAGATGCTATCCATTTAATTTTTTTAGATTTTATTTGAATTTTATGGATTTAAAATGAATTAAATCAATAAAAATTAAATAAAATAGAAAAATAATTATTTGGTCTTGAGATTAATCATGGGACACGTGGGTGGTATGACAAGGCTGAATCAAGTGGAAGAAAGTGGGCCCTTTTGTCAAAAATTGAAGTTTTAAGGATAGTTGACTTTTGCCATTTCATGAAAATTTCCCAACTTCTCCAATGCATATCTTGCTCAATTTTGATCATATGAACATGTTCTTGGACGTTTTGGAAAGGTCTTGAAGTCCTATAACCAATGCCTTTGGTCCCATGTCATTTTGATTTACCAATCTCAAGTTATGGTCTTTGACTTAAAGTGCCTTTTTGTTGACTTTTGAAAATGACCTATAATGTTGAAATTGATAACTTTTTGTGAGAGCATTTCTTGGACTTGGAATGTGAAGATGAGTTGTAGGAAATGTCATCCCCTTCAAAATGAGCATTGGATGGGATTTTTATGATGAACCATGAAAAAGTTATGCTTTGGTCAAGTTACAATTGACTTTTCAACTGTCCAAAAATGGAAACTTTTGCATCTTGATGATTTTTGAGCCATTCTTGTGGAATCATGATCAAGACTTGATCAAATTATGATTGTGGCTTCAAAATAAGATGTTGACCAAAATTTTTGACTTTTGACTGCCAAATGACCATTTTACCCCTACAGTTGACTGTGAAGCAATTAGGGTTTTTAACTGTGCAACTTGATGCTGTGAGACTTGCAACTTGGCATGGGGATGCTTGTCAATGTGTATAGGCATATGTGACTTGATTGAGCCCTTGAAAACCTCAACTTCCTTGCAAGAACCAAAACCCTAATTTGACTGGCTTAGGAGGGTGGTTGACTGTGCAACCCTTGAGTAGACTTGAGCAAATTGAGATGATGCTTGTCAAAACTTTGAAGAATATGGGAGGGAAAATTTTGGGGTACAACACACAACTTGTTAGGAAAAAGTCGCAATCTAAAATTAAAAAGGAGAACAAGATCGCCAATATTGAAGTCTTTCTTTACAATTATTTTATCATGCCAAGCTTTGGTTCTTTCTTTATATAATATGGTATTTTCATAGGCAGACTGGCGAAGTTCTTCTAGTTTATGAATGTATAGGATGCACTTTTCACCAGCAGTCAAATAATTTAGGTTTAAGGTTTTAATGGCCCAATAGGCTTTGTGTTCTAGTTCAAAGGGTAAGTGGCAAGACTTTCCATAGACCAATTGGTAAGGAGTTGTTCCGATAGGGGTTTAAAAGCAGTTCTGTAGGCCCATAGTGCTTCTTGTAGCTTCTGAGACCAATCTTTTCTAGATATTGAAACCGTTTTTTCTAAAATTTGTTTAATCTCCCTATTAGATACTTCTACTTGGCCACTAGTCTGCGGATGGTAGGGTGTTACTACTCTATGCTTAACTCCATATTTACTTAAAATTTTGTCAAAAATCCTTGATATGAAGTGTGATCCACCATCGCTTATAACAAGACGGGGTATTTCGAATCTAGGGAATATATAATTCATAAATAGCTTTATCACTACTCGTGTGTCGTTTGTGGGTGAGGCTATAGCTTCAATCCATTTAGACATGTAGTCAACAGCTACTAAGATATATTTATTTCCTAGTGAGGATGGAAATGGCCTCATAAAATCAATACCCCCTACATCGAAAAGTTCTACTTCCTGAATTTTCCTTAAAGGCATTTCGTCACATCTTGAGATGTTTCCAGATCGCTGACATCTATCACATCTGACAATGTAAGCATGAACATCACACCATATAGTAGGCCAGAAGAGGCCAACTTGGAGAATTTTAGCGTATGTTCTAGAAGTGCTTGCATGTCCTCCATAGGGTGCAAAGTGATAATGTTCTCTGATATTTCTTACCTCTTCTTCTGGAACACAACGACAAAAAATACCGTCAATACCTCTTTTGAAAAGAAGTGGCTCGTCCCAATAAAAATTTCTTACATCATTGAAGAACTTCTTTTTCTGTTGATAGTTTAGGTCAGGAGGTACTATATCAGCGGCTAGGTAGTTAACAAAGTCAGTGTACCAAGGTACATTGCTCACTGTTAAAGCTTCCTCAGAGTTCTTATAAGGATCCAGGTTATCTTCTCCAATGGTGTCTATTTTAGCTATTAGTTTTTCATATACGAAATCATCATCTATGGGTACTAAATCTGGTTTGAGGTATTCAAGCCTAGAAAGGTGACCCGCAACTATGTTTTCTGTGCCTTTCTTGTCTCGAATATCTAGATCAAACTCTTGTAGTAAAAGGATCCATCGAAGTATCCTAGGCTTAGCATCCTTTTTTCTTAATAGGTAACAAATAACTGCATGATCTGTATAGCCTATAATTTTAGCTTCTACCAGATAGGATCGAAATTTATCAATGGCGAAAACTACAGCTAGGAGTTCCTTTTCGATTGTTGCATAATTAAGTTGGGCAGAATCTAGGGTTCTACTTGCATAGTAAATCACATGTAATTTCATATCTTTTCTTTGACCCAGAATAACTCCCACAGCGAAATCACTAGCATCACACATGATTTCAAAAGGTTCAGTCCAATCTGGGAGTTGCATAACAGGTGCCGAAATTAGTGCTTGTTTCAAAAGGTTAAATGCCTCAATACACTTTTCATCGAAGATAAATCTAATGTCTTTCATTAAAAGACCAGTTAGAGGTTTTGTTATTTTAGAGAAGTTCTTGATAAAGCGTCGGTAAAAACCGGCATGTCCAAGAAAACTTTGGACTTCCCTAATGGTCTTAGGTGGTTTTAGGTTTTCTATAACTTATATTTTTTCTCTATCAACTTCAATACCTTTTTCAGAGACCATGTGTCCTAAAACTATACCTTTGATAACCATGAAATGACACTTCTCCTAGTTTAACATAAGGTTTACTTCTACACATCTCTCTAGAATTTTCTCAAGGTTAGCGAGATAGTTCTTAAAATCGAACCCGCATACCAAGAAGTCATCCATAAATACTTCCATAACCCCATCAAGATAATCTATGAAGATTGACATCATGCAACTCTGGAAAGTAGCTAGAGAATTACAGAGTCCAAATGGGTACTAGAAGAAGTCTATGCCTGACTACTACTTCAATAGGTACTACGCTTGATTTCATGTGAATGATGCACTAGAAGATACCTATGCCTATCTTTAACTGGAAGAAGTATCAGAAATAAATCTGAGCCAAAAGAGGTCTTTTTGTCTTTGACTGGAAGAAGTATCAGAATAAATCTGAGCCAGAAGAGGTCTTTTTAAGAAAATTGTCTAATTATGTAGAATAGTCGCCCCGTCCTGTTTCAGGAATTGTTCTTCAACCTGGTCACATAGATAGTTGCCCCATCTTGTTTTGGGAATTAATCTTGGACTTACTTTTGTTGGCCATAGAGATAGTTGCCCCATCTTGTTTCAGGAATTAATCTCTGACATGGTGGTCACGTAGTGTAATATGGTGGCAGAACCGACTGTTTATACTAATTTTGTGTTTGTATTCACAAATGTTGCGGTAAGCAAGAGTTGCCACCGACTTTTCTTTTATCCAACCAAGTAAAGGGTGAAAAGAACAGAAAAAGACCTTTCGAGAGTTTTCTGAGTAGGGGGGGTAGATTATGGAAAGGGAAGGTGTTAGCACCCTTTCCATCCGTAGTTATCTACGGGCTCTTAGATGCTTAGCTCATTTTGAAATATACCTTGTGCTTTTTATGTGTTTTTGAAAAGTATTTTGAAATGCCATAGTGAGGCAGTTTGCTTTATGGTAACTCTTATATCAGTCCTCAAGAGTGTTGATAAAGCATTTTTGAAAGTGTTTTGTGTATGTGAAAAAAAGTTTGTTTTTGACGATATCATTTAGGAACTATCTACTTTTACTCGAAATGTTCGTTCTTTTCCTCCTTTCCTTTAGACAGTGCTATCCTACTATTAGTGAGTAGGTAGCCCTAGTCGTTGGATGTTTGAGGGACATTCAAAGGGATGTTTTATAGCCATAAAGGCAACTTGGCAAGAAGTTTTAGTAACTACCCTAGGGTTCTAAGATCATTTTTTTACCGAGGCAACATCGAGAGGGTCATTGAGGGACTTATGATCTTTTGAACCAGAGGGTAGCCACTAAAATCTCTCACGTTTCGAGAGTTGTGACTATTTTTCCGAAAGGCAACCAAAGTGGGAGTACCCTAGAGGTGCGCATGTGTAAGTAAGTGTATTGAGTTTCAGTTATTTACCTTGATGTTATGTTTGTTAGCTTTGATTTTATTCTTGCCATACAATCCTAGGTAGCATGCATCTAAACAGTTAATAATTTGCAATAATTAAAAGTGTGGAAATATAAATCTAGCTATTACAAGGCTTTGGGGAGGGGGATTTTTACAAGTCCAAAAATTGGGGGAGAAATAAAGAAAGCAGTAAAAGAGTCCTAGTTAATTCTATTACATCCCATAAGCAGATACATTAGTATAAAAAGTGCGAAAGTAAATAAGGCGCGCAAATGGAAAAAGACGTCTAAATCCTAGAAATTTACTAAGTTAAAAGAAAATCTTTTTATCTCCTTTTTTGTTTATTTGGAAAATGTTAAAATTGATTATGAAATAAAATTTGATTAAATCTTAGGTCTATTGATTTTAATTTGAATAAAATAAAGTTAAAGTAATTAATTAATCAATTAACAAAATTGATTTTGATTAAAAAAAAACTAAACCTAATTTTTTTTGTGATTTTTATAATTATTTTGCTGATTAAATAATAATAAAAAAAACTAAAAGCAATAAGTAATAAAAGAAAGAAAACAAAGAAACACAAATGGGCCTGGATGCTAACTAGCAGGCAGGGGGCGTGGTTGAAATTCCTTTGGCCCACTTTCAGGAGAAGTCTAGGCCGCGCCTGACTTCAGCGTTGTTGGCCTTCAAAGGGTATACCGTGGGCTGCCTGTTGAAGCACATGGATATGGGTCAGCTGTGATCTGATGGTTACGATCTGAAGGTGTATGGTGTGCGCGTGGGATACACCAGTACTGGATCTACAAACAACATATTAGAAAGAAAACGAAAATGCCTGACCTGGGATTCGAACCCAGGCCCTTCCTCCAACACACACATTCCTTCATGTCAGAGCTAGCTGTTCTATCGAAACAAATGAAACCATATCGAATCCAACTGGTGGTGCTCCGATCTGCAATCCTGAGCGTGGGATGACTTGTGTAAGAGTGGGTATGCGTCTGTGCGATCCCCAAGAACACGATTTGGGTGTTCATTTGGACGAAGGGTGCCTGCAAAAGTGTTAAGTTTGACAACTTTGGAAATTTTTGTATAACTTTCTAGAGCTTCTTGGAGGCATGCTGCGTGTCCTCTCTGTAGTTTGGTTACTTGCACTTATATATAGTGTGAATTAGGTTAACCAAAACTTGTACAAAATCTTAGTCACTTATGACAGAATATGGACTTACAATTTGTATCAAAATTGCCATTTTGATCATTTTCTTTCCATCTTCGAAACACAATGCACGTAGACATGTTATGGTTTTGGTGTCTTGCTCGAATTTGGGCCTCAAGCTAACCATTACAAACCTAACAAACTTTATCCCATTAGGCCTCTTCGATTTTCCTGATTCTTTCGATAGGCTCCCAATATTTGCTCTTTTAGGTGGCTTAGAGCTCTAATTCGAATTTCTTCTTTGATTCCCATCTAAACAGCCTAATCGAACTAAGCTCATGTTCCTTTCGACGACCTTTTCTTCAATTCGAATGGCTCTCTTCGATTTCCTTCAGTTTTGACCAATCGAAGTGACTTTGGGGCTAGTCAAAGCTCCATTCTTCTTTCTTCGATTTCCCTCAATTTGGACCAATCGAAGTGTTACCTTATGGGATGGTCGAAGCTTCATTCTTCTTTCTTCGATTTCCTTCAATTTGGACCAATCGAAGTGTTACCTTATGGGCTGGTCGAAGCTTCATTCTTCTTTCTTCGATTTCCTTCAATTTGGACCAATCGAAGTGTTATCTTATGGGCTGGTTGAAGCTTCATTCTTCTTTCTTCGATTTCCTTCAATTTGGACCAATAGAAGTGTTACCTTATGGGCTGGTTGAAGCTTCATTATTCTTTCTTCGATTTCCCTCAATTTGGACCAATCGAAGACTTTGAAACAAAAGCTCGCTCGAAGGATTTTAGATGCCCAATTGAAGCACCTTGTTCAGATGCCCATCGAAAGACCTTGTTAAGGTGCCAATTGAAAGACCTTGTTCAGATGCCCATCGAAAGACACTTGACCATCTTTAAAAACTTTTTATTTTCTTTTAGCAAGTGTTTGTAACCACCCATATAAGAGAAGATCTTGGAAAACATGATAGGGTAAATTTTGGGGTATAATAGCTGCCCCTGTTCAACCTTCTTAGACCTGAGGATGTAGATTGGCCTGTCCTCCATCTGTGATCTGAAGGTGGAAGATGATTGAACACTAGAGTGCCCAGAAATTTGCACCCGATGTATACAAAGTAACATTGTTGGTTAATAATATCAGAAATGGGCTTACATATGCCATTTGGATGACTAGGATTTGTTCGAGATAGGCTTAAAGATGCCATCCAAAGTAGATGCTGACTTTATAAGAGGTCTCTTTGTGGGGATTCTTGCTGTTGTCTAAGGAGGGATCCACTGGGGAATTTTGATTTCTGTTGCTCTCCCGCTTGAGGAAAACTCTGTGGGGAATATAATCCAGGAGCTTTAGTTGTCCATGGTTCTATTGAGGAGTTATCTTTGGACTAGAGAGATGAAATTTTGCTGTTTTCGGGTTGAAATCCAGGCTTCACAGTAACTTTCTAGGGAGAATGAAATTAACTGCTCTCTGGAAATGTATTAGAAGAAACCTGGTAAGGCTGTTTCAGGATGAGTCCATGTTAGACTGCATCTGAAAATTGAAAAGGGGCTTGGGTAGGGTTGTGTTGTACCCCAAAATTTTCCCTCTCATTTGTCAAATATTTTCTCACAAGATCTCTTTTGGTTCAAGACTGCACAAGGATTGATCAGCTCAAGACACCTTCTTAAGCACTGATGACTAAAATTAGGGTTTGAGATTGCACAAGGATAATTGAACTTTCAATGCCTCATATGGATTTCATGGATCATTATGGACCCCCAATATTACTCATGTCAAGTTTCAAGTCTTGAATCACATTTTTGCTCAGTCAATTGAGCAGTTGACCTAAAAATCAACTATATTGGGAAAAAGTTAACTGTGGCCAATTTACAGTCAAACTTCATAATTTTTTATCCATATCAACATTATAAACTCATATGTATCATTTGATCAAGTTTGGACCATAATTCCTCAAGAAATTTGATCAAATCATCAAAAGGGCAAAATGGTCAAAATTAGGGTTTTGACTAAGAAAAGACAATTTATGATTTTTGACCTAGAAAATGATTAATTGGTTTGAGGCATGATCTTAAGAGTTCATTTGCACCATTTTGACCTAATGGCATGACTCAAAACATTTCTCAAGATCAATTGGATTGATAGTGAATTTTCAATCAACTGATCAAAAGTCAACTGTACACTGAAGAGTCAAACTTTGACTTTTTGGTCAAAATCAAGTGTCAAAGATCACAATTCATCAAAACATGGCAAACTATGAAAATTATTCATCAAGAAATCAAAAAGTCAAGATTTCATTTTGAAAAGTCAAAGTTTTCAAACTTAGAAATTTTTCTAAGTGTTGAAAACTTCATGTTTTTTCACAACTTTGAACAAATTTTTCACCATGATGCAAGATGATTCAAAAGAAACTTTCAACATGAAAGTTGTAGATCTCCATGATATCTACAACATTTATATACACAACTTCTTCTAAAAGTGCTTGGATCTCAAGTTATTAATTCATAAAGTCATAGTCTTGAAACTAAACACTTAGTAAAATTTTGAACATTTTTGGTCAGGATTTTGACCTAACTTCTGACCCAAGTTTCACCTAGTTCCAAGGGGAATTTTAAAAAGTGATTCAAATAGAGGTTTTAGAGCATATTAGAAGATTTCCAAAATGTCCAAGAACTCCTTTAGATCATTTGTGAGCAAGGAGAATCGATGGTCAAAAGTTGGGGTTTCAAGTTGTTTTATAAGGCAAATTTTGTGATGAACAAAATTCAAATCTCAAACCTATGCTGCATAATCTTTGATTTGCAGGACTCAAACTTGTTAGGCACTCCATAATTAATTACTTGCACAGCTGTTAGAGGTCTCAACTCAAGCATTTAATGCAATGCCATGCTTTATATCCATTTTAGGAAGAAAGTGCACAATGCCATTTTGAAAAAGTAGCTTTATGCACAAAACTTGTTCTTGAGCCTTGCAATTGTTTTCTTCTGATCATACACGTCCTATAACTCAAGAGAAGTTTGTCTCAAGCCTTACAATCACTCAGCCCATGCTTGTACTTCATCTTGGAACCATACATTTACTTTTCTTCAAAATCAAGCAACCTAGCCATAAATCTATAACTCAGAAATCCTTGGTGCAAAACATCTCCAACCTTCTGCTTATACATACACAAGTCCTTGGCTAGAAAAGACACGCATGCTAAAGCCCTGAAAATCTCTAAAACACAGAATCACCAAAAACACCTCAAAACTTGCCATTTATGAGTTTTGAATCCAATCTCCAAATTTGCTCGTGCGTTTATTGGCCTTTTGCTTTCAAAAGCTTCTAAATAACATACACAAACAATTCCAACACCTGCAACACCACTGTAACACCTCCATCATCATCCACCATTTTCAAAAACAACACCTTGCATGTTGACTTCTCTAGAACTCCTCAGGCACTTTCAGCTCAAGCTAAGCATCACATTAGCTTCCTGGGAACTTGAGGAAGCTAATCCAATCATTGGAACCCACTAAAAGCTGCTCAAACTCAAAACATGATACCCTCTTGCAAGGTGAGTTTTATGACTTTTGAACTCTTCATACAAGCATCATTAATGGTTTATTTGTGAATAAGAAATGCAGGTATCATTGCCCTGAAGCTAACCATGTCTTTAGACTTCATTTATAGAATTTTGAATCTGAACATCCTGGAAAACTTAGGTTAGAATCTAGTACCATTCAAAATTCATGCTCATTTTTTATCTATAGCTTTAGTTATTTACATTTCTGGAATCGTGTTGAAATTTGCCCCAAGTTTCATGTTTACATTTTTGCAAATGGATGAGAAATGAGCAAGATGCAGGTGGTCCGGCCAGAGGTTGAAGATGAAGTACATTTAGGGCAAGACTTATGTTATATATTTATGGTTTGACATAAGTTAACGGATGTATCACCACCCTAGTGGTTAAAGCGCGCGCCTGTCACCCTTAGGTCCCGGGTTCAAGCCCCAACATGACCTTTTGCAATATTTTTTTTATACATTTTTCTCATTTTCTGACTTTTTGCAGCGCTGAGCTTTCCCCCCTTTAGGCTTTATTTTTTGCTACTTCTGACCCCCTGCCCTGTTATTCACACCCCTGGCCCATTATTTTGGCCACCATTTTATTTATTTTCCTTTCATTTTATTTTTATTTCATATTTTCTTTATTCTTTTTATTATTACTATTATTATCGTTATTATTATTTTTATTAATAAAAAATCCAAAAATATTTTATTTATTTATTTGCATTTTTAAAAAATACTTATACATTTTATTTTTCTTTACAAAAATAAAAGAGCAAAAGCATTTTCTTTAATTAATTTTTTTAATACTTAGATAATTTAATTTTTATATATATTATTTTGTAAATTAAAATCAATTTTGAATTTAAGATTTTTTATTTAACTATCTTTATTAAATTCACAAAAAAAACCCTAAAAAAACTTGTTTTCCTTAAATTAATTTAGTTTACTAACTTAATCTTAATTTTCTTATTATTAGTTAATTATTTTATTTTAATTAATTAGGTCAAAAAACCCCTTTTTTATAAATAACACAAAAAAATCATATTTCCTTTTACATTTACATTCTTGCATTTTTATCTTTATTTTTGTATATTTATTCAAATTCAATATGGTTGTAATAATTATTTTGATTTAATTTCTTGCAATATTCCCCATTTCTAATTTGTACACACCCTCCCATAAATGATGTAATAGTGTAATAATTTTATTTTCCGCAATTTAAATGCTTTATATACAAATGCTAGTAATTAGGGTTTTGTATGGAAAGACTAAAACCAACAAATAGCAAACCCTAATCAAGACAAAAACAATGCATGTAAATCAATACACTTGCACACAAATACCCCTAGGGTAAACCCACTTTGTTGCCTTACAAAAATGGCCATATTATGCATATGAGGTATCTTAGCAAAAACAAGCAAAATACAAGATCATAGTCCCTCGATGACGCTATCCATGTTGCCTTTAAAAATGATCTTAGTCCCTAAAGAAAAATGCTAAGATACCTTGCAACATTGCTAATCATGGTTATACGATGACCCACGCCCGTCCCTTTTACATCCAGAGATAGGGTTACTTGCCAAATCAATGGTAAGATGAAAATGTCAAAGGAAAGAGGAGATGAACATGAAAGACTTTTGAGTAGGTAGAATGTTCCTAGTTACTTGCTCAATTTAAAAACAAAAAACATCCTTGCTATTTTCAAAACAAACACCAACACTTTCAAAAACATCTTTCAAACTTGAAAACATTTTCAAAAGATCAAACACTTTGTATACATTCTTACGAACGAGAATCATTACAAAATTTGCCTAAACGATGGAGCCTTTACAAAATACTTTCAAAAACCACACAAAGCATATTTTTAAACAAAAGCAAGTGATCTAGCAAGTAACTAAGAGCCCATGGAAAACCATGGATGAAAAGGGTGCTAACACCTTCCCTTTTCATAATCTACCCCCCGAACACAAGAAACAGTCTCAAAGGTCTTTCCTATGCTTTTTCACCTTTCCTTTTGGATAAAAGAAAAGTCGGTGGCGACTCTTGCTAACCGCAGCATTTGCGATCAAACACAAAACACCCAAGTCAGTTCTCCCACTGTATCACGGAACTGGTGACTCTGCTGGGGACAATTCTAAAAGTGGGGTTACCTTAGGGTTAGATCACATTTACTTGCTTTCATTGTTTGACTTGTATGCTTCACATTATGGTTCTTTGTTTGGGTTTGAATCCTCTACCCGGATTTTGGATACCTTATAGGTAAGTAGCAATACATTGTGGAAACTGTGCGGGGTATACCGACATGGTCTAAGTAATAGCTATGTTAGTGAGACATATTTGCGGGTACCAGTAGCCCTTGAGTAGTCAAAGAGAATACGGGGCCGCTGAGTGATGTCATGAAGCACTAATGAACTTTTAGAACCTTTACTTGACTAACTTGGCCTTTAGGACGTAGTGAGATGACCGGCTTTGGTGTAGTCCGAAGTTGGTATATACTCGATACTACACTCATTGAGGTTTGATTTTTTGGGATATTTCGGTCGCCATTAAAGAGGCTTGCGCTAAAAAAATGCCCGAGAAAACAAACCAGTGATATTGAGCTCCTTAGATCCCGAATACTATTACTAGGATAGGTTTGAGCTAACTAAACCTCAAGAGGGTACTTACCTATGAGACTCCATGCAAGACTAAACCTAAGGACTTGTTTGCTTTATTTGTATATATCTACTTGTACATGAGGACATGATGAAGGTGCTCTTCCAATTCCTTGATCCTTTACATCATTGCTTCACATTTCCCGAATATCAACTTGTGCCAACTTTGGAATAATTCTCCCAACTCTTGAGGATTCCCATTCTCAACCAACTACCTTTCAACGGTACGGAAAGAGATCCAAAGCCAGAAGAGATTGCTCAAGCTCTACACTTGTAACCATATGATATCACAACTAATTGGGAAACAAGGAGTGGTGTCAAGGGTTTCTTAGCAAAGTTCTTGTTTGAGAAAGCCCAAAACTGTTGAAACTCTTTGGATTTGCAAGCTTTTGAGGAAATTGTGGCTCTCCTCATCTATGGGATGGTTTTGTTTCCAAATCCTGACCAACTCATAGATGTGAACGCCGTCAAAATCTTCATGTATCGTAATCCGGTGCCTACTTTGCTAGGAGATATCCTACATTCTTTTCACACTCGCACAATGAGGAAAAGAGGTATCCTTATGTGTTGAACTCCTCTCTTGGCAAGATGGTTTATTTCACATCTTCCCCAATCTGTATTAAAGAACGAGCAAGGTTCAAGGTGGTCACATAGGTTGATGACACTCAAACATTCAGACATTCATTGGTGTTCCCGATCTATAGAGAATGTTACTATTGTCGACCATTGTGGAGAATTCCATAATGTCCCTTCACTTGGCATTAGAGAAGGTATCACCTACAGCCCATGCCTAGACTTAAGACAGTTTGGTTATGCCCGAAGGGATGGCCCACATGAGATGCTCATTCAAGGTTTGGTATTTGACTACGAGAACAATGATTAAGGTCACCGCCAGAGATTTATCCGAGCTTGGAGGATGTTGAGCAAGGTAGATAGAAAGACATTGGGGCATAAGAATTCCATCCCTCTTGAGCCTTACCTCAAGTGGGTACGAACTCGTGCTCAAAGTCTTACGATGCCTTACCCATCCATTCTCCCGGTTATCAAAGAGCCTGTTGTGGAAGTAGATGTTCCATACACTACCCTACATCCTGACATGCCTACCTCTCTTAAAGACCTACAAAGGGATTGGATACAGCTTAAAGGGGAGCGAGACACTTTTGAGGCCCAATTCTACACCATCGAGAAGAAGGTTTTGGAACTCACTAAGCAACTTCATGAGGAGCGGAGTCTGAACGCCTACATCGCACCAAAGAGGATGCGTACAACTTTTTTATCTTAGAGTTTTTGTATTTCTTTGTAAGCCCAAAAGAGGCATGATGTACTCAAAGCTTTGATTTATTAATATAACGTGTGTTCCGTTTTGGTCTAAAGGAATTTTAAATCTCTAATTTCCTTGAAATCATTGCATATGCATTTACCATTCATCATAACATAAGTAGGTTTCTTACAACAAGTCTCCTCATCTTTCTACTGTTTATTTCAGTAAGATGGATCTCGAGCAGACAGTAAAAGACCTCCAGGCGCAGAATGCTCAGTTTCAACAGATGTTCTTGACTCTAGCCAAAGAACAAGAGGATTTGAAGACTTTGCTGGTTGAAGAAAAGAAGAAGAAAGCAAAGAAAATAATCAGAGTTCTGAATATGGGAAGAAGGTTCCAAGGATAATCCAGACGGACCCTAGACTTTGCAACGTCATCTGGTGAAAAGGATAATCAAGAAGTGAAAGGCAAGGAAGCGGTTGCCCAGCCAGAGTCTGAAGAGGAAGAAGAAGAAGACTACTCTGAAGAGCAGTATCCCCCGACCGACGACAAATACAAACATCTGGAAGAACGTCTAAGTGCAATGGAAATTCAGAAAGTGAAGAGATGGGTTTGGTGTCTGAGATTGTTATTCCACCAAAATTCAAGGCACCAGTATTTGCTAAGTACGATGGGGTTTCGTGTCCCAAGATGCACCTCTGATCTTATGTGAGGAAGATACAGCCTCATACTGCTGACAGAGATTTATAGGTCCACTTCTTTCAAGACAGTCTATACGGGACTTAGCTAGATTGGTTCTATCAACTGGAAAGGGCCAATATCCATAACCTGGAAGACCTTGCCGCTGCCTTTTATAAATAGTATCAATACAACGCAGATCTTGCTCCCACCTGTATTCAACTCTAGAGTATGGCTATGGTTTCAAGTGAAGGTTTCAAAGACTATGCTCAGAAATGGAGGGACTTAGCAGGAAGAGTCCAGCCTCCCCTATCTAAAAGAGAGTTAGTAGACATGTTTCTGGGTACCCTGTTCGGTCCTTTCTTTAATCATCTAATTAAAAGCTCTTCAGCAGGCTTCACTGATTTAATCTTGACCAAAGAAAGAGTGGAAGCCGAGATTAAGAGTGGGAAGATCCAAAAAGATGCATCCTCCGCTGTTGTAAGAAAACCATTTATTGGGAAGAAAGAAGTTAGTGTTGTGTATCCTCAAAGAAATCAAGATAGAACTGAACGCCGTCCAATGGTGGGGGCTGTCATGATCCCTAAGCCTGCACCTACTCAACAAAGGAGCAACCAGCCAAGAACAGAAAGACCAGTAAGATAATTTACCCGGACTAATATGACACTATCTCAAGTCCCGCCACATTTGTTGAGATCTAAGCTGGTAACTTTAAAAGAAGCTCCGAAGAATCCCAACACCACCTCTCCTCACTACCATCCTAATGCTCACTGTTCTTACCATTCAGAGAGTCCAGGCCATAATACCAACAACTATTGGGCTTTAAAAAATAAGGTGCAAGACCTTCTTGAAGCAAAAGAAATTGAATTTGATGCTCCTGAAATCCCAAATGTTATCACCACTCCTATGCCCAAGCATGGCCGTGATGTTAACATTGTTGAAGATGATATGTTTATTACTTTTGTTGATGAACTTGTTACTCCTCTCCTAACTATCAAGAGAAACCCGTTGAAGGCCAATTCATTTCCGGGTTGTGGCGAAGACTGCCACCTCTGTTTATCCCTACCAAATGGCTGTCATTTATTGAAAGCAGGTGTTTAACACCTAATGGATGACAAAGAGATTTTGTTTGAAAAGACTCACGCTCCAACCATTTCTTACAAAAATGTTTCAATAGTAACCATTTCTGCCAATCCTTCCAGGGTCTCCACCAAAAGACCTGTTAGGATTACATCAGTTCCTAAAGTAGCTCCACTGATAATTACTATGCCTGGACCAATCCCGTACTTGTCAGATAAAACTGTCCCATGGAACTATAGAGGCGAAGTCTACTATCACGGTGTCAAACAGGATTGGCTGGCTGATGAAGACTCGATTTTTGAGAAGGCTGACCCCGACATCAGCAACATTGCGGGAACCAACAAGATAACCCTAAGTGGCAAAGTATTCTCTCCCGAGATTGCTCCTCCGAAGACTATTATCGGTTCTGTAATCATCCCTGCTTCTGTTCCTATTGACACTACTACTACAATTCCTATGGTTATCCCTACTAACACTCCTACCACTGAGTCGACCGAGAATTGGGGCAAAGGCATTATGATTGAGCCTGTCCGAATGAAGGCGCAATCAATATCTATCCCTGAGGCCTCCCAAAAGGAGATGGAAGAAATTCTGAAAATTATAAAGAGAAGCGAATACAACGTAGTCGAGCAGCTAGGGTAGACCCCGTCAAAGATTTCCATGCTGGCTTTATTATTGTGCTCCGAGGCTCACGCAAAGGCTTTGGTGAAATTTCTTAAAACTGCCCATGTACCACAAGAAACCTCTACTGATCAGTTCCAAGACTGCATGGCCAGTTTAACCGATGACAATGGTTTAGGATTTTCTGATGTTGACTTGACACCTAGAGGGAGGAAGCATAACAAGGCATTGCATGTCTCTGTCGAATGCAGGGGCACAACTTTGGCCCATGTTCTGGTTGATACCGGTTCGTCTTTGAATGTGCTGCCTAAGAAGGCTCTTGATAGACTCGACTATGAAAGTTTAACCTTAAAACCCAGTAATATAGTGGTAAGGGCCTTTGAAGGTTCAAAGAGAATGGTGCATGGGGAGGTGGACATCCCCATAAAAGTTGGAACTCAAACCTTTGATTCAACTTTTTACGTGATATACATTCGCCCTTCCTATTCCTGCTTATTGGGCCGACCATGGATTCACAATGCTGGTGTAGTTACCTCTACATTACATCAAATGCTGAAATATCCAACCGAGGGGAAAATCATTACTGTCCAAGGAGAAGAGGAATATACGGTCAGTCACTTAAACTCCTTCAGATACGTGGAATTGGATGGTCAATTCATTGAGACTCCATTTCAGCACTTCGAGGAAGTCTCACAAACTGTGGCAGTAACCAAGACTATTTCCCAAGTCCCGAAGATTTCAAGACCTTCGCTAAAGATGTCTTCATTGAAAGATGCCAAGGCAGTGATCGAAGAAGGTGGGTGTACTATTTGGGGCAAGCTCCCGGATATCCCATAAAAATCTGACAAATTCGGTTTAGGTTTCACTTCAGGAGCCCAGAAAGCTGTACGTCGTGCTCGTGCTGGGGGACCACCTTTGAAGATCAGCAACCACGGAGTTAACGGAATGTGGGATGATGATGAGAATAGCTACGACCTGGAGGATTGGATTTTCCCAACTGTCAATGGAGGACTCAGCAACTGGGAAGCTAAAGATTTTGTCCCAATTACTATTATCCAACAGTAATTGTCTTTAAATTTTGTCGGACCTGTAATAATTAAGCTATTCAGACTTTTAAAACCTTGTGTCTTACCCGAGGCACAACGGTCCCTTTGTAAGGGTTGTTACTTCATTTTCATGTCATCAATGAATTATGGACGTTTTTTGCATACAAACTTTGTGCTCTTTATCTTTCTTTTTACATTTTTATTTCTTTCAAAGATAGCTATACTCTTACACACACTCACATTCAAAATGCAGATCTACATCCATTCGGGATCCCATGGGTAACGATTCGATATGGCCTTCTGTGACTCTGAAAATCTAATCTACCAAGCCGAAGACGAAGGTAAGGAAGATTGTGAAGTGCCAGGGAAACTTGCCAGGTTACTACAACAAGAAGAAAGTACCATACAACCCCACGAAGAACCAATGGACACAATTAACCTAGGTGCCGAGGAGGACAAGAAAGAAGTCAAGGTGAGTGCTAATCTGGAATCCAGTGTCAAGCAGCGTCTAATTCAGTTGCTACATGATTATGTTGAGGTCTTTGCTTGGTCGTACGAAGACATGCCAGGACTGAATGCTGATATCGTGGTACATTGTCTACCAACAAAAGAAGACTGCCCTCCGGTAAAATAGAAAGTCCATCGCATGCGACCAGACATGTCAGAGAAGATTAAGGCTGAAGTTATGAAACAATTTAACGCCAGATTCTTGGTTGTCACCTCCTATCCACAATGGGTCTCCAATGTTGTTCCAGTGCCTAAAAAGGACGACAAAGTACGTATGTGCATGGACTACAGAGATTTGAATAGGGCAAGCCCTAAGGATGATTTCCCACTTTCCCACATCGACATTTTGGTTGACCATACTGCACAGCATAAAGTGTTCTCATTTATGGATGGTTTCTCAGGTTACAATCAAATCAAAATTGCAGCTGAGAACATGGAGAAAATGACTTTCGTTATACAGTGGGGCACTTTCTGTTACAAGGTTATGCCATTCGGGTTGAAGAATGTTGGGGCAACTTATCAGCGTGCCATGGTAGCTCTACTTCATGATATGACACATCACGAAATAGAGGTCTATGTGGACGACATGATAGCTAGATCTCAAACTGAAGAGGAACATCTTGACCATTTGCAGAAAGTGTTTGAAAGGCTAAAGAAATACAAGCTAAGGTTGAACCCGAATAAATGCACATTTGGGGTGAGGTTCGGTAAACTCCTAGGCTTCGTTGTCAGCGGTAAAGGTATCAAAGTGGATCCTGCCATGGTGAAAGCAATACAAGAAATGCCTGCTCCTCGTACTGGGAAGGAAGTCAGAGGATTCTTAGGACGGCTAAACTACATTGCCAGATTCATTTCTCACTTGACCGCTACTTGTGAACCAATCTTCAAATTACTGAAGAAAGATCAAGTAGTCAAATGGAATGATAAATGTCAAGATGCCTTTGACAAGATCAAAGAGTACCTACAAGAGCCTCATATTTTGATGCCTCCAGTTGAGGGAAGAACCTTGATCATGTATCTAACTGTCTTGGAAAATTCAATGTTGGTGTGTGCTGGGAGCATGAGGAGTCTGGCCGAAAAGAGCATGCTATTTACTACATGAGCAAAAAGTTTACCGATTGTGAAACAAGATATTCACTACTCGAGAAAACTTACTGCGCTCTGGCATGGGCTGCTCGCCAGCTAAGACAGTATATGCTGACCCATACTACCATATTGATATCCAAGATGGATCCAATAAAATACATATTCGAGAAGCCTACCCTCTCTGGGAGAATAGCCAGATGGCAGATGATCCTGACATAATATGACATTCAGTACACTACCCAAAAATCAATAAAGGGCAGTATGCTAGCCGATCACCTAGCTCATCAAGCTGTGGATGACTACCAGTCCATGAAGTTCGAATTCCCAGATGAAGAATTCAAGATGGTAAATAACTGTGAAGAATTCAGACCATATGACGAACTTGAACAAGGATCCCGATGGACCCTAATTTTTGATGGGGCGTCCAACACACTCGAAAATGGCATAGGTGTTGTACTCATATCCCCTGAAGGATGTCACACTCCCTTCACTGCAAGACTCTGCTTCAACTGTACAAATAACATGGCAGAATACGAAGCGTGCATTTTTGGTCTCAAGGCTTCCATAGATTTGGGGATCAAGTCCTTAAGTGTATTCGGAGATTCAACCTTAGTCATCAGCCAGATCAAAGGAGAATGAGACACGAAGCACCCTAACCTTATCCCCTACAAAGAACATGTGTTGACATTAATTCCACATTTTGAGAAGATTACCTTCGAGCATTTCCCGCGAGAAGAAAAGCAACTAGCGGATGCACTAGCCACAATGTCATCCATGTTTAAACTCAAGTGGGGTAACGAGGCTCCCTAGATCACCATTGAACAGATGGATGAACCAACTTACTATCACGAGATCGATACTGAAGAAGTAGTGGACCAACCTTGGTTCCATGAAGTTAAGAGGTATCTCGAGGCTCAAGAGTATCCAGAAGGAGCTTCAGTCAATGATAAGAATTTCTTGAGAAGATTCTCTACTAAGTTCTTCATCAGTAATGGCATTCTCTACAAGCGCAACCATGACTCTATTTTGCTTCATTGCATAGACAAGGTTGAGGCAGAAAAGATCATGGCTGATCTACATGAAGGCACTTTTGGCACCCACTCCAGTGGGCATACGATGGCAAAGAATATTGCTATCAACATTCGCAAACTTGCCATAAGTGTCAGATCTATGCTAACAAAGTGCGTGTACCTCCATTTCCTCTGAATTTCCTAACTTCTCCCTGGCCATTCACGATGTGGGGAATCGATATGATTGGAGAAATAAAACCTACAGCCTCTAATGGACACTGCTTCATCTTGGTGGCCATCGACTACTTCACAAAGTGGGTTGAGGCAGCTTATTTCGCTTCTGTAACCAAGAATGTTATGGCCCGATTCATCAAACAGAATCTCATCTATCGTTACGTTATCCCGGAGAGGATCATC
This sequence comes from Vicia faba, assembly GCA_948472305.1. Taxonomy (NCBI): domain Eukaryota; kingdom Viridiplantae; phylum Streptophyta; class Magnoliopsida; order Fabales; family Fabaceae; genus Vicia; species Vicia faba. The sequence continues at coordinate 83,943,949 of OX451739.1, read as the reverse complement.
ACAGACAATGGTACGAATCTCAAAAATACTATGATCACCGCATTGTGCATGCAATTCAAGATCCAACACCAAAATTCTTCCCCTTACCGGCCAAAGATGAATGGCTCTGTCGAAGCCGCAAATAAGAACATCAAAAAGATCATACAGAAAATGACAGTAACCTACAAGGACTGGCATGAGATGCTACCATTCGCTCTCCACGGTTACCGTACCACGGCGTGCACATCAACCGGGGTAACACCTTACTCTTTGGTATACAGTATGGAAGCTGTCTTGCCTATTGAGGTCCAGATCCTCTCTCCGAGAATCATGAAGGATGCAGGGTTGAATGAAGATGATTGGATCCAAACTCGACTTGATCAACTGAACTTGATTGATGGGAAAAGGCTTACTGCTATCTGTCATGGTCAAATGTATCAGAAACGGGTGATCAAGGCTTTCAACAAAAGGTCCTACACCAAGTGTAACAAGTCGGGGGTCTGGTGATCAAGTGCATCATATTGCCGCAAGGTGATCCCAGGAGAAAATAGACTCCTACATATGAAGGACCGTTTGTGATCAAAAGCATATTCTCTGCTGGAGCAATGATCTTAACCACTATGGATGGAGACGACCTGCCGCACCCTGTGAACACGAACATAGTCAAAAGATACTACGCATAAGAGACCCGCTTGGTTGACACACCTAGGAAAAACAAGGGCATCCCGGCGGACCACAAAGGTTTGGGCAAAAATTAGGGATAAAACAAATAATTTTGTACACCCGAAAAGTTGAAAACCCGAAAGGGCGACTTGGGCAAAAAAGGGTATCCCGATGGACTGAAAACGTGAAAGGGCGGTCCAGGAAAAATTTATGAAGTAAAGCGTATGACTATGTCCCGTTGGATCACCTTACAGACAACCTTTAGCTTCGATTGACCAACTTAACAGTTCTAATCAATCCAATCAACTTCGGACAAGGCAGCAAGTGGACAAGACGCTCAGAGACACGAAGACTATAGCAGAATGGGAACCCCATAGGATTATTGCACATAGCTATCTTTTCTTTGTATCAAATTTTCATTTTTTACGACGATATTCCCTTACTAGAATGTTCGTCTCATTGCACAAAAAATACTTATTCAAGTTAATATAAAGATACCCCTTTGAAAGTGCAAAACTATCTGTTTTTTCTTTATTTCTGTGTTTTGTTTACAAAAACGTCCAAATGATTTATTTTTGAACATATGCATTTGAACGTAACTACTGTTTACAAATGAACAAAAACATAGAAAGACAATCACTAATGGCTTTAAGAAATAGGATAATATCTTTAGACTATAAAATCCCTTACAGTGTGCAACTTAATGATATCAAGCTCTCTCACATCCCCGGCGGAACAAAACTTCCAGTTATCACTCCCCAGTAGAAGTCACCCAATTTCTCAGGATTCCCCAACAGGATTTCACAAACAATACACGGCGTTTCCCTTACAACAAAGTTTATTTCTCTAACAAATAGAAGTTCATCAACTCATCAGCACTTCAAAACATGAAGACTTACACTCCACATCCCCAACAGCAGTCAGGGATTTATTTTCCCTAATCCAACAATATTACAGCAGCATAGCTTACATGCCCATACATCGCATCCATACGCCATTGACAACACGAATTCATACAACATAATCTCATTCATTTTATTGAGAACATCATTTACAATGCATTTCATACATCATGACATTGCATACAACTAATCTTTCATCTCTTCAGGAAAGATCAACCGGCAGATGGCTATCATCAACAATTTACAAAAGGGTCAGAGATTAATACCTGAAACAAGCCTGGACAATTATCTACACGACCAGCTGAAGCAATCCTGCACGGGTTTCTTCTCATTCAGCTTTCAGATAAAGTTCAGATACGCTCCAGATACGAATGTCATTTTGATACTCAATCAGATTCAGCTTTCAGATAGAGTTCAGATACGCTCCAGATACGGATGCCATTCTGATACTCATTCAGATTTAGCGTTCAGATACAGTTCAGATACGCTCCAGATACGAATGCCATTCTGATACTCATTCAGATTGAACTTTCAGATACAGTTTAGATACACTTCAGATACAGATGCCATTCTGATACTCATTCAGATTCAGCTTTCAGATAAAGTTCAGATACGCTCCAGATACGAATGCCATCCTTATACTCATTCAGATTCAACTTTCAGATACAGTTCAGATATGATCCATATTCAAATGTCATTTTGTCACTCATTCAAATACAGTCTAGATACGAGTCAAATACAATCCATTTATGGATATTATTCTGGTACTCAACCTAACACATCCATTATTTCAGTATAAATCAACCAGAGATTTATTCTGACACTTCTTCCATTCCTACCAACAATCATTTTTGGATGGAATTTGTAAGCCCATCTCTAACAACTTTCCATCATCTCTCCAACTAGAATCTTTTAAGCCCATTCCCCACATCATCAACCACCACATCATCGAGTGCAAATTTCTGGGCACTAGTGTCCAATCATCTTTCACCTTCAAGTCATGAATTGCGGATCCGCCAATCTAACTCTTCAGGTTTAAGAAGATTGAACAGGGGAAGCTGTTGTACCCCAAAACTTTCCCTCTCATTTATCAAATATTTTCTCACAAGATCTCCTTTGGTTCAAGACTGCACAAGGATTGATCAGCTCAAGACACCTCCTTAAGCATTGATGACTAAAATCAGGGTTTGAGATTGCACAAGGATAATTGAACTTTCAATGCCTCATATGGCTTTAATGGATCATTATGGACCCCCAAGATTACTCATGTCAAGTTTTAAGCCTTGAATCACATTTTTGCTCAGTAAATTGAGCAATTGACCTAAAAATCAGCTGTATTGGGAAAAAGACAACTATGGCCAATTTATAGTCAAACTTCATAATTTTTGATCCATATCAACATTATAAACTCATATGTATCATTTGATCAAGTTTGGACCATAATTCCTCAAGAAATTTGATCAAATCATCAAAAGGGCAAAATGGTCAAAATTAGGGTTTTGATTGAGAAAAGGCAATTTCTGATTTTTGACCTAGAAAATGGTTAATTGGTTTGAGGCATGATCTTAAGAATTAAATTGCACCATTTTGACCCAATGGCATGACTCAAAACATTGCTCAAGATCAATTGATAGTGATTTCAGTCAACTGATCAAAAGTCAATTGTACACTGAAAAGTTAAACTTTGATTTTTTGGTAAAAATCAAGTGTCAAAGATCACAATTCATCAAAACATGTCAAAATATGAAACTTATTCATCAAGAAATCAAAAAGTCAATATTTCATTTTGAAAAGTCAAAATTTTCAAACTTAGAAACTTTTCTAAGTGTTGAAAACTTCATGTTTTTTCACAACTTTGAGCAAAATTTTCACCATGATGCAAGATGATTCAAAAGAAACTTTCAGCATGAAAGTTATAGATCTCCATGAGATCTACAACATTTCTTTACACAACTTCTTCTAAAAGTGCTTGGATCTCAAGTTATTAATTCATGAAGTCATAGTCTTGAAACTAAACACTTAGTAAAATTTTGAACATTTTTGGTCAGGATTTTGACCTAACTTCTGACCCAAGTTTCACCTGGTTCCAAGGGGAATTTTCAAAAGTGATTCAAAGAGGGGTTGTACAGCACATTACAAGCTTTCCAAAATATCCAAGAACTCCTTAAGATCATTTGTGAGCAAGGAGAATCGAAGGTCAGAAGTTGGGGTTTCAAGTTGTTTTACAAGGCAAATTTTGTGATGAACAAAATTCAAATCTCAAACCTATGCTGCATAATATTTGCTTTGCAGGCCTCAAACTTGTTAGGCACTCCATAATTAATTGCTTGCGCAGCTGTTAGAGGTCTCAACTCAAGCATTTAATGCAATGCCATGCTTTATATCCATTTTAGGAAGAAAGTGCACAATGCCGTTTTGAAAAAGTAGCTTTATGCACAAAACTTGTTCTTGAGCCTTGCAATTGTTTTCTCCTGATCATACACGTCCTATAACTCAAGAGAAGTTTGTCTCAAGCCTTACAATCACTCAGCCCATACTTGTACTTCATCTTGGAACCATACATTCATTTTTCTTCAAAATCAAGCAACCTAGCCATAACTCTATAACTCAGAAATCCTTGGTGCAAAACCTCTCCAACCTTTTGCTTATACATATACAAGTCCTTGGAAAGAAAAGACACGCATGCTAAAGCCTCGAAACTCTCAAACACATAATCACCAAAAACACCTCAAAACTTGCCATTTCTGAGTTTTGAATCCAATCTCCAAATTTGCTCGTGCGTTTCTTGGCCTTTTACTTTCAAAAGCTTCTAACTAACATACACAAACAATTCCAACACCTGCAACACCACTGTAACACCTCCTTCATTATCCACCATTTTCAAAAACAACACCTTGCACCTTGACTTCTCCAGAACTCCTCAGGCACTTTCAACTCAATCTAAGTATCACATTAGCTTCCTGGGAACTTGAGGAAGCTAATCCAATCATTGGAACTCACTAAAAGCTGCTTAAAATCAAAACACGATACCCTCTTGCAAGGTGAATTTTATGACTTTTGAACTCTTCATACAAGCATCATTAATGGTTTATTTGTGAATAATAAATGTAGGTATCATTGTCCTGAAGCTAACCATGTATTTAGATTTCATTTATATTGCTTAAGTAGTTAGAATTTTGAATCTGAATATCCTGGAAAAGTTAGGTCAGAATTTGGTACCATTCAAAATTCATGCTCATTTTTTATCTATAGCTTTAGTTATTTACATTTCTGGAATCGTGTTGAAATTTACCACAAGTTTCATGTTTACATTTTTGCAAATGGATGAGAAATGAGTAAGATGCAGGTGGTCCGACCAAAGGTTGAAGATGAAGTACATTTAGGGAAAGACTTATGTTATATATTTATGGTTTGACATAAGTTAACGGATGTATCACCACCCCAGTGGTTAAAGCGCGCGCCTGTCACTCTTAGGTCCTGGGTTCAAGCCCCAGTGTGACCTTTTGCAAATTTTTTTACATTTTTCTCATTTTCTGACTTTTTGCAACACTGGGCCTTCCCCCCTCTGGCTATTTTTTGCTACTTCTGACCCCCTGCCTTGTTATTCACACCCCTGGCCCATTATTTTAGCCACCATTTTATTTATTTTCCTTTCATTTTATTTTTATTTCATATTTTCTTTATTGTTTTTATTATTACTATTATTATCATTATTATTATTTTTATTAATAAAAAATCCAAAAATATTTTATTTATTTATTTGCATATTTAAAAAATACTTATACATTTTATTTTTCTTTACAAAAATAAAAGAGCAAAAGCATTTTCTTTAATTAATTTTTTTAATACTTAGATAATTTAATTTTTATTTATATTATTTTGTAAATTAAAATCAATTTAGAATTTAAGATTTTTATTTAACCATCTTTATTAAATTCACAAAAAACCCTAAAAAAAACTCGTTTTCCTTAAATTAATTTAGTTTACTAACTTAATCTTAATTTTCTTATTTTTAATTAATTATTTTATTTTAATTAATTTGGTCAAAAAACCCTTTTGTCATAAATAACACCAAACAAAATCACATTTCCTTTTACATTTACATTCTTGCATTTTTATCTTTATATTTGTATATTTATTCAAATTCAATATGGTTGTAATAGCGTAGTAATTTTTATTTTCCGCAATTTAAATGCTTTATATACAAATGCTAGTAATTAGGGTTTTGTATGGAGACTAAAACCAACAAATAGCAAACCCTAATCAAGACAAAGTCAATGCATGTAAATCAATACACTTGCACACAAACACCCATAGGGTAAAGCCACTTTGTTGCCTTACAAAAATGGCCATATTATGCATATGAGGCATCTTAGCAAAAACAAGCAAAATACAAGATCATAGTCCCTCGATGACGCTATCCATGTGGCCTTTTAAAATGATCTTAGTCCCTAAAGAAAAATGCTAAGATACCTTGCAACATTTCTAATCATGGTTATACGATGACCCACGCCCGTCCCTTTTACATCCAGAGATAGGGTTACTTACCAAATCAATGGTAAGATAACAATGTCAAAGGAAAGAGGAGATGAACATGAAAGACTTTTGAGTATGTAGAATGTTCCTAGTTACTTTTCTCAATTTCAAAACAAAAACATCCTTGCTATTTTCAAAACAAACACCAACACTTTCAAAAACATCTTTCAAACTTGAAAACAGTTTCAAAAGATCAAACACTTTGTATACATTATTACGAACGAGAATCATTACAAAGTTTGCCTAAACGATGGCGCCTTTACAAAATACTTTCAAAAACCACACAAAGCACATTTTTAAACAAAAGCAAGTGATCTAACAAGTAACTAAGAGCCCATGGAAAACCATGGATGAAAAGGATGCTAACACCTTCCCTTTTCATAATCTACCCCCCGAACTCAAGAAACAATCTCAAAGGTCTTTCCTGTGCTTTTTCACCTTTCCTTTTGGATAAAAGAAAAGCCGATGGCGACTCTTACTAACCGCAACATTTGCGATCAAATGCAAAACACCCAAGTCAGTTCTCTCACCGTATCACAGGCTGCTTCATGATGAATCTGGGTAAAACTTCATCTGGAAATGCATGAGAAGGAACCTGGGTATGGATGCTTCATCTGGTCATGTAGATAGTCACCCCATCTAGGTTCGGGAATTGATCCACAGTCAACTGTTCACAGATAGTTGTCCTGTCTTGTTTCAGGTATTAATCTGGAAATTGCTTTTGTTGGTCGTTGAGATAGTTGTCCTGGCTGGTTTCAGGTATTAATCTCTGACCTTAGAGAAAGAAAGATAGTTTCCCTGGCTTGTTTTGGGAGTTAATCTTCAATCTGCTCATGTAGATATTTTTCCTATCTGGTTTCAGGTATTGATCTATAATCATTCGTTCATAGATAGTTGTCCTATCTTGTTTCAGGTATTAATCTGGAACTTGTTTTGTGTTGGTCCTCGAGATAGCTGTCCTGTCTGGTTTCAGGTATTAATCTCTGACCTAAGAGAAAGAAAGATAGTTTTCCCGTCTGGTTTCAGGTATTAATCTTCAATCTCCTCATGTAGATAGTTTTCCTGTCTGGTTTTAGGTATTAATCTACAATCAATCGTCCACAGATAGTTGTCCTGTCTGGTTTCAAGTATTAATCTGGAACTTTCTTTTGTCAGTCGTTGAGATAGTTGTCCTGTCTGGTTTCAAGTATTAATCTCTAACCTTAGAGAAACAAATATAGTTTCCATGGCTTGTTTCAGGAATTAATCTTCAATCTTCACATGTATAGTTTTTCTGTATGGTTTCAAGTATTAATCTATAATCAGTCGTCCATAGATAGTTGTCCTGTCTGGTTACAAGTATTAATCTAGAACTTGCTTTTGTCAATCGTTGAGATAGTTGTCCTATCTGGTTTCAGGTATTAATCTCTGACCTTAGAGAAGAAAGACATTTTTTCCGTCTGGTTTCAGGTATTAATCTTTAATATGCTCATGTAGATAGTTTTCCTGTCTTGTTTCAGGTATTAATCTACAATTAGTCGTCCGCAGATAGTTGTCCTATCTTGTTTCAGGTATTAATCTGGAACTTGGCAATGTTGGTTACATAGATATCTTCCCCGTCTGATTTCGGGCATTAATCCGTGGCCTGCTGCATTTGTTGGTAAACCCGTCTTACTCCGGGAGTTCATACCACTCAGTCGTGTAGATATTTCCCTGTCTGGTTTCGGGCATTAATCGTTGACCTAATGTATAAGTTAATAGTATTAGTCTGTCAATTTAACCTGAAAATGTAAAACCAGTTTCATGCGATGTCATGATGTACGAATTGCATGATGCTCTCAAAATAAATGAGATTGTGATATATGCATTTGTGCTGCATATGCTACGATGTTTGTAGAATGATGCATAAATGCAATGTATGAACATATCAGTTGTTCTATTGCAGTGTTGTTGAATTAGGAAAAATAAATCCTTGATTGTTGCTGGAGATGAAAAGTGTAAGTCTTCAAATTTTGTTGAAGTTGAAATGCTGGGACATGGATTTCCATTGTTAGGGAAATAAACTCTGTTGAGGGAAGGAAACTCCATGAACTGCTTGGGGATTTTGTTGAAATATTACTGGGGAATCCTGAAAAGCTTATGAACCAAGCTAAGGAATTCCTTGAGATGTCGGGTAAGTAATTGGAAATGTTGCTCCGTCGGGGATATCAAAACTTTGACATCATTAGGTTGTGAATTAAGGATATGGTAGTGACTTTATGGTAGAATTCCCCTGCCTCAGTACCTGTTGGATAAAATATCTTTCAGGGATTTTGTAGATGGTTTGACTGTTATCCCAACTCTTGGAGTCCTTGGTGAATGTTGATCAGGGTAATAAGCTTTCTACTGATAGACAAGTGACGAGATGACGAGACATAGTCGTACGCTTTAATCCCTGACTTTTGCCTAGACTGTCCTTTCGGGTTTTCAGTCCATCAGGATACCCTTTTTGCCCAAGCCGCCTTTTCAGGTTTTCGACTTGTCGAGTGTACAAATTTTTCATATGTATGTCCCTAATTTTTTCCCGAACCCTTTTGCTTCACCGGGAATCCCTTATTTTTGCCTAAGCTAGTCGACCTAGCGGGACTTTGCTCATGCGTAATATCTTTTAACTATGTCCACGTTCATCAGGTGTAGAGAATTGTGACTGTCCATAGTAGTAAGTGTTTCCACACTGCCAAAAGATGTTTGCTTGATTTCACGTGATTCGTTGCTGGAGTTCATGTCCAATGCCCCAAGTGATTCAGATGGAGATCTGCCCCTGACTATTTGGCATTTTTGAAAGATTCCTCGAATCTTGACTTGACTGCCCCAGATCAGCTGGACACCATGTCATGCCCCTTGATTATGAAAGGCCTGTTACTAGAAATGTCTTTCCATCTGAGGTGATTCTGTCTATTGAGAGGATTTCTGTTCATTGGATATCCGTTGTGCGAATCTCTCTGCTGTTGAACAAATAGTCATATGCAAACAGTGGTATTTTTAAAAAAAAATGCAAAGCTTATGTATGTCTTAAAGTTTGAAAATTCATTTTTTTTAGTAAAATAAACAAATTTTGTAAGAATGTGATATCAACTCAGGATTTATAGCAAGCCTTACAGGAGTCAGGATACCTTTTGTAAAAATATGCTTTCGAACTAACCCATGCTTCAGCTAGGACTTTTAAGGGTTGCAACGTGGCTTGGTTCACGGTTTAAGAAACAAAGGATAAAGGCTCAAACTATATTTGTATCTAACCCATTCTTCGTGATGTTATTCAGTCCTACACTCAATTAACTGTGCGTTTAGATCCCAATTGAATCTGGAATCTTGGCCCTGATGTTTCGGTGATGGTTCAGAAATTGAAAATTTATTTTGTGGAAGGTAGTCATTTTTGTAACCTTTTCTTTTTAGTTGAGGATTTGTAGCGACCTCTTTTTTTAATTTTATTATCCCTACTTTTGCCTGAACTGTTTCTTTTGTGATTACAGTCAGCGGGATGCCCCAATTTTTTCTTAAGTCTCCTTCATAGGCTTTGACTTAGCGGGTTTTTCTTTTGAGAGATAATGACTGCCTACTTTAATGAGTATGCGGAACCATCACCATCTTTTATTTTGGAAAGGCGTCTTCAGCACCACTCGTCGCGTATGAAGAGACAGCTTGCGATTGAAAGCGCCTTTGAATAATTGAGAAAACTACCCTTCCCCAGGTTATGATTAATGGTTTTAATTTGTGAGAAAAGAAAAACTCATACTTCTTAGGCTCAAAGGGGTTGACTAGGGATTATTTTCCTTATAACTCAACCGTTTAGTATTTGAAAGAACGCATGTACATCGTCAGCCAGGTCTGTCCAAAAGCATATTGTAGAGATTGTGGTATCATTTTCGTCACCCTCCCTCTAAAGGCTTAGAGCTTTGGATCAGGAGTTGAATATCACAAAAGAAGTAAAAGCACGGTTTAAATATAGTGAAAATGCATGGATTCGTTCAAGACAAACATATGCAATGAAAGTAACCAAAGTCTGACATAAAGATAAGTGTTTAAACAGAACAAAGAAATTACAAATGAAAATTCGAATGAACAAAAATTTCTCTGCCTAAAATTTGTCACTTCAGATGATGTGCCTTGGAGGGATGACAGAAAAATTCCAGTTGACCATCTTGTGTGAATTCCAATACTCCTTCATCAATCAGGTTTTAAATCTTATATTTCAACATCCAAGAGTTATTAGTATCATGCCCCAGACTGTTGGAGTGGTATGCACACTTTTCATTGGGATGGTAACTAGGAGCGGAAGTATTAGGATTCCGAGGAGGATCCTTCAATGTGACAATTTTCAACTTTAACATGTGTTGCAAGACTTGCGACATTTCCATGTTGAGTTAGGTATATTGCCTATTGGATGTATCCCGCTTACGCTGATTACTCTATCGTTGTTGGCGAGGTTGTTGTTGGGCTCGTGACATAGCAGTAATTTGAAAAGGTCTACTCTCGGCCAAGCCAATTTCTTGTGTCATCAAGGGATGATTAACGACTTGATCCCCAGTCTCGACTGTTTGCTTCATACGGTTTCATCCGTCTTGATAAAGTTTACTGATGAGAAGCCTTAACTCTTCTTGTTCCCAAGCTAAATTTTGGATAAGATCCATCTAACTACCCATCTGGATTCTCATCCTTTCCATCTCAGCTTGCAATTGCTCCACCTGGTCATCCTTGTTGTCATCAGGATTTTTCTTGGTCAAGTTCTCAACGAGGAGTGCTTTCAATTCTTCTTGCCCCTTGGATAGGTTTAGGAACATTTCCTTGAACTGAGCATCTTGTGTTTGGATGTCTCTGTCATTCTGTTGAGAGCCATTTTCTTTGCTGAAATAAACAGTGAGAAGATCAAAAACCTGTACTGGAAGACCTGTTATGTAATGACATACATGCAATGTTTTCAAGGATCTCACGGGGTAAATATAAGAAGCTGTTAGAATCCGACTACAACTTTGATTGAAGAACTTCGTATCGTTGAAGGTCATTCTACGAGAATCAAGCTCACCATGTCGAGTGGGTCATAGCCCCTGACTCAAGTTATTATGTTTTGGTCTTTTAACAGCATTGGCTAGAGGTAAATAGACCCCCTTGCCCCTTTCTAGAAGTATAGTTCATCATGACCTGTATCACAAACCCTTGAGATCCTTGAAATGGTTAAGGAAATGCTATGGCATGATGTTATGATGTGTATGCTATGCGTCAAGCGAAAATTTAAGGTGATGAAGACAAGTATGTCTTGCAGGAAATCCGAGTTATTGGGTAACGACTACAAACAAGTCTTGTAAGGAGTACAAATAAAGCCTTGCAATGAGTTCAAGTTGTTAGGCAATGAAAGAAAACAAATTACACAAGTAGCCTTAGGTTTAGGCTTGCATGGATTCCATAGGTAAGTATCCTCTTGAAGTTTAGTTGGTTCAAACTGTCTTAGTAATAGTAATTGGGTTCTAAGGAGTCTAATATCACTGACCTTTCTTTTAGGCATTATTTTAGCTCAAGCACCGAAGTATTGCAGCCAAAATATCCCAAAAGTCTGATCTCAATGAGTGTAGCATCGAGTATCAACCAATCTTTGGTTGGAACCAAAGCCGGCCATCTCACTACTTTCTAATGACTTAGGATGAGTCAATTAAAGTTTCGAAAGGTCAGTTAGCGCTTAATGACACTATAAGGAAGCCTAATGTTATCCTTGGCTGACTTAAGGAACATTAGTACAAGCAAGAGTATCACGCTAACATAGCTATCACTTCATCCATATCGGTCTACACTGTACAACCTCCATGATTTATTGCTACTTACCTAAAAAGGTGCCCCAGATCTGGGTATAGGATCTTTAGTAATAACCCAAATAAGCCCTCAAAAGTAAAGCATACAAAACACACAATGAAAGAAATTTAAAATGAACTAAGCTCTAAGGTAACCCCACTTTATAAGATTTCTATCCCCAACAGAGTCGTCAGTTCTATAATAGGGTGGCAGAACCGACTATTTATACTGGTTTTGTGTTTGTATTCGCAAATGTTGCGGTAAGGAAGATCACCACCGACTTTTCTTTTATCCAACCAAGGAAAGGGTGAAAAGAACAGGAAAAGACCTTTCGAGAGTTTTCTGAGTAAGGGGGGTAGATTATGGAAAGGGAAGGTGTTATCACCCTTTCCATCAGTAGTTATCTACGGGCTCTTAGATGCTTAACTCATTTTGAAATATACCCTGTGCTTTTTGTGTATTTTTGAAAAGTATTTTGAAATTCCATAGTGAGGCAGTTTGCTTTATGGTAACTCTTGTATCAGTCCTCAAGAGTGTTGATAAAGCATTTTTTGAAAACGTTTTTGAAAGTGTTTTGTGTATGTGAAAAAAGTTTGTTTTTGAGCATAGATCCATGGAACTATCTACTTTTACTCGAAAGGTTTGTTCTTTTCCTCTTTTCCTTTAGACAGTGCTATCCTACATTTAGTGAGTAGGTAGCCCTAGTCGTTGGATGTTTGAGGGACTTTCGAAGGAACATTTTATAGTCACAAAGGTAACTTGGCAAGAAGTTTTAGTAACTACCCTAGGGGTCTAAGATCATTTTTTTTACTAAGGCAACGTCGAGAGGATCATCGAGGGACTTATGATCTTTTGAACCGAAGGGTAGCCACTAAAATCTCTCACATTTCGAGAGTTGTGACTATTTTTCCGAAAGGCAACCAAAGTGGGAGTACCCTAGAGGTATGTATGTGCAAGTGTATTGAGTTTAAGTTATTTATCTTGATGTTATGTTTGCTAGCGTTTGATTTTATTCTTGCCATACAATCCTAGTTAGCATGCATCTAAACAGCTAATAATTTGCAGTAATTAAAAGTGCGGAAATATAAATCTAGCTATTACAAGGCTTCGGGGAGGGGGATTATTACAAGTCCAAAAATTGGGGGAGAAATAAAGAAAGCAGTAAAAGAGTCCTAGTTAATTCTATTACATCCCATAAGCATATACATTAGTATAAAAAAGTGCAAAAGTAAATAATGCGTGTGAAATGGAAAAAAGACCTCTAAACCCTAGAAATTTACTAAGTTAAAAGAAAATCTTTTCATCGCCTTTTTTTGTTTATTTGGAAAATGTTAAAATTGATTATGAAATAAAATTTGATTAAATCCTAGGTCTATTGATTTTAATTTGAATAAAATAAAGTTAAAGTAATTAATTAATCAATTAACAAAATTGATTTTGATTAAAAAACAAAAACTAAACCTAATTTTTTTTGGGATTTTTATAATTATTTTGCTGATTAAATAATAAAAAAAAACTAAAAGCAATAAGTAATAAAAGAAACAAAAAAAAAGAAAGGAAAATGGGCCTGGATGATAACTAGCAGGCAGGGGGCGTGGTTGAAATTCCTTTAGCCCACTTTCAGGAGAAGTCTTGGCCGCGTCTGACTTCAGTGTTGTTGGCCTTCAGAGGGTATACTGTGGGCTGCATGTTGAAGCCCGTGGATCTGGGTCAGTTGTGATCCCATGGTTACGATTTGAAGGTGTATGGTGTGTGTGTGGGATACGCCAGTACTAGATCTGCAAACAACATGTTAGAAAGAAAATGAAAATGCATGACCTGTGATTCGAATTCAGGTCCTCCCTCCAACGCACACATTCTTTCACCGTCTGAGCTAGCTGTTCAATCGAAATAAATGAAACCACATTAAATCCAACTGGTGGTGCTCTAATCTATAATCCTGAGCGTAGGATGACTTGTGCAAGAGTGAGTATGCGTCTGTGCATTCCCCAGGAACACGATTTGGGTGTTCATTTGGACGGAGGGTGCCTACAAAGGTGTTGAGTTTGACCACTTTGGAAATTTTTGTGTAACTTTTTAGAGCTTCTTGGAGGCAGGCTGCATGTCCTCTCTGTAGTCTGGTTACTTACACTTATATATGGTGTGAATTAGGTTAACCAAAACTTGTACAAAATCTTAGTCACTTATGATAGAATATGGGACTTTCAATTTGTATCAAAAGTTGCCATTTTGATCATTTTCTTGCCATCTTCGAAACACAATGCACGTAGACATGTTATGGTTTTGGTGTCTTGTTCGAATTTGGTCCTCAAGCTAACTAGTACAAACCTAACAAACTTCATCACATTAGGCCTCTTCGATTTTCCTGATTCTTTCGACAGGCTCCCAATCCTTTCTCTTTTAGGTGGCTTAGAGCTCTAATTCGAATGGCTTCTTCGATTCCCATCCAAACAGCCTAATTGAACTAAGCTCATGTTCCTTTCGATGGACTTTTCTTCTTTTCGAATAGCTCTCTTTGATTTCCTTCAGTTTGGACCAATCGAAGTGACTTTGGGGCTGGTTGAATCTTCATTCTTCTTTCTTTGATTTCACTCAATTTGGACCAACCGAAGTGTTACCTTATGGGCTGGTCGAAGCTTCATTCTTATTTCTTCGATTTCCTTCAATTTGGACCAATCAAAGTGTTACCTTATGGGCTGGTCGAAGCTTCATTATTCTTTCTTCGATTTTCTTCAATTTGGACCAATCGAAGTGTTACCTTATGGGCTGGTCGAAGCTTCATTCTTATTTCTTCGATTTCCTTCAATTTGGACCAATCGAGTGTTACCTTATGGGTTGGTCGAAGCTTCAATATTCTTTCTTCGATTCCCCTCAATTTGGACCAATCGAAGACTTTGAAACAAAAGCTTGCTCGAAGGATTTTAGATGCCCAATCGAAGCACCTTGTTCAGATGCCCATCAAAAGACCTTGTTAAGATGCCAATTGAAAGACCTTGTTCAGATGCCCATCGAAAGACACTTGACCATCTTCAAAAACTTTTTATTTTCTTTAAGCAAGTGTTTGTAACCACCCATGTAAGAAAAGATCTTGGAAAACATGAGAGGGAAAATTTTGGGGTACAACACATAGATAGTTGCCCCGTCTTATTTTAGGAATTAATCTTGGACCTTTTTGAGAATTATTGATGATATTTGTCTGTTGATTGATCTTTCCTGAAAAGGTAAAGAGTTAGCTGTATGCAACGTCATGATGTATGAAATGAATTGCGTAATAATGTTCTCAAAATAAATGAGACTGTGATATATGCGTTTCGTATGCATATGCTATGATGTATGAATGTGAAATGTTGTTGAAGTGTATTTGTAAACCCGTGCAGTATCTTTGTCTGGGAAAATAAATCCCTGACTGTTGCGGGGGATGAAGAGTATGTGTATCTTCAATGTCTAGAATGTTTCCTCTAGGGATTCCTGTTTTTTTTGTTTGAGGAAACTATGCTGGGGAATGTTGACTTCTATTTGGGGAGAAGAGTTTAGGAACATTAGTCGCTCATCACACTCCTAGGGAGTTTAATTCTTATATACCCTGACTGGGGATAAAAGAGATGGATACTTTTCCGACTCATCCGCGGAGGATAAAGTTGACTGATATTCGGTACGATTCCAGGTTCTGTAGAAATTCTTTGGGGATAAGGGCGATTTCACCGAGAGTAATTTTGTCGGTGATTCACAACAATTTGAGGAATGGACTCAAACTAGGGAGACTGTAGTTTATCGGGGAAATAAACCCTATTGATGGAAAAATACTCTACTGAGGAAACAACCTTTATTGAGGAAATGAGCTCTGTTGAAGAGAAGAAATCTGCAGGGGGTTTTACAGCTTTGGAGGAATAAACTTAGTCGGGGTAGAGAACTTCCATGAACTGTATTGATTGGAATTCTATAGGTTGGTGATATTGTCGGGAAGGATATCATATTCTTTTATCCGTCAGAGTGAACTGCTAGGGAAATTGCGAGGAATGTTTCGGAGGATATTGCTCCTCAGAATAGTTAGGTTCATCTTCTTCAGACGCTGGATTGTTGTCTCCTTTATCCGATTCCTTGTCATCTTCCTCTTGATTATCCCCTCTCTTTGATGGGGTTGCGAAATCTAGAGCTCAGTTAGCTGGTCTTCTTCTTCCCACACTAAAAACACGAACTGGTTTCTTTGCCTTCTTAGTCTTCTTTTTGGCGATCAAAGTTTTCAGGTCTTCTTGCCCCTGGGTCAGAATCAGGAACATTTGTTGGAACTGAGCGTTTTGAGCTTAAAGGTCCTTGATTGTTTGTTCAAGAGCCATTTCTTTACTTGCTGAAATAAACAGCGAATAAGATGAGAACCCTGCTTTGAAACCTGTTTATGCAATAACATGTATGATATGCGTATTCCATGTTTTCAAGGACTCGTAGGGTAAACAAGAAGATGTCAGTAGTTGAAATTTGTAGTTTTGAAGAACTTCGTATTGTTGAGTGTCCTTCTACGAGAATAAAGCTCACCATATAAAGTGGTTCATAGCCCCTGACTCAAGTTGTCGAGTTTTGATCTTTTGACGACATTGGCTAGAGGAAAATAAATCCCCTTGTCCCTTGCTAGATGTTTGATTTATAATAACCTGCATCACAAACCCTTGAGATCCTTGAAATGGTTAATGAAATTCTTTGGTATGATGCTATGATGTGCATGATATGCATCAAGCAAGAATGCAAGGTGATAAACACAACCCTGCAAAAAATTCAAGTTGTTAGACAATGAAGTCAAATAAGTCACACAAGCAGCCTTAGGTTTAGACTTGCATGGGTTTTAAGGTAGTACCCTCTCGAAGTTTAGTTGGTTTTAAACCTGTCCTAGAAATAGTAACTGGGTTCTAAGTAGTCTCAATATCATTTATATTTCTTTATCGGTATTATCTCAGCTTAGCAATCTTTTCTTGCGGCTGAAACATCCCGAAAGTCTGATCTCAATGAGTGTAGTATCGAGTATCAAACGATTCCCAGATTTACACCAAGACCGACTATCTCACTACTTTCTAATGGCCAGGGTTGTTCAACTAAAGTTTGTTCACGACACCACGCGACGGCCCTGTATTCTCCTCGATTTGACACAAGGGATACCGGTACCAACCAAAGTGTCACACCAACATAACCATCGCTTCAACCATATCGGTCTACGCCATACAGTCTCCATGATCTATTGTTGTTTACTTAAAAAGTGTCCCCATATCCGGGTATACGATCTATACAAGAATACCCCAACAAGCCTTTAAAATTAAAGCAATCAAAGCATGCAATTTAAAATGATCTAGACCCTAAGGTAAACCCCACTTTATAATAATCCCCAGTTCTGTGATACGGTAGAAGAACCGACTGTTATACTGGTTTGCATTTTTTGTTCACAAATGTCACGGTAAGCAAGAGTCTCCACCGACTTTTCTTTTATCCAACAAAGGAAAGGGTGAAAAGAACAGGAAAAGACCTTTTTCGAGATTTCTGAGTAAGGGGGTAGATTATGGAAAGGGAAGGTGTTAGCACCCTTTCCATCTGTGGTTTTCCACGGGCTCTAAGGTACTTGCTCATTTTTGAAAATTGCTTTCGTGTTTGTGTGAAAAAGTTTTGAAAATGCCTTAGTGTGGTGATTCACTTTATGGTAACTCTTGTATCAGTCCTCAAGGGTGTTATAAAGCATTTTGAAAAAACTTTGTTTGAAAAGTGTTTGAAAGTGTGGTGTGAAAATTTGTTTGAGCAAGTACCTAACAATTATCTACCTACTCGAAAAAGACTATTCTTTTCCTCCCATCCTTTAGACCGGGTTATCCTACTATTAGTGAGTAGGTAACCCTAGTCGTTGGATGTTGAGGGACTATCGAAAGAGACGTAATGGTCATTGAAGGCAACATGTAAGGATACCTTCGCATTTTGAAGGGACTATCATCATAAGATCATATCTCGTAGGCAACTCGAGGGACATTTAGGGACTATGATCTTTATGATAACTTTAAACTAAGGGTCTTTGCTAAGAGTATCCCTATGTTCGAGGGACATGACCACTGTTTCTGAGGCAACCAAAGTGGGAAATACCCTAGGGGTGCACGTGTGCAAAAGTGTGCTTTTTCAGATATATTTATCTTGAATTTAGTGATCTACTGATTGATTGATTAATCATACATGCCTAGGTTGCTAGCAATTTATATACAAGCATATAAAATATAAAAGCGAGAAATAAAGGTCCTACGTTATTACAAGGCTTTGGTGTAGATACTTAAATAATTACTAAAAAAATAAAGTACGGAACTAAAATCCTAATTAAGCTATTACAAACTGGGCACAGTTACATAATTAAAAAAGGCTAAAATAAATAAACGCGCGCATGAATTAAAAATACGTCTAAAATCCTAAATGAATGGAATTTTTTGTTTGTTTTTAATATGAAAATAAATTGAATTAAAAAATTCCTAAGTCTATTCAATTTTAGTTTTTAAGAAAATATTAAAATAATTAATTAATTAATTGACAAAATTAATTTAATGTAAAAATTAAACCTAATGTTTTTTGGGGTTTTTCTTCTTAATGATAATTAAAGCTTAGAAGGAGTGAAAGAAAGGAAACCCAATCAAAAGGACAAAAAGGACAGGAAATGAAAGGAATGAACTCTGGGAAGTAAGGCCTGGATCAAAGAGGCTTGGATTGGTCTTCGACCTAGAGGGCTGATCGAAGATGCCTGCGAGACTGCACGTCCGGGGCGTTCGATTTGGATGAGACATCCTTCGATCTGGAATTCTGCATGGAAGTTTGTTAGAAAAACACAAAATATATGACCTGGGTATCGAACCCAGGTCCTTTTCGCTGCAGCACCTCTTCCTCACCAACCTGGTCGAAAGATACTTATTGGTACAAACAAAACTGCAATATTACGTTAGAAACAAAAACACAGTATTTAACTTAAACATCGAATCTGCATGCTCAGTGGCCCCCTATGGTGTTAACCCATTGAAAACGAACCACAGTTGTAAAAATCGAAGGTAAGCTCATATCGTGCCCCAACAATGGCACGATCTCAATCTTGCACCTTTACTCACAGGTAGCACACTCAAACAAACGTGAAGATTAGCAGTAATATGTATATATGTTTGACATGAATTTAAATCGTATTTACAAGTTTGAGATCATAGGAAAAATTACCAACAGGGGGATTGTATGAGGGATGCTTTTGTGTGAATCCCAAGAACACGGTTCAGGTGTTAGTCTAGACGGAGGCTGCGTGGAAAACCAGCTTTGAGTTTGATAACCCTTGGAAACTTTGTGCAACTTTATGGAATCTCGTGGGGTAGGCAACGCTTTCTTCTAAGGCAGCCTCCGTGCGTTTTTTCATCCTCCTTTCTCTGAGAGCATGAGGTTTATATAGACAAAGGAATTTAGGTCAATATTTGTGTATCAAATCTCGGTCCATTATGATGAAGAGATTTGATTTGATTTCTTCATAAAGACTTGCTATATTTGATTCAATCACATGCCAATCTATTTTCATGCGTTACTGCCAGCCTGTCATGAGTTTTTTGGGCCTCCAGTATGATGAAAATCGAAAGCTGACCTGCCCCTACAGATCCACTTCCCTTTAAATCTACTCTCTTCGATAGCTCTAAGCTCCAATTCGAATTACTCCAGCTTCAACATCGTAGCCCCTTCGATTGAGCCTCCCTCTGCTTCAATTGCTTGTTTCGAAAAGAATCACCCTGGTCGAATCAGCTCTTGTGGGGCTGGGAGCAAACAAGGCAAGAATCTGGCCTTTAACTCGGGAGTTGAGTCCAAAATCAACATTGGATTCTTGCCATAAAGAAAACATGCCATTTTGAACTTTGGGGGAACCTGGACAGGTTAGGATATGTGTTTTTTCTTAGTCATGCCAGCTTACTTCATTCCTTCGAATCTCCCTTCTTTGCCAGCTTCAAAGTCCAATTCGAACCCATTCAGAACATTTCCTATTAGACAGCTTCGACCAGCCTTTGGCCTTGTGATGAGTCTAAGTTCTGATTTGAAGTGTTTAGAACTTCCTTCATCAGAGCATCTTAGATTAAGACAAACTCTGCACTGCAATTCCATTCGAAGGTCATTTCATTCTGATGTTCTGATTGAGGGAAACTCTGAAGTTCCAGTCGAAGGACACTTTGAAGTTCCAGTCAAAGGACCTCTTGGAATGCTAATCGAAGGGCCTTTGTCCATACCAATCAAAGGCCTTGTTGAAATGCCAATCGAAGGATCTTGTTACAAGGCTAATCGAAAGGCTCTGCTGAAATGCCAATCGAAGGGTTCCTGTTAAAATGCCAATTGAAGCTGCCTTATTTGAGATGCTAAATCAAAGGATTCCTTGCCATGTCAATCGAAAGGTCTGGCCTAGGGTGGCAAACAAAAGGGTATTTCAGAATGCCAATCGAAGGCCTTGACACCATACCAATCGAAAGGCTTGTCATGAGGCCAATCGAAAGGCCTTGTATCCATGCCAATTTAAGGGCTTGGCCATGAGGCCAATCGAAAGGCCTTGTATCCATGCCTAATCGAAGGGCTTGGCCATAATGCCAATCGAAGCATTTTCCATGCCAATCGAAAGGCTCCTTAAAAACACCACTCAAAAATTTTCTTTTTCCTTAGGCAAGGGTTCATGGTCAACCATATAGGGGGAAGACCTTGGAAAATATGAGAGGGCAAATTTAGGGTACAACACTATACTCAGTTAATTGTGTATTTAATCTCCCAATAGAATCTGGAATGATATTATGGTGATGGTTCAGATACTGGAAGTTTATTTGAGAAATCATTCATTTTTTTTGTTGAGTATTTGTAGCGACCTCTTTTTGGCTTTATTATCCCTAATTTTTTCCTGACTGTTTTGTTTAAGATTACAGTCAGCGGGATTCCTCAGTTTTTTCTTAAGTTCCCTTCATAGGTCTTGACTTAGCGGGATTTTCTTTTGAGAGATAATGACTGCCTATTTTAATGATTATGTGGAACCATCACCACCTTTTGATTCGAAGGACGTTTCCGATATTATTCGTTGTGTACGAAGTGAAAGCTTGCAAATGAATGCACATTTTGAATTAACCGAGAACTATCCTGCCCCAGGTTATGATTAAGGGTTTCAATTTGCGTGAAAAAGAAAACTCCTACTTCTTAGGCTCAAAGGGGTTGGCTAGGGATTATCTTCCTTATAAAATCCACTGTTTAGGATTTGAAACAACGCTTGTACATTGTCAGCAAGGTCTATTCAAAAGCATATTATAGAGATTATGGCATCATTTTCGTCATCCTCCCTCTAAAGGCTTATAGCTTTTAATCAAGAGTTGAATATCACAAAAAGGAAGTAAAAAGCACAATTTAAATGTAGTGAAAACGAATGGATTAATTCAAGGAATACATATGCAATGCATTAATGGAAAGAAAAAGGACAAAGTTTGACATAAAGATAAGTGTTCGAGCAAACAAAAGAAATTACAACTTAAAATTCAAATGAAAATGGACATTCTCTAACTTAGCCATAATTCAACATGGGAGCAGTGATCGCATTGGGGGTTTTCGGAGGATCGAACTCAATCTTCTTCTTGTCAATCAAATCTTGAATTTTGTTCTTCAAAGACAAGCAGTTGTTGGTGTCGTGCCCAGGACTATTAGAATGGTAGGCACACTTTGTATTCGAATTATACTTATGAGAGGAGGTATTGGGGTTCTGAGGAGGATCCCTTAGTGTAATCAGTTTCGCTTTTAGAAAATGTTGTAACGCTTGAGATAACGGCTTATTAATCTTAGTAAACTGCCTTTCTTGAAATTTTATCCTACGCCTATTGCCCCGTCGTTGTTGAACAAGTGTAGGATTATAAATTTACACCGCCCCCACAGACTAATCGCGATTATTTTTACTATGGCTCACCTGACCATAGACAACATTAGTTTATTTTTTACCACTGAATGGCTTCTTCACAGCATTAGAAGATGTAGCCATTGTAATCTTCCCACTCTTGATACCACTTTCAACTCTTTCTCCTGTCAAAATCAGCTCAGTAAACCCTGATGAAGAACTCCCAATCAACAAATTAAAGAATGGACCCGTTAGAGTGCCCATGAACATATCCACTAATTCTCGGTCAGTCAAAGGGGGTTTCACCCATCCAGCCAGGTCCCTCCATTTTTGAGCATACTCCTTAAAGCCTTCGTTCGAGCCCATAGTCATACTCTGTAATTGCATGCGAGTTGGTGCAAGGTCAGCTTTATATTGGTATTGTTTGTAGAAGACATCAGCCAAGTCCTCCCATGTGTGAATATTGGTTCCTTCAAGTTGATAGAACCATTCCAACTATGTTCCAGATAGGCTCTCTTGAAATGAATGAACCTATAACTTTGTGTCGGCAGTGTGTGGTTGAATCTTTTGGACATATGACCTTAAATGGAGTTTGGGACAAGAGATCCCATCATATTTGGCAAAGACAGGGACCTTAAATTTGTGAGGGATGACCACCCCAAGGACCAAACATAAGTCTCCAAAGTCCAAACCAGGCACTTTTTGGATTTCTACAGCCTTGAGTCGGTCTTCTAGTTGTTTGTATTTGTCATCCGCCAGTGGGTACTGCTCATCAGAGTAGTCTTCATCCTTAGAAATATGGTTATTTCCACCCCCAGCCTTGGTGCTTCTAACATCCTCCTCTTAATTTTCGTCTTCCTCAGAGGAGACATCATCTGCTTGAGCCAGTCAGGCAGGACCTTTGGACCTTCTTCCCATGTTGAGGATAACAACCCGTTTCTTAGTCTTCTTTTTTGTGACTAGGAGGGCCGTCATCTCTTATTTCCCTTTGGCTAGGTTCAGGAGTGTCTCTTGAAACTGTGTGTGTTGAGTTTGCAAATCTTTGATGATTTGCTCGAGAGCCATCTTATATTGAAATAAACAATAAATAGATGAGGAAACATGTATCGGAAAACCTGCTTTATGAAACGATGCATGATATGTGGATGCAATGTTTTCAAGGACCTTAGGAGATTTAAATTTGCTAGCCGAAAAGGAAACAGAAACAAAGATTGCATTAATAAGTTCAAAAATTACAATTTCCCCTCAGGCTTACAATGAAAAAGAAAAAAGGTCACAAAGAGACAACAAAAATGAACTCCTAAAACTTAAGACTCAAGTCTCCCACAGACGCTTCCTCTTCGTGTTGATGTATGCATTAAGGCTTTACTCCTCGTGAAGTCGCTTTGTAAGCTCCAACACTTTCTTCTCGCTTACATAAAATTGAGCTTCAAAGGTGTCTCGTTCTCCCTTGAGTTGAATCCAGGACTTCTGCAATTCTTCGAGGTCAGTAGGCATGTCCAGATGGAGAATGGTATAAAGAATATCCCCCTTGGCAATGGGATTCATAATCACTGGTAGGATAGCTAGATATGGCATCATGAAGTTTTGAGTGCGAGCTCGTACCCATTTGAGATAAGCCTCCAGAGGAATGAAATTCTTATGTCCCAAAGTCTTGCTATCAATCTTGCTTACCATGCCCCAAGCTCGTACAAACCTTTGACGATAACCTTCCAAATCGTTCTCGTAGCTTAACATAATACCCTGGATAAGTGCGTCATGAGGACCATCTCTTCGAGCATAACCAAATTGTCGTAGAGCTAAAGAAGGGTTGTAAGTAATACCTCCCCTAATGCCAAGGAGCGGAACATTAGGGAATTCCCCACAGCGGTTAATGATAGTAACATCTTCCAGAGATCGGGAACACCAATAAATATCCTTATGAGAGAGTGACATCATCCTTTGAGACCACCTCAAACCTTGTTCATTCTTCAATACTGATCGGGGAAGGTGCAAAATAAACCACCTATATAGCAATGGTATGCAACACATAAGAGCCCCTCTCTTCCTTATAGTATGAGTCTGAAGAGAATGCAGAATGTCTCCGAGCAAAGTAGGCACAGGGTTACGAGAAAGGAAACTTTTGACAGCATTCACATGAGTTGGTCTGGATTAGGGAATAACACCAAACCATAGATAAATAAAGCCAAGATTTCTTTGAAAGCTTGAAAATTCATAGCCTCCAAAAACAGTCGAGCCTTCTCTAACAGAAATTTAGCTATAAAACCCTTGACTCCACTCCTTGTTTCCCAATTAGCTACAATGTTGAACCACTTCAAATATAAGTCTGATCCAATTTCTTCAGGTTGTGGATCTTTCTCTAAACCTGTGAAAGGTGTTCGATTGAGAACAAGTTGTTCTAGTAATTGAGAAAACTCCTCCATTGTGGGTACCAACTGATAATCAGGAAAGGTGAAGCAGTGATGTACAGGGTCAAAGAACTGGAATAGAACACTCATCATATCTTCTTCAAAACCCAAAGTAACCAAACTGAGTAGTCGATCATGCCTTTTGATGAATGGAGAACTTTCGGGAACCCTTAAGACTAACTCCTTAAGTTGAGAAGGTATCTTCACAAAATTGTTTCAGATAGTGTTTCTGCGAGCGAAATCCATAACCTATAAAATAGAATAAAGATGAATCCCTAGGTCCTTGAAATGGTTAGTGAAAATGATATGGCATGATGTCATGATGTTATGGTGTCATGTTCGAACAATTATTGAAACAAAGCACACAAGGCCTTAGGTTTAAGCTGGCATGGGGTTTATAGGTAAGTATCCTCTTGAAGATTTAGTTGGCTCAACCTGTCCTAAAAGAAATAACCGGGTTCTAGGAATCTCAATATCATTAATCTTTCTTCTCAGGCATTATTCCAGCACAAGCATCGGAACTGCGACCAAAATATCTCGGTAGTCCGATCTCAATGAGTGTAGTATCAAGTATTAACCAACTTTAGTCTGCACTAAAGTCGGCTATCTCACTACTTTCTAATGGCTAAGTTGTTCAACTAAGGTTTTGCGGTCAATTAATGCTTTATGACACCACACAGCGGCCCCGTATTCTCCTTGGTTCAACTCAAGGGACACATGTACCAACAAATGTGTCACACTAACATAGTCATCGCTTCAACTATATCGGTCTACACTGTACAATGTCTAAGATCTATTGCTACTTACCTAAAATGTCCCAGATCCGGGTATAGGATCTATACAAGAAATAAACCCAAGCATATCCTGAAATATAAAGCAAACAACGCAAACAAGTAAAGCAATAAATGTGATCTAGCTCTTAAGGTAACCCCACTTTTATTACAAATTTCCCCAGCAGAATCTCCAGTTTTGTGATACGGTGGGAGAACTGACTTTTGGGTTTTATGTTTTATCACAAATGTTGCGGATAGCAAGAGTCACCACTGACTTTTCTTTTATCCAATAAAGGAAAGGGTGAAAAGAACAGGAAAGACCTTTTGAGAATTTTCTTGATTTCGGGGGGTAGGTTATGAAAAGGGAAGGTGTTAGCACCCTTTTCATTTGTAGTTATCTACGGGCTCTTAATTTCTAGCTCACTTTGAAATGCTTTGTGTTTGTTTATGTTTGATAATATTTTGAAAATGCCTAAGTGCAGTAATTTTGTAATGATTCTCGTATCGTTGATAATGTATACAAAATGTTTGTTTTCGGAAAGTGTTTGAAAATATGTTTTGTTTTCAAAAGTTTGTGAGAAAGCGACTACAGGCCTTCTACCTACTCAAAAAGTTTGTGTTATTTTCCTCCTCCTTTTGATAGTGCTATCTTACCATTAGTTAGTAGGAAGCCCTATTATTGGATGTGAGGGACAGGAATGGGTCATCGTATAGTCATAGAAGGCAACTTGTAGGATGCTTTAGCAATTGTTGCAAGGGACTAAGATCGTTTACCGAAGGCAACATCGAAGGGTCATCGAGGGACTACGATCTTTTAATCGAGGGTCTTTGCTAAAGCATTCCATGTTTGAGGGACATGACTGATTTTTATCCGAGGCAACAAGTGAGGTTACCCTAGAGGTGTAAGTGTGCAAAGTGTGTTTGATTCAATTATTTTATCTTGAATTAGGGTTTTGTTACGTTTGATTTTAATTTTTCCATACAAACCCTAATTACTAACAGAAATAAGGAAAGCGATAAATTGCAGAAATTAAATGTCCTACGCTATTACAACGCTTCGGGAATGGGGGTACAAATTTGTGAATGGGGAGGAAAGCAATAAATCCTAATTATCTAATACATACCAAATTGTTTCATCTTATACAATTGATCTAGGAATATAGATAAGAAATAAGGAAAAGGAGAAATTGGAACGTTTTTGTATTTTTCATGAAAAAAAATGGTTGGAGTTGGTATGTTTGAAACAAGTATATGCATAACAATCAAGATGAGAATCATGGAGAATATCTTTTTATTGTGTATTTGTTTCATGTTTTTAATATGAATTTGGTTGATAAAAGTCTTTAAAAAAGGATTAAGCTATCATAAAAAATTTACTCAAGTGTCAAGATATCTCATGTGAATCAAGACTTATCATTCTAAAATCAAGCTTTGGAACAAAGTTGAAAATTTAATCAAAAAACATAAGAAGGAAGTCTTTAAAAAACCTAAAAAGTACGTATTTTGATTTAATTGAAAAATAATGAAATAAAATATTTTTTGTGATATTTTTTTATATTCATAAAATAGAGGTAATAAACTAAGAGTGTGCAAAAAATCAGCTTAAAAGAGTTAAGTTTGAGTGCAAAAATTATTGGTTGAAAATGATGAAAAGAAGTATAAAAAATGAAGTTTGAAAATGAAGAAAAATGGCAAAAGGGTACCACTGGGGCTCGAACCCAGGTCCCAAAGGTTACTGACGCGCATGGTTTACCATTGGGGTGGCTGTTCCATCTAGTTATGAAACGCCCCCAGTAAATATATTGAAAACAAGTTCAAAGGATCACAAAAATAGAGAAAAAAAAACATGAGAAAACGCAAAGGGGGGTTCACTATGGTTCGAGCTCGCACCCTTAAGGTGAAAGTGACATGAAACGGATGCTGCTTGCCACTGGGGTGGCTGTTACATCTGTTTATAAAACAGTTTCAACTAAATATAAAATAAACCAAATCATGAAAATTTGAAAATTCCAGGAAGCTTATTCTTTTTCCCTATTGCACGCTAACAGTAACAATAAAATATGATTTCCAAAAAATTCTAACTTCCTCATTTCTCAACCATTTTTAAAGATATAAAAACCAAACTTGCTTAGAATTTCACAAGGAATCAAATGGTATAATTTGCTGAAGCTATAACTCAAATATTTTCACGAATTTTCTACTGGTACCAAACCGAAACCTAAATATTCAGAAAATTCAGTTTCAAAATTCTCATTTCACAGTCAATTAAAATGAAATTTAAGGATATGGTTAGCTTCATAGACATGATATCTAAATTTTATTTTTTTTTAAAAGTAAGTGCAAATGATGCTTGTATAAAGATTTGAAATTTGGAAAAACTTACCTCTTGATGCAAAAATTCAATGTCCTCTACACGACTTCCAGAAGCAATATGATGATTGCTTTAGCTTCCTGGGACCATAGTGAGTATGTTGCAACTCTTACTTTTCCTTGAGAGTGTCTAGATCGGTCTAATCAAGTCAAGTTGCAAAGTTGAATTTTGAAAATGGTGGACATGTTGATAATGGAGTTACAATGGCAAAGCAGGTGTTTGGATCACTTATACATGATGTATATGAAGTGTTTGGATGATTTATTTTGACAAAAGTTACAAGGTTTGAGAGTTTCAAAGAAATGGATTGTGTATGAGAGGTCTAAAGGGATTGTGAGTTCATGCCTTAGCTTGCAAATGACCTCTTTATTTATAGGCAAGAGGTTTGACATCTTGAAGTAACCAGAATCTTGAGATAACAAGTTATGGTTTCGAAGTTTGGTTTTGAAGTAACTTGCAAAGTCATGGTTCCAAGGCAATGTAGGGTGGTTGATATGCTTATAGATGTTGCTTCTGAGCATTCATGTTGAGTGTGATAATAAGAAATAGGTTAGAGGCTCAAGGAGTGGACTTTGTGATTAAAGTGATCTTTATATAAATGGATATGGAGCTTTTTTGCAATTTCATCCAAAAATGGTATGATCAAGTGGAGATGCACCATAATTTCATGTAAATCTCTGATTATATGGAGATTTAGAAGCAAAATGGCCTAGAAAGTGAGATTGCATGGTAAGGTTATGAGATTTGCTCTCGAGTTCTTCACAAAATGACTTGAAATTTAAGAATGAAATGCCAATTTCATGCCTTCGAATCTCCTAGCTCAAGCATGATAAAAATGTGTTTTTGTAAATTTTGGAAAGCTTGAAACATTTTCTACAACTTTCATGTTGACCACTTTGGCTAAATCAAATTGGAACTTCGTGAAAATTTGCCAAGAAGTTACGATAAAAATCTGACCAAACTTGTTGAAATTTTTTCGAAGTGTAGAATAAAAATGTCACAACTTCAAGGGCTTATATCTCTCAAATTAAGCACTTTTTGAAGATCATCCCTCAAAGAAAAAGTTATAGAATTCGTCAATCCTTACAACTTTCATGTTGAAATTTTTCCTTGAATCACCTTGCATCTTAGTAAAAAATGGTCATGAAGTAGTGAATTTATTAAGAACAAAAAGACTTAGAAAATTTTCTAAGTGTTGGAAAATTTTCCAATTTTTGACTTTTCTTAATTCTTGATGATCAAATTTGATATTTTGAATGTTTTAATGATTCTTCATCTTTGAAGTTCAATGTTGACCAAAAAGTCAAAGTTTGACTTTTTGTGTGCCTGTTGACTTTTTTATCAATTGATTCAAATTTCAACTATCAATCACTTGATCTTTAGAAATGTTTTGAACCATGTAATAGGTCAAGATATTATATTTGATCCGTTGAGATCATGCTTCAAGTCATTAGGTTATTTACTAGGTCAAAAGTCAATGATCAGTCATTCTTAGTCAAAACCCTAACTTTGAAAATTTTGCCCCTTTGGTGATATGAAGGCTTTTCTTGAGGACCTATGATCAACCCTTGATCAAATGATGAAAATGACTTCAAAATGTTGATATTGACAAAAAATATTGAAGTTTGACTGTATGTTGACCGCGTTTTACTTTTTATCCAATACAATTGATTTCTAATCATCTGGGCAATTGACTGAGCAAATTTGTGATGCAAGTTTTGAAACTTGGTATGAGCATTCTTGGAGACCTATGATGAACCATGAAAGTCACTTGAGGCATTAGAAGTCCAATTTTCCTTGAGAAAACCAAAACCCTAGTTGTCGACCCAGTGCTTAGGAGGTGAGCTTGTCTGATCAACTCTCGAGAATCCTTGAGCATTTAACAACACATGCTCACACAATTTTGGAAAGATTAATAGGCTATCATGAGTTGTCTTGGGCCTGAATTTTATCAAAGAAGTGAGCCCACATGCATTGCCTCATATTTTATTTATTTTAATTTCATTTGAATGAATAAAAATTCAAATAAAGGAGATATAAATCATGAAAAATATGGGCAAACTTGTGATGCAAGACTTGAAACTTGACATGAACATTGTTGAAGACCTATGGAGAACCATGGAAACTACTTGAGGCTTTTGAAATCCAATCTTCTTTGAGAAACACAAAACCCTAGTTATGGACCCACAACTTAGGAGGATCATTTGTCTGATTAACTCTTGAGCATTTGAGAATCCTAGAAGAATGTCTTGAAGAAAATGGGAGGAAAAATTTAGGGGTACAACAGCTGCCCCTTGTGATACGGTGGCAGAATCGACTATCATACTGGTTTTGTGTTTGTGTTTGCAAATGTTGCGGTAAGCAAGAGTCGCCACCGACTTTTCTTTTATCCAATTTAAGGAAAGGGTGAAAAGAACAGAAAAAGACCTTTCAAGAGTTTTCTGAGTAAGGGGGTAGATTATGGAAAGGGAAGGTGTTAGCACCCTTTCCATCCGTAGTTTTCTATGGGCTCTTAGATGCTTAGCTAATGTTTTGAAAATTGCTTATGCTTTGTGTGTTTTGAAGATTGTTTTGAAAATGCTTAGTGCGGTGATTCGCTTTGTGATGACTCTTGTATCAGTCCTCAAGAGTGTTGACAAGGCGAATGTTTTTGAAAGTATTTTGAAATGTTTTTGTGTAGGTGCAAAAAGTTGTTTTGAGCAAGCATCTAAGAACTTATCTACTTATACTCGAAAAGGTCGGTCTTTTCCTCCTAACCTTTAGATAGTGCTATCCTACTATTAGTGAGTATATAGCCCTATCTTTGGATGTTAGAGGGACAAGCGTAGGGTCGTCGTTATCGTCATTGAAGGCAACATGTAGGGATACCTTAGCATTTCGAAGGGACTGTCATCATATATTCGTAGGCAACATCGAGGGACAAGATCATTTCTCGTAGGCAACTTGAGGGACATTGAGGGACTATGATCTTTATGATGACTTTAACCGAGGGTCTTTGCTAAGGGTATCCTTGTGTTCGATAGACATGACCATTGTCTTTCTGAAGGCAACCAAAGTGGGTACCCTAGAGGTGCGAGTGTGAAATTGTGCTTGATTCAGATATATTATCTTTTAATTAAGTTATGCTATGTTCAATAAATCATTATCTTTTCATACAATCCTATTAGCCGTACATCTAAGAAGTTTAGTAGGATGCAGTAAGTAAATTGCAGAAAATAAAACTCCTAAGCTATTACAAGGCCTTGGGGCAGTTACATAATTAGATGCGGAAATTTAAAACCTAGACTATTAGATCCCATAATCAGTTACATTATTTATATAAAATGCGAGAATAAAAATAACACGCGTGAGATAAATATTACGTCTAAAAAAACCCTAAGAATGAAAATCTTTTTGGTTTTTTTTGTTTTGTTTATTTTAAGAAAAATACTTAAACTAAATTATCTCTAAATTTAATAAAGGAAATACATGTTTAAGGGTGATTAAAACTAATTCTAATATTTTTCTTTTTTTTTTTGTTTAAGAAAAATACTTAAATTAAAATGAACCTAAGTCTAATAGATTTTAAGTTGATAAAATTAAATTAAAATAATTAAATAATTAATTAAAATAATTTTGGAAATCCTAAATCTATTTATTTATTTTTTGATTTTTTATTATTAAGAAAAAAAAGATTTTTGAAAACAAATAAATAATAACTAAAGAAAAAAGGGAAAATAACAAACAAAAGATATGAGCCTGGATATGCAAATAGCAAAATGGGGGGGGGGGGGGGTTAATCTGAAAAATCGTTTGGCCCATTTGAGAGTCCAGACTGCTTGGATCTAGTGAGGGAGATCCTTGGTGGCACATGGTGATCTGGATCGTTTGATCTGAATTAGTGGTGATCAACTGGTTAAGGGTGAGGACATATGGTGTTCCTATGGACTTGTTCAACATCTGATCTGCAGAAAGCATGTAATAGAAAATAAAATTCAAGGCCTGGGGATTGAACCCAGACCCTCCAGCTTCACAAACATGCGTCTCACCACTACACCAACTTGCTCATTCGTTAATATACATAACAAAATACTATTATATGATAAACGAAGTCAGAAACATATTTGAAATAAAAAAATGCGCGTTAATTCAAATTGCCCAATGGAAAAGAGACAGCCAAGCGTCGGAGTCTAAGAAGTCAAAGGTGCCAGAGTTGGACTCCGGTCACCATCTCTGGCTGATCCAAAATCTGTCCCTGCAAATCAAGCGATCTAAGACAAAAACAAAGGCCCTATCCTACATAAAAACATGCCCTGGCCTCGAATCTGGCCTTAGATTGGCCTAAAAAACCCTGGATTAAGAGCACGGACCTTAACAGCCATGGGTGCCCTAACAATGACATCTGGCGTTCTAGGCTCCAAACCTCTCATGCGAAGCATCTATCCTGTCCTAATGAAGGTCCTGAGGATGAAGCAAAACATCAAAACATTCAATAACTTATAAATTAAGAGATAGAGATTCAAAAAATTACAAAAAAACAGCGACTTGGCTAGGCGAGTTCTGGGCGCTTTGGCCTTCAAGGATGGATGGGATGAGGTGCTGAGATCTCCAGAAGGTTTATGGAGTCCCTAGTTTTGGCTGAAGCTGGCTGGAGAGAGGAATCTCGAATTGCACCACTCTTTGAAATTTTTTTGAGAAAATGTTAGGGTTCTTTTGAGGCTGCTACGCGTATATCCTTAGGCTGGGATGTTTGTGATTAAGTAGTAAACCAAATTAGGGTAAGCATTAAGGAGAGACATCAATGGTTTTCATGGAAAAATATTTGATTTCCAATTATGTGAATATTTTCTTTTTGGACCAAATCATATCTCTTGCCTCTTTCCATGATATTTCCTTGTTATAAACTGAATATATATTCAATATTTAATTGGAAACCAATCCCACACAATCTTTATATATTTTTTAATCATTTATTTAATTTAAATTGAATTTTAAATGACTAAAAATCAAGATAAATAAAATAAATGACCAAATAGGGCATGGATGGGTTTAGAGGTCGTGGACCAAGTTAGAAATAAGTTTCAAACATAAAAAGATAGGCCCATTTGAAGAAAAAAATCCAAGTTTGTTCAATATTGGCTTCATGCACTTTTCAAAAAATTGGTCAACTTTAGCAATGCATATTTATCTCAATTTTAATCCTATGAGGGTGTTCTTGGACTTTTTAGAGATCTTAGGATGTCCACTAAACAACCCTTTTGGTTTCATCTCAATTGGATCTTCCATGTTCATGTAAGGAGCTTTGACCCAAAAGGTGTTTTTGTTGACCTTTTGAAAGGACCCATAATGTATGAGCTTGTATCTTTCAATTGATACATTTCTTGAACTTGAGGGTTGAAGAGAAGTTGTAGGGAGTTAGATTCTCTTAAAAATTATCCTTTGTGGAAAAATTTCTAATAAAGTATGAGAAAGTTATGGCTGGTCAAAGTTCAGTTGACTTTTCCTATAAAAACCCTAATTAGCAAATTTTGACTTTTGATAAATTAGGAGCATTTCTTGAGGAATCATGATCAACGCTTGATCAAATGATGGATATCACTTCAAAATGTTGATGTTGACAAAAAATCTTGAAGTTTGACTGTATATGGGCTACAATTGATTTTTAACCTAGTACAATTGATTTTCAAGCATTTGAGTAGTTGACTGGGCAAACTTGTAGTGAAGCATGAAATTTGTCATGGACAATCCTAAAGACGTATTAGGACCATGGAATACATTTGAGACCATTGGAGCTCACACATCTTAATGAAAATTGAAACCCTAGTTAGAGGTTCGTTGCCTTAGGGGGAGAATTTGTCTGGTCAATTCTTAGTCATCCTTGAGCAATTTGAGGACCTCAATGGGCATGACTTGAGTAAAATGAGAGGGCAAGTTTTGGGTTCCAACATCTGCCCCTGTTCAATCTT
Organism: Vicia faba; assembly: GCA_948472305.1. NCBI lineage: Eukaryota > Viridiplantae > Streptophyta > Magnoliopsida > Fabales > Fabaceae > Vicia > Vicia faba. The sequence continues at coordinate 83,910,702 of OX451739.1, read as the reverse complement.
CTTAAACCTGAAGATTTAGATTGGCTTGTCTGCCTTTCGTGATCTGAAGGTGGAAGATGATTGAACACTAAAGTGCCCAGAAATTTGTACTTGCCTAAAGTAACACTGTTGGTTGATAATATCAAGAATGGGCTTACAGATGCCATTTGGAAAAGGTTACATAAGACTGTCAGCGATGTGCTTAAAAATGCCATCCAAAGAACATGCTGATTTCATGAGAGATTCCTTTGTGGGGATTCCTGTTCCTGTCGTTGTGGAGGACTCGGCTGAGGAATGTTGGTCTCTGTTTTAGGAAATAGAGTCTAAGAGCTTCAGTTGTCCATTACTCTACTGGGGAGTTATCTCTTGACTAGAGAGACAAAAGTGAGTTGTTATCTGGTCGGGATCTAGGCTTCACAATGAATTGCTGAGGATAATAAGGCTGACTGCTACCTGGTCGTATTCCAGGCTTCACGATGACCTACTAGGGAATATGAAATTAACTTATATCTGGTCGGTTCCAGGCTTCGTAGTAATTATAGATATTGAACTGTTATCTGGTCGTATTCAGGCTTCACTGTATCTTTAACTCGATAAGAATCAGAAAATATTAGGGTCGATTTAACTGAACTAGAGAAAGTATCTACTAGAAAAGAATCAGGATAAACCATTGGTCGATTTAAAACTGAACCAGCAGAGGTCTTAAATTATCTTTAACTGGAATAGAATCAAAGAAATCTTAGGGTCGATTTAACTGAACCAGAGAAAGTGTCTAACGGAAAAGAATCAGAATAAATCATTGGTTGATTTAAAACTAGACTAGCAGAGGTCTTGAATTATCTTTAACTGGAATAGAATTAGAGAAATCTTAGGATCGATTTAACTGAACAAGAAAAAGTGTCTAACAGAAAAGAATCAAAATAAATCATTGGTTGATTTAAAACTGAACCAACAAAGGTCTTGAATTATCTTTAACTGGAATAGAATCAAAGAAATCTTAGGGTCGATTTAACTGAACCAGAGAAAGTGTCTAACGGAAAAGAATCAGAATAAATAGTTGGTTGATTTAAAACTGAACCAACAGAGGTCCTGAATTATCTTTAACTGGAATAGAATCATAGAAATCTTAGGGTCAATTTAACTGAACCAGAGAAAGTGTGTACCAGAAAAGAATCATAATAAATCATTGGTTGATTTAAAACTGATTCAACAGAGGTCTTGAATTATCTTTAACTAGAATAGAGTCAAAGAAATCTTAGGGTCGATTTAACTGAACTAGAGAAAGTGTCTACCAAAAAAGAATTAGAATAAATCATTGGTCGATTTAAAACTGAACCAGCAGAGGTCTTGAATTATCTTTAGCTAGAATAGAATCGGAGAAATTTTAGGGTCGATTTAACTGAACCAGAGAAAGTGTCTACCGGAAAAGAATCAAAATAAATCATCGGTTAATTTAAAACTGAACCAGCAGAGGTCTTGAATTATCTTTCTGAGGAAAATGCTGAAATAACCCTTCGTCAGATGTAGCCTTTGAGTAGACTGCCAGGCCATATAAGTAGTTAATGATGTTTGTTGATTGATCTTTCCGGAAAAGATAAATAATTAGTTGTATGCAATGTCATGATGTATGAAATGCATTATGTAATGATGTTCTCAAATAAATGAGATTGTGTTATATGTAATATGTATGCGCATGCCATGATGTATGAACATGGAATGCTGTTGCGACATTTCGTAGTTTGGGAAAATAAATCCCTGACTGCTGCTGGAGAGTACTAGGAAGCTGGATCCTGGACTGCTGTTTGGTAGATGAGGAAAGTGGTTCTTTCATTTCTGTTGGGGAGATGATTTGCTGGGGATTTCCTCTTTCCGTTTGAGGATACTCTGCCGAGGATCTTTGACTTCTGCTTGAGAATGCTCCGTTGGGGAGAAGATGCTCTGTTGGAAGATTTTACCAAATGTAGAGAAATAAACTTCGTTGGGGGATGAACTTCTGCAGCTAGAGAAATAAACTCTACTGGGGATGAGAATTTATAAACTATTTTAGATTATAAAAACTTGTTGGGGGCAGAAGAGGTCAAAACTTCGATTGTTTTCACTCTGCGGGGATATAGGCACCACTAGGACGTGCGCTGAGGGCGTAGCAGTGACTTTGCATCAAGACGTCTCTACCTCTGTACCTGCTGGAGAAAGTAACTTCAGGGGCTACAAATGGATTTTTAGGCATTGTCCTGTTTCTTAAAGTCATTAGCAACTGTCTTTCTATTTTTTATGCAAGTATTTGTAAACAGTAATCATATTCAAATGCATATGTCAAAAATAATCACTGGACGTTTTTGAAAAACAAGACAAAAATAGAAAACAAATAGGTTTTTACTTTCATAGAAATGATTTGTATTGATTTTGAAGTTTGCCTATAACTGGCATTTTTGTACAAAAAGAAACTAACATTCTAGTAAGAGAATGTCGTCGTAAAAGTGGAAACTATAGTATAAAGAGAAAACAACTATGTGTAATACTCCCATCGAGTTTCAATTCTGCTATTGCCCTTATGTCCTTGAGCGTCTCATCACTTTACTACTTGTTCAAAGCTGACTAGATTGATTGGTATAATTTGAACTTGATGGTTGATACTGAAGTGGGGTTGCAAGGTGATCCAACGGGACATAGTTATACGCTTTAAATCCCTAACTTTTGCCTGGACCCCCTTTCAGGTTTTCAGTCCAAGGGGATACCCTTTTTTGCCCAAGCCGCCTTTTCAGGTTTTCGACTTGCCGGATGTACATATTTTTTTGTATTTATCCTTAATTTTTACCTAGGCCAGTCAACCTAGCAGGTCTTTATTCATGCGTAGTATCTTTTAACTATGTCCGCATTCACAAGGTGAGGAAGGTCGTCACCGTCCATAGTGGTTAAGATCATGGCTCCACAAAAAAATATGTTCTTGATCACAAATGGCCCTTCGTATGTGGGAGTCCATTTGCCCCTGGGATCACCTTGCGGCAGTATGATGTGCTTGATTACTAGATCACCAACTTGATATACCTGACGTTTGACCTTCTTGTTAAAAGCCTTAATCATACGCTTCTAGTACATCTGACCATGACAGGTAACCGCAAGCCTTTTCTCATCAATCAGGTTCAGTTAGTCAAGTCGAGTCTAAACCCATTCGTCTTCATTCAGCCCTGCATCCTTCATGATTCTCAAAGAAGGGATCTGGAACTCAATAGGTAGGACAACTTCCATACTATATACCAAAGAGAAAGGAGTTGCCCCTATTGATGTGCGTACGGTGGTGCGGTAACCATGAAGAGCAAATGGTAACATCTCATGCTAGTCTTTGTATGTCACCATAATCTTCTGGATGATCTTCTTAATGTTCTTATTAGCAGCCTTTATAGCGCCATTCATATTCGGTCGGTAAGGAGAAGAATTATGATGCTGGATCTTGAATTGCTTACAGAGTTCGATGATCATAGTGTTGTTGAGATTTGTACCATTATCTGTAATGATTCTTACGGGGATACCATACTGACAAATAAGGTTATGCTTGATGAACCACACCACAACATTCTTGGTAACAGTAGCAAAAGAGGTAGCCTCAACCCACTTTGTGAAGTAATCAATGGCAACAAGGATGAAGCGGTGCCCATTAGAAGCGGTAGGTCTGATTTCTCCAATCATGTCGATGCCCCACATTGCAAACGGTCAAGGAGCAGTCAAGACGTTTAGAGGAACCGGAGGTATGTGCACCTTATCAGCATAAATCTGGCACTTGTGACAAGTCCGCGAATGCTGATAACAGTCTACTTCCATAGTGGACAAATAGTATCTTGCCCGTAGGATCTTTCTAGCCATCGAATGCCCACTAGAATGGGTTCCAAAGGTACCTTCGTGTAAATCAGCCATAATCCTTTTTACCTCACTCTTGTCTACACACCGAAGCAAGGTAGAGTCATGATTGCGCTTGTAGAGAATCCCGTTACTGAGAAAGAATTTGGCAGGGAACCTTCTTAGGAACTTCTTATCATTAACTGAAGCTCCTTCAGGATACTCTTGTGCTTCAAGATATCTTTTGACTTCATGGAACCAAGGTTTGTTCACTACTTCTTCAGTATCAATCTCGTGACAGTATGCTGGTTTATCCATTCTCTCAATAATGATCTGAGGAGCCTCATTAACCCACCTGACCTTGAACATGGATGACATAGTGGCTAGCGCGTCCGCTAGTTGATTTTCCTCTCATGGAAAATGCTCAAAAGTGATTTCTTCAAAATGTGGATCAGTGTCAACACATATTCTTTGTACTGGATGAGATTAAGATGCTTCATGTCCCATTCTCCTTTGATCTGGCTGATTACCAAAGTCGAGTCTCCAAACACACTGAACAACTTGATCCTTAAATCAATTGTAGCTTTGAGACCCATGATACATGCTTCATACTCAGCCATATTGTTGGTACAATTGAAACATAATCGGGCAGTGAAAGGAGTATGGTAGGCTTCAGGAGAGATGATCACGACACCGATGCCATTTCCAAGTGCGCTGGAAGCTCCGTCAAAAACCATAGTCTATCGGGACCCTTTCTCAGGTCCTTCATCCGGTCCAGGTTCTTCACAATCAGTTACTAAAATGATGTTCTCGTACGGGAACTCAAAATTCATGGATTGGTAATCATCCACAACCTGATGAGCCAAATGATCAGCTAGTACACTTCCCTTGATTGCTTTCTTGGTTGTGTATTGAATGTCGTATTCGGTCAGGATCATTTTCCATCTCGCTATTCTTCCGGAGAGAGCGGGCTTCTCAAAGATGTACTTGATATGATCCATTTTAGAGATCAACAAGGTAGTGTGAGTCAACATATATTGTCTTAGTCGGCGAGCAGCCCATGCCAAAGCGCAACAAGTTTTCTCGAGCAGTGAGTATCTTGTTTCATAGTCGATAAACGTTTTGCTAAGGTAGTATATTGCATGCTCTTTTCGGCCAGACTCGTCATGCTTCCCCAACACACACCCCATTGAGTTCTCTAATACCGTTAAGTACACGATCAGAGGTCTTTCTTCAACTAGCAGCATTAAAATTGGAGGCTCTTGAAGATATTCCTTGATTTTGTCAAAGGTGTTCTGGCATTCATCATTCCACTTCACTGCTTGATCTTTCTTCAGTAGCTTGAAGATTGGCTCACAAGTAGCAGTCAGATGAGAAATGAACCTAGCAATGTATTTTAGGCGTCCCAAGAACCCCCTGACCTCCTTCTCAGTGCGAGGAGTTGGAATTTCTTGTATAGCTTTAACCTTTGCAGGGTCTACCTCAATACCTTTGCCGCTTGTCGTACCCCAAATTTGTCCTACCGCGACGATTTTATTTTTCGAGATTAAAATAGAAGAAATATTTAATTGAAGACGGTATAGCAGTATCTGATGGCTCGTCTTTATCTGACTAGGGGGTGTATTTTTAATTCAGGAAAGCGGGGATTTCTAAATCAGAAAGACTCGCGTATCCGTGAATCCATTCGCGAGGCATGTTGGCCATTGGCCCATGCGATTCGTAAATGGAAATTATTGGAGTAACTGTAAGGTTCTGAATTATTAAATAATTGTTAGTAAAAGGGGAGGTTGAAATTAAATTAAGCCCACTGGAGTTTAAATTGCATAAGCTTATTTAGGTTAAGTTGATTTTAGTAAAAACAGGAGGTGTATTTACAAATGACAGGCCCAGTAAGGTTTTGTAAGTCGGCCCATTTGTCTTTTTGGGATTTTTTGTCTCATTTGCAAAAAAAGAACATTATTAATAAAACTGTCTGTTATTAATTCAAAAAATTATATAATAAATTATATATACCTCTTTAAGAGATCATGGTTGTTAGACTTTTCATAATAATTAATTTCTGTTTATTGGGAAATTTTTGTGTTGAAAAAAAGATTTGTTGGACCAAAATTATGCCCAATTTATTAGTAAAGAAAAAAGAAAGAAAAGCATTTTTGGATGTAATAAAAATATTGATGGTTGGGCTAAGGGATCAAAATGCAGCGCAGGCCCAAATTGCTTAACAACAACAAATGTTCAGATCTAGCCAGAATCAACGCACGTTTTTCCAATTACAGCTACTGTACCAATCAAAGACAAAATTTACGCGTATGTAGAGATTACAACATAGTCCAAATTCAGAAATTACAAACTCAATCTCATTTCTCTTTGAGTGAAAAATCAAATATTACGACAGAATCAAATCACACAAAATCTGGGATTCTATTATAGAATTTACAGTATATATTACAATTGCAATCAGAATCCAAAATTACAAATCTCTAATTTGATTTAATCTCTAATCTAGGACTAACTGTAACGCTAAAAAACCCTAAAAATAAATCTATAAATACAAAATGCAAAAATACAATAAAGGGAGGGATTTTCTACAGAAACAAAAAGGGGACTTTTTTTTATATACAGAAGAATAAGCATAAGGCGTGAGAGACGGAAGAACAAGAACAAAGTGTAGAGTTTTATAGAGGATTGGGGACAGAAAACCAGAACGAAAATCGCGAAGCTTGTAGAGACGGAGAAGAGTCTGAATCCACTGTTCATTGAAGGAAAACGGTTAGGGTTTCAATTTCTGAAACCCTAACCGTGAATTACTATATTCCATTGTCATCACCATCATCATCGGACACCATCAAAACCTGCACAATCAAAGTAGAAGGAGGGGGGTTAGCACCGGACACGCTCAAGAATCAGAATAAGGAAATCGGGCAAATGGTAAAACTATTAGCTTTTTCTTTTGTTTTGGGGTTGGATTCATGGTGGGTAGGGTTTGTTTTCATCCGCCACCGCCGTGATTTATGTAGGGTTTGTAATGGATTAAGGAAAGGGTTCGCGGCAGAGAGAAAAAGGAAAAGAGAGGAAGATGAAGTTGCTGTAATATACAAATGAAATATTAAACGAAAATATGTATTCTGTTGCAATCCTAAATGCGCGCGTACGCCATAATTAGGGTGCTCCCCCAATGCTATCCCTCTGATCACCTACGGACGGCCATAAGGCCAAGTCCATCGTAACTCCCACGCACCTTCATCCATGCAATCAAACCAGCCCTTTCCCAAACTCGTTGGGCTCAAGCCCAGATGCTACGCACATCCCCTTTGCCCATATTTCTAAAATAAGAACAGCTGCACACCACCTGTCCAGCCAGCATTAATGGGCCTAGCCTAAACTATTTTTGAAACCCCATATTTTACTTATCAATAAATAAACGTACTCCCTAATTGTACTGCCATAACTAAAACTACACCCCCTGATTTAATTCAATTATTAGTTTTTTATATTATATTTTTTATTCTATTCTTATTATTATTACTATTACTATTTATAATAATTATTATTATTAATAATGTTTATTTATTTATCATGTAAGTAAATTATTTTTAATTTAAAAACTCATGAACATATTTTCTACGTTGCATTAAAATATTTTTAGTCATGCATTAATTAATATTTTTGCAATTTATATGATTAAAAAATATCAACAAATCTCAAACCTATTTTTCGAAACAAATTAAGCTAAACAACATTCTTTTTTGCAAAAGGGTTCCAAACGGATTTTAACTAATCACGCATTTAGCCAAAATCTCGCAATCACTACTCCAGATCAAATGCGAGGCGATTCAAAATATATTTGCAACACCTAAAAAACACTAACCCTTACGAACTGCGAATAGGGACTCTGATTCCTCATAAGAGGATACGTAGGCATACGATCAAAAATCGCAGCGAGTTCCCTTATAAAAAATTTAAACTCTTTCTAATTAAAACTTAAAATCCAATTTACCCTAAACCTAAACCTAGAACCTAATATCCTTGTGAACAAGGTAGATGAAAGGTGCCTAACGCCTTCCTTTCATCTAATTGAGTCTGAAACCTAGAATCTCTGTCTGCAAATTAGGGTTTTCTATTAGATTCCCTTCCCTAGGATAAAAACTAATAATGGCGACTCTGATTTAAAAACCAGTCGCAACAGCTGACGACTCTGTTGGGGACTCTCCTTAACCCTAGGTTTAGGAATTTTTAGGGTGTCTATTTTTATTTGTTTTATTTATTGCATTTATCTGCTTTATCGCATTTATTTATTTACTGTAAATTTCTCTTATCATCATATATTTACTGCGTGGCGTGATTTCTCTATCTCAAAAAACATTTCCAATATAACCTTAGCAAGAAGGTTCGTCTATTAGATTAGGGGGGTACGTCATCCCTGCGAGTTTATGTGACGACTTCGCCTAGAGTCGGTGAACTTCCGAAAAAGGAATACTTATCGAGGGATATCCTCTCGACGAGTAGGACTTTGGAAGGTCACCCATGACTCTTTGTAACTGCCTTAACCTAAAATCTCATGACGATACCTTTCCCGACTTTGAGACGAAAGTCTCAGTCCGTAAAGAGGCTCCACCTAAGGGAGGTCCTTGTGCCCTTTCCCTCTGGTGTTATTCATGACACCCTTAAGGAAGCCAGCTTTTGGGAGGGTAAACCAACCGTAGGTCAAAATTAAGGAAGCTACCTTATAAGGGTACTTATTACAAAAAGTCCCGTCACTCAACCTTACACGCACACACTAATATATTTCATGTATTCGTCATACATTCATCATATATTTGTCACTCGTTTCTTTGCCTTATTCACGGGGTACAAAAAAAATAAAATTAAGATCTCGATGACTGTCTTAAAAAAATGGATACCGAAGGAAACAACTTGTCCGCGTCAGTGCGCCAAACATGTCTAAAATCAAGGCCACAAAAGGGAAATAACGCACTGAAGACTTTCACAAGTTTTGTCCAGCAACAGTGGATGGTTTCAAGAGCAGATATCTGCAGGCACGCCTAGAAGACTTATTTCCTTTTTGCCTGATTTCACGTAAATAAAGTTCTGGCTTAATATTGTAATATTTTTCAATATCTGAATTACGTTACTTTCAATAAAGGCATTTTGTTTCCACACACCGTTGGCGTATCTATTTTAAAGATAGTCGTGAAGTAAAATAATAAAGGACAAGTATGTACCCAGAGGAATAAGACATTTAAAAGAGTAACCATTTCGTATTCATACACATTCATTCACACACATGCATTCACGAACACCTGCATGTCATGTTAAAACTCATTTTTCAAAAAACATCTCTCCAGTTGAATCATTGGTAGAAGAAGATCGCCACCTCATTGGCCTCCATATCAAACCAGGGCCTATCAACAAAAAGCAATGGAGAAAATCGAGGAAACTCAGGCTACATTCAAAGAGGATCTCAACCAAGTAAAGGGTGATGTTACTTCAATGAAAGGAGATCTGAGTCAAGTTCTCCTAGCTTTGAAGAACATTATTGACAGGCAAGACCAGATTCCTAGGGTAGCTTTCGAAGAAGTAGCCCAAATGATTGGTGCATCAAGCGGTCACCAGCTGAGGAAAGAGCCAGAAGCAGGACTCCAAAAGTCCGTCGTGGCCCAACAAGAAGTTGAAATTGAAGGGTTTATCCTACCGCCACCAAAAGTAGGGGTATCGCATACCCTATAGATTCCAATCAATAATGCAGACAACTACTTGGACCTGTAATACGGAGACCATGACCCAGAGGATGCCAACCAAGCGCCATTAAGACGATTGGTACTCATGTTGTTGATAATCCACTAGCGATGAATCACTATAAAGCTCTAGAGGAAAGAATAAAAGATGTCGAGGGTTTCGACGCTTTCGAAGTAGACGCTCTCGAAATGGGCCTAGTTCCTGATGTGGTGATTCTACCAAAGTTCAAAGTACCTGACTTTTAAAAATACAAGGGGCTCACTTGTCCAAGAAATCATCTTTGTATGTACTGCAGGAAGATGCATGCCCATGGCCACGATTAGAAGCTGATGATTCACTAGCATCTTTAGACTGGTATATGCAATTGGAGCGAACACATATTCGAACCTGGGAAGATCTTGCTAATGCTTTCCTAAAGCATTACAAATATAACCTAGACATGGAGCCTACCCGCATGCAACTCCAGAATTTGTCCCAGAAGAAAGAAGAGTCCTTCAAGGAATATGCTCAGAGATGGAGGGAGTTGGCATCCCGTGTGCAACAACCACTATTAGAGAAGGAGTTAGTAGACACATTCATGGGAACTTTGCACGGGCTGTATTATGAGATGATGGTTGGAAGTATCTCTTCGGGGTTCTCAGACCTAGTAACCATTGGAGAAAGAATCAAGACGAGGATAAAAAGTGGGAAGATATCAGGGGGACCATCAAATGCTCCCTACAATTCAAAGCGGCTTGCTTCAAACTTCACCAAAGAAAAGGAGGGAGAGATTAATGATGTAGCACTATAACCCAGAGTTCAACAACCATTAGTGATCCCCCTAGGGCAGCAGCAAGGCAGAAGGCCACCCAGGAAATTTGATCCACTCCCTATGCCACCTAGCCAGCTATTACAAAAGCTAGTTAAGGCATCCTTAGTGGAACTCAAGCCTCTAGCTCCTCCAGTTGGATCACTCCCACGAAGATAAGATGCCAATGCCAGATGCGAGTATCATGCTAATTCTCCTGGACATACCATAGAACAATGTTGGCCTTTCAAACACAAGGTGCATGATTTGTTGGATTCTCAAGACATCACTTTCAAGAATCCCAACATCATGTCAGACCCTACACATCGAAGTAGTCACTGACTCTGGGGCAAGCAGACTAGCAAAAACCCCGATAAACTCATATTTGTTGGAATATGGACTCCCGCTAAAACATAATGAAGATTTCGAAAGAGCTCTACAAAGGCTAGGGGACTAGGGGATAGTCCAGTTCGGAAAATACCCTGAAGGAAAATATAAAGATGCTCTGAAGGGAGAAGCACATTTTCCTCCGATCCAAGAGACTTTTATCAATAGTGGAGTAGTGCATGGCAGACATATGGAAAGAGTATCCAACGAAGCCAACACCAAAGGGGCAACTGAATTCACCCAAGAATGCGCCCCAGGAGAAAAAACTCAAAAGATGGACGACCGTGGAGATTCCTAAGATCTTTTTCTTTCCTAATTAATTTTTCTTGTTTTCGAAAGAACCTATGTCAAGCCCGAGGCATAGGGGTTGCTTGTAAGGGTTCCCCGTTTTGTCTCAGACAATATTTACGATTAATAAAAGTTATATTTTGTTTTCTATCAAGATCCCTGTCTTTCCCTTGCATTTATATATTAAATTTAAAAATGGCAATACTTTCTCTGCATATGCATTTTCAAATTTCATATACTAAATCCGCACCAAAATATGATAAAGGTGCAAATTCATGCCCAAAACCACCGATAATGCTACCGCTGCAATCCGATATAATTTTGATGCTCCTATCAATCAAGCTAAAAAGGAAGATGATAAAGATCTTGAACTCTCTAAGAAAATGGCGAGGGAAATAAAAAAGCCTAACAATATGCAACCATATCAACAGGCTATTAAGGCCATCAATTTGAGCACAGGGGAAGACCCGGAAGAAACCAAACTAAGGGGAAATGTTAGAGCGGAGCCACAAAGAAGCTATTCAAGTTATTGCGCACATCTACGAAAATAGGCCAAAGTCAAATACAGACAGTGTCGTAAAAATAAGCAACTACAAAATACCAAGATCTGATGAAAAACCCGAGCCAGGGGAACGTTGGACATTCACGTTTGACGGGGCTTCAAATACACTGGGGCACGATATAGGGGGAATTTTGACCTCTCCAAGAAATACCCTGCTGGCCATATACCAAGTCAACAGCGAATGGGATACTAAATATCCAAAACTGATCGGGATCATGTTTTAACACTGACTATGGACTTCACAAAGATCAATTTTAGCAACGTCCCACGAGGAAAAAATCCAATGACAGATGCCTTGACAACTATATCATCTAGGTTCAAAGTAACTTGGACCAAACCACGAACCGTGCATTACGAACAGACATAATCAAGAGCCCGCACATTGCCTCTCTATCAAAGAAAGCCGAATAATAATCCTTGGTTTTACGACATCAAGAAATACCCCGATAAACAAGAAAATGCCTCCAGCATTGGCAAACAAACCTTACAAGAATTAGCCGCAAAATTCTTTTAAAGTAACGGTATACTATACAAGATGAACCACGACATGGTCTAGTACTCAAGAAGATTTTTCTACCTCGCCTCGACTCACGTGGTAAATGGACACCCAATAACGAAGGTTCATACGTAGTCAAAACAACATTCTCTAGTGGTGATCTTATCTCCACAACAATGGATGGGGAAGAACTACCGCATCTGGAAAATTCAAACGTAGTCAAAAATACTATATAAGAAGCTCGCTAAGCTCGGACCGTAAACAGACGACTTAGGAAAAAAGGAGCGTCCCAGTGGATCGAAAACAGATCCAGGAAAAAATTAGGGGCATATAAACAAAAAAATTATCCCGGCGGATTGAAAACCCGAAAGGGAAATCCAGGCAAAAGTTAGGGATTTCATACAAAGAAGTAAAGAACAAAAAGATTGCGATCTATGAACCGCGACTACGAACAACAAAAGGAGAGATAGATCTGAATCATTCAACTCAGAAGCGAAGGAGATAAAATCATTAAAAGGATATTGGGGAACAGCAGTAGCAATTATCATTTCTCATTGCCATCTACAGTTGTAAAAATTTCTGTAATTACCTCTTTCTAGGAATTGCATCTTGTATTCTCACCTATTCAGGGGCATATCAATAAAACATTTACTTTCTTTGCATCTTTCAAATTGCATTTTTTTTTCTTTTTCTCAAACTTGTTTACAAAATACTACGATCATTACTTGTGAATATTGTCTTGAAATAATTTCGGGGGATTAACAAAATAAAAGCATTTGATAAAACATCGGGAAAAAAATTTGGTTAGAAAAATATTGAAAGAAAATCCACGTCTACGTCCATGCATATGGCTACTCCTACGTCTTGCAACACAAAAATCTATACACATGTCTACGCTTATATCTATGCATATCTACGCGTCCGTACACGAAGTCTACGTCCATACACATGTCTGCGCCTATGCTTACATTCAACGATACAAAGTCTATACATATATCTATGCGTCCTTACGCAAAGTCTACGTCCATGTCAGCACTTATGCCTAACTTGCAACACAAAAATCTATACACATGTCTACGCCTATATCTACACTCATGACGCAAAAAGTCTACGCCCACACGTACATCTGCGCCTATGCTTGAATTCAACAATATAAAGTTTATACAAATATCTACGCGTCCCTACGCAAAGTCTACGTCTGTGGTAGCGCTTATACCTACATTTGCAACACAAAGTCTACATTCTCACGTACGCCCATGCACATGTGTGCTCCTGCCAATTCTATACATACGTCTACGCTTACACCTGCTCCTACGACATACGAATCTACATACGTCTACACTTACGCTTGCGCCTACGACATACGAATCTACATACGTCTATGCTTACACCTGCGCTTACAGAGATTACACATATGCCAATACATACGTCTACGCCTGCACTTACAACATACAAATCTACATGTAGGCCATTACCTATGTCTATGTATACGCCTGTGATACAAAATCAATGCTCAACTTTTGCTAACATTGCCCACCGCGTTCAAGTTCAACAATGCTACGACGACACAACATACAACGCCAGGAATTGGTAACTCTAAGCCAATGGTTTAAAGGAGAGAATGCCGGAAATAGTCTTCATAACATTTCAAGGTATACGCACATCTTACACATATTTCATACATACACACATTTTGCATATCTCAAGCATACATACCCTATACATTTTAATATTCAATACACTAAGGGTTCCATATCAATGTCAAATATTATACACGTCACATACATACAAAAAGCATGCATACACATGTATCACATAGCAAACAGACAAATAGTCTCACCCTCAATTCAACTATCCAAAGGTCGACCAACATAGTACTTCTCCTACGATTCAACCCATCACCTCAGTCTTCAAGCCGTGACACATTCAGCCCATCACCTAAGTCTTCCTGCAGTAATGAGTTCCTTACAAACCTAGTACATTGCCTCTAAGCCGCAATGTATCCGCAAAACTCATTACATTGCCTCTGAGCGGCAATGTATCCGCAAAACCCATTACATTGCCTCTAAGTCGCAATGTACATGCACAATTCAGAACATTGCCTCTAAGCCGCAATGTATTTGCAAACTCAACACATTGCCTCTAAGCCGCAATGAATTCTTAACACTTTGTACGTTGCCTCGAAGCGGCAATGTATTATCCAAGCCCAGTATGTTGCCTCTAAACGCAACATATTCTCAAAACCCATTACATTGCCTCTAAGTCGCAATGAATCCTCAAAACTCAACACGTTTCATCTAAGCCGCAATATATTATCCAGACTCAACACATTGCATCTAAGCCGTAATGTATTCTCACAACTCATTACATTGCTTATAAGCCGCAATGTTTTTGCAAAACCTAGATCATCACCTCAAAATTCATGCAGCGGTGTTTGAAACCAAACTCAGCTTATCACATCAGACTTCATGCAGTGATTTGTGAACCTGACCCATTGCCTTAGTCTTCATGCAGCAATGTGTTTCTTTATTCCACAAAATCCAACCTATCGCATCAGACTTCATGCAGCGATTTGCGAACTTAACTTATTGCCTCAGACTTTATGCAGCGTTGTGTTCCAAACTCCAGACCATCATCTCAGACTTCATGCAGCGATGTCTGAAAGCCAAATTTAGCTTATCACATCAGACTTCACGCAGTGATTTGCGAACCTGACCCATTGCCTTAGTCTTCAGGCAGCAATACCTTCCTTTATTCCATAAACACCGATCATCTTCTCAGACTTCATGCTGCAATGCTCAAAAGAAAACAAAAACTTTAACCCATTGCATCGGACTTCATGCAGAAATGTGTTTCTTTATCCCATGACTCTAGCCCATCGCCTCAGACTTCATGCAATGATTTGCGAACATAACCCATGGCCTCAGTCTTCAAGCAATAATGCATCATCAATTGTTGTTGTATTCATCCTCCAAATGGGTGAATGATCAAAAGTAAAACCAAGACATACAAGATTGTGCTTTTAAGATCAAAGACTATATTCCTTGTTGCCAAACCCTGGTAAGCAATCAGCTCCGCCTACCTTCCTTGAGACTCGTAAGGGTATGCTATGTCAGTGTAACCTTATGTTTCTCGGGCAAATTTTAGGATACTTCAAGTATTTAATAAACTTCCAATCAAAATGTGCAAGACTCGAGTTTTCTCACGCCATTCGACTGGAAGATAATTGAATAAGGGCAGTTGTCATACCCCAAATTTGTCCTACTGCGACGATTTTATTTTTCGAGATTAAAATAGAAGAAATATTTAATTAAAGACGGTACATCAGTATCTGATGGCCCGTCTTTATCTAACTAGGGGGTGTATTTTTAATTCAGGAAAGCGGGGCTTTCTAAATCAGAAAGACTCGCGTATCCATGAATCATTCGCGAGGCATGTTGGCCATTGGCCCATGCGATTCGTAAATGGAAATTATTGGAGTAACTTTAAGGTTCTAAATTATTAAATAATTGTTAGTAAAAGGGAGGTTGAAATTAAATTAAGCCCACTCGAGTTTAAATTGCATAAGCTTATTTAGGTTAAGTTGATTTTAGTAAAAACAGGAGGTGTAGTTACAAATGACAGGCCCAATAAGGTTTTGTAAGTCGGCCCATTTGTCTTTTTGGGATTTTTTGTCTCATTTGCAAAAAAAAGAACATTATTAATAAAACTGTCTGTTATTAATTCAAAAAAGTATATAATAAATTATATATACCTCTTTAAGAGAACGTGATGCATTTTCATGGCTGTGAGAATTTTCATAATAATTAATTTCTGTTTATTGGGAAATTTTTGTGTTGAAAAAAAGAGTTGTTGGACCAAAGTTAGGCCCAATTTATTAGTAAAAAAAAGAAAGAAAAGCATTTTTGGCTGTAATAAAAATATTGATGGTTGGGCTAAGGGATCGAAATACAGCGCAGGCCCAAATTGCTTAACAACAACAACTATTCAGATCTAGCCAGAATCAACGCACATTTTTCCAATTAAAGCTACTATACCAATCAAAGGCAAAATTTACGTGTATGTAGAGATTACAATATAGTCCAAATTCAGAAATTACAAACTCAATCTCATTTCTCTTTGAGTGAAAAATCAAATATTACGACAGAATCAAATGACACAAAATCTGGGATTCTATTATAGAATTTACAGTATATATTACAATTGCAATCAGAATCCAAAATTACAAATCTCTGATTGATTTAATCTCTAATCTAGGACTAACTGTAACTCTAAAAAACCCTAAAAATAAATCTATAAATACAAAATGTAAAAATACAGTAAAGGGAGGGATTTTTTACAGAAACAGAAAGGGGACTTTTTTCATATACAGAAGAATAAGCACAAGGCGTAAGAGACAGAAGAACAAGAACAAAGTTTATAGTTTTATAGAGGATTAGGGACAGAAAACCAGAACGAAAATCGCGAAGCTTGTAGAGACGGAGAATAGCCTAAATCCACTGTTCATTGAAGGAAAACGGTTAGGGTTTCAATTTCTGAAACCCTAACAGTGAATCGCTATCTTCCATCGCCATCATTATCATCATCGGACACCATCAAAACCTGCATAATCAAAGTACAATGAGGGGGTTAGCACCGGACACGCTCAAGAATCAGAATAAGGAAATCGGGCAAAGGGTAAAACTATTAGCTTTTTCTTTTGTTTTGGGGTTGGATTCACGGTGGGTAGGGTTTGTTTTCATCCTCCATCGCCATGATTTATGTAGGGTTTATAAGGGATTAAGGAAAGGCTTCGCGGCGGAGAGAAAAAGGAAAAGAGAGGAAGATGAAGTTGTTGTAATATACAAATGAAATGTTAAACGAAAATATGTATTCTGTTGCAATCCTCCATGCGCGCGTACGCCGTAATTAGGGTGCTCCCTCAATGCTATCCCTTAGATCACCTGTGGACGGCCATAAGGCCAAGTCCACCGTAACTCCCACGCACCTTGATCCATGCAATCAAACCAGCCCTTTCCCAAACTTGTTGGGCCCAAGCCCAGATGCTATGCACACCCCCTTTACCCATATTTCTAAAATAAGAACAGATGCACACCCCCCCTTTCCAGCCAGCATTAATGGGCCTAGCTTAAACTATTTTTGACACCCCATATTTTACTTATCAATAAATAAATGCACCCCATAGTTTTACTGTCATAACTAAAACTACACCCCCTTGATTTAATTCAATTATTACTTTTTTATATTACATTTTTTTATTCTATTCTTATTATTATTACTATTATTATTTATAATAATAATAATTATTAATATTTTTTATTTATCTATCATGTAAATAAATTATTTTTATTTAAAAACGCATGAACATATTTTCTACGTTGCATTGAAATATTTTTAGTCATGCATTAATTAAGATTTTTTCAATTTATATGATTAAAAAATATCAACAAATCTCAAACCTATTTTTGGCAATAAATTAAGCTAAACAACATTATTTTTTGCAAAAGGGTTCCAAACAGATTTTGACTAATCGCGCATTTAGCCAAAATTTCCACAATCACTACTCCCGGTCAAATGCGAGGCGATTCAAAATACATTTGCAACACCTAAAAAACACTAACCCCCTACGAACTACGAATTGGGACTCTGATTCCTCATAAGAGGATACGTAGGCATACAATAAAAAATTGTAGCGAGGTCCCTTATAAAAAATTTAAACTCTTTCTAATTAAAACTTAAAATCCTGTTTACCCCAAACCTAAACCTAGAACCTAATATCCTTATGAACAAGGTAGACGAAAGGTGCCTAACGCCTTTCTTTCGTCTAATTGAGTCCGAAACCTATAATCTCTGTCTGCGAATTAGGGTTTTCTGTTAGATTCCCTTCCCTATGATAAAAACTAATAGTGGCGACTCTAATTTAAAAACTAGTCGCAACACCTATTTACCGTGGAAATTGGTAAACAACCGCTGATCCTCCAAAAGGTTACTTATTTGGTGACTCGCAGGATCGATCAGATTGATCCTAAGACATGGTTGATTTTTTGGGGTTTTGACTAAGTTTAATGATGGTTAATGACAAGAAAATAGTTACACTTTATGTAAATTGCATGAAGAAAACTTGGTAGAATAAAAGAAAGCTTTAAATAAAGGCTTCGACTTGGAAAAGTAAATGAAAGGCAATAAAGTTCTGGAAAATAAATGACTTTGATTAATTTAAATGGTGTTTCACACATACATTCTCAACAATTCTTTCGCTCACACTGGGTACTTGAATCTAAATGAGTAACTTGTATATAATTGTGAACACACGCAAAAAACTACGTGAACAACTAGTATTTATACTAAACACATCTCAAGTAACCGTCGGGCAGTTATGCTGCTTCGAGATGACTCCACTTGGCATACTCACAGCATTCGACGCTCCTGATCTTGGCACGTTGCACTTGGTAACTGCTGGGAACCGTTTTCCCTCCAAACATTTGAATCTCAAACCGTTCCACTCTGAGCATCGAATACCTTTGTCGAGAAGCACCTTCGACGTCGAAGGCAACAAGATTCCTACTTAGAAGAAATTCTCTAAGTACCTTGCCATCTTTTGATGAGCATTTCGACAGAATCAGCTGGTCGAAACCATCCCTCATGATTAATGGTTTATATTAATAAAAACAAGGGTGTCGAATTTAGGAGCCAACAAATTGCCCCCCAAGAATGCCTTATTTCGACGCTAAAAAGAAAAAGGCATTCTTTGAGATTCCACTCGACACCTGTACTTCATTCTTAGCCACAGATTAACCTGTGCACTTTTCGTCTTCTACCAACCAACTGACAATCCCAAGAAAAAGCCATCATTCCATCTGTACCTAAGACGTCACCTCAGTAAGGCGTTTAGCGTGCCCAATGTCTTTTCACAGATTGTCATCATGACAATTTCCCAAAAACGAGGGCGCACGCTGCACCGTTTCGTTTATGCAGAATGGCTATGTCAGCGAAGGAGCGCCACGTGCCCCACTATCATCTGCAACATTAAATGGCCTCGAATTTTGTGATTTCCCAACCACTATAAATAGCGCTAGGTACCCATTGTGGGACTTTTTCACGCCATTCTGCATCCAAACCTTATTGTTGAACAAAAACTTCTGCAAACCTGCAAACGCTTTGTTCTTCACTCACCTTCAATCTTAACCCAAAAATGGCTTCAGGTTCCTCTAATGCTCCTAGTTCCAACATTCCTTCTAGAACTGCTAAACCAAAAATCTTCTCAACTGTTCCCACAGTTAACTCTACAGGCATGCGAAGGGTTCCTGAACCCCTGGGAACTGCTGAGCGGGAGGCTTATTCTCATCAACTACTGATTCCGGTTGGATACTCCAACCAGATTTTCGCCATGTCTGGCCCGTTATCCACATGCATTGATGAATCTACGAAGATCAAGAACTTCTTCCCGGTGCTTGAGGCACTCAAACCTGTTGGGTGTTCCAAAAAGGCTGCAGATGACAACGAAGATCCTGCTAAGGAGAAGATAGATCTTCGCTTCTTCAATAGGGGTGTTAGGGCTTTTAGGTCTAGCCCTAGCCTTACACCAGACTACAGCGCTTGGCTAGAGAAGATGAAAAAAAGCCAGGCTTCGATTTGGAAGAACCTGGGGATATACGACCTAGTCATGCTGTCGAAGACTGGTCTCAACTACTCCCCTGGGATGTTGATAGCCTCTTTGCTTTTTTGGGATTATACTCACTTCACTTTCCACCTGCCTTGTGGAATGCTAACACCCACTCTTTTCGACGTGGCTGCCATCACCGGTCTTCGACCAATTGGGGATTATTTCGACCTAGAGGAAATGTCGGAAGACCAAATTGGGTTTTCAGCTACTAAACCCACCTATACCACCTATATCAACCACTACCATGATAGGTTGACAGCCAATGTGACGGATGTGGAGCACATTGCGTTTCTAGCCCTTTGGCTGTCACGCTTTGTGTTCTGTACGAAGTCTCTACAAGTGACAAAGAAAATGGTCACCCTTGCTACCCAACTTCACCATGGTCAAAACATTTGTTTGGCCGAATTAATCCTGGCGAATCTGTATGAGTCGATCAGCAGTGGAGCGACTCTGTTAAAGGTCATCGAAAATAGAGCCAATTTATTGCTTGCAGGACCCTTCTGGCTACTTCAACTATGGCTAAATGCCACTTTTGAGTCTTTCTTACCTCAGAAAACTCAAATAAACGAACAAGCTCTTGAGATAGCCAAAAGGCGTATCGAAGGCACCAGACTGGCTTTACTGACCCCGACTGAGGATGGGCTGGAACTCCAACAGACTTTTGCAAACTTCATCTTGATGTTTGCAAGAAGAAAAGAATTCACCTCGACCATGGCTCCTTTCGCCCGCCGAAAGGTTGGTCCAGAATGGTTCACCAGGCCCCATCCCAAGTCGTTAGGTGACCCTCATGTCGAAGAACACACAATAATGTGGGAAGCATTTCTCACACCCAGAATAATGCCACCGCGCTTTAAGAGTTCCAAGAATCACCTAAGCTTGATCGCTTATCAGCCAAACTTGGTCTCTCGACAGTTTGGTATCATCCAATCACTTCCTTCTCCCATTTTTCCTAGGGAGAAATCAATGTTATATTTTTGCAATGATTATACTGAGGATGCTGCCACCAAGCATATTGGCAGGTACGCTGGTCGAACAGTACTTTCACTGTTTGACTATCAACTTAACTTCCTCTGTTCACCATCTTTCGAAGACTGGTGGAAGAGTTATTATGCTGAAGAGTTCTTCGACGAAAAAGATTTTGTGGACGAACTTCAAAAGTCCTTCGTTCTAGTCCTTGACAAAATAAAGAAATGTACGTTCACTCTCCAAATTATTTTTTGTCTTTCCATTTCGACTTGTAACTTGCTAATTATAACTTGTGAACGCGTCTTCTTTTAGTTGTTCGAAAGCCTGCAGCAAAGAAAGCCGCAGAAGGCCATCAGGGAGGAGGTCCCTCGACAAAACCTTCAGCACCGGCAAAAACCACAGAAAGCCATCAGGGAGGAGGTCCCTCGACAAAACCTTCAGCACCGGTAACCAAACTTTTATTATTTCCTTCTGGTTTTAACCTCCTGATTTTCGATGTGGCGTTCTAAATCGAACTCTAATTGGTTTTCAGGAAACTGCACCCAAGAAACGACCTGCACTAACGGTCGAATCTGGGAGTGACGACGAGGACGAATCTCCCCCCGCTCCTCTTAAACGAAGAAAAGTGAAGAAAGATGCTCCTTCTCCTGAGCCTCGACCCACGATCAGAATAAAGGTTGCAGGGAGAAGACCCAGGCCACCTCCCGTGATTATCGAAGAGCCCACGGAGGAGGAGCTAAATGTTTTGCTCAATAAACCCGTCGAAAGTGATAATTCCAGCCCTGGGGCTGAAATTCCTCTGCAGGTAGTTTCTCTGACCATTTTTAACTCGGGTGTCGATGCTCACGTTCGATTGTGTCTCTTTCTAAACCAGAAGATTCTTCCTCTTCTATTTTCAGGAGACCACCGAAAGTTCAGCACCAAAGACTTCAGAGACACAGGACTCTGCTGAACACAGTAGGCAACACGAGGAGGAATTGGCGAACGATGAAGCCATTGCTGAAGTAGAGGAACAACAACCAAAGGAAACTCAAGTGGTCGATCTGACAGAGGAGCAACATGACGAAGGGGATCATGTTGATGCTGGAACTACTGAACTACAGGTCTAAGAGAGTCATGTCGATGCAAACGCTACTCAACAACTTCAACCCCAAGCCAACGCTGCTGTAAGGGTTACCACCTCGACAAAGCCTAAGTCTAAAGAAGACTTGGCACTCTTGAAGCAAACTGATCCCATTGGCTACCCGAATGCCATCATCGAAAGTAGAGGAAGTTCATCTGACCTTAGTCATGATGCTTCTACTACATCGGGGAAGTCCACTTCGACTTCTCCTCTTGATGAGGCTTTGATGAAGGTCAAGGCTCAGTTCTTCAAGAAAGATCTGATGAAGGCTTTGGAGGGGGATCCTACTGCTCCGTCTTGTTTGGGAGCTGTTTTGAATGCAGTCGATTTGCTTGCTGTGACTCCAGAGGTTTCGAGCTTTATCTTGGAGTTATACTCCATTGTTGACCAAGTCTCTGCGGACTATCGACGTCAGAGGGGCTTCAACAGCCAGCTCGAAGCGCTACATGGCAAGAGTTCTTCTGCCTGGACTGAAGTAGCTGAAACGACTTCTCGAATTGCAGAGTTGTCGAAGCAGAAAGCATCCAAGCAAGAAGAAATTGACGCCATAGATCGAGACAATGCCTCTATAAAGGCGCAAATCGAAGAGCTGGAGGCCAAGATAAATGCTAATACCAAGCGCAAGGAGGAGCTTCTCTCGACTGTTTCAGACACAGAGAGCCAAGCTGAATTTACACGAGGCCTAGAGTTTGCTGAGAAGGCCCAAGCCTTCGATGACCAAATTGCCAAACTTTCCCAGGCGACTGCCTTGTGTAACAAAAGACTGGAGTTGCAGCAGGCCAAGTACCTTCGACTTAGAGATTCTATCCCCTTCTAATTTACTCAGCCATTTATTAACCATGTATTGTAATATTTATTTGACAATGTAACCATTTTGGCTAATTCTTATAAAATTTTCCATTTTGGCTATTTATGGTTAATTTGATCATTACTTGCTATTTATTTTGATCTCTTGGAGCATAGGTTTATACTTTTTCAAATATTTGCCGTTTACTCTCAAGAGTCTTTTATCTTCACCTAACTCTTCGACTTCATAAGCTCCACCAGAAAAAGTTTGGATAATTCTGAATGGTCCTTCCCATTTGGGTGACCATTTTCCCATGCTTCGATCCCTTCGATCCATGGGGAGAATCACCTTCCAAACTAATTCTCCAGGCGAGAATGCCTTAGGTTTTACTTTTTTATTGTAAGAGTCTTCTACTCTCTTCTTCTGAATCCTTAGTAGGTCGAGAGCGCGTAGTCTCTCTTCGTCTAAATCTACTAGTTCGTCTAACATCATATCCCAATAAACCTCAGAGGGGATATCATGATGTCTCTGAACCCTTGCATATTGAAGACAAATTTCCGCTGGCAACACTGCGTCATGACCAAAAGTTAGCCGATACGGCGTTGTACCTATGGCTTCTTTTGGGGACGTTCGACAGGCCCACAAGATCTGGTCTAACGTCTTATGCCAATTTTTTGGCTTCTTCCCTACATGCTTTTTTATCAAGCCAATCACTATTTTATTCGCTGCTTCAACTTGACCGTTTGCCTGTGCATAATAAGGCGTTGATGTTAGGAGTCTAAAGCCTGTTTCTTGAGCGAATTCCTGCATCTTTCGACCGGTGAAAACTGATCCTTGATCAGTCGTTATAGTTTCAGGGATTCCAAATCTAAAGATAATGTTCTTTTGAATAAATTCAATGACATTTTCTTGGTCTACATTGACTAAAGGAATAGCTTCGATCCACTTAGTGAAATAATCAATGCCTACCAATATATACTTCTGGCTCTTTGATGATGCTGGTCGAATCTCTCCAATAAGGTCCAACGCCCATCCTCTAAAGGGCCATGGTTTCACTATTGAGTGAAGTTTGCTTGCTGGTACATGTTGGATACCTGTATGGACTTGACATTCCTGGCAACCCTTCGCGAACTCAACACAATCTTTCAAGATGGTGGGCCAGTATAGTCCTTGTCGAAACAACAACCATTTCATTTTATGGCCTATTTGGTGAGCCCCACATGCTCTAGCGTGCGTAGTCGAAAGGGCTATGTATGCTTCAGTTTCACTTAAGCACTTTAGCAGTACCCCTTCAGGCGTCTTTTTAAATAACTCGTTACCCATTAGTACGTAACTCAACGCCCTATATTTTATTTTTCGTTCTGTCAAAGCTGCTGGATTTTGTAGATAATCTACAATGGGTTTCCTCCAATCTTGCTCTGACAAATTGTCTATGAACGATATTTCAAAGTTCCTTTGATCAGCATACCCTAATCTTGTCGATTTCAAGTCTATTGGTGACATACTAGTTGCTTTTATTTTTTCTCGGACTTCGATTGCTCTTTGTAATCTCGTTTTTGAAATTTTGTACCCAGATGCAATTTGTGCCAAATCGTTGGCTATTTGATTTTCCAATCTGGGTATGTGTCGAATGTTGACCATTTCGAATTTTTTCAATAAACGATTTGCTATCACAAAGTACATAATAACATTTTCTCTTATGCACTTATATTCTTTTGTGACTTGCTTAATGACTAACTCTGAGTCTCCCATTATTTCGACTCGAGTTGCCCCCAATTCCAGCAATATCTCAAGGCCAATAATTAGAGCTTCGTACTCAGCCTCATTGTTCGAACAAGTACCTGATATCTTGTACTTGAATGTTGTTGGAATTTTTTCTGGAGAAATAATCAAGACCCCTACTCCTGTTCCATCTTTATGACTGGAACCATCGAAGTAGAATTTCCAAGGCTCTATCTCCACATAATTTATACTCTCAACCTGAATTGAGTGGTTGACTATAAAGTCTGCCACCACTTGCCCTTTCACTGCCCTAAGAGGCATAAAGGTCAAGGAGTACTCAGTTAACGCTAGCGCCCACTTGCCAATTCGGCTGTGCAGGATGGGTTTCGACAACATGTACTTGAAAACATCAAAATGAGACGAAACATACACATCAACTGGCTTTATATATTGTTTGAGCATTGTACAAGAGAAATAAAGACATAGACATAATTTTTCAACTTCGCTATATCTAGTTTCTGCATCGTTCAAAACTCTACTAAGATAGTAAATGGGTCTTTCGACTCCATTTTCATCTTCTTGGGCTAACATGCTTCCCAAAGTTTTGTCGGATGCAGCTATGTACAATCTCATACTCCTGTTGCTGCAAGGAGGCACCAAAATAGGTGGCTTTGTGAGATACCCTTTGATTTTGTCGAAGGCTTCTTGTTGCTCTTGCCCCCATTCGAATCTTTCCTTATTCAATCGAAGTAAGGGTGGGAAGGCTTGAGCTTTTCCACTTAGGTTAGATATGAATCTACTTAAGAAATTTATCTTGCCCAGCAGAGATTGCAGTTCCTTTTTGTTCGCTGGCGCTTTCGCTTCCAGAATTGCCTTCGTCTTGTTCTGGTTGATTTCGATTCCTTTCTTGTGGACGACGAAGCCCAAGAAATCTCCAGCTTTTACACAGAATGCACACTTCAAAGGGTTCATTTTCAGACCATGTTCTCTCATTCTTTCAAATGATTGTCGAAGGTGGTCTATATGGTTCTTCCTGGAAACAGATTTTACAACAATATCATCAATATATACTTGCATAAAAGTGTTAATAAAATCATGGAAGATAGAGTTCATCGCTCGCTGATATGTTGCCCCAGCGTTCTTTAGGCCAAAAGGCATCACCACCCATTCGTAAGTGCCTAAAGCCCTGGGGCATCGAAAAGTTGTTTTCGACACATCTTCTTCAGCAATGAATATTTGATTATATCCTGAATAACCATCGAGCATACTCAGGTACTCATAGCCAGCGGCAGAATCGACTAGCATTTCCGCCACAAGCATAGGATATTCATCTTTGGGTGTAGCAGCATTCAAATCTCTAAAATCTATGCACACCCTCAATGTACCATTTTTCTTAATCACTGGCACAATGTTTGCAATCCATTCGACATACCTCGTAGCTCGTATGAATTTGCACTTCAGCAGTCTTTCGACTTCCGTTTTGATCTTCGACAGTATTTCTGGAGCGAAGCGTCTTGGACTTTGCTTGACTGGCTTCTTCCCAGGTTTGATTGGCAACTGAAGTTCTACCAATCCTCTGTCGAGACCAGGCATCTCGTCGTAATCCCATGCAAAGCAGTCCTTGAACTCCTTTAACAAATGGATCACTTCCAACCTGAGTTCTGGGTCTATTTTTGCGCTAATGTAAGTTGGCTTTTTCTCTAACCCTTCGCCCAAGTTGATTTCTTCTAAAGGATCCTGCGCTAGCATTTTGATGTTGTTCGCTAAGGGGTCCTTTTCGAATCCCAAAGGCTCATCGTCGTAGATGGCGTCGAGCCTTTGTTCCTGCATTCCTTCTGGCATGATATCAGGAGGTTCTGGATCGAAATCCTTTCCAAGACCTGCAGAAGGTAACTCTTGATCATTGGCCTGTGTGGCCATATATTTTACTTTGGCTTCGAGAGCCGTTATCATCCTTGTTTCGGCTACGTAAGCCGAAATTCAATGCAGTGATTGTGACTCAGTCATTGTCACTGAATTCACTTCCCCAACCAGTTGGCTGGATATCAGTTAGCCTACTAAAATCAATGTGGGACAAGTCTTCTCTGTCCCATTGAAAACCATGCTCAGGGTGCAGGTATAAGGAACAAAAAGCATTTGGCGTTGTCGCCAAGTCGAAGTCAGGTGCTAGGCATGGCCCAATGTGAGCCAGATTTTTGTCGAAGTCTGCCATCCCTAGGTGATTTACTTCGCCCAAGTAATAGCTTTGATCCGCTTCTATGTTTTCGACCATTCTGTCAGGACGCCATAGTATCAACCTTTGGTGCATTGATGATGGTACAGCTCCAACACCATGTATCCATTCTCGGCCCAACAAAAGATTATAATTTGGTTTGGCCGATATGACCATAAACATAGTTGGTCTAAGGATGGATCCCACCTTGATGTCCAGTTGGATCACACCCATAGTGGTCCCTATTCCGCCTTCATAATTCGACAGGACCATGTTGTGAGGCTTGATGTTTTCATCGCTCTTGCCTATTTTTCTCAGCATAAAGTGAGGGATGATGTTGATGGTTGCCCCACAGTCCACCAAGATCTTATTTACTGTGGTTTCTTCGAGTTTAGCCCTTATAAATAAAGGCTTGAGGTGATTTTTTATCGCCTCTGTAGGAGGTTCGAAGAACCCATTCTGCTCTTCTGTAGCGCCATTATCCATGACGAAGTAGCACACTGGCCTATGCTTGGCCATTTCTTGTTCAACTTCCCAATCGCTTGCTTCGACCTCCACCTGGCGGTTGAACTCTCTTGGCAAAACTGAGACTATGTTCACCATGATATCTAGGGTGTCATCAGACTCAGAGCCATCTTCGTTATCAACTTCACCCTGGTTAGGCCAGACTAGCCTATTGGTCACTGGTTGTCTTTCCAGAGGCTTCCTCTGCTTTCTCTGAGGGACATTTGAACTTGATTCTGGCTTTGGTTCATTAGCAGCTTCCCTCTCAGCCTTTCGCCGCCTCTGGTATCTTCTCCATTGGGATCGGGACATGGGATTCTTTCCCTTGTAGTTGCTTGATACCTGGGTCACTTTAGGGGTGACAACCTGAGGTTCTTTCTTATGTGTAAAAGATGAACCTCTTGGCACTTCGAAGGAGTTCCATCTTTCCTCGCTTGGCCTCTTTCGACCTGATGTTTTGTACCATGTATCAACTGGCACATTGGTTGGAGGCCTGAAAGTCAGTGGCCTCTTTTCTTGATTTGAACCCTTCTGGTAGGTTCTTCTGGGGTCATGTCGAGTATCAACACTTTCCCTTTTTCTGTTTGTTGCTCTTACACCTTGGATATGTTCAACAGCTTTTTTGTCGAAAATCGAGCTGCATCGAGGACACATCATCACTTCTGACTTCTTCTTCTGGCATCTTTGCAGGAAATCTGCCAGATTTTCATTTTCCCGAGGGAAAGCTGTTTTGTTGGCTTGTTCTTTCCTAGTGGCCTCCTCTGATGCTTGTGGTTCAGAGACTTCGACCATGTTGACATTCATGGTGTCTTTGGTGGCAAGAGTCAACTGCTTCATCTGAGTCTCCAAATCCTCTGCCTGGCCTTGAACTGCAGCCAAGTAGGAACTGGGTTTTGTTCCAGATTTTTGGGCTCCAACTGTCTCCAGCTTTGGGCTTTCGACCGCTTTTTGGACCGCTTCAATTGTTTTTCTAGATAGATTCCCAGAAAAACTGCCAAAGATTGGCATGTTGACATGATCCTTGGTGACTTCGACCATAGTTATTCCTGGCCTCTTCGACTGGCTTCTGGATGCCTCGATCACGTTCACCTCTGAAGGTTCAGCATAATGGGCTTCAGCCTGCAAAGGGTTAGGGTCCACAGTCATGGGGGTCTTGTCAGCAAATTTCAACCTCCCTTCTTCGATAGCGTCTTGCACGAGATTCCTGAAAAGAAAACATTGAGATGTTTTATGGCCCAGAAAATTATGATATTTACAAAAGCCTCTTTTCTTTCTTTGATCAAGAGGAGGCACTTTTACCCCTGGGGGTACTATCATTTGGCCATCTTTTACAAGTAAGTCAAAAATTTCATCACATTTTGTAATATCAAAATTGTAAGTCTTTTTGGGGAACCTATCGTTGGTCCTTTCCGGACCAGTGGGATTTTTTCCACTTGAGGGGACCAGCAGTTTGCAAGAGTATGGTGGCCCTTGTTTTAGTTCCGCTAAATCGACCTCGCTTTCTTCGACGGCTATAGTTTCGTCGAAGGTTTCTGGATCTTCATCATCCATTTCGACATATGCTATCCTTTCTCTTTTATGAGTTTTTGTCGCCTTGGCTTTTTCAGCCTTAAGGCGTTCTACCTATCGAACTCTATCGGCCAATTGGGCCATGTCTCTCAGGTATTGAGTGTCTAATTTCTTCCTAATGGAATAATCTAAGCCCCCTGCGGCTATTTCGACTAACTCATGTTCTGGCACTTGCGTAAAGCATCTTGCTTTGAGCAACTTAAACCTATTTAGATATTCGTCTATAGGTTCAGTGAAACGTCTCTTTACACTGGCCAATTCTTTCAGGCTTATCTTGGTTTGTCCCATGTAGAATTGCTCATGGAACAATCTCTCCAACTGGGTCCAATGATGGATCGAATTGGGGGGGAGAGTTGTGAACCAAGTAAACGCGTTCTTTGTTAAAGAACTTGGGAAATACTTAATCCTCAGGTTTTCGTTGTTTGAAATATCTCCTGCTTCGATCAAGTATCTCGCCACATGTTCGACAATAGATTCTGTCGTGTCCCCTGAAAATTTAGTGAACTTAGGGACTTTACATCTAGGAGGTAAGTATGTTTGTAACACATATTCTGACAGTGGGGATGTGAAGTTGGGCCTACGAAAGCCCATATTCATCCCATTTTGCGTCGTGATTCTTTCGATCATGGCTGCCAGGTTATTTTCCAAACCCATATTCTGGTATTGGATGTGCTGAACTACTTCGTCAGCATTTTGGTTTCTGTTGACTATCCTTACCTCCGGGGCTATGACCCTAGGTTCTTCGACCCTGGGTTGCTCCACTCGTGCCCTAAGGTTTTCTTCGACAGGCTGCTGGACTTGGTTAATAGTGGTTTCTTCCTCTAGAAGTATACCTTGGTTTCCCCTTATTTGCGCCATTTGGGGCTGTCGAATAGGTTGGGGTACCCCAAAGAAATCAGCCAGACGCGTCATTTGTGCTGTCATCTGCTGATTCGACTGGGTGGTATTTTGTATCAGAGGGTTCAACACCGTACTTAAAGTTTGTGCCAACATTTGAACCATATCGTGATTGCTTTCGTCCATTTGTTGCCTCAAGACTGCTGTCGAGGCATTTGTAAGGTCATGCGCTACTTGGGACGTTCCTCCTAAGAGTTGGGTCCTATTTCTGTTCGCCATACCAACTCCAGAACCTTGGAGTGGCGAAGAGGCACTCACTAAAGGGTCTGAAAAAGTGGACGCAGCGTTCGTCAGGCTAGCCAATTCAGACGTTGGCATGCCATAGGGTGGTTCTCGATTTGGACCGCCTGTCATAAATCCTGGGGGAACATAAGGCCTAGTTCCTAGATTTCCCCTTGGTGGGGGAGTTCCCAAAGGCACTCTGGGGCCAGTGAACGGAGGTAATGGCCCCGTTTGTGTGACCGTTACTGCTGGTGTTGAACCAGCGGTTATCGCTTCACTTACGGTTGGGACAACCGTTGTTCCCACATTTGTTTGTGGGATTTCGCTATTGTTTGGCGGATTCGCCATCGCTTCTCTTCTTCTGGCAGTATTGGTATTGTTAGTGTATATTCTACCACTTCTCAATAACATGCAATACTTCTCGAAAAAGATGATATTCTGTATAAATACGGTTAACCTTCAAAATCAACACAAGGTCCCACCAGGTGTGCCAATTTGTTTACCATGGAAATTGGTAAACAACCGCTGATCCTCCAAAAGGTTACTTATTTGGTGACTCGCAGGATCGATCAGATTGATCCTAAGACATGGTTGATTTTTTGGGGTTTTGACTAAGTTTAATGATGGTTAATGACAAGAAAATAGTTACACTTTATGTAAATTGCATGAAGAAAACTTGGTAGAATAAAAGAAAGCTTTAAATAAAGGCTTCGACTGGGAAAAGTAAATGAAAGGCAATAAAGTTCTGGAAAATAAATGACTTTGATTAATTTAAATGGTGTTTCACACATACATTCTCAACAATTCTTTCGCTCACACTGGGTACTTGAATCTAAATGAGTAACTTGTATATAATTGTGAACACACGCGAAAAACTACGTGAACAACTAGTATTTATACTAAACACATCTCAAGTAACCGTCAGGCAGTTACGCTGCTTCGAGATGACTCCACTTGGCATGCTCACAGCATTCGACGCTCCTGATCTTGGCACGTTGCACTTGGTAACTGCTGGGAACCATTTTCCCTCCAAACATTTGAATCTCAAACCGTTCCACTCTGAGCATCGAATACCTTTGTCGAGAAGCACCTTCGACGTCGAAGGCAACAAGATTCCTACTTAGAAGAAATTCTCTAAGTACCTTGCCATCTTCTGATGAGCATTTCGACAGAATCAGCTGGTTGAAACCATCCCTCATGATTAATGGTTTATATTAATAAAAACAAGGGTGTCGAATTTAGGAGCCAACAACACCGCTGACAATGAAGCCTAAGAGTTTACCAGATATTACTCCAGAGGTGCACTTATTCGGGTTCAGCCTCAGTTTGTACTTCTTTAGCCTTTCAAATAACTTCTACAGGTGATCAAGGTACTCTTCTTCGGTCTGAGACCTGGCTATCATATCATCGACATATACATCTATCTCATGATGGATCATGTCCTGTAACAGAGCTACCATGGCACGCTGATATGTTGCCCTAACATTCTTCAACCCAAAGGGCATAACCTTGTAGCAGAAAGTGCCCCACTATGTGACGAAGGTTGTCTTCTCCATTTCCTCAGGTGCCATTTTGATCTGATTATATCCTGAGAAGCCATCCATGAAGGAGAATACCTTATACTGTGCAGTGTTGTCAACCAGAACGTCAATGTGGGGAAGCGAAAAGTCATCCTTGGGGCTTGTCCTGTTCAAGTCTCTATAATCCACACACATACGTACCTTACCGTCATTCTTAGGTACCGGCACTACGTTAGCAACCCATTCTGGATAGAAAGTAACAGCTAAGAAACCATCATTGAATTGTTTCATTACTTTGGCTTTAATCTTCTCTGACATTTCAGGGTGCATACGACGAACCTTCTGTTTTACTAGAGGGAAGTCCTCTTTTGTCCGCAGGCGATGAACCACAATCAGTGTCAAGTCCTGACGTGTCTTTGTATGACCAGGCAAAGATCTCCACATAATCATGTAACATTTGTATTAAATGCTCCTTGACTATGCTCCAGATCGGCACCTATCTTGACTTCTTTCTTGTCCTCTTCAGTACCCAAGTTCATTGTTTCAATTGGCTCTTCATGGGGCTGTATTGCCCTTTCTTCCTGTTGTAACAGTCTGACAAGTTCTCCTGGTACTTCACAATCTTCCTCGGCTTGGTTGATTGAAAATGATCGAAAAAGAAAGACAGAGAGTGTAAAATTTGTATGCAAAAACATCCAATGCTTTATTAATGACATATGAGATTGAAAATGATAACCCTCATAAATAAACCATTGTGCCTCGAGTAAGAAACAAGGCCATAGAGTTTATATTATTTATTTATTACATATCCGAAAATAAGAAAGACAATTACTTCTGAATAAAAGTAAACGACACACAGTCTTTAGTCGTCCAATTATTGGGTTCACCGTTGGTAGTAGGGACGATCCAACTGTCCATGTCACAGTCACCATCACTGTCTTCTAAAGCATTGATCCCATGATTACTGATGCGTAGGGGAGATCCTCTGGCACGAGCACGACGAACACCCCTTTGAACTCCTGAAGTAAAACCCAAACCAAAATTATCAGATTTGTATGAAATGTCAGGGAGTTGGCCCTAAATGGTACACCCACCTTCTCCAATTACTGCTTTGGCGTCCTTGAGAGAAGCCATCTTCAATGGAGGTCTAGTGATCTTCGGCACACTGGTAACAATTTCGGTTGCAGCCATGGTCTGAGGCACCTTTTCAAAGTTCTAACAAGAGGTCTCGATGAACTCGCCGTCCATTTTGACATACCTGAAAGAGTTCAAGTGGATTACCATGTACTCCTTCTCACCACGTACTGTGACAATCTTTCCCTTCACTGGGTACTTCAACATCTAATGCAGAGTGGAAGTAACAGCTCCAGCCCCATGGATCCAAGGGCGTCCCAACAAACAAGAATAAGATGGTTGGATATCCATCACGTAGAAGGTGGAGTCAAAGGTTTGGGAACCAACTTTGATAGGGATGTCCACCTCCCCGTGTACCATTCTTTTTGAACCATTGAAAGCCCTCACCACAATGTTACTGGGCTTCAGAGTCAAACCTTCACAATCTAATATATCAAGAGCCTTCTTAGGCAGAACATTCAGTGATGAACCGGTATCCACTAGAACATGGGCCAAAGTAGTGCCACTGTATTCGATGGAGACATGGAGCACATCATTGTGTTTTCTTCCTCTGGGTGTCAAATGAACATCAGAAAAACCCAATCCATTATCAGCGATCAAACTAGCCACACATTCTTCGAATTGATCAACTGAGGTTTCCTGTGGCACATGAGCTGTCTTGAGGAATTTTACCAAAGCCTTTGCACGGGCTTTGGAGCACAATAGTAGGGCCAACATTGAGATCTTGGAAGGAGTCTGCCCCAGTTGTTCAACCACATTGTAGTCACTCTTTTTAATTATTTTTAAGATTTCTTCCATTTTCTTCTTAGAAACCTCAAGGATAGCTTCTGGATACACCTTCGTCTGGAAAGGCTCAACCAATATCTCTTTGCCCCGAGTCTCGGCCGACTCGGTGACAGGGGTGGCGGCAGGGCTAGCAACAGGAGTTGTCATAAGAATGTCGATAGGAGTAGCAGCATGGACAATCATAGGAGTAGTAATGGGAGTATTAGCAGGAGCAGCAGCAGGAATAATCACAGGAGTAGTAACGGTTTTAAGAGGAGAGATCTCGGTAGAGAAAACTCTTCCGCTTCTTGTTATTTTACTGGTCCAAACGATATTACCGACGTCAGCAGCCAACAGGTCTTGCTTGACGCCATGGTAATAGACATCAGCCCCATAATTCCAGGGAACAACTTTATCCGAGGAATATGGTATTGGCTCTGGCATGGTGATGATCAGGGGAGCAAACTTTGGAACAGATGTAATCCTGACGGGTCTTTTGGTGGAGACCCTGGGAGGATTGGTGGAAATAGTTATAATAGAAACGTCTTTACATGAAACACTTATGACTAAAGTCTTCTCTAATAAAATTTCTTTATCATCCATCAGGCGCTGAACACCTTCTTTCAACAAATGGCAACCAGTTTGTAGAGATAAATATAAGTGGCAACCTTCACCACAACCCAGAAATAAACTGGCTTGCAAAAGATTCTTTTTAACAGTCATGAGAGGAGTAACGAGCTCATCAACAGAAGCAACAAACATTTCATCGTCAACATCATTAACACTATGGTCATGCTTGGGCATGGGGGCAGTTATAAAATTAGGAGTCACTGGAGCATCCAATTCAATCTCCTTTGCCTCGATCAGATCCTGCACCTTGTTCTTCAAAGCCCAACAGTCGTTTGTATCATGGCTTGGACTTTCAGAATGGTAGGCACACCGAGCCTTTGGATTATAATGAGGAGATGTAGTGTTGGTATTTTTGGGAGTTTCCCTCAAAGTTACCAGATTGGATTTCAGTAAGTATGGTAAAACTTGAGATAAGGTCATATTGATCCGGGTAAACTGTCTCATATGCCTTTCTGCTATGGGCTGATTGTTTCGTTGTCGAGTAACTGTAGGCGTGGATATCATTACAGCCCCTACTATTGGACGGTGTTCGGTTCTGCCCTGATTTCTTTGACTGTAATCAGCACTAACCTCTTTCTTTCCCACAAAAGGTTTATTTCCTTCACTTGAAGAGGCATCCCTTTGAATCTTGCCGCTCTTAATCCCAGCTTCCACTCTTTCTCCAATTAAGATCAGCTCAGTAAAACCAGCTGAGGAGCTTCCAATCAGATGGTTGAAAAATGGACCAGATAGAGTATGCAAAAACATATCCAACAACTCTCTATCAAACAGTGGAGGCTGGACTCTTACCGCTAAGTCTCTCCACTTCTAGGCGTAGTCTTTAAAGCCCTCGCCAGAACCCATGGACATACTTAGAGATGTGTACAGGTTGGAGCAAGGTCAGCATTATATTGGTACTGCTTATAGAAAGCAGTAACCAGGTCTTCCCAGTTACTAATATTGGTTCCCTCCAGCTGATAGAACCACTCTAGTTGAGTCCCGTATAGACTGTCTTAGAAGAAGTGGACCCATAAATCCCTGTCAGCAGTGTGAGGCTAAATCTTCCTCACATAAGATCTGAGATGCATCTTGGGACATGAGACCCCATCATACTTAGCAAACACTGGAACCTTAAACTTCTGTGGGATGACAACCCCAGAAACCAAACCCAGCTCTTCAAAATCTAGCCCAGGTACCCTCTGAATTTCCATTGCATTCAGACGATCCTCCAGCTGTTTGTATTTATCATCAACTTGAGGATATTGCTCCTCATTATAATCAGATTCATTATCAGATCCCCTTGGGCTGAGGTCTACCTCTCTTGTCTCCTTCTTTTGATGAAGTTGCTAGTTCTGAATCTCGCTGCATTGGTCCTCTAATCCTTATTCCCAAATTCACTACATCAGATGGTTTCTTTGGCTTCTTGGTCTTTTCTATGACGATCAGGGCTTTCAGCTCTTCTTGCCCCTTGGCCAGAGCCATGATCATTTGTTGAAACTGAGCATTTTGAGTTTGGAGTTCCTTCACTGTTTGTTCGAGAGCCATTTCTTTTGCTGAAATAAACAGCGAAAAGAATAAGAAACCTGTCTTGGAACTTGTTTATGCAATGATATGTATGATATGCGTATGCCATGTTTTCAAGGATTTCTAAGACCTAAATTTTCCTAAACAGAAAGAGAATAAATGTTAATTGCATAAAGAAGTTTCAATGGTTACAAAGATGCCTCTTGGGCTTACAATAGGAAAAACCAAGCAAAAATAAACTCTCAGAGTAGAAGAGGACTCAAACTCCCCACGAGCGCATTCTCTTTGGAGCAATATAGGCATTTACACTCTTCTCTTCGTGAAGTAGCCTGGTGAGCTCTAAAACCTTCTTCTCGCTGGCGTAAAACTGGGTCTCAAAGGTGTCTCGTTCCTCTTTGAGCTGAATCCAAGATCTCTGCAATTCCTCGAGAGTAGTTGGCACGTCAGGATGAAGAATAGTATGAGGTACATTTGTATCTGCAACGGGTTCCATGATGATGGGTTGAACGGCGGGATAAGGCATCATGAGATTTTGAGTGCGTGCTTGCACCCACTTAAGATATGGCTCCAAAGGGATGAAGTTCTTATGCCCTAGTGTCTTGCTATCCACTTTGTTTACCATGCCCCAAGCTCGTATGAACCTATGATGGTAACCTTGAACATCATCCTCATAGTTCAACATAATGCCTTGAACCAATACATTATGAGGACCATCTCTCCTAGCATACCCAAAATGTCGTAATGCCAAACAAGGATTATAAGTGATTCCTCCCTTAATGCCTAGGAGAGGGACATTAGGGAATTCCCCATAGCAATTGATGATGGTAACATTCTCCAAGGACCAAGGACACCAATGAATATCCGAGTGTGTGAGGGACATCAACCTATTAGACCATCTCATGCCCTGCTCATTCTTCACAACATATCGAGGTAGGTGAAAAATAAACCACCTAGCCAACAGAGGAGTGCAACATAAAAGAGTCCCTCTTCTCTTTATAGTGCGAGTATGCAGAGAGTGTAGAATGTCTCCAAGTAAAGTAGGCACCGGATTATGGGACAGAAAAACCTTGACCGCATTCACATCTATGAGTTGATCTGGATTACGAAATAGTACCATCCCATAGATGAGAAGGGCCAACACTTCTTCAAAAGCTTGTAAATCTAGGGTATCCCAAAACTAACGAGCCTTCTCAAATAGAAACTTAGCTAGAAACCCTTTGACGCCTCTTCTTGTTTCCCAATTTGCCACGACATCTGACCGCTGTAAAGACAGAGCTTGAGAAATTTCCTCAGGTTTTGGGTCTCTTTATATACCATTTAAGGGTAACTGATCAAGAATGGGCATCCCTAATAACTAAGAAAACTCCTCCATATTGGGCACTAACTAGTAATCAGGAAAGGTGAAGTAGAGATGTAAAGGGTCGAAGAGCTGAAAGAGCACCTTTAACATTTCTTCATCAGGGTTTGAGGTGACCAAGTTAAGAAGTCAACCATGTCTTCCAGTGAATGGAGAGCTTTCAGAAATTCTTGATGCTAATTCCTTGAGTTGAAGAGGTACCCTTACGAGGTTGACTTGGATAGTATTTCTGCGAGTGGATGCGATGTCCTACAAAACAAGACAAAGATAAGCCCCAAAAATCCTTGAAATGGTTAGTATGATATGCCATGTTATAATGCTATGGTAATCATGATTATGCTAAGAAAAACACAAATATAGCCAACACAAGCAAATCACACAAAGACCTTAGGTTTAAAGCTTGCATGGGTTTCAAGGTAAGTACCCTCTTGAAGTTTAGTTGGTTCAACCTGTCCTAGAAATAGTAACCAGGTTCTAAGGTACCTCAATATCACTGATCTTTCCCACAAGTTTCATTCTGATAGACAATTGACTTACCACAAAAAAAAACTCGGGAGTCAAATCTCAATGAGCGGTGTATCGAGTATCAACCGACTTAGGACTACACCAAAGATGACTATTTCACTACTTCCTAATGGCCAAGTTGGTCAATTAAAGATTCTAAGGTCAGTTGATGTTTCATGACACCATGCATCGGCCCCGTATTCTCCTTGATTAATTCAAGGGCTACCGGTACCAACCAAAGTGTCACATCAACGTAGCTATCGCTTCAACCGTGTCGGTATACCCCGCACAGTTTCCATGATCTATTGATACTTACCTACAAGGTGCCCCAGATCCGGGTGTAGGATCTATAGTAACTCAAACATACCCTCCAAAGGTAAAGCATACAAAGCACACAAAAAAGCAGTAAAATGATGAACTAAAACTCTAAGGTAACCCCACTTTTTTTTCTCTCCCCAGAAGAGTCGCCAGTTCTGTAATATAGTTCGCAAATATTGTGGTAAGCAAGAGTCGCCACCGACTTTTCTTTTATCCAATTTAAGGAAAGGGTGAAAAGAACAGAAAAAACCTTTCAATAGTTTTCTGAGTAAGGGGGGTAGATTATGGAAAGGGAAGGTGTTAGCACCCTTCCCATCCATAGTTTTCTACGGGCTCTTAGATGCTTAGCTCATGTTTTGAAAATTGCGTGTGCTTTGTGTGTTTTGAAGATTGTTTTGAAAATTCCTTAGTGCGGCGATTCGCATTGTGATAACTCTTGTATCAGTCCTCAAGAGTGTTGACAAGGAGAATGTTTTTGAAAGTGTTTTCAAATGTTTTTGTGCAGGTGCAAAAAGTTATTTTGAGAAAGCATCTAAGAACTTATCTACTTATACTCAAAAAGGTCGTTCTTTTCCTCCTAACCTTTAGATAGTTCTATCCTACTATTAGTGATTAGGTAGCGCTATCTTTGGATGTTCGAGGGACAAGCGTAGGGTCGTCATTATAGTCATTAAAGGCAACCTGTAGGGATACCTTAGCAGTTCGAATGATCTGTCATCATATAATCGTAGGCAACATCGAGGGACAAGATCATTTCTCGTAGGCAACTTGAAGGACATTGAGGGACTATGATCTTTATGATGACTTTAACCGAGGGTCTTTGCTAAGGGTATCCTTGCGTTCGAGGGACATGACCTTTGTCTTTCCGAAGGCAACCAAAGTGGGTACCCTAGAGGTGCGAGTGTGAAATTGTGCTTGATTCAGATATATTATCTTTGAATTAAGTTATGCTATGTTCAATTAATCATTATTTTTCCATACAATCCTATTAGCCATACATCAAGCAGTTTAGTAGGATGCAGTAAGTAAATTTTGGAAAATAAAACTCCTAAGTTATTACAAAGCCTTGGGGCAGTTACATAATTAGATGTAGAAATTTAAAACCTAGACTATTACATCTCATAATCAATTACATTATTTATATAAAATGCAAGAATAAAAATAACGCGAGCTAAATAAATATTACGTCTAAAAAAAATCCTAAGAATGAAAATCTTTTTGGTTTTTTTTGTTTTGTTTATTTTAAGAAAAATACTTAAACTAAATTAACTCTAAATTTAATAAAGGAAATAAATATGTAAGGGTGATTAAAAATAATTCTATTTTTTTTTGTTTAAGAAAATACTTAAATTAAAATGAACCTAAGTCTAATTGATTTTAAGTTGATAAAATAAAATTAAAATAATTAAATAATTAATTAAAATAATTTTGGAAATCCTAAATCTATTTATTTATTTTTTTGATTTTTTATTATTAAGAAAAAAATGATTTTTGAAAACTAATAAATAATAACTAAAAAAAATAAAAGTAAAGGGAAAATAACAAACAAAAGATATGGGCCTGGATATGCAAAAAGCAAAATGGTGGGGTTGATCTGAAAAATCGTTTGGCTCATTTGAGAGCCCAGACTGCTTGGATCCAATGAGGGCGATCCATGATGGCACATGGTGATCTGGATCGTTTGATCTGAATTAGTGGTGATCAACAGGTTAATGGTGAGGACGTTTGGTGTTCCTATGGACTTGTTCAACATCTGATCTACATAAAGCATGTAATAGAAAATAAAATTCAAGGCCTGGGGATCGAACCCAAGTCCTCCAGCTTCAGAAACATGCGTCTCACCACTACACCAACCTGCTCATTCATTAATATACATGACAAAATACTATTATATGATAAACGAAGTCAGAAACATATATCTGAAATAAAAAACGCGCGGTAATTCAAATTTCCCAATGGAAAAGAGACAACCAAGCGTCGAAGTCAAAGGTGCCGAACTTGGACTCCAGTCACCATCTCGGGCCGATCCAAAATCCGTCTCTGCAAATCAAGCGATCTAAGACAAAAAAAGGCCATATCCTACATAAAAACATGCCATGGCCTCCAGTCTGGCCTTAGATTGGCCTGAAAACCCCTGGATTAAGTGCTTGGACCTTAACAGCCATGAATGCCCTAACAATGGCATCTGGCGTTCTAGGCTCCAAACCTCTCATGCGAAGCATCTATCCTGTCCTAATGAAGATCCTGAGCATGAAGCAAAACATCAAAACATTCAATAACGTATAGATTAAGAGATAGAGATTCAAAAAATTACCAAAAAACAGTGACTTGGCTAGGTGAGTTCTGGGCGCTTTGGCCTTCAAGGATGGATGGTATGAGGTGCTGAGATCTCCAGGAGGTTGATGGAGTCCCTAGTTTTGGCTGAAGCTGGCTGGAGAGAGGAATCTCGAATTGAACCACTCTTTGAAATTTTTTTGAGAAAATGTTAGGGTTCTTTTGACGCTGGTGCGCGTATATCCTTAGGCTGGGATGTTTGTGCTTAAGTAGTAAATCAAATTAGGGTAAGCATTAAGGAGAGACATCAATGACTTTCATGGAAAAATATTTGATTTCCAATTATGTGAATATTTACTTTTTGGACCAAATCATATATCTTTCCTCTTTCCACGAGATTTCCTTGTTATAAACTGAATATATATTCAATATTTAATTGGAAACCAATCCCACACAATCTTTATATATTTTTTAATCATTTATTTAAATTGAATTTTAAATGACTAAAAATCAAGATAAATAAAATAAATCACCAAATAGGGAATGGATGGTTTTATAGGTCGTGGACCAAGTTAGAAACAAGTTTCAAACATAAAAAGATAGACCCATTTGGAAAAAATCCAAGTTTGTTCAATATTGGCTTCACGCGCTTTTCCAAAAATTGGTCAACTTTAGCAATGCATGTTTCTCTCAATTTTAACCCTATGAGGGTGTTCATGGACTTTTTAGAGAGCTTAGGATGTCCTCTAAACAACACTTTTTGTTTCATCTCAATTGGATCTTCCATGTTCATGTAAGGAGCTTTGACCCAAAAGGTGTTTTTGTTGACCTTTTGAAAGGACCCATAATGTTTGAGCTTGTATCTTTCAATTGATGCATTTCTTGAACTTGAGGGCTGAAGACAAGTTGTAGGGAGTAGGATTCTCTTCAAAATGAGCCTTGATGGAAATTTTTTTTGATAAAGTATGAGAAAGTTATGGCTGGTCAAAGTTCAATTGACTTTTCCTATAGAAACCCTAATTAGCAATTTTTGACTTTTGATAAGTTAGGAGCATTTCTTGAGGAATCATGATCAACCTTTGATCAAATAACGGATATCACTTCAAAGTGTTAATGTTGACAAAAAATCTTGAAGTTTGACTGTAAATGGGCCACAGTTGACTTTTGACCTAGTATAGTTGATTTTCAAGCATTTGAGTAGTTGACTGAGCAAACTTTTAGTGCAAAGCATGAAATATGTCATGGACAATCCTGAACACATATTAGGACCATGGAAAACATTTGAGACCATTGGAGCTAACACATCTTAATGAAAATTGAAACCCTAGTTAGAGGTTCATTGCCTTAGGAGGAGAATTTGTCTGGTCAATTCTTAGTCATCCTTGAGCAATTTGAGGACCTCAATGGGCATGCCTTGAGTAAAATGAGAGGGAAAATTTTGGGGTACAAAACCCTTGTTCAATATTCTTAAACCTGAAGATTTGCATTTCACATGCACCCCCTGGCCCATTTTGAGTTTTATTTGTCATTTTTAACTTTTTCTTTTTGATTCTGATTTGTTATTTTTTATTAAAATATAAAAAATATTAAAAATATTTTTCTCACATTTTTTTACATTTTATTTGATATTTATTTGGTTTCATTTAGTTTTATATGTAAATAAATACATAATACCTTTTATTTAAAAATACAAAAAATAATACAAACACTTTTATTTTCTGATTTTTATTTTATTTTACCTTTGAAAACATTTTATAAAAAATATACTTTTTTTTGTAAATATTAAATATTTTATTTTTGTACATATTTAATATATTTAATAAATAATATAAATACTTATATATTTATTAGTCTATTTAGGTTAAAAACATAAAAATAATACATTTTTATTTTTTTATTAATATTTAACTTAAAAAATCACTTTTTGACAATATACTTTCTTTTTATTTATTTTTGCACATAATTAATAAATATTGCATACATTAAATAATTAATACATTTTATTTAGCAAAAATTAGGGTTTTACCCTAAACTTGAAAAAATCAAAAAATTAACCTTTTTATTTTTGTTTATTTGACACATAAAAAACACTTTTCACATACATATAAAAAATCATTTTTTGCATCTTGCATATTTATTGTATTTTATTTAATTATTGTGCAATTAAATAATTTGTATAATTCAATTTGGATGTAATAGTTTAGGTTTTAATTTCTTGCTAAAATATCCCCATTTGAACATTTGTACCCCCC
The DNA here is from genome assembly GCA_948472305.1 of Vicia faba. Taxonomy (NCBI): domain Eukaryota; kingdom Viridiplantae; phylum Streptophyta; class Magnoliopsida; order Fabales; family Fabaceae; genus Vicia; species Vicia faba. Next base: position 83,868,714 of record OX451739.1, on the reverse strand, counting down.
ATCCCATAATTTGTGTTGTAATAATTTAGGACCTTTAAATTCCGCACTTTAAAAGCTTTCTAAATATGCCATGATAGAATTAGGGTTTTGTATGCAAATCAAAAACAACAAATAGTTTGACCTAAATTCAAGATAAACAAGCATGAAAATGGACAACACTAATTACACTTGCACCCCTAGGTTTACTCCACTTGTTGCCTTCAATAATGGGCCATATTGCATGTTAGGTGTCTTTGGCAAAACAAAACAAATTCAAATGATCATAGTCCCTCGATGACGCTTTCAAAAGTTGCCTAAAAAATGATCAAGTCCCTTAAAGAAAAAATTGCCCAAAGACACTTGGCACCATTACAATCATGGTCTAAACGATGACCCGCGCCCGTCCCGTTCACATCCTAACACAAGATTGTCCACCAAATACAATGGTGGAACAAAATTGTTAAAAGGGTTAAAACATAGCAAAGATCTTTGAGAAATTTAGGGTAGATAGCTCTTGGTTACTTGCCAACTTGCAAAACAAAAAACACTTGCCTATTTTTTCAAAACACACTTCACAACACACTTTCAAAACAACTTTCAAAAACATTGAAAACTTTTAAAAGACATACATCTTTGTATACATCCCAACATGGATCATTACAAAGGTTGCCACCACATTGGCCTCTTTTCAAAACATTTTCAAAATCCACACACAAAGCACCATTTCAAACAATTGAAAATCAAGGCAAGTTGATCTAAGCAAGTAACTAAGAGCCCATGGATAACCATGGATAGAAAGGGTGCTAATACCTTCCCTTTCTATAATCTACTCCCCGAACCCAAGAAAACATCTCAAAGGTTTTTGCTGTGCTTTTTAACCTGCCCTTAGGATAAAATAAAAAGTCAGTGGCGACTCTTGCTCAACCGAAACATTTGCGAAAACAAACGCAAAACCCAAGTCAGTTCTCCCACCATATCACAACTGGGTCATCCATGGATCCATAAAGCTGGAGCTGTGACCTCCACACTACATCAGAAGCTGAAGTACCCAGTCAGAGGGAAGATTGTGACAGTACAGGGGGAGGAGGAGTACATGGTCAGCCACCTCAACTCGTTCCGGTACATAGAGATGGATGGGGAGTTCATTGAGATCCCATTTCAACACTTTGAAGAGGTTCCTCCGACACTGGCATCAGCTGAGACTGTGATTGAAGATTCTCCTTTGAAGATGGCTTCCTTAAAGGATGCTCGAGCTGTTATTGAGAAGGGTGAGCGTGCAAATTGGGGCCGACTTCCTGATTTCACTCAGAAGACTGACAAGTTTGGTTTGGGTTTCACTACAGAAGCTCAGAGGGTTGTTCGTAGTGCAAGAATTGGAAGACCTCTTGTGTTCATCAGCAACTCGGGAGTAAATGCCATTGAAGATGACGTAGAGGAATCTGAATTCGACAGCTGTATCTACCCTGCGACCAACGGTGGACCAAACAACTGGACAGCGAAAGACTTCATCCCTATTACTTTTGTTACTCAGTAATGAACTCCTTTGTTTTGAATTTGTAACAGACAATATTGTGAAACTTTATGGCCCGGTGTCTTACCCGGGGCACCGTGGCTTCATTTGTGAGGGCTTTTGTGTGCCATTTTTATATATCATTAATAAAAGCATTGGACGTTTTTTGCATTTCAAAATTTTGTGCTCCTTGTCTTTCTTTATTATATATTGCAAAACAGCTATTTACACACACTCACATATACAGGTCTCAATCCACTCTGGATCTCACTGGTAACGACTCTGCTACTGCCAGTTATGACTTCGAAAATCCGATCAACTTAGCCGAAGACGAAGGTGAAGATGATTGCGAAGTGCCTGGTGAGCTTGCAAGACTGTTACTTCAGGAAGAGAGGGCCATTCAGCCACATGAAGAGTCAGCGGAAACGGTAAACCTGGGTACTGAGACAGACAAGAAGGAAGTCAAGATCGGTGCAAATTTGGAGCTCAGTGTGAAACAACAGTTGATTCAGATGCTGCATGACTACGTGGAAATCTTTTCCTGGTCCTACGAAGATATGCCTGGGTTGGATACCGACATTGTGGTTCATCACCTGCCTACTAAGGAAGAATGCCCTCCGGTAAAACAGAAGGTCCGCCGTATGCGTCCAGAGATGTCTGGGAAAATCACAGCTGAGGTTATGAAACAATTTGACGCTGGTTTTCTAGCAGTAACTTTTTACCCTCAGTGGGTTGCCAACGTGGTTCCAGTGCCGAAGAAAGATGGTAAGGTCCGAATGTGTGTTGACTACATGGATTTGAACAGGGCGAGCCCTAAGGATGACTTCCCCCTGCCTCACATCGACGTTCTGGTTGACAACACTGCTCAGCATAAGGTTTTCTCCTTCATGGACGGTTTCTCCGATTATAATCAGATAAAGATGGCTCCTGAAGACATGGAGAAGACCACCTTTGTTACTCAGTGGGGCACCTTTTGTTACAAGGTCATGCCTTTTGGGTTGAAAAATGCTGGGGCAACATACCAACGTGCCATGGTTTCTTTGTTTCATGATATGATCCACCATGAGATTGAAGTATACGTCGACGATATGATTGCAAGGTCCCAAACTGAGGAGGAACACCTTGACCATCTACAGAAGCTGTTTGACCGGTTGAAGTTGTACAAGCTGAGATTAAACCCGAACAAGTGCACCTTTGGGGTGAGATCTGGAAAACTACTAGGCTTCGTCGTGAGCGACAAAGGTATTCAAGTGGACCCTGCCAAAGTGAAAGCCATACAAGAGATGTCAGTTCCCAAGACTGAGAAAGAAGTCAGAGGCTTTCTAGGACGGCTGAACTACATTGCCCGATTCATCTCACATCTAACTGCTACCTGTGAGCCAATCTTCAAGCTACTGAAGAAAGATCAAGTGGTACGTTGGAACGATGAATGCCAGGCCGCTTTCGAAAGAATCAAAGAGTATCTCCAAGAGCCACCTATTCTTATGCCACCGGTTGAAGGGAGACCTCTAATCTTATACTTGATGGTACTGGACAACTCAATGGGGTGTGTGCTAGGTCAGCATGACGAGTCCTGCCGAAAAGAGCACACTATTTATTACCTTAGCAAAAAGTTTACCGACTGTGAAACCCGATACTCACTGCTCGAGAAAACTTGTTGCGCTTTGGTATGGGCTGCTCGCCGGCTGAGACAATATATGCTGACTCACACTACTCTGTTGATTTCAAAAATGAACCCAATCAAGTATATCTTCGAAAAGCCTGCCTTGTCCGGAAGAATAGCAAGATGGCAGATGATCTTGACTGAGTATGACATCCAGTACACGACTCAAAAAGCAATCAAGGGAAGTGTGTTGGCAGACCATTTGGCACACCAGGCAGTGGATGATTACCAGTCTATGAACTTTGAATTTCCAGACGAGAATATCATGGTAGTGACTGATTGTGAAATACCTGGGCCGAACGAAGGACCTGAGGAAGGATCCCGATGGTCTATGCACTTTGACGGAGCCTCAAACACTTTGGGTAATGGCATTGGCGCTGTGATTATATCTCCTAAAGGCTCTCATACTACATTCACCGCCCGACTATGTTTCAACTACACCAACAATATGGCAGAGTATGAAGCATGCATCATGGGTCTTCGAGCTGCAATTGACCTGAGGATCAAGTTTCTGAGTGTCTTCGGAGATTCCGCTCTCGTGATCAGTCAGATCAAAGGCGAGTGGGATACGAAACACCCAAATCTTATTCCTTACAAGGAGTACGTATTGACATTGATCCCCCACTTCGAGGAAATAACCTTTGAACACTTCCCAAGAGAGGAGAATCAGTTGGCGAACACGTTAGCTACGATGTCTTCTATGTTCAAAGTCAAATGGGACAACGAGGCTCCCCGAATCATTATTTGGAAATTGGATGAACCTGCACACTGCTGTGATCTTGAGACTGAAGAGGTAACAGAAAAGCCCTGGTATCATGAAGTGAAGAGGTACCTTGAAGCTCAAGAATACCCCGAGGGTGCGTCTGTTAATGACAAGAAGTTTCTGAGAAGATTCACGGCAAAGTTCTTCATCAGCAATGACATTCTTTACAAACGAAACCATGATTCAACCTTATTGCGTTGTGTGGATAAGATCGAAGCATAAAGGATCATGGCAGAGCTGCATGAAGGTTCCTTCGGAACTCATTCCAGTGGACATACCATGGCAAAGAAAATCCTTCAGGCAGGATATTACTGGTCAACAATGGAAGCCGACTGTTATCAGCATTCTCGAACATGTCACAAGTGCCAGATCAATGCTGATAAGGTGCACATTCCTCCAGTTCCTTTGAACGTCTTGACGGAACCTTGGCCTTTCGCAATGTGGGGCATTGATATGATCGGCGAGATCAGACCCACGGAATCCAACGGACATCGCTTCATCCTGGTAGCGATTGATTACTTCACAAAGTGGGTTGAAGCAGCTTCCTTTGCCACCGTAACCAAGAACGTCGTGGCACGGTTCATTCGGCACAACCTGATCTGCCGATACGGTGTACCAGAGAGGATCATTACGGATAATGGTACCAATCTTAACAACAAGATGACCATTGAGCTCTGCGAGCAATTCAAGATACAGCAGCACAACTCTTCTCCTTACCGGCCGAAGATGAATGGGGCTGTAGAAGTAGCTAATAAGAACATTAAGAAGATTGTGCAGAAGATGACAGTGACCTACAAAGATTGGCACGAGATGTTACCATTTGCTCTTCATGGGTACCGTACCTCAGCACGGACGTCGACAGGGGCAACACCCTACTCCTTGGTATACGGCATGGAGGCAGTCCTGCCCATTGAAGTTCAGATACCCTCTCTCCGGATCATGAAGGATGCGGGTCTAAGCGTAGACGACTGGATCCAGACCCGGCTTGATCAACTAAACTTGATCGACGAAAAGAGACTCACTTCTATTTGTCATGGTCAAACGTACCAAAAACGGATGATCAAGGCATTTAACAAGAAAGTCAGACGACAAGAGTATCAAGTCGGGGACCAGGTAATTAAGCGCATTATTCTACTTCAAGGTGATCCCAGGGGCAAATGGACCCCTACGTACGAAGGGCCATTTGTGGTTAAGAACATCTTCTTAGGCGGAGCTATGATTCTAACCACCATGGATGGTGACGACCTTCCTCACCCCGTCAATGCAGACATAGTGAAAAGATACTACGCATAATCAAAGACCCGCTAGGTCGACTGGCCTAGGAAAAAATAAGGGCTTCCCGATGAACCAAAAGGGTTCGGGCAAAAATAAGGGATGAAAATGAAAAAATCTGTACACCCGGCAAGTCGAAAACCTGAAAAGGCGGCTTGGGAAAAAATGGGTATCCCGGTGGACTGAAAACCCGAAAGGGCGGTCCAGGCAAAAGTTAGGGATAAGCGTAACACTATGTCTCATTGGATCACCTCGCATCTGGACTTCAGTATCGACCATCAAGCTCGGACGACACCAGTCAATCAGGTTCATCTTCAACTAAGCAGCAAAGTGATGAGATGCTCGAAGACATAAAGGCGATAGCAGAGTTGGAACCCAGTGGGATTATTCACATAGCTGTTTTGTTTTCTTTTCACAAATTGTATAAATTCTATTTGCTCGGCGGCGTTCTCTTACTAGGACGTCAGCCTCTTGTACAAAAACGCCTATTTTCAGGCAAACTTCAAAATCAATACAAGTTCATTTTTCAGACAAATTGCAAATTGTTTTTTCCTTTATCTGTTTTGTTTTGCAAAGAATGTCCAATGTTCATTTTTTATATATGCATTTGACATTAATTGCTGCTCATAAATATTTACATGCGAAACAAAGGACTAATTACGGGTGATATCAGAAGTAGGGGCAATAAGAATTGTCTAAGAGGTCTAGTTGCTCTATCCACCAAGGTACCAAGGTAAGTTCAACTGAAGAATATGACCAAGATACCTTCACTCCCCAAGAGTAAGACAGTAATGGTAGCTCTCCCCACTAAGACTTGCAGCTATGTACAAATCAGCAATACTTTCCCCAAGCAGAGTTGGTCTACCATCAGCCCTAAAAAGGGTTGGGTATCCCCAGTAGGTCTTAATATTCCCCAGCGGAGTATACAGATATTCCTCAGCAAGCATCCCCGGCAGTCTTAATATTCCTCAACAGAGTATAAGAATGTTCCCCAGCGGAATACAAGATACCCCCAGTGGAGCCATTTCCCAGCGCAGTCTAAAAAAGCTTCCCCGCCAGAGTTGAATCATCTTCCCCAGTAGATTCTGGAAGCTTGTCCCCTGCAGAGTGCAAATGTATCTCCCCAGCCATATTCAGAAGGTTATCCTCACAAGAGTCTAACTGGGTTATCCTCAGCAAGTTACAACTGAAAGATCATCCCCAGCGAAGTTCTTTCTATCCCTAGCGGAGTTCACTATTAAAATCCCCAATAGAGCTTATCAACGGAATCCCCAGCGGAGTTTATCGTTAAGATCTCAGCAAAGCATCTCCTCCCCACAGAGTAATTCCCCTCGAAGTAATCTCTTCACCAGTTTACCCCCCAACGGAGTCATCCTCTCTTGCAAGTTTATCATCTTCGTTCATCATCCCCAGTGGAAGCGAAGAATTCAACATCATTCTCCAGCAGCTATCCGGGATTTATTTTCCCCAGCTAAAACATCACATTTTCATACATCATGGAAAGATGCAGTTAGATTCTCAAATTATGCCAATGGGGACAAAACCAGATAAATCGATTCCTAAAGATTTTTCTGATGCTAATACAGTCAAAGGAGACAAATCTAGTCAAAAGAGACAAATTCAGTCAATGGAGACGAAATCAGTTAAATCGATTCCTAAAGATTTTTCTGAAGCCAGTCAATGGAGACAAAACCAGATAAATCGATTCCTAAAGATTTTTCTGAAGCCAGTCAATAGAGACAAGACCAGTTAAATCGATTCCTAAAGATTTTTCTGAGGCAATCCAGTCAAAGGAGACAAAACCAGTTAAATCGATTCCTAAAGATTTTTCTGAAGCCAGTCAATGGAGACAAAACCAGTTAAATCGATTCCTAAAGATTTTTCTGAGACAAACCCAGCCAAATCGATTCCTAATGATTTTTCTGGTGATAACCCGTCAATAGAGACAACCCGTCAATAGAGACAACCCGTCAATGAAGACAACCCGTCAATGAAGACAACCCGTCAATAGAGATAACCCGTCAATAGAGACAACCCGTCAATGAAGACAACCCGTCAATAGAGACAACCCGTCAATAGAGACAACCCGTCAATGAAGACAACCCGTCAATAGAGACAACCCATCAATGAAGACAACTCGTCAATGAAGACAACCCGTCAATGAGGACAACCCGTCAATGAAGACAACCCGTCAACGAAGACAAAACTACCTACCAACAATCTCCATGTGGCATCTATAAGCCCATCCTCCTATCCATCATCTCCCCAAATGGCATCTGTAAGCCCATTCCCGACATCACATTGCTGATACTACACCATGCGAGTGCAAATTTCTGGGCACTTCAGTGTTCAATCATCTTCCACCTTCGGATCACGAAAGGCACACAAGCCAATATACATCCTCATGTTTAAGAAGATTGAACAGGGGCAACTGTTGTACCCCAAAATTTTCCCTCCCATATCCCTCAAGATTTGTCAAGAATGATCTTCAAATTGCTCAAGATTGCTCAAGGGTTAGACTGTCAAACCACTTCCTAAGACAGTTGAAATTAGGGTTTTGGTTCTTTCAAGGAATTTGGGGTTTTCAATGGTTCAGTCAAGTCTCCTAGGCCTATATGCATTCTCAAGCATCTACATGCCAAGTTTCAAGACTCACAGTGCCAAGTTGCACAGTCAAAAGCTCCATTTGAACTACAGTCAACTACAAGGGCAAAATGGTCATTTTGCAGTCAAAAGTCAGAATTTTTTGTCAACATCTTATTTTGAGTCCACAATCATCATTTGATCAAGTCTTGATCATGATTCCACAAGAATAGCTCAAAAATCATCAAGATGCAAAAGTTACCATTTTTGGACAGCAGAAAAGTCAACTGTACCTTGACCAGGGCATAACTCTTTCATGGTTTGTCAGAAAAATCCCATCCAGAGCTCATTTTGAAGAGGATGCAATTTCCTACAATCCATCTTCACACTCCAAGATCAAGAAATGCTCTCACAAGAAGTTACCAATTTTTACATTATAGGTCAATTTCAAAAGTCAACAAAAGTACACTTTGAGTCAAAGGCCATAACTTGATATTGGTAAATCCAAATGACATGGGACCAAAGGCATTGGTTAGAGGACTTCAAGAGCTTTCCAAAATGTCCAAGAACATGGTCATATGATCAAAATTGAGCAAGTTGTGCATTGGAGAAGTTGGGAAATTTTCATGAATTTGCAAAAGTCAACTTTGCTCAAAACACTTTCTTTTTGCTAATGGGCCTCAAATATCTTCTTGAAACTTCACCCATGACCTATGCACGACCCACCAAGATAAATTGGATTTATTTTCTTAAATTTATTGATTAAATGGATTTTTAATACATATTAATTCATTTAATTAATTTAAATTATAAGAAAATAGAAGATTTGATTTTTAAATCAATTTGTGAAGCAAATATGATCAAAACATGCTGGCAAATTCGTGCACAAGTCAAAGATACAAAAAAAAATCCAATTTTGGCAACATTGTTCAATCATGAAAAATCAAGAATATTTGATTTTCAATCAAAGATTTAAACATCAATGCACACGGATATTGGCCCAACTTTTAACCTAGTTTGATTCTCCTAAATGTATGCAAGCAAACCATGACCTAGTACACGATTGAAAGCTGCAGAAACGGCCATAGCAAATTGAAGAATTTTCAAAAAAAGTCAAAACCTGTTCTTGCATTCTAGGCCAATTCAAGGCGTTTTGATCATCCAAATACATTGCAGGAGGTCCCAGGAACGATTTACAATCAAATTTAAGCATTAAAGCTCAAGGAATTGCTATATATAGTTTCACGGTTTGCACTTCCTATTCATAATTATATCTCCTAATTCATGCGCATTTAACATGTGATTGTGATTGTTTTATATTGCTAGAGATCATACAACGCTAATGGCATGATTGAATTGAACTGTAACGCCCTGAATCGAAAGATACCATGACTGAATTTCTAGGGTTCTTGAGTTTTTAAATGGGGCTTTTCAATCCAGGAAAAATTGGGACTAATAGGATATATGGTTGAAATCGTGAGGCCAAGACGATTCCAACCCACACCTCGCGAAACATTTATGATTGTTGTGTGCCTAATCGCTATTTTTCCTTGCAGGAAGTAGTGGGGGTTAAAAACCCCCGCTATCTGATTCTGATTATGCAGGAAAAAGGTTGAAGACGATGATGTGTTATCATCTGGTTGGTTCATTTGAAAAGCGCGCATTTTATTTTTATTTACAGCATATTGAGTTGCTTGCATATATAATAATTGCTTATTATCCAAATAATAAAAGGATGCAGGTTGTTGAGTGGTAAACGTGTTGGCCTGGAAGCATTGGGACCTGGGTTCGAATCCTAGGTCCCCCAAAACCTTGTTACTTTTATTTTTCAAATATTCTTGTACAGTTTGCAAAGAGAGGCCCACCATATACCTCAAATTTCAGTGTGCCAGATGTCTCCAGGCATAGATCCAATGGACATGAGTGGGAGATCACCATACTCCCCGGTCAACAGGCGTGTGGATAATCACCAAAGTCAACGTGGCTGAAATGCTAGTGGGCCTGGAAATTGCCAAAGACACCTCCAAAATTGGCCCAAAACCTCCCTGAGTTTGCATTTTTTTATTTTCTTTCATTATTTATTTGCTTGATTTATTTTTATTATTTTTAATTAATTACTAACTAACAAATTAATTTATTTTTCCTAATAAAAATCAGAAAACATAAAAAATATAATATTTTTATTTAATTAGTTTATTTTGTAAATGAATATAATTAATTAATTTAGTTTTAATTAGGTTAATTTTAATACTTTTGCAATAAATTAAAATCAATATAGGATTAGGGTTTTTAATAACTTTTAATCATTTTATCCTTTCATTTTTATTTCCTTAAAACATTCAAAAACCAAAAATATTTCTTTTTATTAATTAATTAGTTTAGGTTTAATTTCATTTAACTCAAAAAATAAAAATCTCCTTCTTTCTCAAAAAAGGGTCAAAACCCTAAAAAACTCTCTGATTCAATTTTCTCTCGCACGTGTGATTTTTGTGGATTAATTTTTTATCATATAATTGTATTTGCTCCGAGGATGTAATAGCTTTAATTAGGACTTTTTTATCGCTTTCATTTATCTTTCCCGCAATTTACTTTTCAAGGGTTTGTTTTTGGCGATGTAAATACCCGACGCCTTGTAATAGCTTAGTTTTATTTTCCGCAACTATTAACTGCTAGATGTATGCTAACTAGGCTATGCATGACAAGACTTATCCTCAAATTAAAATCAATCGTAGCTCACCATAACATGTACAAAGATAACATAACTGAAACCTGACACACTCGCACATGCCACTCTTAGGGTACGCCTCACTTGGTTGCCTCGACGTGGTCATTGAGTATAGGGTGTTTTAGAGGTCGCTCTCCTGTCTAAAGATCAAAGTTGCCTCGAAACGGTTGCCTCGGATAAAAATGATCTAAGACATTAGGGTTACCGCTAAGGCGTCCTACCATTGCTTTAGTGACCACATGCCCCTAAAATCGAATTGATCCGAAAACTCCAACGACGGTGCTACCTACTTCTCAATAGTGGGATAGTACTGTCTAAAGGACATTTACATAGCTTAATTTCTTTTGAGTAGGTAGAGGTTCTTAGGTACTTTCTCTTTCAAAACAAAACAAATTTTTTGCACTTACACTTTTCAAACAAAGTTTTCAACAACACTTCATACACTCTTGAGGACAGAAACAAGAGTTAAATCGAAGTTTTCAAATAAAACTCTTTTCAAAACCCACAAACACAAGAAAAGCAAAACTTTTTGAAAACATAGTGAGCAAGTACCTAAGAGCCCATGGATAACCACGGATAGAAAGGGTGCTAACACCTTCCCTTTCTATAATCTACCTCCCGAACCCGAGAAACATCTCGAAAAGGAATTTTTCTATGCTTTTGTCCTTTCCTTGTTGGATAAAATAAAAGACGGTGGCGACTCTTGCTTACCGCGACATTTTGCGAAAACAAACGCAAACGCGAACCAGCATTCCAAAAACAGTCAGTTCTATTCCCACCGATCACAGTTATCTTCTTCCTCCTCTCTCGATACCTCTCTGTTCAACATCATCTTATCCTCACGTTTCTCCAACCCTCTATAACCGGAACCTATCTCTCTTGTCTCTCTCATCCTCGCCAATTTGACCTAGCGATACTGCCCTCTTATCGATACAAGCCCGAACCTCTCTATAATCCTAAATTGCGCATATTATAATGCTCATGAAGGGGAATCAGTGATGGGTTGGAGAAGATTGAAGGTTTGTGTTACTGTATTTGTAGTTTTTCTTGTCTAATGATTTTTTGTTTCTATGCCATGGTTGATGTAGAAGATATACGAATAGAGGCGTGAGAATAAGGGAAAGAATTATACATGTTGAAGCTTTTCTTTCTGGTATGGCTTCCTCCTTCGTTTTGCTAGTTTTTGTTCTCTTGTTGGTTTTATTGGCTTATGATTTCCTATTGGAGGCTAGCTGTTTTGAGTTTGCTGGATGGAGAGATGAGGTAGATGATGGTGTTCAATGGTGACTGAGGGTGAGGAAGGAAGGAAGATGATGATGAGGTGAAAACAGTTGGAAAGGGTTGTGGATTTAGATAATAGTTGTTATGGATTCTGTTATCTCTTTGTTTGGTTTTCTGGTTTTTTTTTATTTATGCTTGAAGAGAGGTTATGGTTTTGATGGAATAAGGTTGCAGGTTTGAGAGATGGATGGGTTGTCTTTTTTCTTTCTCTAGTTTTTCTGCTTGGTCTTTGCTCTCTTAGTTTGTATATTGTCTTGCCTCCCCTTGCTTGTGAAACAGCAATGGTTATTATATTGAAACAGGGTGAAAAAGTGGGGGGAAATATTTTCTGATATGCTGACTTTGGCATTTTGAGGTGCAAGCCTTGAGTTGCCTCTTTTATGAAACACTTGGGCTGAGTTTGGGCAGGGCTCACTTTGGAATTTTGTGTAAGCTAGATGATATCCTTCAACTTGTCTCTTTCCTCTTTTGTCCTTCAATGAAATGTAAAGCTACTTTGCTTTTTTTCTATAAAAATTCTGAAGGGTTTGTATAATTTAAGGAACATGATGATGTAATGTGGTGTGTTAGGCAAGCTAGATATGCTTTGCTTTGTCCTGTTTTTGTTTTATTTGTTGCTTCCTTCTTTGTGATGCTGTAATATTTTGTTGCAGGTTCTGTTGTGGCTTGCTCTGCTGCATTGCAGCCTGCCCTTGCTTGCTTGCCCTGCTGTCTGACCTTGCTGCATTGTAGCCTGTTTTGTTTGTTTGCATATTTGTTGCAAGTTTTTTTGGCTTGTGCACTTGGGTAGCTTGCTTGCTGCATTGCAGCCTGTTCTTGCTGCTATGTTTACAGCAGCTGCTGCATGCTTCTTGTAGCCTGCCTTTGCTTTGTTTTCCCTGCTACATGTTTGACCTTGCTGTGATATTTTGTTGCTTGTTTTGACAGCCTTGGGCTTGCATATTTTCTTGCTGTTTTGACAGCCTTGGGCTTGCATATTTTCTTGCTATTTTGACAGCCTTGGGCTTGCTTGTAAATTTTCTTTTCCTTTTTGTGAACCAAGGCCCAATCTTGTGATTTGCAAAAATGGGAGAAAAGGGATTATGATAAAACAAACCATCTTTAAATCTGATTCCTACATACAAACCCTAGTAATGAATCTTTTTCCTTTCTTTACACATCACTTTTGCTTGAATTGCTAACTTTCTTTTCTTTATTTCATGAACATGAGGCGTGGATGGCAAGCAAGGATTGGATGGATTGCTTGAAGATGAAGCAAAGAATACTTGAAGAAATAGAACAAAATTTCTTTCTTTGTAAACAAATTTTTTTAATTCTTTGTAAACAAGATAAAAATTTGTAATTCATTTCATTTGTAATGTAATAAACACAAAGCCTTGAATAAATTTTTAAATGATGAAATTTATTGTACAAAACTTGAGTTTTAATTTAAACTTTGCAATTCTCAATTGAATGCTTTGAATAAAACACCTTGGTTTGGTAACTTGAACTTCAAGAAATCACAAAATGATCAAATAAACCATGCGCCTTGTACTCCAATAAAATTCCTAAACAAAATAAATGTTTAAGAATTCAATTCCAACTTGGTTAACTCAAACCCAAAACCATGGTCATCTAAATGACAGTCTTAATCTTCTCCTCTTAACCATAATTTGCATTCAAAATGAACTCGCACGCCACGCTCGATTAAAATGGGACTTCATTGCCAAACAACATGCTTTAAGAACATTCGTCAATCTTGTAGAATTAACAAACATAAACAAATTATGGTTAAGAACATTTGAAATCAAACAAATGACTTGCAACGATTCGATAACTTTCAAAGTCCTCCAAACATAATTTTCTTTCGATCTTTGAAGATAAACTCGTGAGCGACATCACTTATGACCATATGCGAAAATAATCGTCTCAAGATCTTGTAATTTGAGGAAATTGCAATTCTTAGAAATCAGACGACAGTTATTTAAGATTAGGTCGAAGTCCCTGATGCGACTTCTAACGTATTCGAATTTTAGTGATCTTCTACACGTAATCAACTCTTGATTTGTGAAGAGAAATTGGAGATGACATCAAGGAGAACCATACGCAAGAAAAACCGCTCAAAATATCAAATAATGAAGAAGTTACAATCGTTTGAACTTGTTCTTGCAAAAGGTCGATTTTTGGGTCAATGTAGTCGTTTTCAGTTATCTGAGTCATCGGTTGAGCAAAATTGCAATGCAAAGTTTGAAAACTGGCATAAACATCCTTGAGGAGACAGGAAGACCTATGAAGACCATTTGAAACCTTGAAAACTCAATTTTATCTGAGAAATATCAAACCCTAATTGTTGATTTGCTGCCTAGGGAGAATCTGTCTGACCAACTTCTGAGCCAAATTGAGTATTCGAGAAACCATAGAATATGAAAAATGGGAGGGAAAATTTTGGGGTACGACACACACGTATGCCTCTTCATGCTTGTCTTTGGTCTACTAGGCAAAAAATACTTCCTCATGCTTGCATTGGTGTCACAAGGCAAAGACCAACCAGCTTGCCTTTGATCTATAAGGCAAAAGGCCCTTTTACTGGTTTTTGATTCACAAGACAAGGGTTTTCCTCAGACATCCTTCGATTCACAAAGCAAAGGCTCCTCTTGAGGTTGCCTTCAGCACACAAGGCCAAGACTCTTTCAGATTTTCCTTCGATCCACCAGGAAAAAAGCTTCCTTCGACCCACCAGGCATTGGCTACCTTTGTGCCAGCTTCACCTAGACAATGGACTCTTTTACGCTTGCTTTAACCTGCCTCATGCTAGCATCCACAAGGCATGGGCTGCCTTTGTGCCAGCTTCGACTGGGCAATGGTCCCCTTTGAAACAGTTATACACACTTCAACACGCATGATAGTCCCTTCGAAGGTGCATTCATGTTGTCCCTTCGAAGAAGCATTCATTAGTCCATTCGAAGGACACATGATTATTGAAAAACAAGTTTGCTTTGTGATGGGTCTTGCATGTGGCCAGGCCCAAGCCTCTTATGCAATGGCACTCAAAGGTGGTGGTGACAAAGAAGGTTTTCGATTGGACATATTGAAGTTTTTGTTTGAGTTGTTAAAATCAAGCAGCTAGCGGAGTGGGGGCTCAATCGAAGAGGCCCCAATGATGATACTTGAGCCATTCAAAGGACACACCTTGGTGGCCCATTCGAAGAGGGCACAAGGCATATATATGGACTATTTTAAAGACATCCAAAAGACCCATTTGAAAGATGTACAAGAGGTCCAATCGAAGGGCAGGGACTGAAGGAATTCGAAAGCCATTGATGTCCACATTCATTCAAATTCAAAAAAGAGACAAGAATTTCATACCTTTGGCAAAGTTACAAATATTTTTTATGACTCTTAAAGAATATTATTGAGAATGCTTATTTCCCTCCTACCTTGTCCCATCCATCTTCTCAATATAAGGATGGCATTTGCAAGCCTCATGGACGGAGACCATTCCCTAAGAGAGCCACGCAAAAGTAGAAAAAATAGAAAAGTTGTCAAAATCTAAAAGCCTAATTCTAGTCCATTTCAATTCAATTCAAAGGTTCCATCAACATCTTGAGATTCCCAAGATTCATTCCCAACCCTCATTCAAGCTATCACACGCCCAGAAGTGCCAAACCAGAACCACCCTTTTTGGTAAAATTTTCAAATTTGTATCTCTAATTTCATGATATATTAATGTCTTTTGATGTTTGATTCGTGCTCAGGATGATTCATAGGACAGGTTTGACGTAAGGCTTGTGTGCTTTGAGGCTTAAAAGCCAACTTGCCATTGTTAGGGTCTTGAAGCTGTTGAGCTTCGATATGGGCGATACAGTTGCTTTTAGGCCAATCTAAGGCCAGATTCAGAACCAGAATATGATTTTACATAGGATAGGACCCTTGGTTTTGTTTTAGATTGTGTATTTTTTAGGAAACGAGCTTTGGATTGTCCGAAGAAGGTGATCGGAGGTGTAACTCCGGTCGCTGACTCCGACAGCTTAGTTGTCGTCCTCTCATTGGCTCACGGAGGCCAGCGTACGCACTTTTATTTTTTTGAATATATTTGACTTTATTTCACATATAATGTAATTCTTTGGTTATAACACACGAATTGTAAAGCAGCTCAATTGGTAAAGGCGCGCATGTGTGAAGGAGAGGGCCTGGGTTCGAATCCCAGGTCCAGCATTTTTATCTTTTCTAATGAATTATATGCAGATCCAATGCTTCTCAAGGCCAATTGCACATCATACACCATCAGATCTAGCCATCAGATCATCACTGAGTTGGATCCAAGGGCTTCCATAGGGAATCCATCATGCACCCTTAAGGCCTCACCTCACAAGTCCCTCGATGACCCTCTCGACGTTGCCTCGGTTAAAAGTGATCTTACAACTTTAGGATAATTACTAAAATTCCTTGCCAAGTTGCCTTCGTGACTGTAACGTCCCTTCGAATGTCCCTCAAACATCCAACGATAAGGATACTGTGATCGGTGGAAATAGAACTTACTGTTTTTTAAGCTGGTTCGCAAAATGTCGCGGTAAGCAAGAGTCGCCACCATCTTTTATGTTCTCCAACATGGAAAGGACAAAAGCACAGCAAAATTCCTTTTTCGAGATGTCTCTCGGTTCGGGAGGTAGATTTATAGAAAGGGAAGGTGTTAGCACCCTTTCTATCCGTGGTTATCCACGGGCTCTTAGGTACTTGCTCACTATGTTTTCAAAAATTTGTTTGCTTTTCAAGTGTTTGTGGGTTTTGAAAAAAGTTTAGTTTGAAAAACTTCTAAGTAACTCTTGTATCAGTCCTCAAGAGTGTATGAAGTATTTGTTTGAAAACTTTTTGAAAGTGTAGATGCGAAAAGATGTTTTTGTTTTTTTTTGAAAGAGCAAGTACCCAGAAGAAATCTACCTACTCTAAGGAATTAAGCTGTGTAAGAGTCCTTTAGACAGTACTATCCCACTATTGAGAAGTAGGTAGCACCGTCGTTGGAGTTATTCGGGTCAATTCGATTATAGGGACATTGTGGCCACCAAAGCAATGGTAGGACGCCTTAGCGGTAACCCTAATGTCCTAGATCCTTTTTATCCGAGGAAACCATTTCGAGGCAACTAGATCTTTGGACAGGAGGGCGACCTCTAAAACACCCTATACTTGATGACCACCTCGAGGCAACCAAGTGAGGCGTACCCTAGGGGTGGCATGTGCACGTGTGTCCAGTTTCAGTTTATGTTTATCTTTGAACATGCATTTGTGAGCTACGGGTTGATTTTATTTGTCATACAAATCTTGTCATGCATAATTAACAGTTAATAAGTGCGGAAAGTAAAGTGCGGAAAATTGAATATACGCTATTACAAGGCGCGGGTATATACATCGCCAAAAACATAACCCGTTTGGAAAAATAAATGCGAGAAAAGTAAATAAAGCGATAAAAGCCTAATTAACTATTAAATTTCCGGAGCAGATACATAAATATAATGAATTAAAATAAACATGCGGGCGAAAGATTGAATCGGGACGTCCTTAGGGTTTTGACCCTTTTTGAGAAAAGAATTGAAATTGGTCCTTTTTTGTAATTTAATTAACTATTAAACCTAATTTACTAATTAATTAATTAATTAAAGAAAAAGTATTTTTGTGGTTTTATGTTTTTAATGAAATGAAATAAAAAAAAGAAATTAAAAGTGTCAAAAGAAAAAAACCTAGGTCTAATTCATTTTTATTTATTGTAAAAGAAAATTAAACTTAAACCTAATTAAACTAAATTAATTTAAGTTAGTGTTTATTTACAAAATAATTAAACTAAAGTGAAATTAATAATGATAAATAAAATATTTACATTTTTTAGTTTTTTCTGAATTTTTATTGTGAAAATGTTAATTAATTTGCTGGTTAGTAATTAATTAAAAAAAACAATAAAAATAAATAAAGCAATTGAATGAAAGAAAATAAAAAAAAATAAAATGCAAACCCAGGGGGGGTTTGGGCCAGATTTGAAGGTGTATTGGCAATTTTCAAGCCCACTAAGAGCTCAGTCCATTGACTTTTCCTGATTGGCTGCGTGTTCATTGACCAGGAGTATGATGGTCACTCATCTCAGGGCCATCAGATCTTGTGAGGGAGGCCACTTGGCGCCTGGGATTGGAAAGAACATGATAGACATCTTTTGAAAACCTGCACAGGATTAGGTGAAGAAAAACAACAAATAATAGTTTTGGGGGGACCTGGGGTTCGAACCCAGGTCCCAGAGGTCATATGCATGCGCGCTCTCCACTCAGCCAAGCTATTCCATTTGTTATTATAATAAGAAAATGATATTATATAAAATAAATAAGCAACATCCTGGAAATTAAAAAAAACGCGCGTTTTAATTTGAACTGGCCAATCAGACGCGAGCACGTCTTCATCTTCTCCAATAGACCCTGTACATTTTTCCTGCGGATTCGGTTCCGCAACAAAATCCGTTGCCTTCTCTTAAACTGAGCTCTAGGCCACGAAAATGTCAGCCAGAGCCATCATCCTGTTCGTCTCATTCTCCTGAATCCGTCCATGGCTATGGCTTGTGCCAATTATTCCTGTAAAAAAAACCCCAAATTGTAACCCCCAAAACCCTAGGTTCGGGTAGGGAGATCTAGGCTACAACAATACAATTGAATAATGCAGGATGCCTGGAAAATGAATGGTGAACACAAATATGCCAAAATATTAAAGAAAAGGCGCAAGAATTAGGGGTTGAGATTCCATGTTCAGAGTAAGGTTCGAGACAACTTACAGCGCTTGGTAGGTGGTCTTAGAACGTGGTTGTGATCGCTTTAGCTTCAGGGGATGGCAAGGAAGGAGGCCACATTCTTATTTTGATCTGAAAATGTCTGCAAAGCTGTTCTTGATCTCTCACTTTTTCAACAAAATTTCAGTTTTGCTTTGGCCGTTTTAGAAATGTTTAGGTCGTGTCTTAGGTTGGTACTGCTTGCTTATGTATGTGAGAACAAAATTAGGTCAGCAGCTGGGCCTTAATCTTGGTGTATTGAAGTCTTGAGATTTTGTTGACCACCATTAAAAGACCTTTCCATATTTGGTTCAAATCTTGGATTTTATGCACAAAAAGGCTTGGCACGAATTGGCTAGCTGGCATATGACATATAAAATCTATTCAAATCAAAAGATGCTATTCCATTAATTTTTTAGATTTTATTTGAATTATTATGGATTTAAAATGAATTAAATCAATAAAAATTAAATAAAATGGAAAAATAAATGTTTGATCTTGAAATTAATCATGGGACACGTGTGTGGAATGACAAGGCTGAATCAAGTGGAAGAAAGTGGGCCCTTTTGTCAAAAATTGAAGTTTTAAGGATAGTTGACTTTTGCAAATTCATGAAAATTTCCCAACTTCTCCAATGCATATCTTGCTCAATTTTGATCATATGAACATGTTCTTGGACATTTTGGAAAGGTCTTGAAGTCCTATAACAAATTCCTTTGGTCCCATGTCATTTGGATTTACCAATCTCAAGTTATGGTCTTTGACTTAAAATGCCTTTTTGTTGACTTTTGAAATTGACCTATAATGTAGAAATTGATAACTTTTTGTGAGAGAATTTATTGGACTTGGAATGTGAAGATGAGTTGTAGGAAATGTCATCCCCTTCAAAATGAGCATTGGATGGGATTTTTCTGATGAACCATGAAAAAGTTATGCCTTGGTCAAGTTACAGTTGACTTTTCAACTGTCCCAAAATAGAAACTTTTTGCATCTTGATAATTTTTGAGCCATGCTTGTGGAATCATGATCAAGACTTGATCAAATGATGATTGTGGCTTCAAAATAAGATGTTGACCAAAATTTTTGACTTTTGACTGTAAAATGACCATTTTGCCCCTACAGTTGACTGTGAACCAAATAGGGCTTTTGACTGTGCAATTTGATGTTGTGAGCCTTGAGACTTGCCATGTAGATGCTTGACAATGTATATGGGCCTATGGGACTTGATTGAGCCATTGAAAACCTCAAATTCATTGAAGGAACCAAAACCCTAATTTTGACTGGCTTAGGAGGACGTTTGACTGTGCAATCCCTTGAGAAATCTTGAACCACTTGGAGATGATTCTTGATAAATCTAGGAGAATATGGGAGGGCAAATTTTGGGGTACAATAGTTGCCCCTGTTCAATCTTCTTAGACCTGAGGATGTAGATTAGCTTGCGTGCCTTTCGTGATCCGAAGGTGGAAGATGATTGAACACTAAAGTGCCCAGAAATTTGCACTCGCATAATCAGCAATGTTATGGCGGGAATGGGCTTACAGATGCCATTTGGAGATATGATGGGTGGGAGGATGGGCTTATAGATGCCATCTGGATGTGACAGAACCTTGTCGGGAATGGGCTTATAGATGCCATTTGGAAGTGTAATGGATAGTTGTGGAGATGGGCTTAAAGATGCCATCGGGGGTGTCGATCGCGTAAGAGATTCCTTAGCGAGAACTTGCGTACTTGAGAAAGAAAGATAATTTCCTGGTCTGTTACAGGGGTTGATCTTCAATCTCTTCATGCAGATATGCCCTGGCTAGATACAGGTATCGAATCTACAATCAATTGCTCACAAATATGCCCTGGCTAGATACAGGTATCGAATCTGGGATTAGTCGTCTATAGATATGCCCTGGCTGGATACAGGTATCGAATCTCTAAACTATTCATGCAGATATGCCCTGGCTAGATACAGGTATCGAATCCACAATCAATCGCTCACAGATATGCCCTGGCTAGATACAGGTGTCAAATCTGGAATTAGTCGTCTACAGATATGCCCTGGCTGGATACAGGTATCGAATCTCTAAACTCTTCATGCAGATATGCCCTGGATGGATACAGGTATCGAATCTCTAAACTCTTCATGCAGACATGCCCTGGCTAGATACAGGTGTCGAATCCACAATCAATCACTCACAGATATGCCCTGGCTAGATATAGGTGTCGAATCTGGAATTAGTCGTCTACAGATATGCCCTGGCTGGATACAGGTATCGAATCTCTAAACTCTTCATGCAGATATGCCCTGGCTGGATACAGGTATCGAATCCACAATCAATCGCTCACAGATATGCCCTGGCTAGATACAGGTGTCGAATCTGGAATTAGTCGTCTACAGATATGCCCTGGCTGGATACAGGTATCGAATCTCTAAACTCTTCATGCAGATATTCCCTGGCTGGATACAGGTATCGAATCTCTAAACTCTTCATGCAGACATGCCCTGGCTAGATACAGGTGTCGAATCCACAATCAATCACTCACAGACATGCCCTGGCTAGATACAGGTGTCGAATTTGGAATTAGTCGTCTACAGATATGCCCTGGCTGGATATAGGTATCGAATCTCTAAACTCTTCATGCAGATATGCCCTGGCTGGATACAGGTATCAATCTACAATCAATCACTCACAGATATGCCCTGGCTAGATACAGGTGTCGAATCTGGAATTAGTCGTCTACAGATATGCCCTGGCTGGATACAGGTATCGAATCTCTAAACTCTTCATGTAGATATGCCCTGGCTAGATACAGGTATTGAATCCATAATCAATCACTCACAGACATGCCCTGGCTAGATACAGGTATCGAATCTGGAATTAGTCGTCTACAGATATGCCCTGGCTGGATACAGGAATTGAATCTCTAAACTCTTCATGTAGATATGCCATGGCTGGATACAGGTATCGAATCTACAATCAATCACTCACAGATATGCCCTGGTTAGATACATGTATCGAATCTGGAACTTCGAAAGTTGATAGTAATCATCTTTGGATTGACCTTTTTCCTGAAAAGGAAAAACATCAGTGGTATGCAATGTCATGATGTATGAAATGCATGATGTCATGATGTTCTCAAAAATAAATGAGATCGTGTCATATGCACTTTATCATGTATGTAAGCAGGATGTATGAAATGTGAAATGTCTATGAATGTATTTTCGTCTGGGAAAATAAATCTTTGACGAATGCCGGGAAGTTAAATCCTGGGCTGATGTTTGAAGAGTAGAGTTCTTCGTTTCCGCTGGGGATGATGGTTGCAAGAATAAACCGGTAGGAGAAGATGACTCAGTTGGGGAATAAACTTGTAGGAGAGATTACTCTGCGGGGAATTACTCTGTGGTAAGAGATACTTCGCTGAGGTTTTGATGATAACTTCGCTGGGGATTCCATTGATAAGTTATGTTGGGGAATTTGATGAACTCCGCTGGGGGTAGGAAGAGCTTCGCCGAGGACGATCTTTCCGTGGTAATTAGCTGAGGATAACCCAGTTATAAGCTCTGATGGGGAATAACCTTTGAATGTGGTCGGGGAGAGACGTATGTACTCTGTAGGTGATAAGCTTCCAGAATCTATTGGGGATAAACTTCCAGAATCTACTGGGGATAAGCTTCCAGAATCTACTGGAGAGGATGATTCAACTCTCATGGGGAAACTTTTGGACTGCACTGGGGAGATTGATTCCACTGGGGTGCCTGGTATTCCGCCGGGGAACAATCTTATATTAAGACTGCCGGGGATGCTTGTTGAGGAATATCTGTATACTCTGGAGAATATTGAGATCTTCTGGGGATATCCAACTTCCTTAGGGATGACGGTAGCCTAACTCTGCTTGGGGAGAGTGTCGTTGACTTGCTGGAGATACTGTGCCTTTTCGGGGCTGATGGGTGACCAACTCTGCTTGGGGCGAGTATTGTTGATTCTTATCTTACTCTGCATGGAGTGAAGGTATCTTGGTTACATTCTTCAGCTGAATTTACCTTGGTACCTTGGTGGACAGAGCAACTAGATCGCTTGGATAATTCTTATTGCCCCTGTTCCTGATGTCACCTGTAATTAGTCCTTTGTTTCGCATGCAAATAGTTGTGATCAGCAATTAATGTCAAATGCATATATCAACAATGAACATTGGACGTTCTTTGCAAAACAAAACAGATAAAGGAAAAACAATTGGCAATTTGTCTGGAAAAGTAGATTTGTATTGATTTTGGAATTTGCCTGTAAATAGGTGTTTTGTGTACAAGAGGCTGACGTCCAAGTAAGAGAACGCCTCCGAACAACATAGAGTTTATACAATTTTGTGAAAAGAAAACAAAACAGCTATGTGAAAAATCCCACTGGGTTCCAACTCTGCTATCGCCTTTATGACTTCAAGCGTCTCATCCCTTTGCTGCTTAGTTGAAGATGAAGCTGACTGATTGGTGCCGTCTGAGCCTGATAGTTGATGCCGAATTCTGGATGCAAGGTGGTCCAATGAGACATAGTATTACGCTTATCCCTAACTTTTGCCTGGACCGCCCTTTCGGGTTTTCAGTCCACCGGGATACCCATTTTTGCCCAAGCCGCCTTTTCAGGTTTTCGACTTGCCGGGTGTACAGATTTTTTCCATTTCATCCCTTATTTTTGCCCGAACCCTTTTGGTTCGCCGGGAAGCCCTTATTTTTGCCTAGGTGTGTCAACCTAGCGGGTCTTTTGTTTATGCGTAGTATCTTTTTACTATGTCTGCATTGGCGGGATGAGGAAGGTCGTCACCATCCATGGTGGTTAGAATCATAGCTCCTCCTGAGAAGATATGTTTAACCATAAATGGCCCTTCGTACGTAGGGGTCCATTTGCCCCTGGGATCACTTTGAGGAAGAATGATGCGCTTGATTACCAGGTCTCCGACTTGATACTCTTGTCGTCTGACTTTCTTGTTAAATGCCCTGATCATCCGTTTTTGGTACGTTTGACCATGACAAATAGCGGTGAGTCTCTTTTCATTGATTAGATTTAATTGATCAAGTCGAGTCTGGATCCAGTCATCTTCGCTCAAACCTACATCCTTCATTATCCGGAGAGAGGGTATCTGGACTTTAATAGGCAAGACTGCCTCCATGCCATAAACCAAGGAAAAGGGTGTTGCCCCTGTTGACGTCCGTGCTGAGGTACGGTACCCATGAAGAGCAAATGGTAACATCTCGTGCCAATCTTTGTAGGTCACTGTCATCTTCTGCACAATCTTCTTGATATTCTTATTCGCCGCTTCGACAACCCCATTCATCTTCGGCCGATAAGGAGAAGAGTTGTGGTGCTGTATCTTGAATTGCTCGCAGAGCTCAGTGATCATCTTGTTGTTGAGATTGGTACCATTATCTGTAATGATCCTCTCTGGTACGCCGTATCGACAGATCAGGTTATGCCGAATGAACCATGCCACGACGTTCCTGGTTACGGTAGTATAGGAAGCTGCCTCCACCCACTTCGTGAAGTAATCAATTGCTACCAGGATAAAGCGATGCCCGTTGGATGCTGTAGGTCTGATCTCGCCGATCATATCAATGCCCCACATTGCAAAAGGCCAAGGTGCTGTCAAGATGTTCAGAGGAACTGGAGGAACGTGCACCTTATCAGCATAGATCTGGCATTTGTGACACGTCCGAGAATGTTGGTAACAGTCGGCTTCCATTGTTGACTAAAAATATCCTGCCCGAAGGATTTTCTTTGCCATGGTATGTCCACTGGAATGCGTTTCGAAGGTACCTTCATGTAGCTCTGCCATGGTCCTTTCTGCTTCAGTCTTATCCACACAACGCAGTAAGGTCGAATCATGGTTTCGCTTGTACAGAATGCCGTTGCTGAGGAAGAACTTTGCTGCGAACCTTCTCAAAAACTTTTTGTCATTAACAGATGCGCCCTCGGGGTATTCTTGAGCTTCTAAATACCAAGGTTTTTCTGTTACTTCTTCAGCCTCAAGATCACAGCAATGTGCAGGTTCATCCAACTTCCAAATAATGATCCGGGGAGCCTCGTTATCCCACTTTACTTTGAACATAGAAGACATCGTAGCCAACGCGTCCGCCAACTGATTCTCCTCTCTTGGGAAGTGTTCAAAAGTTATCTCCTCGAAGTGGGGAATCAACATCAACACATACTCTTTGTAAGGAATAAGATTTGGGTGTTTCGTATCCCACTCGCCTTTGATCTGATTGATCACGAGAGCGGAATCTCCGAAGACACTCAGAAACTTGATCCTTAAGTCAATTGCAGCTTGAAGACCCATGATGCATGCCTGATACTCTGCCATGTTATTGGTGCAGTTGAAACATAGTCGGGCGGTAAGTGGAGTATGAGTGCCTTTTGGGGATATGATCACAGTGCCAATACCGTTACCCAAAGCGTTTGAGGCTCCGTTAAAGTGCATAGACCATCGGGATCCTTCCTCAGGTCCTTCATCTGGTCCAAGTACTTCACAATCAGTCACTACCATGATATCCTCATCTGGAAATTCAAAGTTCATCGACTGGTAATCGTCCACTGCCTGGTGTGCCAAATGGTCTGCCAATACACTTCCCTTGATTGCTTTCTGAGTCGTGTACTGGATGTCATATTCTGTCAAGATCATTTGCCATCTTGCTATTCTTCCGGACAAGGCAGGCTTTTCGAAGATGTACTTTATTGGATCCATTTTTGAAATTAACAGGGTAGTGTGAGTCAACATATACTGTCTCAGCCGGCGAGCAGCCCATACCAAAGTGCAACAAGTTTTCTCGAGCAGTGAGTATCGGGTCTCACAGTCGGTAAACTTTTTGCTAAGGTAATAAATAACGTGCTCTTTTCGGCCAGACTCGTCATGCTTCCCCAGCACATACCCCATTGAGCTGTCAAGTACTGTCAAGTATAATATTAGAGGTCTCCCTTCAACCGGTGGCATAAGGATAGGTGGCTCTTGGAGATACTCTTTGATTCTTTCGAAAGCGGCCTGACATTCATCGTTCCAACGTAACACTTGACCTTTCTTCAGTAGCTTGAAGATTGGTTCACAGGTAGCAGTTAGATGCGAGATGAATCGGGCAATGTAGTTCAGCCGTCCTAGAAAGCCTCTGACTTCTTTTTCTGTCTTGGGAGTTGGCATCTCTTGTATGGCTTTCACTTTGGCAGGGTCCACTTGAATACCTTTGTCGCTCACGACGAAACCTAGTAGTTTTCCAGATCTCACCCCGAAGGTGCACTTGTTCGGGTTCAACCTCAGCTTGTACAACTTCAGACGGTCAAACAGTTTTTGTAGATGGTCAAGGTGTTCCTCCTCAGTTTAGGACCTTGCAATCATATCGTCGACATATACTTCGATCTCGTGATGGATCATGTCATGAAACAAAGCAACCATGGCACGTTGGTAGGTTGCCCCAGCATTTTTCAACCCAAAAGGCATGACCTTGTAGCAAAAGGTGCCCCACTGAGTAACAAAAGTGGTCTTCTCCATGTCTTCAGGAGCCATCTTGATTTGATTATAACCGGAGAACCCGTCCATGAAGGAGAATACCTTATGCTGAGCAGTGTTGTCAACCAGGACGTCAATATGAGGCAGAGGGAAATCGTCTTTAGGGCTCGCCCTGTTCAAATCCCTGTAATCAACACACATTCGGACCTTACCATCCTTCTTCGGCACTGGAACCACGTTGGCAACCCACTGAGGGTAAGAAGTCACTGCTAGAAACCCGGCATCAAATTGTTTCATAACCTCAGTCTTGATTTTCTCGGACATCTCTGGACGCATACGGCGGACCTTCTGTTTTACCGGAGGGCAGTCTTCCTTGGTAGGCAGGTGATGAACCACAATGTCGGTATCCAACCCAGGCATGTCTTCGTAAGACCAGGCAAAGATTTCCACGTAATCATGCAGCATCTGAATCAACCGTTGTTTCACACTAGCCTCCAGATTGGCACCAATCTTGACCTCCTTTTTGTCCGTCTCAATACCCAGATTTACCGTTTCCGTTGGCTCTTCATGTGGCTGAATGGCCCTCTCTTCCTGGAGTAGTAGTCTTGCAAGCTCACCAGGCACTTCGCAATCATCTTCACCTTCGTCTTCGGCTAAGTTGATCGGATTTTCAAAGTCATAACTGGCAGTAGCAGAGTCGTTACCAGTGAGATCCAGAGTGGATTGGAACCTGTATAGGTGAGTGTGTGTAAATATAGCTGTTTTGCAATATATAATAAAGAAAAGAAAAGGAGCGCAAGATTTGAAATGCGAAAAACGTCCAATGCTTTTATTAATGATATATGAAAGTGACACACAAAAGCCCTCATAAATGAAGCCACGGTGCCCCGGGTAAGACACCGGGCCATAAGGTTTCAAATTATTGTTCGTTACAAATTTAAAACAAAGGAGTTCATTATTGAGTGACAAAAGTAATAGGTATGAAATCTTTCGCCGTCCAGTTGCTTAGTCCACCATTGGTCGTTGGGTAGATCCAGCTATCGAACTCAGATTCTTCCGCTTCGTCTTCAATAGAATTTACTCCCGGGTTGGTCATGAACACAGGAGGTCTTCCAATCCTTGCCTTACGAACAGCCCTCTGAGCTTCTGCAGTGAAACCCAAACCAAATTTGTCAGTCTTCAGAGTGAAATCAGGAAGTCGGCCCCAGTTTGCATATTCACCCTTCTCAATCACAGCCCGGGCATCCTTTAAGGAAGCCATCTTCAAAGGAGAACCCTCTTCAGTCACAGTCTCTGCTGCTGCCAGTGTCTGAGGCACCTCTTCAAAGTGTTGAAAGGGGGTCTCAATGAACTCCCCATCCATCTCTACGTACCGGAACGAGTTGAGGTGGCTGACCATATATTCTTCTTCCCCTTGAACTGTCACGATCTTCCCTCTGACCGGGTACTTAAGCTTCTGATGTAATGTGGAGGTCACAGCTCCAGCCTTGTGGATCCATGGACGACCCAGTAAACAAGAATAGGATGGTCGGATGTCCATCACATAGAAAGTAGAATCAAAAACTTGAGAACCAACCCTGATTGGAATGTCAACTTCACCATGTACCATCCTTTTAGACCCGTCAAAGGCCCGGACAACAATGTTACTAGGCTTCAGCTCCAAACCCTTGCAATCCAATCTGTCTAAAGCTTTCTTGGGCAATACGTTCAACGAGGAACCAGTGTCAACCAGCACATGGGCGAGAGTAGTGCCCCTGCATTCAATGGAGACATGCAGGGCATCGTTATGGTTTTTTCCTTTGGCAGTCAAATCGGCGTCAGAGAAACCCAACCCATTATCAGCAGTCAAGTTGGCTACACAATCGGTAAATTGATCAGCAGACGTTTCTTGTGGCACATGGGCCGTCTTCAGGAAGGAAATCAGGGCCTTGGCATGGGCCTCTGAACACAACAACAGTGATAGCATAGAAATTTTAGAGGGGGTGTGCCCCAGCTGCTCAACTACATTGAAATCACTCTTCTTGATAATTTTAAGAATCTCTTCCATCTCTTGCTTGGAAGCTTCAACATTGGTTGTCTTTGGTACCTCCGTCCGGGCAGGCACATCAGTAGCAATCCCTTTGCCCCGAGTGTCAGATGACTCGGCAACAGGGGTAGAAACAGGAACTTGATCAGGAAGGGAAACAGGCACACTTGCAGGTGTGATGACAAGAGGTCTCTGAATAGCTGGTGGCGCAATATCAGGCGAGAAGAGCCTACCACTACAAGTGACTTTAGCAGGCCCGGTAATATTGCTGACGCCGGTACTAGTATCAAACTCTTGCTTTATTCCAAGAACATAAACATCTGCCCCATAGTGCCACGGGACAGCTTTGTCAGATTTATAGGGGATGGGCCCCGGAACAGTGATGATGATAGGAGCAATCTTCTGAGTAGACATGATTTTGACAGGCTTCTTTGAGGGAGCCTTAGGAGGGTTGTTGAAAATAGTGACAATAGAAACTTATTCGGTACGGGTAGCAGGAACAGCAATCTTTTTGAACAAGATCTCTTTATTATCCATCAGGCTTTGGATACCTGACTTCAACAAAGGACAACCAGCGGGTGAAACAGAACATAGAAGGCAACCTTTACTGCATCCCAGAAATAAACCGGCTAGCAACAGGTTCCTTTTGACAATCAACAACGGAGTAACAATCTCATCCATAGAGGCTACATACGGGTCTTCTTCCACAACATTCACTCCATGCTGAGGCATGGGAGCTGTCATAACATTGGGCCTTTCGGGCGCCTCGAACTGTATTTCTTTAGCATCAATAAGGTCCTGAACCTTATTCCTCAGTGCCCAACAATCATCAGTAGTATGCCCCAGGTTGTCAGAGTGATAAGCACAGCGGGCGTTGGGATTGTACTTCGGAGAGGTTGTGTTTACCACCTTCGGAGCTTCCTTGACAGTTACCAGATTGGTTGACAGCAGTTGCGGCAATATCTGAGACAGGGTCATGCTGAGCCGAGTGTACTGCCTTTTGGGTCTCTCACCCCTTGGTTGGTTATATTGCTGAGGAGCAGCAGCAGGATTTGAAATTACCACCGCGTTAATAGCTTGGCGGCGCTCCGGTTTGTTCTGTCTCCTTGGACCATAAACAGCACTAGCTTCCTTCTTGAAGGGCTTCTTTTCAATACTCGAGGAGGCACCTTTCTGTATCTTCCCCGACTTGATACCAGCTTCTATCCTTTCACCAGTCAGAATGAGGTCTCTAAACCCTGCAGAAGAATTACCAATCAGATGGTTGAAGAATGGACCAGACAGGGTCCCCAAGAACATGTCCACGAGTTCACGGTCAGTCAACGGTGGCTGCACCCTGCCAGCCAGGTCTCTCCACTTTTGCGCGTACTCCTTAAAACCTTCACCCGTCCCAAGTGACATACCCTGGAGTTGGGTACGCGTGGGAGCGAGGTCGGAATTGTACTGATACTGCTTATAAAATGCATTAGCCAAGTCCTCCCAGTTTCAAATACTGGTTCCATCCAGCTGATAGAACTATTCGAGTTGAGCCCCTGAAAGGCTATCCTGGAAGAAATGGATCCATATATTCTTGTCTGCAGTGTAAGGTTGGATCTTCCTTACATAAGATCTGAGATGCAACTTAGGGCAGGAAGCCCCGTCGTACTTCGCAAAGGCAGGTGCCTTGAACTTGTGCGGGATCACCACCCCAGAAGATAAACCTAGATCTCCGAAATCCAACCCAGGCACGTGTTGAATCTCCATGGCGCTTAGACGGTCCTCTAATTGTTTGTACCTATCCTCAGCAGGAGGGTACTGTTCATCATTGTAATCTGTCTCGTTGTCGGAGACCGCGGGACTAGGAACCCTTCCCCCTTGGGGACTATCCTTCCCTACAGAGAAAGTAGCCTGTTCAGCCTCATTCTGCAGTGTATTCCCAAACCTCCGTCCAGTGTTAAACATCACAGTCCTCTTCTTCTTCTTCTTCTTTTCCTTCAAGAGCAGAGTCTTCAACTCCTGTTGACCCTGGGCTAAGCTCATGACCAGCTCTTGAAACTGGGCGTTCTAGGCCTGGAGGGCCTTGATAGCTTGTTCCGTAGTAGGCTCGGAATTCATGATGAAGTGAGTGCTGAAATAAACAGCGAAGAAGATTAAGCAACCTGTAGAAAAAAGGGTACCTGTTATGCATATGATGAATGGAATGCGTATGATTTATGTTTTCAAAGACAATCGGGATTTAACTTTGTAGACAAAAAGGAAACACACTTTATTAGATTCAACTTTTAGAATTTAAATTGTTTAACAAATTTCCCTTAGGCGTAACAAGAATGAAAATACTGAAAGGGAAATAAAAGTTGTAAAAGAAACATCCAAAGCCCATCAGTGCTCCCATGGCCTCCTCTTCTCAGTACGGATATAGTCATTCAGGATCCATTCACTCTCCAATTGCTTGGTCAGCTTCTGGATTTTCTGTTCATGTTCATTGAACCTTTCCCGATAAGATTCTCGTTCTTCCTGTAGTTGCGCCCAAGACCTCTTTAGTGTATCAACATCAGTAGGTATCTGAGGAGGGAGTACAGTTGGAGGAACCCCGTCTCTATCAGGGAATTTAAGAATAATAGGCCTGACAGCTTCGTATGGCATACCTAACTTCTGAGCACGGAGGCGGACTCATCTGTAGTAGGATTCCATAGGTAGAGAAGTCTTCGGTCCCAACTCATGTGGGTCAGCTTTGTGAATTCAGTCCCAAGCCTTGATGAATCTACGACGCAGCTCGTCACTGTCTACCTGAAACTCAAAACTGATGTGAGGTACCAACATCTCATGAGGCCCTGCTCTTCTGGCTCTTCCAAACTGACGGAGAGCTAAACATGGATTATAAGAGATTCTTCCCTGAGTACCGATCAATGGAACATTAGGATATTCTCCGCAACGATCAATAACAGCTACCTCATCCAAACCTCTGAGAGTCCAAATGATGTCATTATCAGTGAGAGACATTAACCTATGAGCCCAGCCTCTTCCTTCTTTGTTCTTCAGCACGAACTTAGGGAGGTGCGAAATAAACCACCTCACTAACAAAGGAGCACAACACCACAAAGTTCCCCGTCTTCGAGCAGTACGAGCATAGAGTTGTTTCAGGATATCACCCAAGAGAGTGGGCACAGGGTTCCGAGACATGAAGATCCTTATGGCATTGACATTGACAAAGTTATCAGGATTTGGAAACAATACTAGACCATAGATTAAGAGAGCCAGGATGTCTTCGTACGCCCTGAAGTCTAAGTCATTCCAGAAACTATTAGCTTTACCAATCAGAAACTTAGCCAAAAAGCCCTTAACTCCGCTTCTAGTCACCCAGTTATCCATTACCTCTTTGGTGGTCAAAGGAAGGGCTGCAGCAATCTCCTCAAGCCTAAGAGTCTTTTCCCAACAAGTGAAGGGAGTCTGATCCAAGATAGGGATACCAAGCAAATCAGAGAATTCTTCCAGGGTAGGGACCAGCTGGAGGTCTTGAAAGGTGAAGCAATGATATAGGGGATCATAGAACTGAGTCAGGACACTCATCAGTTGTTGGTCCCACTTTGAAGTGACTAAACCGAGAAGAGAACCATGCCTCTGGATGAAGGAAGTAGTATTTGGAATTCTGTCAACCAACTCTTTAAGCAAATCAGGTGGGTGAACAAAGTTGAGCTGGATAGTATTCCTTCGCACAGGCATCATAATGTCCTACAAAACAGAGCAAAGATGAAACCCTCTTGTCTTTGAAATGGTTCAGTCCTTATGCAGGATGCATGCAATGGTATGATGGTATGATGTTATGATAAAGCACACCACAAGTATTCACAAAGGAAAACATGATAAGGCACACAAGTCACACAAGACAACCCTTAGAGTTTAGGCCAGCATGAAGTTTAGGTACTACCCTCTTTCAGTTTCGTTGGTTAAGACTTGTCCTAGACAATAGTAACCGGGTTCTAGAGGATCTCAATATCATCGACTACCCTCAATCGATCATAACTCCAGCATCGCAATCTTTTCTTGCGGCCAGAACCATCGTGAGAGTTTAGCCTCAATGAGTGTAGCATATTGCTACTGTTCTATGGCCAAGTTGGGTCAATTTAGGGTTCTAAGGTCGGTTGGTGCTTAATGACTCCTCAGAAGACCCATATTCTCCTCGTTGCAACACAAGGGATATCGGTACATACCAAGGTGTCACACCAACGTAGCCACTACTTCACCCGTGTCGGTCTATGCCGGACAGGTCTCTCACAGCTTATGCTACCTAAAAGGGTATTCCCCAGATCCGGGTTATGATCTATGAAACTCCGATGCAAGCCCATAATATTAAAGCAAACAAAACAAGCAATTGAAAACATAAGAATGGTCTAATCCTAAGGTACACCTCACTTATTAAAATATCCCCAGCAGAGTCGCCAGTTCTGTGATCGGTGGAAATAGAACTGTTTATTTTTTAAGCTGGTTCGCGAAATGTCACGGTAAGCAAGAGTCGCCACCGTCTTTTATGTTCTCCAACATGGAAAGGACAAAAGCACAACAAAATTCCTTTTTTGAGATGTCTCTCGGTTCGGGAGGTAGATTTATAGAAAGGGAAGGTGTTAGCACCCTTTCTATCCGTGGTTATCCACGGGCTCTTAGGTACTTGCTCACTATGTTTTCAAAAATTTGTTTG
This sequence comes from Vicia faba, assembly GCA_948472305.1. Taxonomy (NCBI): domain Eukaryota; kingdom Viridiplantae; phylum Streptophyta; class Magnoliopsida; order Fabales; family Fabaceae; genus Vicia; species Vicia faba. The sequence goes on along the minus strand of OX451739.1, from coordinate 83,835,995 downwards.
CTTTTCAAGTGTTTGTGGGTTTTGAAAAAAGTTTAGTTTGAAAAACTTCTAAGTAACTCTTGTATCAGTCCTCAAGAGTGTATGAAGTATTTGTTTGAAAACTTTTTGAAAGTGTAGGTGCGAAAAGATGTTTTTGTTTTTTTTTTGAAAGAGCAAGTACCCAGGAGAAATCTACCTACTCTAAGGAATTAAGTTGTGTAAGAGTCCTTTAGACAGTACTATCCCACTATTGAGAAGTAGGTAGCACCGTCGTTGGAGTTATTCGGGTCAATTCGATTATAGGGACATTGTGGCCACCAAAGCAATGGTAGGACGCCTTAGCGGTAACCCTAATATCCTAGATCCTTTTTATCCGAGGCAACCATTTCGAGGCAACTGGATCTTTGGACAGGAGGGCGAGCTCTAAAACACCCTATACTTGATGACCACCTCGAGGCAACCAAGTGAGGCGTACCCTAGGGGTGGCATGTGCACGTGTGTCCAGTTTCAGTTTATGTTTATCTTTGAACATGCATTTGTGAGCTACGGGTTGATTTTATTTGTCATACAAATCTTGTCATGCATAATTAACAGTTAATAAGTGCGGAAAGTAAAGTGCGGAAAATTGAATCTACGCTATTACAAGGCGCGGGTATATACATCGCCAAAAACATAACCCGTTTGGAAAAATAAATGCGAGAAAAGTAAATAAAGCGATAAAAGCCTAATTAACTATTACATTTCCGGAGCAGATACATAAATATAATGAATTAAAATAAACATGCGCGTGAAAGATTGAATCGGGACGTCCTTAGAGTTTTGACCCTTTTTGAGAAAAGAATTGAAATTGGTCCTTTTTTGTAATTTAATTAACTATTAAACCTAATTTACTAATTAACTAATTAATTAATTAAAGAAAAAGTATTTTTGTGGTTTTATGTTTTTAATGAAATGAAATATAAAAAAAGAAATTAAAAGTGTCAAAAGAAAAAAACCTAGGTCTAATTCATTTTTATTTATTGTAAAAGAAAATTAAACTTAAACCTAATTAAACTAAATTAATTTAAGTTAGTGTTTATTTACAAAATAATTAAACTAAAGTGAAATTAATAATGATAAATAAAATATTTACATTTTTTAGTTTTTTCTGAATTTTTATTGTGAAAATGTTAATTAATTTGCTGGTTAGCAATTAATTAAAAAAAACAATAAAAATAAATAAAGCAATTGAATGAAAGAAAATAAAAAAAATAAAATGCAAACCCAGGGGGGGTTTGGGCCAGATTTGAAGGTGTATTGGCAATTTTCAAGCCCACTAAGAGCTCAGTCCATTGACTTTTCCTGATTGGCTGCGTGTTCATTGACCAGGAGTATGATGGTCACTCATCTCAGGGCCATCAGATCTTGTGAGGGAGGCCACTTGGCGCCTGGGATTGGAAAGAACATGATAGACATCTTTTGGAAACCTGCACAGGATTAGGTGAAGAAAAACAACAAATAATAGTTTTGGGGGGACCTGGGGTTCGAACCCAGGTCCCAGAGGTCATATGCATGCGCGCTCTCCACTCAGCCAAGCTATTCCATTTGTTATTATAATAAGAAAATGATATTATATAAAATAAATAAGCAACATCCTGGAAATTAAAAAAATGCGCGTTTTAATTTGAACTGGCCAATCAGACGCGAGCACGTCTTCATCTTCTCCAATAGACCCTGTACATTTTTCCTGCGGATTCGGTTCCGCAACAAAATTCGTTGCCTTCTCTTATACTGAGCTCTAGGCCACAAAAATGTCAGCCAGAGCCATCATCATGTTCGTCTCATTCTCCTGAATCCGTCCATGGCTATGGCTTGTGCCAATTATTCCTGTAAAACAAAACCCCAAATTGCAACCCCCAAAACCCTAGGTTCAGGTAGGGAGATCTAGGCTACAACAATACAATTGAATAATGCAAGATGCCTGGAAAATGAATGGTGAACAAAAATATGCCAAAATATTAAAGAAAAGGCGCAAGAATTAGGGGTTGAGATTCCATGTTCAGAGTATGGTTCGAGACAACTTACAGCGCTTGGTAGGTGGTCTTAGGACGTGGTTGTGATCGCTTTAGCTTCAGGGGATGGCAAGGAAGGAGGCCACATTCTTATTTTGATCTGAAAATGTCTGCAAAGCTGTTCTTGATCTCTCACTTTTTCAACAAAATTTCAGTTTTGCTTTGGCCGTTTTACAATGTCTAGGTCGTGTCTTAGGTTGGTACTGCTTGCTTATGTATGTGAGAACAAAATTAGGTCAGCAGCTGGGCCTTAATCTTGGTGTATTGAAGTCTTGAGATTTTGTTGACCACCATTAAAAGACCTTTTCATATTTGGTTCAAATCTTGGATTTTATGCACAAAAAGGCTTGGCACGAATTGGCTAGCTGGCATATGACATATAAAATCTATTCAAATCAAAAGATGCTATTCCATTAATTTTTTAGATTTTATTTGAATTATTATGGATTTAAAATGAATTAAATCAATAAAAATTAAATAAAATGGAAAAATAAATGTTTGATCTTGAAATTAATCATGGGACATGTGTGTGGCATGACAAGGCTGAATCAAGTGGAAGAAAGTGGGCCCTTTTGTCAAAAATTGAAGTTTTAAGGATACTTGACTTTTGCAAATTCATGAAAATTTCCCAACTTCTCCAATGCATATCTTGCTCAATTTTGATCATATGAACATCTTCTTGGACATTTTGAAAAGGTCTTGAAGTCCTCTAACCAATGCCTTTGGTACCATGTCATTTGGATTTACCAATCTCAAGTTATGGTCTTTGACTTAAAATTCCTTTTTGTTGACTTTTGAAATTGACCTATAATGTAGAAATTGATAACTTTTTGTGAGAGCATTTCTTGGACTTGGAATGTGAAGATGAGTTGTAGGAAATGTCATCCCCTTCAAAATGAGCATTGGATGGGATTTTTCTGATGAACCATGAAAACGTTATGCCTTGGTCAAGTTACAGTTGACTTTTCAGCTGTCCCAAAATAGAAACTTTTTGCATCTTGATAATTTTTGAGCCATGCTTGTGGAATCATGATCAAGACTTGATCAAATGATGATTGTGGCTTCAAAATAAGATGTTGACCAAAATATTTGACTTTTGACTGTAAAATGACCATTTTGCCCCTACAGTTGACTGTGAACCAAATAGGGCTTTTGACTGTGCAATTTGATGTTGTGAGCCTTGAGACTTGCCATGTAGATGCTTGACAATGTATATGGGCCTATGGGACTTGATTGAGCCATTGAAAACCTCAAATTCATTGAAGGAACCAAAACCCTAATTTTGACTGGCTTAGGAGGATGTTTGACTGTGCAATCCCTTGAGAAATCTTGAACCACTTGGAGATGATTCTTGATAAATCTAGGAGAATATGGGAGGGCAAATTTTGGGGTACAACAGATACCTACTCACTAATAGTAGGATAGCATTGTCTAAAGGATAGGAGGAAAAGAACTACCTTTTCGAGTACAAGTAGATAGTTGTTAGATGCTTGCTAAAAACAAACTTTCACACTTACACATTTCAGTAAAACAACTTTAAAAAACATTTGCTTTGTCAACACTCTTGAGGACTGATACAAGAGTTATCACAAAGCGAATCACCGCACTAAGGCATTTCAAAAAACATTTTTCAAAACACACAAAGCACAAGAAATTTTCAAAACATGAGCTAGCATCTAAGAGCCCGTAGATAACTACGGACGGAAAGGGTGCTAACACCTTCCCTTTCCATAATCTATCCCCTTACTCAGAAAATTCTTGAAAAGGTCTTTTTCTGTTCTTTTCACCCTTTCCTTAATTTAGATAAAAGAAAAGTCGGTGGTGACTCTTGCTTACTGCAACATTTGCAAACACAAGCGCAAAACCAGTATTAACAGTCGGTTCTGCCACCGTATCACAAGGTTGTTGCCTTCATATTTTGTTTATCCTCTTGGGGCGAATTCGAAGACTTTGTCTTGCCAAATACAGTTAATATGGGGCAGCCATGTCGAGATTCAATGAATATCTCCAAGAGTTTGAAGACATTGGGGAATTTTGGATGCCAAGTCTTTTGTAAAATCCTCTTGAGACAATTTATTCTCGTAAAGCATATAACTTGGGGCATTTAAGAAGTGAAGTTATTTGCCAAAATTGTCATGCATCATGTAGTTTATCAACAGTAAACTTGGGGCATCTAAAATTAGTTCCAGAGGAATTCCAGATTTGTCAAGATACGTGATCTGCTTTGCATACATTATCAGATGGTGGTGTTCCCCAGTATTCCAGCTAAGCAAGATTTTTCTCCTGCTGCAGCAGAATTCACGTTGTTATCCTTTCAATGAACTATTGATGTTAGAATATTGGACTTTGGGTTTTCTCTTGAAAAGTATCTTCCTCTCCAGAGATTAGACTTTTATAGCAGAAATATACTTCGTCGATGGCTTTGGTTCTATCTCCAGTAATGTTCCCATTTTGTTGAGATTAGTCGGGTATATGTTTGTAATGTGATGTCTTTTCATCCCCATGTTACCTATTTTGTCTACTTTGTCAGCATATACATGACATTCATTTATTCATTCACACTTACATCATTCATGCACATTCGCATTTCTCTATGTTTTTTGGTCCATCTATGTTGGTTGTGTTTATCCCCAAGTAACTTATTTCCTCTTTCCAAATAGAGTGACAACTTAAGCAGAAATTGTACATCCTTGTTAATTCCCCACTGAGTTCATTCCTCGTGGAAGGATTTTTGTTTTATCCTTCCTTTCATCTCAGGATAGGATAGGTCCCAGTTGAGTTTATTCCTCATCTGGTAGAGTCTTGTTTGACTTTTTCTCTCCATTTTTGTTCTTGGATTGAGCTTCGTCTCCTGCAGATGTTACCCTGTGGATTTCTCTAGGTAGAAAAAACAAAGACAGATTTCGAGAGCAATTTTTTATTATTTCATCGTTAGAAGATGCAATTGAAAGCAGAGAGAGATAAGTGTGTGGTTTTCGATTTCATTAGAGAGAGGGAGAGAGAGAGAGAGAGAATATTTGATTTATTTAGTAATAAGTGTTGTTTAATTGGGAATTAAAAAAATTCCCCTTCCCAAGAGCCAGCGGCGCCTCCCTCTCAATTAGGGCTCCTCAAAAAACCCTTTATTTATCTTACCTGAACCGGGTCGGCCCCAATGGGAATGTTGACCCAATCATATTCCATTATCACCCTTTTGTTTCAACTAAGGCATAAATATAAACAAAAAACAGGTAGCTCAACAGTTAAGAAGTTCAGGTGTGACAAAAGGAACCCGGGTTCGATCCCTGGTTCTCTTTCTTTTAGTTATAAATCTTTCTTTTTATTTTTTTTAGCCTTATTTCATTCTAAATTTCACACAAAAATACAAAAAAAAATAGGTTAAGTTTAATAATTAATTCTTTCTTGCCCTTATTAAAAAATACCAAAAATATATGTTAGTATAACTTTGTCTTTATTTTACTTAATTTTTTGTTGTTAATTATTTAGTTATTTAATTTCTATATATTTAATTTCCCTTTGTCGATCATTTAGTCTTTATATTTTGTTTGTGTCTGACTCCAAAGGAAAAATCAAATTCATTGACTTCATGTCATTGAATATATTTAATATGATTGTGCGAAAACCCCTTTGTACATTTTTTTAGACAAATCTCTTCTAAACACCAATTTTTAAACTGACACTCTTTTAAGCCAAAACTTTGACATTAGGTCGTCGCATTTCGAAAATCTCATCCTCATACTCATTTAGCAAGCAAACCAATTTTAACCAAAAAATAGATATTTCAAAAGGTTCTTATATGATACTATAGATACATAGGGTGCTAGTACCTTCCCTAACCAACCCCCGAACCTTCGATCTCTTTCAAATGCATTTTATTTTTCTTTACTTTTAGTATTGCACTTTGCATATTTATGTGTTTTATTTCGCACTTTTCCCTTTTCCATTGGAAATAATAAAGCACGGTGGCGAATCTTGCTTATTTGCTGTTGGAAGCGGTGTAGCGACAAGCAACAAAAGTTTTGGAAATATTTATCCGGGAATTTATCGTGTCCACAAAGATTGGTTATTGAATTTCTGTTTCACAAATCTCTCGTTAATGAGTTTGGGGATAAATGGTTTTTGTAAAGAAAATGTTATCAACAGAAAATAAATCTACCGACCAATTACATTAAACCTAACAAGCCTGCATATAATTTACTCATCACAGACATAAATCTACCGACCAATTACATTCAACCTAACAATACTTATCAATGTCACTACGTGTCACTCACAATCTAAGTCATTTCTAACCCAAATTGAGAGACCGACTGTATCACCAAGGAAATGATCTCTCTACCTCCTCAACAACACAGAAGACAATTATGTAATCACACTGACGATCTCTCAGTACAACACGGCCACACAGAGGCATTAAGCTCTGATATCCAAGTAGATGTCATCTCTAAATCTATCTCTAGAGTTCAGAAACTAACAGATAATCATCCTAGATAAGAATCTAAGCAGTATATATCTATAACAACTCAAAAATCTAAGATAATAATCGCCAAAGATTTGTAAAGCAAGTTTAATATAACGCAATGGGCGACAAATATACATGAGTTCAAAGTAAATACATATACAAACTCAACACATAAAGAATACACAAAGAAGAAGAGAAATGAACCATAAATCTACCGGTTTCTCAGTGCTGATTAAAGAGCAAGCTTCATTGTTGTTTTCTAAGTAAATCCTATCAAAAAAGGAAGTTTGATGGAGTTGGGGTCAAAAATACCCAAAACCATAACCTAAAAAATATGTTTTTACCCCCCTTTTAACGTGTTTCTGTCCTGCCAGTTTCTTCGGGCGACCGGTTTGAAGCGTTGGAAAGCTTATTCAATGCTCTATCTAACAATGACAAAAGATCAACCAAATTGATGATTTTTTATTCTTTTATTTTGAGCCTTCTTCGTTGATGAGTTGCTCAAAATCGCGTGTTGGAAGTCGTGTCTTCGACACTTATTGCTCATGCTCCAAATACGCATCAATACATATAAAATGAATGGAAAACTATCAAACGGTATACAAATACACAAAAACTAGATTAAATACAATTTATACATAATTATACAAAAAGCGGGGAATTATTCAAGGATATTAACAATAAAGAGTCGATAAGTGCAACAAAAAATATATACAAAATAACTATAATTTTGCACTTATCAAACTCTTCCCAACTTGAAACATTGTGTTTGTCCTCAAATAAAGTCTAATAACCCAAAGAAAAAAGAATGATAAATCTAAGAATCACGAATTAACAGGTTTTGAAAACGGAAAAAAATTCAATGGTTCAAATGAAAATCAATACACACATAGTAAATACTTACCACTTAACTACGACTATAACATAAACATGAAACAAATGCTAAATACAAAAATCATATCAAACATTCTAAAACAATACTAGTTCACAAATAAATCACACCTAGAAAATACAATCATCGGTAGATGAAAAATACACAAAAATGAGGTATTTTCACTCATCCAACAATCTTGCAAACAATAGACTAAATTATGCATTCAGCCAAAAATTTACATTAAAAGTATAAAAGCAAGAATCTCAAGGGCTTTTCAAGGTTGTAATGTGACTTGGTTAACAAACAAATGATAAGTCCTAAAGCTAATCGAAACAAAAACTTGCCTAAACATATGGGAGTAATTACTTCCACAAAGCTTCAAACAATAGAATTTCAATCAAACGTCTTCTTCATCCCAAATTTCAAACCAACACAATTATTCAACACAACATTATTCCATACTCTTTTTAGTTTTCTTTTTCAAAGCTTTTCGATTTTTTTCCTTTCTTTTTCTATCACTTTTTTTTCATTTCTTTTCTCACTTTTTTTTTCTTTTTCTTTTCAACCTCATAGCAATTAACCAATAAATACACAATCATTTTTCTCTCCAACATGAATTCAACCATACATTAAAGTAAATAATTTCTAAGGCAAGGTAAAAATTCAAACCAAAATAATGGTTGAGGGTTCAAGAAAACAACGAATCAACATCCATGCAAAAAGGGGAACTAAACGAGTAGACAAGCATTTAGCAAATACAACATGGATATCGACAAAAAGCTCAAAAATGATCACACACTCACAAGGTGAGTTGACTTATTTGGCCAAGGTAGTTGTGCTCAAAATGAAACAAAAAAATGCCTTGATCATGTTCAAGCTTTCATACAATCAACACAAACAAAAGATTAAGCATAATAAAATCCAGTTAAAACAAGAATTGTGGTCTGCACCATATGTGAACAATGGAAAGCAAGCTACCTTACAAAAAGGGTAGTAACTAAAGTGATTCACAATTGAACAAGTATACAAAAGATTGAATCACATAAAAATTGTAAAAAGTTTAAGCATCATGAATATGCTAAAGTATAGAAAGCGATAAACACATACCTCGAATGTGTACAAAAGTTTAACAAAATCATTATCACACATTCTCAAGTCAAAATGATCAAACTTGACAAATCACCTCGATATTCTACAAGTTACCGGACACAAACTTGAGTGCAAACAACAACAAAAGAATTAGAAAAATAATACTCCTACAAAATTTCAATGTACAAAATTTACAATATATACAACGAACAAAACTCCTCAAGCTAAACATGCTTTCGGAAAACACAAATTGACATAACAAAATAAATACAAATAACGATATGAAAACCGGGTGAAAATGAATTAACAAGTTGAAAAGTGAAGATTTAAAATTAAGAATATTTCCTTGTTTCAACTTGTTAAAGCACAAATTACCACACACATAAACAAATACAAACAAACATGCTTGTTTTACATCGTAAGCTCGACGCCTTTATTGTGCGAGCTAGTAACCTCATTTCATCATGCCATGGTATTGTCACACCGCGCAAACCTAAAGAAAGTATCCTAGCAATCACACAACAAACATTACGAAAACGAGACAATTCTCAACAATACGTGAAAACACATATATGCACGAATTTAATGTACAATTTAATACGTGAAAACACAATTTAATGTACAATTTCTATACAACATATACATTAATTACAAAACTCAAAAATAAAAGAATTATCGCAATGTGAAAACAATAGAACCAATCTCCGGTAACGACGCCATTTTGTTGGAAGCGGTGTAGCGGCAAGCAACAAAAGTTTTGGAAATATTTATCCGGGAATTTATCGTGTCCACAGAGATTAGTTATTGCATTGTCGTTCGAAAAATCTCTCGTTAATGAGTTTGGGGATAAATGGGTTTGTAAAGAAAATGTTATCAAGAGAAAATAAATGTAAACAAAAGTAAAAACTAAGGAAGAACTTATCAAGCCTGCATATAATCTACTCACCAGACTTAAATCTACCGACCAATTACATTCAACCTAACAATACTCATTAATATCACTACGTATCACTCACAACCTATGTCATTTTTAACCCAAATTGAGAGACTGGTTGTATCACCAAGAAAATGATCTTTCTACCTCCTCAACAACACAGAAGACAATTATGTAATCGCACTGACGATCTCTTAGTACAACACAGCCACACAGAGGCATTAAGCTCTGATACCTAAGTAGATGTCAACTCTAAATTTATCTCTAGAGTTCAGAAACTAACAGATAATCATCCTAGATAAGAATCTAAGCACTATATGTCTATAACAACTTAAATCCCTAGCACTAAGCAAAAATCTAAGATAATAATCGCCAAAGATTTGTAAAGCAAGTTTAATATAACGCAATGGGCGAAAAATATACATGAGTTCAAAGTAAATACATAAACAAACTCAACACATAAAGAATACACAAAGAAGAAGAAGAAGAGAAATGAACCACAAATCTACCGGATCATCCGTATGCAAGCTTCAATATTGTTTTCTAAGCAAATCCTGTCAAAAAATGAAGTTTGATGGAGTTGGGGTCAAAAATATCCAAAATCATAACCTTAAAATGTATTTTTACCCCCTTTTAACGTGTTTCTGTCCTGCCAGTTTCGCCCAATTCGCCGGCCGAAATACACCAGAAGCAACAACATAAATTTCTGCACTGTTTTGGTCATAACTTGAGAACAGTAACTCCAATTTACACTCGGTTTAATGCGTTGGAAATCTTATTCAATGGTCTATCTAACAATGAAAAATTATAAACCAAATTAATGACTTTTATTCTTTTATTTTAAGCCTTCTTCATTGATGAGTTGCTCAAAATCGCGCGTTTGAAGCTGTGTCTTCAACACTTATTGCTCATGCTCCAAATATGCATCAATACCTATAAAATGAATGGAAAACTATCAAACGGTACACAAATACACAAAAACTAGATTAAATACAATTTATACATAATTATACGAAAAGTAGAGATTTATTCAAGGATAACAAAGAGTCGATAAGTGCAACAAAAAGTATATACAAAATAACTACAATTTTGCACTTATCAATTGCGAGTCAAGTTAATCAATAGTTTGATCTCCGATTTTCACCGCTACAGTATAATTGTAATCAGAAGATGATTATGGAGTCAGAACAGGGAAGGAATAGAACATTCAATGTGAATGTTAGAACTGCAAACTCTGAGTGTCTTAGTGCAACAAGTGTTGTCAAAGAGAGTGGGTTGTGGCACAAAAGATTTGGTCATCTGAATTTCAAAAGTTTAGGCCATCTAAAATCGAAGAAGCTGGTACATGGAATTTCTACAATCAAGAAGCCTGAGAAGTCATGTAAAGTATACCTTGGGAGGAGTAGTGCATTCTGATGTGTGTGGTCCATTTCCAGTAGCATCGATTGGAGGGAATAAATACTTTGTGTCATTTGTTAATGAGTTCACCAGAATGACATGGATATCTCTCATAAAATTCAAACACGATGTGTTTGCCGAATTCAAGAAGTTCAGACTGAAGGTTGAGAATCAGAGTGACCAAGCTTTGAAGATTCTTAGAACTGATGGTGGTGGTGAGTATAACTCCACAGAGTTCAGAAGGTTCTGTGAGGAGAATGGAATTAAGCATGAGGTTATTGCTCCCTATATACTCTACTCCTCAATACAATGGTCTTGCTGAAAGAAGAAATCGTACTTTGCTTGATATAGTGAGAACCATGATGAAGGATAAGAAGATTTTTCATAATTTGTGGGGATAAGTTGTTGCCACTGCATGTTATGTGTTCAACAGATGTCCAACAAAGAAGCTGAAGTAAATAGTTCCTATTCAGAAGTGGACTGGAGAAAAGAAAAGTGTTAGTCATCTGAAGGTGTTTGGTTTTGTATGTTACAAACATGTCCCAGAAGCCAGAAGACAGAAGCTAGATGATAGAAGTAAAGTAATGTTACTGGTGGGTTACCACAGTACAGGTTCGTACAAACTTTATTGTCCAGAAACTAACAAAGTTAAGTTCAGCAGAGACGTCATTGTAAAAGAATCGGAAGTATGGAATTGGGAAAAGTTCTGACTCTGATGAGAGAACTCCTGAAGAAAAGTCACAAACACGTGTTTCTGAAGCTGGTAAAGGTTTTGACTCTAAAAACGAGTCCAGTGGTGACTTTGCTTCTGAAGAAGATTCAAAAGGTGAAGATGATTCAGACTCTGATGGTGATTCAGACTCTTGGAATCTTCCAGACTCTAAAGACAGTCACGGTTCTGGAGAAAGTCTAATTTCTGAAGCAAGAACTTAAGAAGGGAAAAGTTTTTGTGTCAGAGGTTCTGAAGTTCATGTTCGAGGCAACAAAGAGTCAGAAGCATCCCAATAATATTTGCAGAGTTTGACATGCTGCAAGACACTAAAGTAGACTCTAAAGGAGAAGTTATTCAGTGTGAAATGTTAGTAGACTCTGAACTCGTGAGTACGGAAGAGACTCTTAAGAAGAAAGTCTGGTTGCAGGCCATGAAAGAAAAACTTGATGCTATAGAGAAAAAACAAGACTTGGAAGTTGACAGAACTTCCAAAAGGCAAGAAAGCCATCAGCGTCAGACGGGGTTTTCAAGCAGAAGCTAAATCCAGATAGATCAATTGGCAAACACAAAGCAAGATTAGTAGCAAGAGGTTTTCTACAGAAGCCTGGGTTGGATTACTCTGAAGTGTTTGTACCTGTAGCGAGACATGAAACAATCATACTAGTGATTGCAATAGCTGCCAACAAGAATTGGCCTCTGATGTATTTAGATGTAAAATCTACATTTCTGAATGGTTCATTACAAGAAGAGGTATATATGTCACAACCTCCTGGATTTAAGAAAAAGAATCGGGAATGGGTGATGTTCAGATTACACAAAGCCTTGTAAGGATAAAGCAAGCGCCCAAAACCCAGACTAATTCAAAGTTGGAATCTAAAGATTGATTCATTTTTTAAGGAACAAGGGTTTCAGAAGTGTGATATGGAATATGGTGTTTATGTTCAGCATACTTCAGAAGGTAATATGATTCTGGTATGTTTTGTATGTTGATGACATATTGCTGCTAACAGGAAGTTCTGAATAATAGATAACTAACTAAGTTCAAGAAGGTTTTGATGAATGAGTTTGAGATGACAGATCTTGGGAAAATGAGTCACTTTCTAGGGATGGAGTTTATGCACTCTGAGAAAGGAATCATTTTACATCAGATGAAGTATAAACTTGAGCTTCTGAAGAGATTTAAGCTGAAGAATTGCAAAACAGCTATCACACCTGCTGATATGAATCAGAAGTTGGACTCAGATTCTGATGGAGAGGATGTGGATGCTACAATCTTCAAACAGTTGGTTGGCTCTCTGAAGTATATGTGTAATATCATACTTGATATTTGCTATGCAGTTGAAATGGTTAGCAGATTTATGAGTAAACCAAAGTGATCTCATTACCAAGCTGTTGTTAGGATTCTTAGGTATGTGAAGGGAACTCTATAGTATGGAGTGTTTTCCTTCTGGAAGAAAGACCGAATCATAACTTCTGAGTTATTCAGACTTTGATTGGTATGGAGGCAGAGTTGACAGAAGAAGTACTTCTGGATACTTATTCAAATTTCTAGAAGGTCCTATTTCTTGGTGTTCCAAGAAGCAACCTGCTGTTGCGCTGTCAACCTATGAAGTTGAATATATTATATGTGCTCTAATTGCATGTCAAGCTGTGTGGATTCTAAACTTGTTGCGGATCTAAAGTTGATGATTGATAATAAGTTTGCAATCAATTTTGCCAAGAACTCAGTGTTGTATGAGAGAAGGAAGCATATTGAGACCAAAGCTATCAAGTTCAGAGTGGAATATTAAAAGTTGTGCACTAGCACCTAGAAGCAGCTAGCGTGTTCTAACAAAGGCTATCAATACTGATCAATTTCTTCATTTGAGGGATGGAATTGGTGTTGTCAGTTTTGTGTAAATATAAATGTCTTGTTGACTAAATTTGTTAGAGGATATTTTAATATTTTATTATACCCTAATATTTGTGTATAAATAGCCTAGTAGTAGGTAGGTTAATGTAATTCATTACTCCTTATTTTATAGTCGTCATTTAATATATATCTTTTGTCTTTCATCTCTCTTTTGTGCACCAACAGTTTTAATCATGTGAAGAGAGTTGAAATTATACTACATCATCCTTCCAAGAGTTGGCAATCGACTACAACTCGTTCACATTAAGAGCTACTAGGAGGCTCCTTTTCATGCTCCTTTTAAAGGATTTATTATTACCATTATTACCATTATTATTATTATCATTATTACCATTACCATTATTACCATTATCATTATCATTATTATCATTATCATTATCATTATTATTACCATTATTATCATTATCGTTATCATTATCATTATCATTAATATTATTATCATTATTATTATTATTACCATTATTATTATTACCATTATTATCATTACCATTATTATTATTATTATTATTACCATTATTATTATCATTATTACCATTATTATTATTATTATTATTATTATTATTATTATTATTATTACCATTATTGTTATTATTATTATTATATTACCATTATTGTTATTATTATTATTATATTACCATTATTATTATTAGATTATTATTATTATTATTATTATTATTATTATTATTATTACCATTATTATTATTATTATTATCGTTATTATTATTAATATTATTATTATTATTACCATTATTATTACCATTATTACTGTTCTGGACTGGGCCCACCTTGGCCCAAAGTGCAAATAAAGTCCCAGATCCAAGCAGCTCCTCGGGGAATGCTCACAATCGGACCGTCACCGAACGTGCCCGACCACAGACTACAGCTGCAATGCCCGTCGTTGCCCTCGACGAGCAGCGTCCCCGGCCAAGGGAACTCCAGCTCGAGCACCCTCCCTGTAGGGCAGATTTTGTCCACTCTAACCGTTATGGAATCCTCAAAGCTCCAGAAAGACCGCGTCTTCGTTCTTCCTCATTTTTCGCAGAGCACCATCCAGGAGGGGGACCACGTGCAGGTCCCCACTACACACGTAGAACCTGGCAGTCCCTTTATTGGGCCAAGTTCTGGTCGGCCCAATGAGGGGACCTTGGCCCAGTGCTGAGGGCTATAAATACCCTCTACTTCAAGAGGGTCAGGTATTCATTCATTACACACCTACGTATATTTTCCTGCTCATTCTGTCTCTCATTTTATCATCGGAGTGTCTTGCAGGTTACCCCCCCCCCCCCACTTCATCCAAATCCAGTTCGAGCCAGCTGTGACGGTCCAAGTCTGATCTGGTAAGATCAGTGGCGTCCTCTGTGGGAAACTAAGCTCCCCCGTCTTACAAACTTTCGAAGACCAAAGCTAAAAATCACCTTCCACCAGCTGACCAAATTCGGGACGACCAGAACATCCGCGTCGTCGGTGCTAACAACAACCTCGCGGACAAGAACGGAGCCCCCGACAATGCCGGCCAAAATATACTCCCCGGGGGCGTCATCCCCGGGCCCTTAGGCCACCGGGACAGAGCCACTGCCTTATCTTCTTTGGTCCCTCCTCCGCTCGAAGAAGACAATATAGCTCCCCTAAACCATCTAGTCGCCCAATTCCATGAGGTCCCTGTCCTCGCCGGAGCAGACGCCACGACTATAGCACTGTTCGCGGCAATCAACCAGACCAATTACCTCATCTTTGCCTAGGGGGAAAGATTGAGGGCGCTAGAGGACGAAAGGAGACCCCCGAGGAGACACATGAGGCCTCAGACCCCACCTCCTCGAAGAACAGAGGTACGTCTCCCGTCTCCCCCGTGGAGACAATACAGAGACACCTCCTGAAGCCCGTCACCCCGACAACCGGGGAGACGACCCCCCTTGGAAAGGGAACCAATCATTGAAGCCGGAGGGCGCAACCACGGCTCTTTACGGCAAGAATGGGGACACCCTGGAGACAGGCACGGAAGAACAGATCAACGAGTGCACCGCTCGAGGGACGTCCAACACGACCACGGTCGTCGTGCCCGACAGTACCTCAGATCCCCGTCCCTTTCCCCAAAGCGAAGTGAAGAGGACGGCCCCCACAGTCCCCTGTCACAAGCCATCATGGAGGCACCTATCCCCTCGGGCATGGAGAAACCCCCTCACCTGAAGGAATACGACTGAGTCGTCGACCCGATCGATCACAAAGACGGGTTCGAAGCTATACTGCACTACCATAACATTGGGGGACCCATCAAATGTCGGTTGTTCCCCATTACCCTCAAGAAGGCAGCAATGGATTGGTACAAGGGTCTTGCCTCGGGGTCTATCACCTCGTGGCGAAACTTGAAAAACCAATTCATAAGCTCGTTCACCGCATTACAGCGACATCCGAAGATCGAAGCGGTGCTCGAGGCTATCATCAAGAGGCAGGATGAAACCTTGAGAGAATTCATCAACCGCTTCAACCGTGAAGCCATCCAGGTCCCCTGCGCGGACCACATGAAAAGATACTTGCTGGAGAGAGGACTCCTCCCCGGAACAGAGTTCAGAAAAGCAGTGGGCATCGAACCGCCCTGAACGTTTGATGCTCTCCTCGAGAAGACCAGGGCCTACATGGACTACGAGGAATGAGAAGCGGCCAACAGAGCCCGTGACCCCAAAACTCGTGGATCCAGCAACAACCCGCGCCAAGAAGCCGTTCCTCCTCGACAGACCGGGGAGAAAAGAAAAGACGACAAACCCCGAGAAGTCCGAGAATAGAGAGGGCCCTCGGGGCGTTTCACAGAGTACACTCCGCACACGACTTCCCGCGAGCGCATCTTGGGGGAGTGTGCTAGTACAGATTTCCAGGATGGTGGCGTCAAGCGCCCCCGACCAGCTCCTGCCAAGCCCGGGGTAGACAGGATCCATGGTCATCTAACGGATAACTGCGTCCACCTCAAGGCACCATCGAGACCCTCATAAAAGGGGGAGGCTCGCCCAGTACCGGCGAAACGACGCTCCTCATCGCAACGCCCATGAGACAAGGGAGCCGGAGGAAGATGCCCGACCATCCGACGAGTCGGTCCCCATCCAGATCGCCTTCTCCGTCACTAGACTCGAGGACTTTTACGTCCCCGAACACTTGCAAGAGCCGCTGTCGATGCACAGCAGATGGGAGCACTTTCCCTCCGCCATGGTCATCAATGGTGGGGGGTTCAACGACCTGACCATAAATTCAGCCAAGAGGAAGCTAGATGAATTGTTCGACTCTGTACCTCCTCAAACCGTGACCTTTGAAAGGGTGAAAGGTAGATCGGAGCCTATCACCTTTTACCTCGAAGAACTCCCCGGAGGAGCCCCCAACGCGGTCATTCCGCTGCTAATAAGAGCGAGAATGGCTAACTTTTATGTACACTGTGTCCTCGTCGATGAAGGAAGTTCCGTCGACGTAATGTACAGTCAACTATTCCGGATCCTGCAGCTCGATGACTCGCACCTCTCACCTTATGTGGGGTCAGACCTGCAGGGCTTCAACGGCTCGACCTCCAAACCTTGGGGATACATCGAGCTCATGGTTACCTTTGGCGAGGACACGGCGACCAGGCATGTCAAGGTACGCTTCCTCGTCATCGACTTCCCATCCCTTTACAACTGCATTTTGGGGAGACCAACATTGGCAGAACTGACCGCGGTACCCTCTACCGTCCACTTGAAGATGAAGTTTTACACCAAGAGGGCACGGGTCACCACCATCCAAGGTGGCCTAGCAGCCGCCCGAAGATGTTTCAACGCAGCATCCAAGGGACGCGACACGGTCGACACTGGGACAAGACCCGCCAAGAGACCAGCAACCACACGACCAGAGCCCGAGGAGACAGAGTCCGTCAAGGCCGAAGAGCAGAGAGCTCCCCTAAAGGTCGACTCCATAGCCCTGGACACCCGCTTCGACCAGGACGAGCCCTCCAGCGACGAGCAAGTCCCCCTCCGACCAATTTCGGACGGAGACTTCGAGCTCGTCCCCCTCGGCGAGGACGCGAGCAAAGGAGTGAAGATCGGTACCGGCCTCCTCGACCTGGCGAGGAAACAGATCAAAGCTTGCTTGCATGAGAATGCTGACCTATTCGCGTGGAATGCTGCAGAGATGCTCGGACTCGACCCCGAGGTCGCCTGTCATCGCCTCACCATAGATCCAGCCGCTAGGGCAGTAGTACAACGTAAACATAGGCAGTCCCCGGAGAAAATGGAGGCTGCTGAAAAAGCTGTAAAAGACCTCTTAGAGGCAAATTTTATTTCTGAAGCCCGGTATTCAACCTGGCTGTAAAATGTTGTACTAGTCAAAAAGAATAATGGAAAATGGCGAATGTGTGTTGATTATACTGATCTCAATCAGGCATGCCCGAAAGATGCATTTCCCTTACCGAACATAGACATGCTGGTCGACAACTCGGCCGGTTATAAAATATTGTCGTTCATGGATGCCTATTCAGGCTATAACCAAATCCTCATGGCCGTGAGCGACAAGCATTGCCTGCTTTCATGACCAGCTCGGGCAACTATTACTACAACGTAATGCCCTTCGGTCTAAAAAATGCAGGGGCAACATACCAACATATGATGAACAAAGTGTTCCACAACCAAATTGGGAACATGCTCGAGGTGTATATGGACGACATGATTGTCAAATCTCGAGTAGATACCGACCATGCAGGTCACCTCAAAGAAGTCTTTGCTCAAGCAAGACAATGTAAGATGAGATTCAACCCCGAGAAGTGCACATTCGAGGTCAAGGCAGGGAAATTCCTCGGTTTTTACTTGACAGAACGAGGAATCAAAGCTAACCGCGACAAGTATCGAGCCTTCTCTAACCTCCCAACACCCACGTCGAAAAAATCCATACAAGTCATGAACGGCATGCTCACCTCACTATCCCGCTTCTTCGCGAGATCCGTTCAGCACGCCCTCCCCTTCTTCAAACTCCTTCGCAAGGAGGCAGCCTTCGAATGGACCGAGGAATGTGAACAGGCGTTGCGCCAACTAAAACAAAGCCTATCCCAACCACCCGTTCTATCCCGACCAGCCACCGGGGAACCATTGTTCATATACCTGGCGGTCTCAGACGAAGTTGTCGCGCGGCTCTCATTCGCGAGACGCCCGACGGACAAAAACCTGTCTACTTTACGAGCAAAGCACTGCAAGGGCCTAAGGTCAGATACCAATAAATAGAGAAAGTAGCTCTAGCCCTCGTCAACGCGGTGAGGAGATTAAGACACTATTTCCTCGCTCACACGATCATAGTAAGAACTGACCAGCCAGTGAAGCAGCTCTTGGGTCGACCTGACATGGCAGATCAAATGTTGAAGTGGTCCTTGGAACTCTCTGAGTTCGACATTCAATACGAGAGCAGGAAATCCCTAAAGGCGCAGGCTCTGGCCGACTTCATTGCAGAAATGACCGCTCACAACCCCCCCGCAGGAAAAAAGCACAAGTGGACTATCTTCATTGATGGAGCATCCAGCTCATCCAGAAGCGGCGCGGGAATCCTCCTGGAAAATGAGGAGGGCGTGGTGATCGAGCACTCACTCACCCTCTCCTTTCCGACTTCAAACAACCAAGCAGAGTATGAGGCCCTGCTCGCAGGACTAAGGCTAGTCGAGGACCTAGGAGCGCGTGAAGTACAAATCTTCAGACTCTCAGCTCGTCGCTTCCCAAGTCCAAGGGGGTTACCAGGCTAAAAACAACAGCCTCATTGAATACCTGGACTTAGTCAGAAAATACATGAAGAAGTTCGACCGAGCAGAAATATCGCACGTCCCGCGCGAATAAAACACTAGGGCCGACATACTTTCGAAGCTCGCAAGCACATGAAAGAAGGGCGGGAACAAATCTGTCATACAAGAATCCCTATTGCGCCCGAGCATCAAAAAAACCTTGACCCCTGTCGAGGTGCACGCCATTGGAGACGCTTCGTGCTGGATGACCCCGGTGTTCAACTTCCTAACAAAGGGCGAGCTCCCTTCGGACTGGACAGAGGCGACCGCGACCAAACGACGAGCGTGCTCCTACGTGGTGCTCGAGCACAAACTATATCGCAGGGGATTCTCTATTCCCCTCTTGAAATGCATCGACGAATCCACAGTTCCCGAGGTATTACGAGAAATACACGAAGGGATTAACGCCCAGCACACGGGCGGTAAGTCCCTGGCAAGGAAGGCTCTACGAGCGGGGTACTATTGGCCGAAAATTGCAACAGGACGCCAAAGATCATGTTAAGAAATGCGGCAAGTGCCATAAGCACGCCGACATGCATCTCGCTCCCCCTCACGAGCTGATCATACTGTCATCCCCGTGGCCATTTGCCTGGTGGGGGATGGATATCCTCGGACCATTCGTACAAGGGACGTACCAAAACAAGTTCCTTATTGTGGTCGTGGATTACTTCACGAAATGGATAGAGGCCGAGGCCCTTGCAAAGATCACCTTGCACAACATCCTCCGCTTCTATAAGCAAAACGTCCCCGCCCGATTTGGGATCCTGAAGGCGCTGATCACAGACAACGGCACCCAATTCACCGACCAAGGGTTCCAAAGCTTCATCGCCAAACTCGGGACCAAACAACATTTTACCTCAATCGAGCATCCCCAGACCAACGGGCAAGCCGAGGCCGCTAACAGGGTCATCCTATGAGGACTCAAACGCCGGCTAGGCGAAGCAAAAAGGGGGTGGGTCGAGGAACTACACATCGTCTTATGGGCCTACCGCACCGCACCCCACTCAACGACGGGCGAAACCCCTTTTCGACTAACATACGGCACCGAGGTCGTCATCCCCATAGAAATCAGGGAACCCTCCAAGCGGACAGAGATGCCTCTCGATGAGGAAATGAACGACGAAGCCCTTAGGGACGAGCTCGATTTGGTCAAGGAAATTCGATCGGGGGCAGCCCTGCACGAGGCCACCTTAAAACAACGAGTAGCCCTGCGTCACGACCACAAAGTCATCAGACGCGAGTTCCAGATTGGCAGCCTAGTCTTACGAAGGAACCAGAAAGATTCGCGCGAAGGAAAATTGGCCACAAACTGGGAGGGACCCTACCGCGTCTAAGGCGCTACGGGCACCGGAGCGTATTACCTCGAGCAGTTAGACGGAGAACCGCTACCACGACCCTGGAATGCTGCTAAGCTAAAATAGTACTATAGTTAAAGCCCTCAACCACTGTAGACTTTTGTCGTCAAACATCCACCCTTAGCCAACAAAGGGGAAAAGTCTCGACTACGTAGGCGAGTCAAGGTACAGACCCGACCTACCAACCACCGAGTGAGGTATCGTCGTTCACCCAACAAGATGAATGACTATACCCGACAGGGACACCTCGATCGAGCTCCACTGTCGAAGTATCTGCAAGGCAGAACATCCAGCTCGCGATGGGCAGTTCACGCTGCAGGCGTAGGACCCCGATCTGGGTCATGCGCCCGACACACGGATCCTACTCCGTGCATTCGATGCATTTAGAAGTGTGTCGAACCATCAGAAGGGTCAAAAGGATATCTCCGCTCGAGAACAAAACTTCATCGAAATATTCGTTATGAAAATAGCAGTCGAGCACTAGCCTGGATACGAGCAGATTATTGCCAAAATAAACATCCATAAAAAAGAAAAACATGCACAAAACAAGTTAATAATGAACCGACCAAAAAGACCAGCGATGTTCGAGGTTACAAACCATGGCACAACGGCCAAAGGAAATCAAGAATTATCACGGGCACGCAGGCCCCAAAAACATAGAAATACACGGGCACGCAGGCCCAAACATTAACTTAATGATAAACATCCCCAAGACTACCGGCACCTACATCAGGAGACTCGGGAGGAGGCACGACCTGACCATCAATAATCTGGGATAGGAACCCGACTCCCTCGGTGTTCATGCCCGGATTCAGGACAGACAGCTGACTGACCGCGGCCTCGAACCCATCGGCTAGGGCACCGACGTAGTCTGACTCGAGAAGGTGGATACGGGCGACCAAATCTGAACGGGTACACAAAGATGCTATCTCCTCCGGCTCATCATCAGCAGGAAGCATAGCGGCCTTTAGCTCCTCGATTTCCTTGGACAACTGTTGGTTGTCGCTCTCCAACCGTTCCTTGTCAAGTTGGAGGCAATCCCTCTCCTCGGCAGCCTTCGCAGTCTTTTCCTTCTCCCCCGATAGCAGATCGGCCTGCTCACGAAACATCTCCTCAGACCGCTCGAGGGCCGCCTTTAACTTACGAGATTTGGCAGCAAAGGCAGCCTTCTCTGATTCTAACTCCCTAACACGGTCCGAGGAGTCTGATCCTTCCCCGGCAAGGACCACGGCCATCTCGCCCATCTTCACCACCCCGACCATGCTGGCGGCGAGGTGTTTCCTCCGGCCTTCTTTGTCAATTCGTTTAATAGTCTCGGCCTCGTTATCACTCACTATCAGAGGAAACCCCTCGAAGAAATCCTTTTCTGCAAAACAGGGCAGTAAGTCGAAGGCTCGGGCAGCTACGGGCTCGTCACCAATCTCTGACCTGCTCTCAGTCCGAATCCTCTTCATGGTAACCAGCTCAGTGGGTTTCTCAGCATCGAGAGAGCCCGAGGACCCACTGGACGCATCTCCGCCCGAACTGGTTGGCGGGCCCATCCTTGTGGCATGCGATGCCCTCACTAGCCTCTTGTTTATCTTCTTGTCTTGGGTTAGCTTCAACAAACTCTCTTGTCGTTCAGCCATGTGACCTATAAAAAGGAGCGAACCCGGGTTAGCTACAAGCGAGCAAAAGCAATAAAAATGGAATAAAACAATAAGAGCATAAGCGAGAAACCTAGCAGATCTACGGCCTGCCTGTAGGATTGGCACTCAACGAGCGCCATGGTGTTGATGGGACGCACCTCGAACATCGGGTATCCATCCTCATCAAGTATGTCATCCCCTTCCCTCGTGACCCACCGGGCAGGGAAGAAGCTATCAACAAACTTGCAAAGGACAGCATAGGCCTCCTCATCCTCTGCACTCATGCTCCCCGCGGGTGTATGATAGTGCCCAGTGCCATACTCGTAATGACCCGAGCACCAATGGGTCGGGAACTTGGAAATACGCCCGATTGCGGGACTACGCTCAGCATCCACGAGGGGCTCCTCGTCCCCGTCGACCACCACAGTTTCCGATTCGAATAAAGAGTCCAGGGCAATTTGGGTGACCGGCTGCAGCACATACCATTTATATTTGAAATCTCTCACCGAATCCATGTACATCCTGAACAGCCTCTTCGACTGTTTTAGGGATACCCAGCTGAGCTTGCCTCCTCGGGACTGATGTTGCAAATGAAAGACCCTGAAGAAAAGGGGAATCGTCGCCCCAATTCTCAGGAAACGGCAGGTCAGCTCGAACGCCCGAAGGAAGGCGGTCGCGTTGGGGTGAAGCTGCGAAGGGGCCAGGTTCAGATGACTAAACACCCCGACTTGAAAGTCATTAAAGGGTAGCCTAAGACCGAGATCCCTGAACATGATCTCGTACATAGGGAATGCATACTCAGTAAACTCTGAGAAAATACGGGCGTTAATCGTCGGCCCCATTATCCTAAAATTCTTTTGAAAACCTTCCTGAATGCCGTCGTGCTCAACGACAGTATAAGCACGCCGACTACGACGACAGTACGCCGAAGTAATCCCCCGGGGCTCGGCGCCCACCCAGTCCAATGCAGGGTCGTCAATAGTGTCGACTAATGTGACGTTCTTTTCTGTACTTGTTTCCTCGACGTCATTATGTCTCGAGGATTCCGGATTATCGGCCATCTACCTACAAAGCACAGGAAACATGTGAATTCAACAGCAAATACGCGTGCTCGCCACAGAGGCGGGGAGAAGTACACAATGATTCAGACTCAATGCCGAACACTGACAGCCCAGCTCTGACCATGCATCGATCAGGGATAACACGAGCGTAACATGAGCGCCCCAGGCGAATCATGAATCACTCGACCAAGTTCCTAACTTCACCTACCCGACACTAGGATACCGCGAGGAGACTATCCTACATACTTTCTAAAAGGATGAACATCCCGGCCAGTTCATAAGTATGCCGACCAAACGCATGAATATCACGGGCAATATCATGAGTTATATGCCTAAAACTATGAATATCACGGGCAATATCATGAGTTATATGCCTAAAACTATGAATATCGCGGGCAATATCATAAATTAGGTGCCTAAACTATGAGTATCTCGGGCAAAGTCATGAATCTACCGGACATCACTTCCAAATATGGGTTTCTAGTATCAAAAATAGCATCAAAACCACCTACAACACAGAAAAACAGGAGGAAGGGACACTTACTTGGAAGAAGAGGGGTACAAACGACGGCGGTGAAAGTAATCAACAGCTAATGGTGCGGCGGTCTCACGGTGTTACGGGAACCAACGGCTGCAGAAACAGAGAAAGAAGGAGGAGCGTGAACAGGAAAAACAGATTATGGGCCCAAGGGTCCTATTTATAGAGATGACGTGGAATGTGAAATGTCGCTCCGGGGAGACACGAGCTTCCCCTATCCTCGACACCTACCCGCCTAGGCAATGATGGCTATATTTACTAGGGCGGTGTTGCGGTTCCCAAGGGCTATGCCACATGTCCGACAGACGCAACCCAGAGATTCCCGCGAGAGTTCCTCGAGCACGCTTCGAAAGGCAAAGCCATGGGTCAGGCATTGGGTCCCCGCGGAAAAAGAAAGCTGAGATTAAGTCATAACTCCTATGCTAGGAACAACGACTTGGGGGGCTCCTGTTCTGGACTGGGCCCACCTTGGCCCAAAGTGCAAATAAAGGCCCAGATCCAAGCAGCTTCTCGGGGAATGCTCACAATCGGACCGTCACCGAACGTGCCCGACCATATACTACAGCTGCAATGCCCGCCGTTACGCTCGACGAGCAGCGTCCCCGACCAAGGGAACTCCAGCTCGAGTCCAGCTCGAGCACCCTCACTGTAGGGCAGATTCTGTCCACTCTAACCGTTATGGAATCCTCAAAGCTCCGGAAAGACCGCGTCTTCGTTCTTCCTCATTTTTCGCAGAGCACCATCCAAGAGGGGGACCACGTGCAGGTCCCCACTACACACGTAGAACCTGGCAGTCCCTTTATTGGGCCAAGTTCTGGTCGGCCCAGCGCTGGGGGCTATAAATACCCTATACTTCAAGAGGGTCAGGTATTCATTCATTACACACCTACGTATATTTGTTTGCTCATTCCGTCTCTCATTTTATCATCGGAGTGTCTTGCCGGTACCCCCCCCCCCCCCCCTCCCCACTTCATCCAAATCCAGTTCGAGCCAGCTGTGACGGTCCAAGTCTGATCTGGTAAGATCAATTACCATTATTATTATTATTATTATTATTATTATTATTATTATTATTATTATTATTATTATTATTATTATTATTATTATTATTATTATTATTATTATTATTACTGTTGTACCCCAAAATTTGCCCTCCCATATTCCTCAAGACATGTCAAGAATAATCTCCAAGTTGCTCAAGTTGGCTCAAGAATTGGACAGTCAAATCACCTCCTAAGGCAGTCAAGTCAAAATTAGGGTTTTGTGTTGCATCAAGGTCCTTACATTCAAATGACCTCAAGTGTCCCCCAATGTCTTGATATGTTCTTAAATCCATCCATGTCAAATTTCAAGCTTTGCAGAGGAAGTTTGGTCAGTCAATTGCTCAAGAGGCCCAAAAATCGACTGTGCTAGGTCAAAAGTCAACTGTGTCCCAAATACAGTCAAACCACAAGATTTTTTGTCAACATTCTCATTTTGAATGATAATTCATCATTTGACCAAGGGTTGATCATGATTCATCAAGGATTGCTCAAAGATTCATCAAGATTCAAAAGTTGCTAAATTAGGGTTTTGTAGGAAAAGTCAACTCAACTTTGACCAAGCATAACTTTCTCATACTTTATGAGAAATGACCCAACCAAATCTAATTTTGAATATGATGCAATTTCCTACAATCTATCTTCACACCCCAAGATCAAGAAATGCTCTCACAAAAAGTTACAAATTTGGACATTATAGGTCATTTTTGAAAGTCAACAAAAACACCTTTTTTTCCAAAGCTTATAACTTGAGCATGGAACATAAAAATGAGATGAGACCAAAAAGGTTGATTATAAGACATCTCAAGGTTTCTAAAAAGTCCAATAACACTTCCAAAAGTTCAAAATTGAAGAAGTTATGCATTGTTGAAGTTGGGCATTTTTCCAAAATTGCCAAAAGTCAACTATCCTCAAAACTCCAATTTTTGACAAAAGGGTCCACTTTTTTCCACTTGATATGGTCTTGTCATTCCACACACGTGCCCCATCTTTAATTTCATGACCATTCATTTATTTTTCTATTTTATTTTATTTTTATTGATTTAATTCATTTTAAATCAATATTAAATCAAATAAAATCTAAAAATTGATGTAAAGGGATCTTTGTGATTTGTACAACTTGAAATTATCATTATGAATCAAATCAAACTCGTGCCAAGTCAATTCAAGCACAAAATCTCAGATTTGGCCTATATTTGGAAACATGTTAATGGTGATCAAAATCCAATCTTGATTCTTCAATACACAAGGATATTGGCCCATGTTTTAACCTAAAATCATTCTATTTTATGCAAGCAAGCCATACAGACCTAAAACACGCACAAAACTCTATAGAAACGGCCAGAAGAATTGGAGAAAAAAGCTTGAAAACCTTGGATCTGAAATCGTACTTAGAGGCCTTTTCAAGATCAAACAAAGGTCCCAATCGCTTCCTTGCACTTCACTGAAGCAGTACCAATCATAATCACGCGTTCTCCTGCCTCCAAAAGCCCTGTAAGTGTCGCTCAGAACCGCCATACTCATGGAATCGTAAAGCTTGAATCTTGCATCCATTCTTTGAGATAATTGCATATTTGAATTCCTTACATCATTTGCAAAGTTTCTGTATTATTCAATTTCATTATTATGCCATATATCACAAAACGCCATGGTAGATCTTTTTAGGGTTCTTTCAGGGGTTTTCATTACAGGGCAAATTGGTCAACAAAAGGACCATGGTTGGAACCTGGGCGGAGAGGCGAGCAGAACCATGCCTTTAGTTTGCATTTTAGTGGCTCGTGGTGGATTTTGAGATAGCACGACGTGTAGCTACGGACAATCGTCCGTTGGTATAGGTAAAGGACTTTTAGCCACACTCCTCATGACAGGGATGATAACGTGGCATGGCCAGGTTGGTGCGTTTGAATAGCGCGCCATATTTTCCTTTTTTCCCAGCATTTTAATTGATTTACCTATTTTCTATTTATTTCTCATTCTAATAACAACTAAGCAGCTTGGTTGGAGTGGTTGAGCGTGCAGATAGTGAACATTGGGATCTGGGTTCGAATCCCAAGTCCCCCAAAACTTTATTCTATTTTTTCTTCAGGTAATCTCATGCAGCATCATAAGCCTGGTCCACCCTATTCCTCCAGATCTCAAGTGACAAGTGGCCTGCAAATCAAATCCAGGGGCAAAAATTGAGTGACCATCCTGCACTCTAGTCAAACGCACCATAGGGAATCTGAAAAAGTCAATGAGGCTGATTGAATATGGGCCTCAAAATTGCAGATTCACACCCACTTCAGGCCCACACCCCCCCTGAGTTTGTGCTTTACATTTTATTTCTTTTTCTTTATTTTCCTCTTTTTATTATTATTATCTTAATTAATCAACTAACCAAATAATTAATATTTTGCCTAATAAAAATCAGAAAACATAAAAAAAAAACATTATTTTTATTTATTAAATTCAATTTCATTCTTGCATATTTTTTTGTAAATAAATAATTTAATTAACTTAGTTTCTAATTAGGTATAATTTTAATATTTTGCAATAAATTAAAATCAATTTAGAATATTAGGTTTTTAATAACTTTAATCAATTTTATTTTATTTCCTTAAATAATAAAAAACCCAAAAATATTTTTATTTAATTAATTAATATTTAGTTTAGGTTTAATTCTATCTTAATTCAAAAATGACAAAAAATATGTTTTATTCATTTGAAAAGAGTCAAAACCCTAAAGATACTCTGATTTAATTTTCTCGCGCGCGAATAATTTTTGATCTATATTGTAACTGCTTCGAGAATGCAATAGTTTTTTTTAGGATTTATTTATCGCTTTTATTTACTTTTCGCAATTTAATTTTTAAGGGTTTGTTTTTGGCGATGTAAATACCCGACGCCTTGTAATAGCTTAGATTTATTTTCCGCAATTTAATTTCCGCAACCATTAACTGTTAGATGTTTGAATAATAGGCAAATGCATGACAAGACCAATTTTAATTTAAAATCAACAGTAGCTCACCAAGACATGTACAAAGATAAATAACTGAAAAACAATACACTCGCACATGCACACTCTTAGGGTACACCTCCCTTGGTTGCCTCGAACGTGGTCATTGAGTATAGGAAGTTTTAGAGGTCGCCCTCTTGTCCAAAGATCAAAGTTGCCTCGAAACGGTTGCCTCGGATAAAAATGATCTAAGACATTAGGGTTACCGCTAAGGCGTCCTAACATTGCTTTAGTGACCACACGTACCTTAATCGAATTGACCCGAAAACTCCAACGATGGTGCTACCTACTCCTCAATAGTGGGATAGCACTGTCTAAAGGACATTTGCACAATTTAATTCCTTTTTGAGTAGGTAGATGTTCTTAAGTACTTGCTCCGTTTAAAAACAAAACAAAACTTTTCACACTTACACCCCTTTCAAACAAAAAACTCTTTTTAAACCCACAAACACAAAGAAAAGAAAACTTTTTGAAAACATAATGAGCAAGTACCTAAGAGCCCGTGGATAACCACGGATAGAAAGGGTGCTAACACCTTCCCTTTCTATAATCTACCTCCCGAACCCGAGAAATATCTCAAAAAGGAATTTTTCTGTGCTTTTGTCCTTTCCTTGTTGGATAAAATAAAAGACGGTGGCGACTCTTGCTCACCGCGACATTTTGCGAAAACAAATGCAAAACGCAAACCAGCATTCCAAAACAGTCAGTTCTCATTCCCACCGATCACAGAACTGGCGACTCTGCTGGGGATAAATCGTGAGGTGTACCTTAGGATTAGATCACTATGTTTTCAATTGTATGCTTTTGTATGCTTTAATTTTGTGGGCTTGTATCGGAGTTCTATAGATCCTAACTCGGATCTGGGGATACCCTTTAGGTAAGTAGCAATAAACTGTGAGGGATCTGTATGGCGTAGACCGATACGGATGAAGCAGTAGCTATGTTGGTGTGGCACCTTGGTCTGTACCGATATCCCTTGTGTTGGAACGAGGAGAATATGGGTCTTCTAAGGAGTCATTAAGCACCAACTGACCTTAGAACCTTAAATTGACCAACTTGGCCAAAGAACAGTAGCAGTATGCTACACTCATTGAGACTAAACTCTCGCGATGATTTCGGCCGCAAGAAAAGGTTGCTAAACTGGAATTATGACCGATTGAGGGTAGTCAGTGATATTGAGATCCTCTAGAACCCGGTTACTATTTTTAGGACAGGTTTTAACCAACTGAAACTGAAAGAGGGTAGTACCTAAGCTCCATGCCAGCCTGAAATCTAAGGGCTCTTCAGTGTGACTTGTGTGTCTTTACCATGTTTGCCTTTTGTGGATACTTGTGGTGTGCCTTTATCATGACATCATGACATTGCATACATCTTGCATAAGGACTAACCTATTTCAAAGACAAGAGGGTTTCATCTTTGCTCTGTTTTGTAGGTCATCATGATGCCCATGTGTAGGAATACTATCCGGATCAACTTTGTCCAAGTACCTACCCTGCTTAAAGATTTGGTTGTCAGGATTCCAGACACTACTTCCTTCATCAGAAGGCATGGTTCTCTTCTCAGTTTGGTCACCTCAAAGTTGGACGAACAAATGATGAGTGTCCTGGTCCAGTTTTATGATCCGCTATACCATTGCTTCACCTTTCAAGACTTCCAGCTGGTTCCTACCCTAGAAGAGTTCTCTGAGCTTCTTGGTATCTCTATTTTGGAGCAGACTCCATTTACTGGTTGGGAAAAGACTCCTAAGCCCGAAGAAATTGCTGCAGCCCTTCACTTGACCAAGGAGGAGGTAATGGCTAACTGGGAAACTAGAAGTGGAGCTAAGGGTTTTCTGACTAAGTTTTTGGTCGACAAAGCTAATTACTTCTGGGATAGCTTAGACTTCAAGGAGTACGAGGACATTCTGGCTCTTTTGATTTATGGTCTGGTATTGTTTCCGAATCCCGACACTTTTGTTAACATTAATGCCATAAAGATTTTCATCTCTCAGAATCTGGTACCCACTCTCTTGGGTGATATGCTTCATCAACTCTATGCTCTTACTGCCCGAAAGCGGGGAACTTTGATGTGATGTGTTCCTTTATTGTCGAGGTGGTTTATTTTGCACCTCCCTAAGTCCGTGCTGAAAAACAAAGAAGGAATGGGCTGGGCTTATAGGGTGATGTCTCTTACTAATGATGACATTATCTGGACTCTCAAAGGTATGGATGAGGTGACTGTCATTGATCGTTATGGAGAGTATCCTAATGTTCCATTGATCGGACTCCATGGAGGGATTTCTTACAACCCATGCTTAGCTCTCCGTCAGTTTGGAAGAGCCAGAAGAGAAGGGCCTCATGAGATGTTGATGCCTCATATCATCTTTAATTTTCAGGGAGATAGCGACGAGCTGCGTCGTAAATTCATAAGGTCTTGGGACAGAGTTCACCGATCTGACCCACATGAGTTGGGACCAAAGACTTCTCTGCCAATGGAGCCATATCTCAGATGGGTCCGCATCCGTGCCCAGAAGTTAGGTATGCCATATGAAGTTGTCAGGCTGGTTACCCTTGAAGTTGCTGATAAAGAGGGGGTTCTTCCAACTATTCTCCAACCTTATATGCCCACTGATATTGGGACACTAAAGAGGTCTTGGATGCAGCTGCGGGAAGAACGGGATTCCTACCGAGAGAGGTTCAATGAACAAGAGCAGAAGATCCAGAAGCTGACCAGACAGTTGGAGAACGAGCAGATTCTGAATGATTATGTTCGCACTGAGAAGAAGAGACCATGGGAGCGTTGATGGACCTTTGATGACTTCTTTTACAGTTTTTTCTTACTTTTCAGTATTTCCATTTCTTGTAATGCCTAAGGGCAATTTGTTGAACAATTTGAATTTTGAAGTTTAAGTCTAATAAAGTGTGTTTCTTTTCTTGTTTACAAATTTGAATCTCGATTGTCTTTGAAATCATAAATCATACGCATTTCATCTCATGCACTTCATAAACAGGTACCCCATTACAGGTCTCTTATCTTCTTTGCTGTTTATTTTAGCGCTCAATATCATGTCTGCTGAACCTTCCACTGAGCAAGCTATCAAGGCCCTCCAGGCCCAGAATGCCCAATTTCAAGAGCTATTCATGAATCTAGCTAAGGGTCAGCAGGACCTGAAGACCTTGATCCTGAAGGAGAAAAAGAAGAAGAAGAAGAAGAGGACCATCCTATTCAACACTGGACGCAGGTTTGGAAACGGGCTGCAGAATGAAGTTGATCTGACCACCTCATCTGGAGGGAAGGATAGTCCACAAGAGAGGAGGGCTCCTAGCCCTATGGTCTCCGACAACGAGACGGACTATGATGAAGAACAGTATCCTCCTGCTGAGGATAATTACAAACAGCTGGAAGATCGTTTGAGCGCTATAGAAATACAGAAGGTGCCCGGTCTGGACTTTAGAGATCTGGGTCTATCATCTGGGGTGGTGATTCCCCATAAGTTCAAGGCACCTGCCTTTGCCAAGTATGACGGAGTTTCCTGTCCAAAGCTGCACCTCCGGTCATATGTGAGAAAGATCCAGCCTTACACTGCTGATAAGAACTTATAGATCCATTTCTTTCAAGACAGTCTCTCAGGGACTCAGTTGGAGTGGTTCTATCAGTTGGATGGAGCCAGTATTCGCAGCTGGTAAGATTTGGCTACTGCATTCTATAGGCTACTATCAGTATAACTCTGACCTCGCTCCTACGCGTATCCAACTCCAGGGTATGTCAATAGGAACGGGTGAAGGATTTAAAGAGTATGCGCAGAAGTGGAGAGACCTTACCGAAAGGGTGCAACCACCTTTGGCTGATCGTGAGCTTGTTGACATGTTTCTGGGGACCCTGTCTAGTCCGTTCTTTAATCATCTAATTGGAAGCTCTTCAGCTGGGTTTACAGATCTTATTTTGACTGGTGAGAGGATTGAAGCTGGTATTAAAGCTGGGAAGATACAGAAGGGTGCCTCATCGAGCACTGAGAAGAAGTCGTTTAAGAAAGAGTCCAGTGCTATCTACAGTTCAAGAAGACAGAATAGACCGGAACACCGCCAAGCTGTCAATGCGGTTGTCATCTCAAAACCTGCTGGTACCCCTCAGCATCACAAACATCAAAAGGATGAGAGACCTCGAAGGCAGTTCACTCGTCTCAGCATGACTTTGTCTCAGATTCTGCCACAGTTGCTGAAGACCAATCTGGTGACTTTAAAAGAAGCTCCGAAGAATCCAAGTACCACATCACCAAAGTACAACCCTAATGCCTGTTGCGCTTTTCATTCTGATAGCCCGGGGCATAATACAGATGATTGTTGGGTTTTGAGGAACAGGGTGCAAGACCTAATTGATGCAAAGGAGATTGAGTTTGAGGCGCCCGAGAGGCCAAATGTTGTGACTGCTCCCATGCCCAAACATGGAGTAAATGCTGTAGAGGAAGACTTGTTTGTAGTTTCCGTGGATGATATTGTTACCCCTCTGATGACTGTCAAGAAAACCGGTTGCTAGCCGGTTTATTTCTGGGTTGTGGCAAAGGTTGCCATATGTGTTCTGTTTTACCTACTGGTTGCCCATTTCTGAAGTCAGGTATCCAAAACCTGATGGATAATAAGGAGATCCTGTTTGAGAAGATTGTTGTTCCTTCTATTCCTATTGAAGAAGTTGCCATTATTACCATTTTCAACAATTCTTCCAAGGCTCCCTCGAGGAAGCCTGTTAAAATTACATTCGTTTCGAAGATCACGCCTGTAATCATCACTGTTCCGAGGCCCATCCCCTACACCTCTGACAAAGCTGTCCCTTGGCACTATGGGGCATATGTTTATGTTCTTGGAGTTAAGCAAGAGTTGGATGCTGATACCGGCGTCAGCAACATTACTGGGCCTGCTAAAGTCACCCGCAGCGGTAGACTTTTCTCACCTGATATTGCTCCACCAACTGTCTGAAGACCTGTTGTCATTACACCTGCAAGTGTCCCTACTGCCATTCCTGATCAAGTTCTTAGTTCTACTCCTATCGCCGAGTCATATGACGCTCGGGGCAAAGGGATCACCACTGATATGCCTGCCCAGACGGAGGCACCGAAGACTATTACTGTTGAAGCTTCCAAACAGGAGATGGAAGAGATTCTGAAGATTATTAAGAAGAGTGATTATAACATAGTTGAGCAGCTGGGGCAGACCCCATCCAAGATTTCTATGTTGTCACTGTTGTTGTGTTCAGAGGCCCATGCCAAGGCTCTGATTACCTTCCTGAAGACTGCCCACATGCCACAAGAGACATCAGCTAATCAGTTTACCGATTGTGTGGCCAATTTAACTGCTGATAATGGTTTGCGTTTCTCCGACGCTGATTTGACTGCTAAAGGGAAGAACCACAATGATGTCCTGCATGTCTCCATTGAATGCAGGGGCACTACTCTTGCACATGTATTGGTTGACACTGGTTCCTCGTTGGACGTCTTGCCCAAGAAAGCTCTAGACCGGTTGGATTGCGAAGGGTTAGAGCTAAAGCCAAGTAACATCGTTGTTAGGGCCTTTGACGGGTCTAAAAGGATGGTGCATGGTGAAGTTGATATTCCAATTAAAGTTGGTTCTCAGGTATTCAATTCTACATTCTACGTAATGGAAATTCGGCCATCCTACTCTTGTTTGCTGGGTCATCCATGGATCCACAAAGCTGGAGCCGTAACCTCAACGCTCCACCAGAAGCTGAAGTACCCAGTCAAAGGGAAGATTGTGACAGTTCAGGGGGAGGAAGAGTACATGGTCAGCCACCTCAACTCGTTCAGATACGTAGAGATGGATGGGGAGTTCATTGAGACCCCATTTCAGCACTTTGAGGAGATTCCTCAGACACTGGCATCGGCTGAGACTGTTGTTGAAGATTCTCCTATGAAGATGGCTTCTTTAAAAGATGCCTAGGATGTTATTGAGAAGGGTGAGTGTGCAAATTGGGGCCAACTTCCTGATTTTACACAGAAGACTAACAAGTTTGGTTTGCGTTTCACTGCAGAAGCTCAAAGGGCTGTTCGAAGTACAAGAATTGGAAGACCTCCTGTGTTCATCAGCAACTCGGGAGTAAATGCCATTGAAGATGATGTGGAGGAGTCTGAATTCGACAACTGGATCTATCCTACGACCAACGGTGGACCAAGCAACTGGACAGCAAAGGACTTCATCCCTATTACTTTTGTTAACCAGTAATGAACTCTTTGTTTTGAATTTGTAACAGATAATATTGTGAAACTTTATGGCCCGGTGTCTTACCCGGGGCACCGTGGCTTCATTTGTGAGGGTTTTTGTGTGTCATTTTCATATATCATTAATAAAAGCATTGGACGTCTTTTGCATTTCAAATTTTGCACTCCTTGTTTTTCTTTATTATATATTACAAAACAACTATTTTACACACACTCACGTATACAGGTCTCAATCCACTCTGGATCTCACTGGTAACGATTCTGCTACTGCCATTTATGACTTCGAAAATCCGATCAACTTAGCCAAAGACGAAGGTGAAGATGATTACGAAGTGCCTGCTGAACTTGCAAGACTGCTACTTCAGGAAGAGAGGGTCATTCAGCCGCATGAAAAGCCGGTGGAAACAGTGAATCTGGATACTGAAACAGACAAGAAGGAAGTCAAGGTTGGTGCCAATCTGGAGCCTAGTGTGAAACAACGGTTGATTCAGATGCTGCGTGACTACGTGGAGATCTTTGCTTGGTCTTACGAAGATATGCCTGGGTTGGATACTGACATTGTGGTTCATCGCCTGCCTACCAAGGAAGAATGTCCTCCCGTAAAATAGAAGGTTCGCCGTATGCGCCCAGAGATGTCTGAGAAAATCAAAGCCGAAGTTATGAAACAGTTTGACGCCGGTTTTCTAGCAGTGACTTCTTACCCTCAGTGGGTTGCCAATGTGGTTCTGGTACCAAAGAAGGATGGTAAGGTTCGAATGTGCGTTGACTACAGGGATTTGAATAGGGCAAGCCCTAAGGATGACTTCCCTCTACCTCACATCGACGTTCTAGTTGACAATACTGCTCAGCACAAGGTATTCTACTTCATGGACGGTTTCTCCGGTTATAATCAGATAAAAGTGGCTCCCGAAGATATGGAGAAGACCACCTTTGTTACTCAGTGGGGTACCTTTTGCTACAAGGTCATGCCTTTTGGATTGAAAAATGCTGGGGCAACATATCAGCGTGCCATGGTTTCTTTGTTTCATGACATGATCCACCATGAGATTGAAGTTTATGTCGACGACATGATTGCGAGGTCCCAGACTGAGGAGGAACACCTTGACCATCTGCAGAAGCTGTTTGACAGGTTGAAGTTGTACAAGCTGAGATTGAATCCGAACAAATGCACCTTCGGGGTAAGGTCTGGTAAGCTACTGGGTTTCGTCGTGAGCGACAAAGGTATTCAAGTGGACCCTGCCAAAGTGAAAGCCATACAAGAGATGCCAGCTCCCAAGACAGAGAAGGAGGTCAGAGGCTTTCTAGGACGACTGAACTACATTGCCCGATTCATCTCGCACCTAACTGCTACTTGTGAGCCAATCTTCAAGCTACTGAAGAAAGATCAAGTGGTACGTTGGAACGATGAATGTCAGGCCGCTTTCGAAAGGATCAAAGAGTATCTCCAGGAGCCACCTATTCTAATGCCACCAGTTGAAGGGAGACCTCTGATCTTATACTTGACAGTACTTGACAACTCAATGGGGTGTGTGTTGGGGCAGCATGACGAGTCTGGCCGAAAAGAGCATGCTATTTATTACCTTAGCAAAAAGTTTACCGACTGTGAGACCCGATACTCACTGCTTGAGAAAACTTGTTGCGCTTTGGCATGGGTTGCTCGCCGGCTGAGACAGTATATGTTGACTCACACTACTCTATTGATTTCAAAGATGGATCCAATCAAGTATATCTTCGAAAAGCCTTCCTTGTACAGAAGAATATCAAGATGGCAGATGATCTTGACTGAGTATGACATCCAGTACACAACTCAAAAGGCAATTAAGGGAAGTGTATTGGCAGACCATTTGGCACATCAGGCAGTGGATGATTACCAGTCTATGAACTTTGAATTTCCGGACGAGAATATCATGCTGATAACTGATTGTGAGACACTTGGACCGGATGAAGGACCTGAGGAAGGATCCCGATGGTCTATGTACTTTGATGGAGTTTCGAACGCTTTAGGTAATGGCATTGGCGTCGTGATCATATCTCTTAAAGGCTCTCATACTCCATTTACCGCCTGACTATGTTTCAACTGCACCAACAATATGGCGGAGTATGAAGCGTGCATCATGGGTCTTCGAGCTGCAATTGACCTAAGGATTAAGTTTCTAAGTGTCTTCGGAGATTACGCTCTCGTAATCAGTCAGATCAAAGGCGAGTGGGATACGAAACACCCTAATCTTATTCCTTACAAGGAATATGTGCTGACATTGCTACCCCATTTCGAGGAGATAACCTTTGAACACTTTCCCAGAGAGGAGAATCAGTTGGCGGACGCGCTAGCTACGATGTCTTCTATGTTCAAAGTCAAATGGGACAACGAGGCTCCCCGGATCATTATTGAAAAATTGGACGAACCTACACATTGTTGTGATCTTGAGACTGAAGAGGTAACAGAAAAGCCCTGGTATCATGAGGTGAAGAGATACCTTGAAGCTCAAGAATACCCCGAGGGTGCATCTGTTAAGGACAAGAAGTTTCTGAGGAGGTTTGCAGCAAAATTCTTCATCAGCAATGGTATTCTTTACAAACGTAACCATGATTCGACCTTACTACGTTTTGTGGATAAGATTGAAGCAGAAAGGATCATGGCAGAGCTACATGAAGGTACTTTCGGAACTCATTCCAGTGGACATACCATGGCAAAGAAGATCCTTCGGGCAGGATACTATTGGTCCACAATGGAAGCTGACTGTTATTAGCATTCTCGGACATGTCACAAGTGCCAGGTCTATGCTGATAAGGTGCACATTCCTCCGGTTCCTCTGAATGTTCTGACAGCACCTTGGCCATTTGCAATATGGGGCATTGATATGATCGGCGAGATCAGACCAACGGTATCCAACGGGTATCGCTTCATCCTAGTAGCGATCGATTACTTTACAAAGTGGGTTGAAGCAGCTTCCTTTGCTACGGTAACCAAGAACGTCGTGGCACGGTTCATTCGGCATAACCTGATCTGT
The DNA here is from genome assembly GCA_948472305.1 of Vicia faba. Taxonomy (NCBI): domain Eukaryota; kingdom Viridiplantae; phylum Streptophyta; class Magnoliopsida; order Fabales; family Fabaceae; genus Vicia; species Vicia faba. The sequence goes on along the minus strand of OX451739.1, from coordinate 83,798,987 downwards.
CGATACGGTGTACCAGAGAGGATCATTACGGACAATGGTACCAATCTTAACAACAAGATGATCACTGAGCTTTGCGAGCAATTCAAGATACAACATCACAACTCTTCTCCCTACCGTCCGAAGATGAATGGGGTTGTTGAAGCGGCTAACAAGAACATTAAGAAAATTATGCAGAAGATGATAGTGACATACAAAGACTGGCACGAGATGTTACCGTTTGCTCTTCATGGGTACCGTACCTCAGCACGGACGTCAACAGGGGCAACATCCTATTCCTTGGTTTATGGCATGGAGGCAGTCTTGCCAATTGAAGTTCAGATACCCTCTCTCCGGATCATGAAGGATGCAGGTTTGAGCGAAGATGACTGGATCCAGACCCGACTTGATCAACTGAATCTAATCGACGAAAAGAGACTTACTGCTATTTGTTATGGTCAGACGTATCAAAAACAGATGATCAAGGCATTCACAAGAAAGTTAGACGACAAGAGTATCAAGTTGGGGATCTGGTAATCAAGCGCATTATTCTACCTCAAGGTGATCCCAGGGGCAAATGGACCCCTACTTATGAAGGGCCATTTGTGGTTAAGAACATCTTCTCAGGAGGAGCTATGATTCTAACCACCATGGATGGTGACGACCTTCCTCACCCCGTCAATGCAGACATAGTGAAAAGATACTACGCATAATCAAAGACCCGCTAGGTTGACTGGCCTAGGAAAAAATAAGGGCTTCCCGACGAACCAAAAGGGTTCGGGCAAAAATAAGGGATGAAAATAAAAAATCTGTACACCCGGCAAGTCGAAAACCTGAAAAGGCGGCTTGGGCAAAAATGGGTATCCCGGTGGACTGAAAACCCGAAAGGGCAGTCCAGGCAAAAGTTAGGGATTAAAGCGTAATACTATGTCTCATTGAATCACCTCGCATCCAGACTTCAGTATCAACTATCAGGCTCAGACAACACTAATCAATCAGATTCATCTTCAACTAAGCAGCAAAGTGATGAGACGCTTGAAGATATAAAGGCAATAGCAGAGTTGGAACCCAGTGGGATTATTCACATAGCTGTTTTGTTTTCTTTTCACAAGTTGTATAAATTCTATTTGTTCGGCGGCGTTCTCTTAATAGGACGTCAGCCTCTTGTACAAAAACGCCTATTTTCAGGCAAACTTCAAAATCAATACAAATTTATTTTCAGACAAATTTCAAATTGTTTTTCCTTTATCTGTTTTGTTTTGCAAAGAACGTCCAATGTTCATTTTTGATATATGCATTTGACATTAATTGTTGCTCATAAATATTTACATGCGAAACAAACGACGAATTACTGGTAATATCATAAACAGGGGGGTAGGAAATGTCCAAACTGTGTAGTTACTTTGTCCACCAAAGTACCAAGGTAGGTTCAGCTGAAGAACATGACCAAGATACCATCACTCTCCGCAGAGTAAAACAGTAATGGTAGCTCTCCCCACTGAGAATTGCAACTATGGACGAATCAGCAATGCTCTCCCCAAGCAGAGTTAATCTACCATCAGCCCTAAAAAGGCTTGGTATCCCCAGAAGATCTCAATCTTCCCCAGCGGAGTATAAAGGTATTCCCCAACAAGTATAAGAACATCCCCAGCAGTCTTAATATTCCTCAACAGAATATAAGAATGTTCTCCGGCAGAATACGAGGTACCCCAATGGAGCCATTTCCCCAGCGCGGTCTAAAAAGTTTCCCCGCCAGAGTTGAATCATCTTACCCAGTAGATTCTGTAAGCTTATCCCCTGCAGAGCGCAAATAAATCTCCCCAGCCAAATTCAGAAGGTTATCCTCACAAGAGCCTAACTGGGTTATCCTCAGCAAGTTGCAACAGAAAGATCATCCCCAGCGAAGTTCTTTCTATCCCCAGCGGAGTTCACCATTAAAATCCCCAACAGAGCTTATCAACAGAATCCGCAGCGGAGTTATCGTTAAAATCTTCAGCAGAACGTCTCTTCCCCACAGAGTAATTCCCCTCGGAGTAATCTCTTCATCAGTTTATTCCCCCAACGGAGTTCTTCTCTCCTACAGGTTCATCATCTTCGTTCATCATCCCCAGCGGAAACGAAGAACTCGGCTTTATTCTCCAGCAGCTCCGGGATTTATTTTTCCCCATCTAAAACATCACATTTCCATACATCATGATACATGCATATACACATCATGAATACAATCTCATTTATTTTGAGAACATCATTGCCTGATCCATATCATGCATTGCATATGACTGACCTTTACCTTTCAGGAAAGATAGAAAGTTCTCAGCTTAGTCGAAGACCTGACCAGTTCTTAAATCTCAATTGAATTATCCTTGGTTGAATTTCAGATAAGGTTCTCAATCTCGACAGTTTCCCTACGTCATAGTGTGGACGAGTACTATAACCTCAATGGTATACTCCATTGAGCACGAGTCAGTTCCTAGATCTTGATGTTTTCCTCCGTCATAGTGTGGACAAGTTCTATAACCTCAACGGTATACTCCATTGAGCACGAGACAGTTCCTAGATCTTGATGAAGATGTTTCCCTACGTCATAGTGTGGACGAGTACTATAACCTCAACGGTATACTCCATTGAGCATGAGTCAGTTCCTAGATCTTGATGTTTTCCTCCGTCATAGTGTGGACAAGTTCTACAACCTCAACAGTATACTCCATTGAGAACGAGACAGTTCCTAGATCTTGATGAAGATGTTTCCCTACGTCATAGTGTGGATGAGTACTATAACCTCAACGGTATACTCCATTGAGCACGAGTCAGTTCCTAGATCTTGATGTTTTCCTCCATCATAGTGTGGACAAGTTCTATAACCTCAACGGTATACTCCATTGAGCACGAGACAGTTCCTAGATCTTGATGAAGATGTTTCCCTACGGCATAGTGTGGACGAGTACTATAACCTCAACGGTATTGAGCACGAGTCAGTTCCTAGATCTTGATGTTTCCCTCTGTCATAGTGTGGACGAGTACTATAACCTCAACGGTATACTCCATTGAGCATGAGTCAGTTCCTAGATCATGATGAAGATGTTTCCCCCAGTTGAATTATGGACAGGTTCTTAAGACTCAGCCGAGGCATTCTCTCAGTTGAAGTACAGGCCAGATTCCTAAATCTCAACAAAAGTTAGACTTCTCCAACAGAATCTTCTACAACATCAGGTATACAAGTTCTCGCTAAGGAATCTCTTACGCGATCGACACTCCTGCAGATGGCATCTGTAAGCCCATCCTCCTACCAGCAATCTCCAAATGGCATCTGTGATACGGTGGGAGAACTGACTATGTTTTTGCATTTGTATTCGCAAATGTTTCGGTTGAGCAAGAGTCGCCACCGACTTTTTATTTTATCCTAAGGAAAGGTTAAAAAAGCACAGCAAAAACCTTTGAGATGTTTTCTTGGGTTCGGGGAGTAAATTATAGAAAGGGAAGGTATTAGCACCCTTTCTATCCATGGTTATCCATGGGCTCTTAGTTACTTGCTTAGATCAACTTGCCTTAATTTTCAATTGTTTGAAATGGTGCTTTGTGTGTGTGGGTTTGAAAATGTTTTTGAAAAGAGGCCAATGTGGTGGCAATCTTTGTAATGATCCATGTTGGGATGTATACAAAGATGTATGTCTTTTGAAAAGGTTTTCATTTGTTTTTTTTTTAAAGTTTGTTTTGAAAGTGTTGTGCGGTTTAAAAATAGGCAAGTGTTTTGTTTTGCAAGTTTGATTCAAGTAACTAAGAGGTTATCTACTCCTAAATTTCTCAAAGATTTCTCCTATGTTTTTAACCCTTTTAACAATTTTGTTCCACCATTGCATTTGGTGGACAATCTTGTGTTAGGATGTGAAAGGGACGGGCGCGGGTCATCGTTTAGACCATAATTGCAATGGTGCCAAGTGTCTTTGGGCAATGTTTTCTTTAAGGGACTTGATCATTTTTTAGGCAACTTTCGAAAGCGTCATCGAGGGACTATGATCATTTGATTGTTTTGTTTTGCCTAAAGAGACCTAGCATGCAATATGGCATTTATTGAAGGCAACAAGTGGAATACCCTAGGGGTGCAAGTGTGATTAGTGTTGTCCATTTTCATGCTTGTTTATCTTGAATTTAGGTCAAACTATTTTTGTTATTTTTGATTCGCATACAAACCCTAATTCTAGCATGGTATAATTAGAAAGCATTAAAGTGCGAAAAAATAAAGTTCCTAAGTTATTACAACACAATATATGGGAAGGGGGTACAAATGTTCAAATGGGGGGTATTTTGACAAGGAATTTAAGCCTAGACTATTACATCAAATTGGGAATTATACAAATTAATTAATGTACAATAATTAAATAAAATAAGAATAAATATGCAAGATGCAAAAAAATGTTTTTTATATGTATGAAAAAAAGGTATTTTTATATGTCAAATAAACAAAATAAAAAGTATCAATTTTTTGAGTATTTTCCATGTTTAGGGCAAAACCCTAATTTTATTAAGTAAAAGCATTAATTATTTAATATATACAATATTTATTCATTATATACAAAAATAAAATAAAAATGAAGTATATTTGTAAAAAAGGTATTTTTAATATTAAATATTAATAAGAATAAAAATGTATATATCTTGTATTTTTTCCTAAATATACTAATAAATATATATGTACTTATATTATTTACAAAATATATTGAATATGTACAAAATAATAATATTTAGTATTTATAATAAAAAAAAAGTATATTTTATACAAAATATTTTCAGAAGATAAAATAAAATAAAAATGGAAAATAAAATGTGTTTACATTATTTTAGTATTTTTTAAATAAAAGTATGTAAGTATTTATTTATGTACAAAACATCAATTTAAACAAATAAATACCTAATAAATATAAAAATGGTGTGAAAAATATTTTTTATATTTTTAATATTGTAAGGAAAAATAAATAAGTCAGAACAAAAAAGAAAAGGTCAAAAAATCATGAAAATAAGCATAATGGGCCAAGGGGGTTTAAAAGTAACAAAAGGGTGCAAAAAGAAAGTCAACTCAGGCCCAGCCCAAGAAGACTTCATCTTCAACCTCAGAACATGTTTGAATAACCATCCACGTGCGTTTTCTATCTCCCAATTCCTGGACTTTCAAGCAAAACTCACAACATGAAAAATGTAGAGCATTAAAAGACGAATCCAGACATATAAAGAACTTGACTTAACTCTCTAAGATGAGAGAGAATTTCTTCTCCCCCAATTCCTGACCTAGTTTTTGTTCCATGTTCAGACATTAAATTCTCACAGCACACATAATATAAATGAAAACTAATTACATGGGCATGTTCAGGGCTATGAATGTGACATATTTTCTTCACAAACCTAAATCTAACAATGCCTGGATAGAGAGATACGAGTTCATGAACTTACCTGTTCAGTTGGAGTTGTATCTGGTGATGGAGGTACTTTCAGTGCAAGGTGATGATTGGTACAACTTCCTTGATGTCCCAGGGATGCTATTCCAAGTTTTACTTTGCTTTGAAACTAGCTGAATCGAGTTATAGAACTCCACCTGCAAAACAGAAAAATGAAAATGGTGATGTTGAATGGGAGTGTTACAGGTCGTGTTTGAGGTTTGGAATAGCTTCAAGGGATGTTGTGGGATGTGTTTGAGGTGATTTTAGCAAGAATGCATGAAAGGATTGAGCTATGGAACTCAATTTGCAGCAGGTCCCCTGTTTTGGCAGTTTGAAGGTGATTCTGTATTTGAGAGGGTGTTGGAGATGGTTGGCTCGTGTTCTAGCTCAGGTTTGATGATTAGAAAGTGTTTGACAAGTTTTCTTAAGCTTGTGTTAGCTGAGATGAGAGTTGTTGTATGTTATGCTAGCTTTCTTCAACTTTAAGCAACAAATGTCCACTTGAGTTTTTAGACTGATAGAGGCCCCCCTAATGTGCTGCAAACCTTGGCCTTGATCAGTGTAATTAGCTCATAAACTTGTGCCAAAGAGATTTGCCCTGTACTTGCTTGGATTGTTAATTGACATAAAGTGCAACTTTTCTAAAATGGATATAATGCTTTATCTAAAAATGGCTTAATCTTGCATACAATGTCCAAACTCATAGAACAACACCTTGGCACAAAGGATTGGCATTAAATTATGGAGTGTAGATGAGATAAAAGACCTGTAATCAAGGAAAGCAAGCTGAATTCAAAATGGCACAAATGTATGAACATGTAAATTGGCCAAATCAAAAGTGAGTTTTTCCCAACTTGCCAAATTCGATTCTCCCTAACCATGAGGTTGTTTGATGAGTTCTTGGACATTTTGGAAAGCTTGGAATGTGTACTACAATCCATCTTTGAAATGCAAATTGAAATTCCAAGTGGAAGTATGTGAAAAATGGTCTTGAAGTTAGGCAAAAATCCTGCCTAAAATAGGTTAAATTTTCTCTAAGTTAAGAATGGTTTGGTACCCTTGTTCCAAAAATTGTAACTTGAGCTACAAGCTTCTTTTTGGAAAACTTTGTGAATCAAAGTTGTAGATTTTGCAACAGGCTACAACTTTCATGTTTTGACTTTTCCTTTAATCCAAATGAATCTTGGTGAAAAAGTGGGACAAAGTTAGGAAAAAATTAGGGTTTTTCATAACTTAGAAAAATTCTAAGTTATGAAAAATCTTTCATTTCAAACCCTAATTTGCAAATCTTGATTTCTTGATGAACAAGTTTCATGATTTGGCATGTTTTGATGAAAAATGAATCTTGACACTTGATTTTGACCAAAAAGTCAAAGTTTGACTTTTTAGTATACAGTCAAAATTGATCAATTGACTGGGAAATTCAACTGTCAATCTTGTGTATTTGGGATCTTTTGAACTTGTTGAGTATGTCAAGACAATTCCATGGGGTCCTTGAGTCCATAGGTGAGCTTGTTCTGCCATTGGCTAGGTCAAACAGTCAAAAATTGCCTTTGTGCAGTCAAAACCCTAAAAATGACCATTTTGCCCTTTTGGTGATCTGATCAAATTTCTTGTGGAATTGTGATCCAAACTTGACCCAATGGTTCATATGAGTTCATAATGTTGATGTGGGTCAATTTTCATGAGATTTGACTGTCAATTGGCCACAGTTGACTTTTTCCCCAATACAGCTGATTTCTAGGTCAACTATCCAATTGACTGGGCAAAATTTGGAATTAAGACTTGAAACTTGGTATGGATAAAATTGGGAGTCCAACATGAAGCATGAAAGTCATCTTAGGCATTTTAGGTCAAAACATCTTTGTTCAAACACCAACCCTAATTTGGGTCCACAGTGCAAGGAGAAGTCTTGAGCAGAGGAAACCCTAACTGGATCTTGAGCTCCAAGGGTCTTGTGATGAGAAAATGTTGAAGAAATGGGAGGGCAAATTTTGGGGTACAACAGTTGCCCCTGTTCAATCTTCTTGAACCTGAAGAGTTAGATTGGCAAGTTTGCCTTTCGTGACTCGAGGGTAAAAGGAGATTGGACACTAGAGTGCCCGGAAATTTGCACTCGCATGTTGGAGTATCAACAATGTGATGTCGGGAATGGGCTTACAGATGCCATTTGGAGAGATGGTGGATAGGGAGATAGGCTTATAGATGCCATCTGAAGGCGTGACAGAACCTTGTCGGGAATGGGCTTATAGATGCCATTTGGAAGTGTTGATCGCATAAGAGATTCCTTAGCGAGAACTTGTGTATTTTGAGAAAGACAGATGTTTTCCTGGCTTGTTACAGGTGTTGATCTTCAATCTTTTCATGTAGATATGCCCTGGCTAGATACAGGTGTCGAATCTACAATCGGTTGCTCACAGATATGCCCTGGCGGGATACAGGAATCGAATCTGGAATTGTGACAGTTGATAGATATGCCCTGGCTGGATACAGGAATCGAATCTGGAAATAATCGTCAACAGATATGCCCTGGATGGATACAGGAATCGAATCTGGAAATAGTCGTCAACAGATATGCCCTGGCTAGATACAGGAATCGAATCTGGAAATAGTCGTCAACAGATATGCCCTGGCTGGATACAGGAATTGAATCTTCAAACTCTTCAGACGTGCCCTGGCTAGATACAGGAATCGAATCCAGAATGGTGACAGTTGATAGATATGCCCTGGCTGGATACAGGAATCGAATCTTCAAACTCTTCAGACGTGCCCTGGCTAGATACAGGAATCGAGTCCGGAATTGTGACAGTTGATAGATATGCCCTGGCTGGATACAGGAATCGAATCTTCAAACTCTTCAGACGTGCCCTGGCTGGATACAGGAATCGAGTCTGGAAACTGATCACTCACAGATGTGCCCTGGCTAGATACAGGAATCGAATCTGGAAATTGTGACAGTTGTAGGTATTTGTCTTTTGGGTTGTCTTTTTCCTGAAAAGGCAAAACATCAGTTGTATGCAATGTCATGATGTATGAAATGCATGATGTCATGATGTTCAACATGAGATAGTGTTGTATGCACTTTATCATGTATGTAAGCAAGATGTATGAAATATGAAGTGTTTATGAATGTATTTTCGTCTTAGGAAAATAAATCCTTGACGACCGGCCGGGGAATTAAATCCCGGGCTGATGTTGAAGAGTAGAGTTCTTTGCTTCCGCTAGGGACGATGGTTGCAAGAATACACTGGTAGGAGAAGATGACTCTGTTGGGGAATAAGCTGTTGGAGAGATTACTCTGAGGGGAATTACTCTGCGGAAAGAGACACTTTGCTGAAGTTTTGACGAGAGCTCCACTGAGGATTTCAACGATGGACTCCGCTGGGGATAACAATGATAAACTCCGCTGGGGATTGCGTTGATAAGTTATGTTGGGGAACTTTGATGAACTCCGTTGGGGATAGGAAGGACTTTGCCGAGGGTGATCTTCTGTGGTAATTAGCTGAGGATAACCCAGTTATAAGCCCTTGTGAGGAATAACTTTGAATAAAGCTCGGGAGAGACGTCTGTACTCTGCAGGGAATAAGCTTCCAGAATCTACTGGGGATAAGCTTCAAGACCTGCTGGGGATAAGAATTCCACTTTCCTGGGGAAACTTTTCAGACTGTACTGGAAAATGATTCCATTGGAGTGTCCGTATTCCGCCGGGGAACAATCTTAGACCAAGACTGTCGGGGATGCTTGCTGATGAATGCCTATACTCCACCGGGGAATGTTTCTATCTTGTCTTACTCTGTGGGGAGTTGAGATAACTTGATCACATACTTCAGTTAAATCTACCTTGGTACCTTGGCGGACAGAGCAACTAGACTGCCTGGACAACTCTACATTGCCCCTATTTCTGATGTCACTTGTAATTAGTCTTTTGTTTCGTATGCAAGTACTTGTGAATTAGCAATTTAATGTCAAATGCATATATCAAAAATGAACATTGGACGTTCTTCGCAAGACAAAACAGAAAAGGGAAAAACAATTGGCAATTTGTTTGAAAAAGTGAATTTGTATTGATTTTGAAGTTTGCCTGAAAATAGGCGTTTTTTGTACAAGAGGCCGACGTCCTAGTAAGAGAACGCCGCCGAATAACATAAAGTTTATACAATTTTGAAAAGGAAACAAAACAGTTATGTGCACAATATTCCCACTGGGTTCCAACTCTGCTATCGCCTTTATGTCTTCGAGCGTCTCATCGCTTTGCTGCTTAGTTGAAGATGAAGCTGATTGATCGATGCCGAAGTCTGAGCCAGATAGTTGATGCTGAATTCTGGATGCAAGGTGATCCAATGAGACATAGTGTTACGCTTCATCCCTAACTTTTGCCTGGACCGCCCTTTCGGGTTTTCAGTCCATCGGGATACCCATTTTTGCCCAAGCCGCCTTTTCAGGTTTTCGACTTGTCGGGTGTACAGATTTTTTTCATTTCATCCCTTATTTTTGCCCGAACCCTTTTGGTTCGCTGGGAAGCCCTTATTTTTGCCTAGGTATGTCAACCTAGCGGGTCTTTTATTCATGTGTAGTATCTTTTTACTATGTCTGCATTGGCGGGGTGAGGAAGGTCGTCACCATCCATGGTGGTTAGAATCATGGCTCCTCCTGAGAAGACATGTTTAACCACAAATGGCCCTTCGTATGTAGGGGTCCATTTGCCCCGGGGATCACTTTGAGGAAGGATGATGCGCTTGATTACCAGGTCCCCAACTTGATACTCTTGTGGTCTGACTTTCTTGTTAAATGCCCTGATCATCTGTTTTTGGTACGTCTGACCATGACAGATAGCGGTGAGTCTCTTTTCGTCAATCAGGTTTAATTGATCAAGTCGAGTCTGGATCCAGTCATCTTCACTCAAGTCTGCATCCTTCATTATTCGGAGCGAGGGTATCTGGACTTCAATTGGCAAGACTGCCTCCATGCCATAGACCAAGGAAAAGGGTGTTGCCCCGGTTGACGTCCTTGCTGAGGTATGGTACCCATGAAGAGCAAACGGTAACATTTCGTGCCAATCTTTATAGGTCACTGTCATCTTCTACACAATTTTCTTGATATTCTTATTTGCTGCTTCTACAGCCCCATTCATCTTTGGCCGGTAAGGAGAAGAGTTGTGGTGTTGTATCTTAAATTGCTCGCAGAGCTCAGTGATCATCTTGTTGTTAAGATTGGTACCATTGTCCGTAATGATCCTCTCTGGGACGCCATACCGACAGATCAGGTTATGCCGGATGAAACGTGCCACGACGCTCTTGGTTACGGTGGCGTAGGAAGCTGCTTCTACCCACTTCGTGAAGTAATCAATTGCTACTAGGATGAAACGATGCCCGTTGGATGCCGTTGGTCGGATCTCACCGATCATATCGATGCCCCACATTGCAAAAGGCCAAGGTGCCGTCAGGATGTTCAGAGGAACCGGGGGGATGTGCACCTTATCAGTATAGATCTGGCATTTATGACAAGTTCGAGAATGTTGGTAACAATCGGCTTCCATTGTGGACCAGAAATATCCTGCCCGAAGGATTTTCTTTGCCATGGTGTGTCCACTGGAATGTGTTCCCAATGTACCTTCATGTAGTTCTACCATGATCTTCTCTGCTTCAGCTTTATCCACACAACGCAGTAGAGTTGAATCATGGTTTCTTTTGTAGAGAATGTCGTTGCTGAGGAAGAATTTTTCCGCAAACCTTCTCATGAACTTCTTGTCGTTGACAGATGCACCTTCAGGGTATTTCTGAGTTTCCAAGTATCTCTTTACCTCATGATACCAGGGTTTTTCAGTCACTGTCTCATCCTCAAGATCACAACAGTATGCCGGTTCGTCCAACTTCCAGATAATGATCCGGGGAGCCTCATTGTCCCATTTGACTTTGAACATTGAAGACATCGTAGCTAGTGCGTCCGCTAACTGATTCTCCTCTCTTGGGAAGTGCTCAAAAGTTATCTCTTCAAAGTGGGGAAGCAAAGTCAACACATACTCCTTGTAAGGAATAAGATTTGGGTGTTTCGTATCCCACTCGCCTTTGATCTGATTGATCACGAGAGCGGAATCTCCAAAGACACTCAGAAACTTGATCCTTAAGTCGATTGCAGCTTGAAGACCCATGATACATGCCTCATACTCCGCCATGTTGTTGGTGCAGTTGAAACATAGTCGGGCGGTGAGTGGAGTATGAGTACCTTTGGGGGATATGATCACAATGCCGATACCATTACCCAAAGCGTTGGAGGCTCCGTTAAAATGCATAGACCATCGGGATCCTTCCTCAGGTCCTTCATCCGGTCCAGGCACTTCACAATCAGTTACTACCATGATATCTTCGTCCGGAAATTCAAAGTTCAATGATTGGTAATCGTCCACAGGTTGGTGTGCCAAATGATCTGCCACTACACTTCCTTTGATTGCTTTTTGAGTTGTGTACTGGATATCATATTCTGTCAAGATCATTTGCCATCTTGCTATTCTTCCAGACAGAGCAGGCTTTTCGAATATGTACTTGATGGGATCCATCTTTGAAATCAACAGAGTAGTGTGAGTCAACATATACTGCCTCAGCCGACGAGCAGCCCATACCAGAGCGCAGCAAGTTTTCTCGAGCAGTGAGTACCGAGACTCACAGTCGGTAAACATTTTGCTCAGGTAATAAATAGCGTGCTCTTTTCGGCCAGACTCGTCATGCTGCCCCAGCATACACCCCATTGAATTGTCAAGCACTGTCAAGTATAGTATTAGAGGTCTCCCTTCCACTGGTGGCATAAGAATGGGTGGCTCTTGGAGATACTCCTTTATCTTTTCGAAAGCAGCCTGACATTCATCGTTCCAATGCACTACTTGATCTTTCTTCAGCAGTTTGAAGATTGGCTCACAGGTAGCAGTTAGATGCAAGATGAATCAGGCAATGTAATTCAGTCATCCCAGAAAGCCTCTGACTTCTTTCTCTGTCTTGGGAGTCGGCATCTCTTGTATGGCTTTTACCTTGGCAGGGTCCACCTGAATACCTTTATCGCTTACAATGAAACCTAGCAATTTTCCGGACCTCACCCCAAAGGTGTATTTGTTGGGATTCAACCTCAGCTTGTATAACTTCAATCGGTCAAACAGCTTCCGCAGATGGTCAAGGTGTTCCTCCTCAGTTTGAGACCTTGCAATCATGTCATCAACATATACCTCAATCTCATGATGGATCATATCATGAAATAAAGCGACCATGGCACGTTGGTAGGTTGCCCCAGCATTTTTCAACCCGAATGGCATGACCTTGTAGCAGAAGGTGCCCCACTGAGTCACAAAGGTAGTCTTTTCCATATCTTCCGGAGCCATCTTGATCTGATTATACCCTGAAAAACCATCCATGAAGGAGAACACCTTGTGTTGAGCAGTATTTTCAACAAGAACGTCGATGTGAGGCAGAGGGAAATCATCTTTGGGGCTGGCCCTGTTCAAATCCTTGTAGTCGACACACATTCTGACCTTACCATCCTTCTTCGGCACTGGCACCACATTGGCCACCCACTGAGGGTAAGAAGTCACTGCTAGAAACCCGGCATCAAATTGTTTCATAACCTCAGCTTTGATCTTTTCGGACATCTCTGGACGCATACGGCGGACCTTTTGCTTTACCAGAGGGCAGTCTTCCTTGGTAGGCAGGTGATGAACCACAATGTCGGCATCCAAACCGGGCATGTCTTCGTAAGACCAAGCAAAGATTTCCATGTAATCATGCAGCATCTGGATCAATCGTTGCTTCACGTTGAGCTCTAGATTGGCACCGATCTTGAGTTCTTTTCTATCTGTCTCAGTACCCAGGTTCACTGTTTCCACGGGCTCTTGATGCGGCTGAATGGCCCTCTCTTCCTGGAGTAGCAGTCTTGCGAGTTCACCAGGCACTTCGCAATCATCTTCACCTTCGTCTTCGGCCAAGTTGATCGGATTCTCGAAGTCATAACTGGTGGTAGCAGAGCCGTTACCAGTGAGATCCAGAGTGGATTGAAACCTGTATAAGTGAGTGTGTGTAAATATAGTTGTTTTGCAATATATAACACAGAAAGAAAAAGAGCACAAGATTTGAAATGCAACAAACGTCAAATGTTTTGATTAATGATATATGGAAATGTCATACAAAAAAAGCCCTCACAAATGGAGCTACGGTGCCCCGGGTAGGACACCGAGCCAATAAAAGTTTCAACATATTGTTTGTTACAAATTGAAAATCAAAAGAGTTCATTACTGCGTGACAAACGTAATAGGTGTAAAATCCTTTGCCGTCCAGTTGCTTGGTCCATTGTTGGTGGTTGGATAGATCCAACTGTCAAATTCTGCTTCCTCTACGTCCTCCTCGATAGCATTCACCCTTGGGTTGGTGATAAACACCGGAGCCTTTCTGATCCTTTCCTTGCGCACAGCCCTCTGAGCCTCTGTAGTGAAGCCCAGCCCAAACTTGTCGTTCTTTTGAGTGAAGTCAGGAAGCTGACCCCAGTTTGCACATTTGCCTTTCTCAATCACTGCCCGGGCATCCTTCAGGGAAGCCATCTTCAAGGGGAAGTCTTCTTCAAACACTGTCTCAGCCGACGCCAACGTTGGAGGTACCTCCTCAAAATGTTGAAAGGGGGTTTCAATAAACTCCCCGTCCATCTCGATATACCGGAATGAATTCAAGTGACTTACCATGTATTCCTCCTCACCCTGCACAGTAATAATCTTCCCTTTGACGGGGTATTTGAACTTTTGGTGTAGAGTGGATGTTACTGCCCCAGCCTTGTGAATCCAGGGTCGACCCAACAAGCAGGAATAAGATGGACGGATATCCATTACATAGAACGTTGAGTCGAAGACTTGGGAACCCACACGAATAGGAATGTCTACCTCACCGTGCACCATCCTCTTAGAACCGTCGAAGGCTCTAACGATGATGTTACTAGGTTTTAATTCCAGGCCCTCACAATCCAAGCGATCCAATGCCTTCTTGGGCAAAACATTCAGGGAAGAACCGGTGTCCACCAACACGTGTGCGAGAGTAGTGCCCCTGCACTCTATAGAGACATGCAGGGCATCATTGTGATTTTTCCCTTTGGCGGTAAGGTCAGCATCCGAGAACCCCAAACCATTGTCAGCTGTCAAATTAGCCACACAGTCAGTGAATTGATCTGCAGAGGTCTCTTGCGGCACATGGGCCGTTTTCAGAAATGAAATCAGGGCCTTTGCATGGGCCTCTGAGCATAGCAGCAATGATAGCATAGAGATTTTGGAGGGGGTATGCCCCAACTGTTCAACAACATTGAAGTCACTCTTTTTAATGATTTTAAGGATTTCCTCCATTTCTTGTTGGGAGGCTTCAACAGTAGTCTTTTTTGGTGCCTCCGTCCTGCAGGCAAATCGGTAGCAACTTCTTTGCCCCGAGCATCAGAGGACTCGGCGGCAGTAGTAGACACAGGAACTTGATTTGGAACATGCACACTTGCGGGTGTGATGATAAGAGGCTTTCGGATAACTGGTGGTGCAATGTCAGGCGAGAAAAGCCTGCCACTGCGAGTAATCTTGGCGGGACCAGTGATGTTACTGATACTGGTACTGGTACTGGTGTTGAACTCCTGCTTCACTCCAAGCACATACACGTCTGCCCCATAGCGCCATGGGACAGCCTTGTTAGATTCATAGGGGAGAGGCCCCGGAACAGTAATGGTAATGGGTGCAACAGACATAATTTGGACTGGCTTCCTCGGGAGAGCCTTGGTAGGATTGTTGAAAATTGTGACGACAGATACTTCTTCAGCGGAAACAAACGGAACAGCAGTTTTCTTGAACAGAATTTCTTTGTTATCCATCAGGCTTTGGATGCCTGATTTCAGCAGCGGACAACCGGTAGGGATAACAGCACACAGGAGGCAACCCTTGCTACAACCCGGAAATAAACCGGCTAGCAGTAGGTTCCTCTTAACAGTCAATAGAGGGGTAGCAACATCATTCACCGAAATAGCATACAAATCTTCCTCGACGGCATTTACTCTATGCTGGGGCATAGGAGCAGTTACAACATTTGGCCTCTCAGGCGCCTCAAACTGAATTTCCTTCGCGTCGATAAGGTCTTGCACTTTATTTCTCAGGGCCCAGCAATCATCAGTAGTATGCCCGGGGCTATCAGAATGATAAGCACAACGGGAATTTGGGTTATATTTAGGAGATGCAGTATTCACGACCTTCGGGGCCTCTTTGATGGTCACCAAGTTGGTTGATAACAGTTGCGGTAAGATTTGTGACAAGGTCATACTCAGCCGAGTATACTGCCTCTTGGGCCTTTCACCTCTTTGTTGATTGTACTGTTGAGGAGCAGCAACAGGCTTTGAAATGACTAAGGCATTGACGGCTTGGCGGCTTTCTGGCTTGACTTGTCTTCTAGGACCATAGACGGCACTTGCTTCCTTCTTGAAAAGCCTCTTCTCAGTACTTGCGGAGGCAGCTTTTTGTATTTTTCCTGACCTGATGCCAGCTTCTATCCTTTCACCCGTCAGGATCAAATCCATAAACCCAACTGAGGAATTGCCAACTAGATGATTGAAAAATGGACCAGACAAGGTCCCTAGAAACATATCAACCAGCTCACGATCAGTCAATGGAGGCTGCACCCTGCCAGCCAAATCTCTCCATTTTTGTGCATATTCTTTGAACCCTTCGCCCGTTCCTAGAGACATACCCTGAAGTTGGGTACGCGTAGGAGCGAGGTCAGAATTGTATTGATATTGTCTGTAAAATGCGGTCGCCAAATCTTCCCAATGTCGGATACTAGTTCCATCTAGTTGATAGAACCACTCAAGCTGTGACCCCGAAAGGCTATCTTGGAAGAAGTGGATCCAAAGATTTTTATCTGCCGTGTAAGGTTGGATCTTCCTTACGTACGACCTTAGATGCAGGTTTGGACAGGAGGCCCCGTCATATTTGGCAAAGGCAGGCGCCTTAAACTTGTGTGGGATTACCACCCCAGAAGATAACCCCAGATCTCCGAAATCCAGCCCCGGCACATTCTGGATCTCCATGGCACTCAAGCGGTCTTCTAATTGCTTGTATCTGTCAGCAGCGGGTGGGTATTGTTCATCATTGTAATCCGTCTCGTTGTTAGAGACTGCAGGACTAGGAGCTCCTCCCCCTTGGGGATTGTCTTTCTCTACAGAGGAAGTAGTTGGATCAGCCTCATTATGGAGTGTGTTCCCAAACCTGCGTCCAGTGTTGAATAACGCAGTTCTCTTCTTCTTCTTCTTCTTTAGGAGCAGAGCCTTCAACTCTTGTTGTCCTTGGGCCAGGCTTAGGACCATCTCTTGAAACTGGGCACTTTGGGCCTGAAAGGCCTTGATTGCTTGCTCACTGGATGAGTCTGGATTCATGATGACTGTTCCAAATAAATAGTGAAGAAGATTAAGCAACCTGTAGAAAAATGGGTACCTGTTATGCACATGATGCATGAGATGCTATCTGTGCAATGCATTCAAGTATTTTAGAAATTCACAATTGTTGCAAACAAAAAGAACGCACGTCATATTAATAAGAAAAGATTTATTAGTACATAAATGCCCCATGGGCCAAATATTACAAAAACAACTTCTCAAGGTAAAAAGACGTTGCGCATCCTCTTTGGCGCAATGTAGGTGTTAAGGGCCTCTTGGTCATGGAGTCGGCGGGTGAGCTCTAAAACCTTCTTCTCGCTGGCGTAGAAGCTGGCTTCAAAAGTGTTCCGTTCCTCCTTGAGTTGGATCCAACTCTTCTGCATCTCCTCCCACGATGTAGGCATGTCAGGATGTAGGATGGTGTAGGGAACCTCTCTTTCCTTGACGGGCTCTTTAATCACAGGGAGAACATGAAGATAAGGCATCATTAGACTCTGGGCTCAGGCTCGTACCCACTTGAGATAAGGTTCAAGAGGGATGGAGTTCTTGTGTCCCAGTGTCTTGCTATCAACCTTGTTGGGCCTCCCCCAAGCTCTGATGAATCTTTGGCGAAGTCCTTGCGCATCGTTGTCGAAGTCAAAAACTAGGTCAGGAATCAACATGTTGTGAGGGCCATCTCTTCGTGCATATCCAAATTGCCTCAAAGCTAGGCAAGGGTTGTAGGTGATACCCCCTCTGATTCCAAGTAAAGGAACATTAGGAAACTCTCCACAACGATCGACGATGATGACATTTTCTCTGGACCGAGAACACCAATGTACATCAGAGTGAGTAAGAGTCATCAATCGTTGGGACCACCTTGAACCTTGGTCATTCTTCAAGACAGATTGTGGAAGGTGCGAAATAAACCACCTTGCAAGGAGAGGAGTACAGCACATGAGAACACCCCTCTTTCTCATTGTTCGTGTGTAAAATGAGTGAAGGATGTCCCCAAGCAATGTTGGTATTGGATTTCTGGACAAGAAGATTTTGACGGCGTTGACATCTACCAATTGGTCAGAATTTGGGAACAAGACCAACCCATAGATAAGGAGTGCCACAATTTCTTCACAGGCTTGTAGGTCCAATGAATTCCAACATTCTTGTGCCTTCTCAAACAAGAATTTTGCTAAGAAGCCTTTGACACCGCTTCTAGTTTCCCAATGCCCCTTGATGTCAGAAGGTTGTAGATGTAATGCTCGAGCAACATCTTCAGGCTTTGGTTCCTTTTCCGTACCGTTGAAAGGTAGTTGATTGAGGATAGGAATTCTCAGGAGTTGAGAAAATTCCTCCAAAGTGGGTACCAACTGATAGTCAGGGAAAGTGAAACAGTGGTGAAGAGGGTCAAAGAACTGGAATAGCACCTTCATCATGTCTTCTTCAATGTTGGTGTTGACTAAGCTGAGCAGTCTACCATGTCTTTCACTGAAGGATGAGCTTTCCGGAATTCTTGAGTTGAGGAGAGATTGTCACAAGGTTAACTTGGATGGTTTTTCTGCGAGGAATTTCCATGACCTACAAAACAAGAACAAAGATGAAGATCTAAACCCTTGAAATGGTTAGTAAATGCATATGATGCTTTATGATGTTCATGATGTATGCACAAACATATGTACAAGCAAATCACACCAAACCCTAGTTTCAGGCTTGCATGGGGTTTCATAGGTAAGTACCCTCTTGAGTGTAGTTGGCTAAAAAACCTGTCCTATAAATAGTAACCGGGTTCTAAGGAGCTCAATATCACTGGATTGTTTTCATTGTTCATTGTTTTGGTTTAGCCACTTAACTAGCGACCAAAATATTCCAAGAAAACAATCCTCAATGAGTGTAGTATCGAGTATCTACCAACTTCGGACTGCACTAAAGCCGGTCATCTCACTACCCCTAATAAAAGGCCAAGATGGTCAAGTAAGGTTCTAGGTCATTAGTGCTTAGTGACATCACTCAGCGGCCCCGTACTCTCCTTGATTGAACTCAAGGGTTACCGGTACTCACAAATATGTCGCACTAATATAGCTATTGCTTCGACCGTGTCGGTATACCCCGCACAGTTTCCACAACGTATTGCTATCTATGAATGTTTCCCAAAATGCGGGTGTAGGATTGTAAACCCAAACAATAGAGCCAAGATATAAAGCAATCAATTCAAACAATTAGTCATGCAAGAGGGTGATCTAAGCCCTAAGGTTACTCCACTTTCAAATTTCTCCCCAGCAGAGTCGCCAGTTCTGTGATACGGTGGGAGAACTGACTATGGTTTTGTGTTTGAATTCGCAAATGTTTCGGTTGAGCAAGAGTCGCCACCGACTTTTTATTTTATCCTAAGGAAAGGTTAAAAAAGCACAGCAAAAACCTTTGAGATGTTTTCTTGGGTTCGGGGAGTAGATTATAGAAAGGGAAGGTATTAGCACCCTTTCTATCCATGGTTATCCATGGGCTCTTAGTTACTTGCTTAGATAAACTTGCCTTAATTTTCAATTGTTTGAAATGGTGCTTTGTGTGTGTGGGTTTGAAAATGTTTTTGAAAAGAGGCCAATGTGGTGGCAATCTTTGTAATGATCCATGTTGGGATGTATACAAAGATGTATGTCTTTTGAAAAGGTTTTCATTTGTTTTTTTTTGAAAGTTTGTTTTGAAAGTGTTGTGCGGTTTAAAAATAGGCAAGTGTTTTGTTTTGCAAGTTTGATTCAAGTAACTAAGAGGTTATCTACTCCTAAATTTCTCAAAGATTTCTCCTATGTTTTTAACCCTTTTAACAATTTTGTTCCACCATTGCATTTGGTGGACAATCTTGTGTTAGGATGTGAAAGGGACGGGCGCGGGTCATCGTTTAGACCATAATTGCAATGGTGCCAAGTGTCTTTGGGCAATGTTTTCTTTAAGGGACTTGATCATTTTTTAGACAACTTTCGAAAGCGTCATCGAGGGACTATGATCATTTGATTGTTTTGTTTTGCCCAAAGAGACCTAGCATGCAATATGGCCCATTTATTGAAGGCAACAAGTGGAATACCCTAGGGGTGCAAGTGTGATTAGTGTTGTCCATTTTCATGATTGTTTATCTTGAATTTAGGTCAAACTATTTTTGTTATTTTTGATTCGCATACAAACCCTAATTCTAGCATGGTATAATTAGAAAGCATTAAAGTGCGAAAAAATAAAGTTCCTAAGTTATTACAACACAATATATGGGAAGGGGGATACAAATGTTCAAATGGGGGGTATTTTGACAAGGAATTTAAACCTAGACTATTACATCAAATTGGGAATTATACAAATTAATTAATGTACAATAATTAAATAAAATAAGAATAAATATGCAAGATGCAAAAAAATGTTTTTTATATGTATGAAAAAAAAGGTATTTTTATATGTCAAATAAACAAAATAAAAAGTATCAATTTTTTGAGTATTTTCCATGTTTAGGGCAAAACCCTAATTTTATTAAGTAAAAGCATTAATTATTTAATATATACAATATTTATTCATTATATACAAAAATAAAATAAAAATGAAGTATATTTGTAAAAAAGGTATTTTTAATATTAAATATTAATAAGAATAAAAATGTATATATCTTGTATTTTTTCCTAAATATACTAATAAATATATATGTACTTATATTATTTACAAAATATATTGAATATGTACAAAATAATAATATTTAGTATTTATAAAAAAAAAGTATATTTTATACAAAATATTTTCAGAAGATAAAATAAAATAAAAATGGAAAATAAAATGTGTTTACATTATTTTAGTATTTTTTTAAATAAAAGTATGTAAGTATTTATTTATGTGCAAAACATCAATTTAAACAAATAAATACCTAATAAATATAAAAATGGTGTGAAAAATATTTTTTATATTTTTAATATTGTGAGGAAAAATAAATAAGTCAGAACAAAAAAGAAAAGGTCAAAAAATCATGAAAATAAGCATAATGGGCCAAGGGGGTTTAAAAGTAACAAAAGGGTGCAAAAAGAAAGTCAACTCAGGCCCAGCCCAAGAAGACTTCATCTTCAACCTCAGAACATGTTTGAACAACCATCCACGCGCGTTTTCTATCTCCCAATTCCTGGACTTTCAAGCAAAACTCACAACATGAAAAATGTAGAGCATTAAAAGACGAATCCAGACATATAAAGAACTTGACTTAACTCTCTAAGATGAGAGAGAATTTCTTCTCCCCCAATTCCTGACCTAGTTTTTGTTCCATGTTCAGACATTAAATTCTCACAGCACACATAATATAAATGAAAACTAATTACATGGGCATGTTCAGGGCTATGAATGTGACATATTTTCTTCACAAACCTAAAGCTAACAATGCCTGGATAGAGAAATACGAGTTCATGAACTTACCTGTTCAGTTGGAGTTGTATCTGGTGATGGAGGTACTTTCAGTGCAAGGTGATGACTGGTACAGCTTCCTTGATGTCCAGGGATGTTATTCCAAGTTTTACTTTGCTTTGAAACTAGCTGAATCGAGTTATAGAACTCCACCTGCAAAACAGAAAAATGAAAATGGTGATGTTGAATGGGAGTGTTACAGGTCGTGTTTGAGGTTTGGAATATCTTCAAGGGATGTTGTGGGATGTGTTTGAGGTGATTTTAGCAAGAATGCATGAAAGGATTGAGCTATGGAACTCAATCTGCAGCAGGTCCCCTGTTTTGGCAATTTGAGGGTGATTCTGTGTTTGAGAGGGTGTTGGAGATGGTTGGCTCGTGTTCTAGCTCAGGTTTGATGATTAGAAAGTGTTTGACAAGTTTTCTTAAGCTTGTGTTAGCTGAGATGAGAGTTGTTTTATGTTATGCTAGCTTTCTTCAACTTTAAGCAATAAATGTCCACTTGAGTTTTTAGACTGATAGAGGCCCCCCTAATGTGCTGCAAACCTTGGCCTTGATCAGTGTAATTAGCTCATAAACTTGTGCCAAAGAGATTTGCCCTGTACTTTCTTGGATTGTTAATTGACATAAAGTGCAACTTTTCTAAAATGGATATAATGCTTTATCTAAAAATGGCTTAATCTTGCATACAATGTCCAAACTCATAGAACAACACCTTGGCACAAAGGATTGGCATTAAATTATGGAGTGTAGATGAGATAAAAGACCTGTAATCAAGGAAAGCAAGCTGAATTCAAAATGGCACAAATGTATGAACATGTAAATTGGCCAAATCAAAAGTGAGTTTTTCCCAACTTGCCAGATTCGATTCTCCCTAACCATGAGGTTGTTTGATGAGTTCTTGGACATTTTGGAAAGCTTGGAATGTGTACTACAATCAATCTTTGAAATGCAAATTGAAATTCCAAGTGGAAGTATGTGAAAAATGGTCTTGAAGTTAGGCAAAAATCCTGCCTAAAATAGGTTAAATTTTCTCTAAGTTAAGAATGGTTTGGTACCCTTGTTCCAAAAATTGTAACTTGAGCTACAAGCTTCTTTTGGGAAAACTTTGTGAATCAAAGTTGTAGATTTTGCAATAGGCTACAACTTTCATGTTTTGACTTTTCCTTGAATCCAAATGAATCTTGGTGAGAAAGTGGGACAAAGTTAGGAAAAAATTAGGGTTTTTCATAACTTAGAAAAATTATAAGTTATGAAAAATCTTTCATTTCAAACCCTAATTTGCAAATCTTGATTTCTTGATGAACAAGTTTCATGATTTGACATGTTTTGATGAAAAATGAATCTTGACACTTGATTTTGACCAAAAGTCAAAGTTTGACTTTTCAGTATACAGTCAAAATTGATCAATTGACTGGGAAATTCAATTGTCAATCTTGTGTATTTGGGATCTTTTGAACTTGTTGAGTATGTCAAGACAATTCCGTGGGGTCCTTGAGTCCATAGGTGAGCTTGGTTTGCCATTGGCTAGGTCAAACAGTCAAAAATTGCCTTTGTGCAGTCAAAACTCTAAAAGTGACCATTTTGCCCTTTTGGTGATCTGATCAAATTTCTTGTGGAATTGTGATCCAAACTTGACCCAATGGTTCATATGAGTTCATAATGTTGATGTGGGTCAATTTTCATGAGATTTGACTGTCAATTGGCCACAGTTGACTTTTTCCCCAATACAGCTGATTTCTAGGTCAATTGTCCAATTGACTGGGCAAAATTTGGAATCAAGACTTGAAACTTGGTATGGATAAACTTGGGAGTCCAACATGAAGCATGAAAGTCATCTTAGGCATTTTAGGTCAAAACATCTTTGTTCAAACACCAACCCTAATTTGGGTCCACAATGCAATGAGAAGTCTTGAGCAGAGGAAACCCTAACTGGATCTTGAGCTCCAAGGGTCTTGTGATGAGAAAATGTTAAGGAAATGGGAGGGCAAATTTTGGGGTACAACAGCATCTGTAAGCCCATTCCCGACATCACAAATGTTGATGCTACACCATGCGAGTGCAAATTTTTGGGCACTCTAATGTTCAATTATCTTCCACCTTCGGATCACGAAAGGCTCGAAAGCCAATCTATATCCTCAGGTTTAAGAAAATTGAACAGGGGCAACTGTTGTACCCCAAAATTTGCCCTCCCATATTCCTCAAGACATGTCAAGAATAATCTCCAAGTTGCTCAAGTTGGCTCAAGAATTGGACAGTCAAATCACCTCCTAAGGCAGTCAAGTCAAAATTAGGGTTTTGTGTTGCATCAAGGTCCTTACATCCAAATGACCTCAAGTGTCACCCAATGTCTTAATATGTTCTTAAATCCATCCATGTCAAATTTCAAGCTTTGCAGAGGAAGTTTGGTCAGTCAATTGCTCAAGAGGCCCAAAAATCGACTGTGTTAGGTCAAAAGTCAACTGTGTCCCAAATACAGTAAAACCTCAAGATTTTTTGTCAACGTTCTCATTTTTAAGGATAATTCATCATTTTATCAAGGGTTGATCATTATTCATCAAGGATTGCTCAAAGATTCATCAAGATTCAAAAGTTGCTAAATTAGGGTTTTGCAGGAAAAGTCAACTCAAATTTGACCAAGCATAACTTTCTCATACTTTATGAGAAATGACCCATACAAAGCTCATTTTGAAGATGATTCAATTTACTAAAATCTATCTTCACACTCCAAGATCAAGAAATGCTCTCACAAAAAGTTACAAATTTGGACATTATAGGTCATTTTTGAAAGTCAACAAAAACACCTTTTTTTCCAAAGCTTATAACTTGAGCATGGAACATCAAAATGAGATGAGACCAAAAGGGTTGATTAGAAGACATGTCAAGGTTTCTAAAAAGTCCAAGAACACTTCCAAAAGTTCAAAATTGAAGAAGTTATGCATTGTTGAAGTTGGGCATTTTTCCAAAATTGCAAAAAGTCAACTATCCTCAAAACTCCAATTTTTGACAAAAGGGCCCACTTTTTTCCACTTGATATGGTCTTTTCATGCCACACACGTGCCCCATCTTTAATTTAATGACCATTCATTTATTTTTCTATTTTATTTTATTTTTATTGATTTAATTCATTTTAAATCAATATTAAATCAAATAAAATCTAAAAATTGATGTAAAGGGATCTTTGTTATTTGTACAACTTGCAATTATCATTATGAATCAAATCAAACTCGTGCCAAGTTAATTCAAGCACAAAATCTCAGATTTGGCATATATTTGGAAACATGTTAATGGTGATCAAAATCCAATCTTGATTCTTCAATACACAAGGATATTGGCCCATGTCTTAACCTAAAATCATTCTATTATATGCAAGCAAGCCATACATACCTAAAACACGCACAAAACTCTGTAGAAACGGCCAAAAGAATTGGAGAAAAAAGCTTGAAAACCTTGGATCTGAAATCGTACTTAGAGGCCTTTTCAAGATCAAACAAAGGTCTCAATCGCTTCCTTGCACTTCACTGAAGCAGTACCAATCATAATCACGCGTTCTCCTGCCTCCAAAAGCCCTGTAAGTGTCGCTCAGAACCGCCATACTCATGGAATCGTAAAGCTTGAATCTTGCATCCATTCTTTGAGATAATTGCATATTTGAATTCCTTACATCATTTGCAAAGTTTTTGTATTATTATTCAATTTCATTATTATGCCATATATCACAAAACGCCATGGTAGATCGTTTTAGGGTTCTTTCAGGGGTTTTCATTACAGGGCAAATTGGTCAACAAAAGGACCATGGTTGGAACCTGGGCGGAGAGGCGAGCAGAACCATGCCTTTAGTTTGCATTTTAGTGGCTCGTGGTGGATTTTGAGATAGCACGATGTGTAGTTACGGACAATCGTCCGTTGGTATAGGTAAAGGACTTTTAGCCACAGTCCTCATGACAGGGATGATAATGTGGCGTGGCCAGGTTGGTGCGTTTGATTTACCTATTTTCTATTTATTTCTCATTCCAATAACAACTAAGAAGCTTGGTTGGAGTGGTTGAGCGTGCAGATAGTGAGCATTGGGACCTGGGTTCGAATCCCAGGTCCCCCAAAACTTTGTTCTATTTTTTCTTCAGGTAATCTCACGCAGCATCATAAGCCTGGTCCACCCTATTCCTCCAGATCTCAAGTGACAAGTGGCATGCAAATCAAATCCAGGGGCAAAGATTGAGTGACCATCCTGCACTCTAGTCAAACGCACCATAGGGAATCTGAAAAAGTCAATGAGGCTGATTGAATATGGGCCTCAAAATTGCAGATTCACACCCTCTTCAGGCCCACACCCCCCTGAGTTTGTGCTTTACATTTTATTTCTTTTTCTTTATTTTCCTCTTTTTATTATTATTATCTTAATTAATCAACTAACCAAACAATTAATATTTTGCCTAATAAAAATCAGAAAACATAAAAAAACATTATTTTTATTTATTAAATTCAATTTCATTATTGCATATTTTTTTGTAAATAAATAATTTAATTAACTTAGTTTCTAATTAGGTATAATTTTAATATTTTGCAATAAATTAAAATCAATTTAGAATATTAGGTTTTTAATTTTAATCAATTTTATTTTATTTCCTTAAATAATAAAAAACCCAAAAATATTTTTATTTAATTAATTAATATTTAGTTTTAGGTTTAATTCTATCTTAATTCAAAAATGACAAAAAATATGTTTTATTCATTTGAAAAGAGTCAAAACCCTAAAGATACTCCGATTTAATTTTCTCGCGCGCGAATAATTTTTGATCTATATTGTAACTGCTTCGAGAATGTAATAGTTTTTTTTAGGATTTATTTATCGCTTTTATTTACTTTTCGCAATTTAATTTTTAAGGGTTTGTTTTTGGCGATGTAAATACTCGACGCCTTGTAATAGCTTAGATTTATTTTCCGCAATTTAATTTCCGCAACCATTAACTGTTAGATGTTTGAATAATAGGCAAATGCATGACAAGACCAATTTTAATTTAAAATCAACAGTAGCTCACCATGATATGTACAAAGATAAATAACTGAAAAACAATACACTCGCACATGCACACTCTTAGGGTACACCTCCCTTGGTTGCCTCGAACGTGGTCATTGAGTATAGGAAGTTTTAGAGGTCTCCCTCTTGTCCAAAGATCAAGGTTGCCTCGAAACGGTTGCCTCGGATAAAAATGATCTAAGACATTAGGGTTACCGCTAAGGCGTCCTAACATTGCTTTAGTGACCACACGTCCCTTAATCGAATTGACCCAAAAACTCCAACGATGGTGCTACCTATCCTCAATAGTGGGATAGCACTGTCTAAAGGACATTTGCATAATTTAATTCCTTTTTGAGTAGGTAGATGTTCTTAAGTACTTGCTCCTTTTAAAAACAAAACAAAACTTTTCACACTTACACCCCTTTCAAACAAAAAACTCTTTTCAAACCCACAAACACAAAGAAAAGCAAACTTTTTGAAAACATAATGAGCAAGTACCTAAGAGCCCGTGGATAACCACTGATAGAAAGGGTGCTAACACCTTCCCTTTCTATAATCTACCTCCCGAACCCGAGAAACATCTCAAAAAGGAATTTTTCTGTGCTTTTGTCCTTTCCTTGTTGGATAAAATAAAAGACGGTGGCGACTCTTGCTCACCGCGACATTTTGCGAAAACAAACTCAACGCGAACCAGCATTCCAAAACAGTCAGTTCTCATTCTCACCGATCACAATTACCATTATTATTATTATTATTATTACCATTATTATTATTACCATTATTATTATTACCATTATAATTATTACCTTTATTATTATTACCTTTATTATTATTATTATTATCATTATTATTATTATTACCATTGTGGTCATAATGCAGACGGACGAGGTTTTGGTTTCTTAAATAAATTGAATTTTTTTTGGAATAACCAGGTATTAAAAAAAATTCACAAATAACCATGTTTCGGAAAAAATTACGCAAATAACCATGTTTCAGATGACTCCCCAAAAGAGGAGCCATCTCACTTGGCGCCTACACCTACTTTTTAAGGGGAGGCGCCATCTCACTTGGCGACTAGGTGCTTAGGGCTTGCCCGCCAAGTGAGATGGCGCCTTAGTGCATTTCCTAGGGCAATTTTCGTATTTTTTTTTCAATCTGGTGCGTTACGTATTCGATATAGGATCAACAAAATTGACTTTTTATTTACAAAAAATGATTACACCCATAAGTATTACATAAAAAAACAGATTAAATAAAAAACAGATTAATCAATGGTCCCCCAGAACCCGATAATACCCCCGGCTCCGCATCTCCGTCCTCGCCATTCCCGTGCTGGGTGTCGTCGCGTTTCCTGCTGTGGGAGGGTCGATGGCCTAGCGAAGTCAATGCGTTCCAGATCCATGAAATCAGTCAGATCTCCATATCTAGAAGATCCGCTTTGGTACAATCGGTTACCCATACCCTGAAAGTTTGGTCGTGTTGGCGGTGGGTGGGGTTCCATGGTTGGTCTGTAGCATTGATCGTCTGAGTACGGGGGGTAGAAAGGAAATGGATCTTGGGGTGTTTGGTATTGAGGATGTTGGGTGGTTTGGTGATACTGTGGTTGATGGTAAGTTGGGTCGGTTGGTTCATAATCTTCCGACATTCCCAGATCAGGGCTAAGGCTGGTGTTGAGGGGTCCATATTGGGATATACAGAAGAATGGAATTGTGTGTAGGGTATGCAGGTGTGTTGGTATTGTGATTGGAATTGTGGTTGGGTGTGAGGCATATGGGGGTATTGGTACTGAGGTGGTGATTGTGGTTGGTTGTGGGGCATTTGGGTGTAATTGTATTGTGGTAGCGACTGTGGTTGGGTGTTTGTGGTTCTGTTTCGTCTGGGGGGTTGGTGGGAGGTTGATGTGTGTTGGGTTTGTTGTTGGGGAAATGAGGGTTGTGCCCATTGTGTTTGTGGGTCAACCAAATACCTTGGATGAGACACGTGCATTTCAGGGTTACTAACTGACATGTACCAAGATAAATACTGATTCGTGTGTCGCATATTACCATGATTAAGGAAAACCGGGAATTGCAAGACATGTCGGTGACGCCTCTGCCACATCTTACACCATTCTGGAGCAAAGTCTTTCCAGTTGGTAAGACCCCATTAGGCGTCGACCCTTTTGAGATGCCACGGGGACAAACAAGACGGATCACTGGGTATCTCTTGATGCATTCTGAACTTCATCTTCACACGGTCGCTATGGTGCATCTCCACAATATTGAATCGTATGATTGCAGTCTTGGCGCTCCAAATTGCTGCATCCTCGGGGTTTGGTTCATGGCCCAAACCCAATTCTTTTTTCTTTCCCTTTTCACGAAATCACGAAAATTTCGTGAAAAGGGAAAGAAAAAAAGAAAAGCGTCCATTGTCTAATGGATAGGACAGAGGTCTTCTAAATCTTTGGTATAGGTTCGAATCCTATTGGACGCAAATTGATTACATATTGAATTGATTGCAATTGCATATATATTAATTGAATTCGTATATTTATAAAAATATATTGTGAATTTATTAAATATGGTCTCTAGACAAACTGTGCATAAAATTAAATCAGGTTAATGAAACGTAATATATAAATAAATGATATATTGCGGTATAGTGCGACATTGAATCTTGGATTCTTGCCGTAATCCATACCCCTCACGCAATCTAAAGGAAATGAAAAATATTTTATTTTTATCATATCTTTGGTGAAGAGATGAATAGTAATAAATGATATAACTTGATGACTTACTTTGTTGCGTACGGGAAAACGAATGTGTTGTTGTTGACGGGGTTTAGGGACTCCATCCTCCACCAACCCCAGGCTTGAAGTAAAAAAAGCACAGAACCCCAACTATACTTTCTAGTTTTTTTGAAGTCTCTAAGTAAATTTAAATACATAAAATTTACACTATTTCCCGTACTTTTGGGAAATAAAAAGGTTCCAAATAGTATCATTAGATAAGTTCTAGCTTTTATTACCTTGTCTTGCTCGGAGGAATTTTCGTTTAATTCCAAAGTCGCATAATGATTTTTAAGCTCAGTTAGTAGTATACCCTAACCTCTCGCACCACCACCTTCAACCATATCCCTGCCCAACAATTCTTCACACACAGAATTGGGTTGTTGAACCGACCCGTTAGTGGCCTTACCATCGATAGGGAGACCCAGTAACATGTACACATCCTCTAGCGTGACGGTACATTCACCTATTGGTAGATGAAATGTATGGGTCTCTGGTCTCCACCTTTCCAACATTGTAAGTATGAACTTTGAATCAATTGTGCAGTTGAAGATCTTTATAATATGTCTGAAACCTGCGTATTCTATATATGGTACGATAAATGGGTCGGGAGAAAGGTAGTTGTGAGACCGGATTCTGAATCTTTTGGTATCCTGAGTTAATAATGTAAAAGGTGTAAGATTAAGTAAGATGAACAAAGCATTACCAGAAGTATAAAAAAATGTATAACTATAAAAGAAACTTACAAATGCTGCAATGTTATCCCTTGTGCCTCTGTGAGAATCGCCCATTGTGAGAAGAGTCATTGTTGAAAATGCCTGAGATTATGAAAGACTTAGAAATTGTAAGAGATTATGAAAGAGTTTGTAGCAGAGAGTGAGACGATTGCGGGTGCGAGAGAAGTATGTTATGCTCTGTATTTATAGGCAAACAATTTCATAGAGTAAGTGAGGTGGTAGTTGGTGCATGCATGCATGATAAGTGTCACTCTTTTAGTGTAGGCGCAGGCTAGGTGGCAGCCATTGGAGAAGGCATCCCTGAATGCATGTAACACTATTGGACGTGGAGGGAGGCGCCATTGGACTTGGCGAAAGAGTACAAAAATGAAAGGTGTCGTCATCCCCATTGGAGAATAAGAGGTGGCATGGGTTGCAGAGTAGGCGCAGATTAGGTGACAGCCTTGGAGAAGGCATGCCTGAATGCATGTAACACTATTGGAGGTGATGGAAGGAGACTTACAGGTTACAGTGTAGGTGCAGAGTAGGCACAGGCTAGGGTGGCAGCCTTGGAGAAGGCATCCCTGAATGCATGTGTAAATTGGACGTGAAGGGAGATGCCATTGGACTTGGCGAAATAATACAAAAATGAAAGGTGTCGCCATCCCCATTGACGAATAAGAGGTGGCATGGGTTGCAGAGTAGGCGCGGGCTAGGTGACAGTCTTGGAGAAGGCATGCCTGAATGCATGTAACACTATTGGAGATGATGGGAGGAGACTTACAGGTTACAGTGTAGGTGCAGAGTAGGCGCAAGCTAGGTGGCAGCCTTGGAGAAGGCATCCCTGAATGCATGTAACACTATTGGACGTGAAGGGAGGCGTCATTGGACTTGGCGAAAGAGTACAAAAATGAAAGATGTCGCCATCCCCATTGGCGAATAAGAGGTGTCATGGTTTGCAGAGTAGGCGCAGGTTAGGTGACAGCCTTGGTAACACTATTGGACATGATGGGAGGAGCCTTAGAGGTTACAGCCTTAGTTAATTCAAATTCAATATGACCTATTTAGTCTTACATTTATCAAAACACAGATTCACTTAATCTCTCAAACCTTCCAACCTTCAAACCTTCAAACAATCAACAAACCTTCAAACAATCAAACCTTCAAACCTTCGAATAACTCATAAACTTCAAACCTTCCAACCTTCAAATCTTCAAACCTTTAAACCTTCAAACAATCATACGCAATGGCCTCTGCACCCCAATATGTCATCAATGCACATTTCAACGGTGAGACATACATTTGTCCCACCTCTGGGTTTTTGTTTAGAGACACAAACAACATTTTCATTTAAACGAGAAAGCCAATTTCTTGTACTTCAAAAAATGATTGGAGGCCAAACTTGGACGAGGCCCGGTGACACAAATATTTTATCATAATTCAATTTTTTTGGTAACAACCAAATAATATGTTATAAGGTTGAGGTTCAAGATGACGAGGATCTTCAGAATATGTTTTTCAGTCATGTGTATTCCGGGTACAACTCTATTGAGTTGTAGCGAGAGCCTCAAGTGACACAAGTGGTTGATCCTTTGGAGACCGAACAAGCAGAGGTAGATGCAGTTGATGAAGAAGAAGAAGATGACGATTTAGAGTTTGACGAAATGGTGAATGATGATTCCAAAGACGAACTTGGTATTCCTACAAACGAGATCTACACACCACCTCCGGTTTAGGGTTTAGGGTTTAGGGTTTAGGGTTTAGGGTTTAGGGTTTAGGGTTTCTGATTTATTTTTCAATTCGTATATGCAGTCGGATGAAAACTTAAAGGAGAAAGACAAGTTTCGTAATAGAGAAGAATGTATCAGAGCCATAAAAAATTCCACATGCTCAACTCGGTCGATTTTAAGGTGGACCGTGTAAACTCAGTTCTACTATATCACAGGACCATCGAAAACTTAATTACAATCTCATTTGTCAAGAAATCCTATCACTCGTCAGCAATGATCCATCTTTGAAGGTGAAAACCATCATCTCTCACATCACTACGGTTTTTAACTATACTCCGTCTTACCGTAAGGCGTGGTTAGCAAAGACCAAGGCGATTGAAAAGGTGTACGGAAACTGGGAGGAGTCATACCAAGAACTTCCTCGCTACCTGAATGCACTCCAGAGACTTATTCTCCGGGTATTGTTTACATTCTGGAAACAGTGTCAGCATACGCCCAAAAGATGATAGTCAACTAAACGAAAATGGAATATTCAATTGAGTGTTTTGGGCATTTCAACCTTGCATCACAGGGTTTGCATCAAACCAATTATACAAATTGATGGGACTTGGTTGTATGGGAAATACAAAGGCACGCTACTGATGGTAGTTGCACAAGATGGCAACAACAACATTTTCTCAATTTCCTTTGTCCTAGTCGAGGGGGAGACTGGTGGTGCTTGGAGCTTTTTTCGGAACACATGTGGCTCCTCAACAGATCTCTGTTTGATCTCAGATAGACATGCATCCATTGAAAGTGCATATAATATAATCCTGCAAACTGTTGGCATGACCCTCCTTTGACGCATGTCTATTGCGTTAGACATATCGTCCAAAATTTCACGAGGGAGATCAAGGACAAAACACTAAGGAAAGCGGTTATGAATGCGGGATATGCATTGACACAACCCACATTCAAATATTACCGCAACGAGATCCGTTTGTCGGAAGCCGGTAGGTGGATCGACAATATTCCGGTAGAAAAATGGACCAGGTCATACGACAATGGCCAAAGATGGAGGCACATGACAACAAATCTAATTGAATCGATGAATGGGGTATTCAAAGGCATATGAAACCTCCTGATGGCTTTGGTAAAATCTACGTATTTTAGGATGACTTCGTTGTTTTCCAAAAGAGGTGAAATGTGGAATGCGGTGTTACAATCTGGACAACTATGGAGTGAAAGCTGCATGAAGTACATTAAGGCAGAAAACACCCATATGGTTATACGGTTTGACCGACACAACCACAACTTCATTGTGAAAGAGACAATCGACCACAACGAGGGCCTGCCAAGACAAGAATATAGGGTTGTACTACCTTCTCGTTGGTGTGATTGTGGCAAATTTCAAGTCTTTCGTATGCCTTGCTCTCATGTCATTGTCGCGTGTGCTTATCAAGACGCGCTACAACTTCTGTCACACATTTACAAATCTGAAACGTTGTTCAACGTTTACAACAACAGCTTCCCTTTAGTAGCAAAACCAGATTATTGGTCTGCATATGACGGCGAAATAGTATGGCACAATGACCAAATACGAAGGAACAAAAAGGGTCGTCCCAAAAGTAAGCGCATCACAACCGAACTCCCTTGACAAGCTGGAAAGAAAGTGTGATTTATGCCGTCAGGTCAGACACAATCGCAAAAATTGTCCGAATCGGGCGCCTGCCTAGACCACATAAAAATTTTATTACATAAAATCTTTCCTTCATTATGTTGTAAATATTAGGGTTTTTAATTAAGAGTATTTGCTACAATAAACATTGCGCGTACAAGAAAAAAAACACGATATTCCGTCTATAAAATTACAACTGTTAAAACAATATCATCTGACCCATGCATCATCAACATTACGTCGTTGTCTATTTTTACTTCCTCCAACCAAACATTAGGTCTTCCTGTGTCGCATGTGAGGTTGTTGTTCGTCTTCGCTGGAGATCCTTCGAATATTTCCCCCCTCCACGATGTCTCCATCTAGTCATCGCAACAACTCCCGCTTTAGACGCTCTATGGAGTGAATGTGCTAGAATTTCATTTTCATCGCAGGTTTTGTGGCGGAGAAGATAACGTAACCATCTCTAGTAAAAATCATGGGCGATGTCATGACGCAAATAACAGAGTAAAAAATAAGAAAACGGTGCGAGAAAGTGTGAGAAATAACAGAGAAACGGACGAATTATTTATAAAAACAGCATTTTGCCCTAGGAGCCAAGTGAGATGGAGCGTCATCTCACATGGCTAAAAGAGAGAGGAGGCGCCAAGTGAGATGGCGCCTAGGGCAAACGCCAAGTGAGATGGCTCCTCCTTTGGAGAGCCATCTGAAACATGGTTATTTGCGTAATTTTTTTCGAAACGTGGTTATTTGCGATTTTTTTTTAATACCTCCTGGTTATTCAAAAAAAAATTCAAATAAATTTAGTTTGCAATCACCACCAAGTTTGTGGTTGCCAAGCCTGCTTTTTATTTTTCCTTTAGTGTGCAATGCAACAATTCTATCCCAAAAAAATGCAATACCTGACATAGTGCATTTTATCAGTTGAAATTGTCATAGTGCATAATGACAACATATGCTCATATTATCGTGGGATTAATTGGAGTTAAAAAAGAATATATTGACCTCAGTGTATCCTAACAAACATGCTTCTAATAAAACCTAATTTAAGGTTGTGAGAATCCAACCTGATAAAAGGAAGAAAAAAAATTAATGGTTGCAACATTCAAAGAGTTCAGAAATATAACTCTCCAGCACAAACCAAATTAATGGGGAAGTCTGTCCAACGGTTTCACCCCTGCTACCGCACTGAGTTCCTTTCTGGAATATTTTTCATAAGCCACTGTTAACTTTCCCTTCCCAGCAGTTTTATGGAATTTCAGCATCATATCAGCACAATCCCTACAGATATTATTGTAGTTAGCATAAACAGAAATCATTATTTTGAAACTGAAAAAGTTAAAATGGTAGTAGAACAAGTGCCTGATCTGTGAAACTTCATAACGCGCATGCTTTTGAAGGAGTTGTGTCCATGATGGGGTTATTTGCAGGGTACAACGAGCAAGATAGAGAGCTGATGCACATAGTAATGATGGTTTGAATGCTAAGGCTTCATATTCAACTAAGCACAGGTCAATGAGAAAGAAGGCCATGTGTTCAAGCTGTGAAAATAAATTAGAAACAAAAATTTAGAAATCAGACATATTATGCATAAAAATTCAATTAGAAAGAATGACCGTTTCTCATCCAAAATAACTGGTCATGTCTGTAGATTTTGTATGCTGAATTAAATACCTTCATATTTGATTGTGCAGCCTTGATAAACCTAACCATAAAAACGTAAGGAGTGGGAGCATTAAGACGGAACTTCAGTTTTCTAAGAATAAGCTTTTCCTGAAAAGAAAAATTCATTCCATGCATTAGCATTAGAATATAATTGTAAGAACCATGTTGAACATACAAGTGAAAATTAAAACAGAAAATTGAACAAAAAAAAGTTATTTTTTCGAAAATGAGCTACCGGATTTTTCAAAATTTTCAGTATATTTTTGAAATTTCCGATAAACCACATATTTTTTGAAAATTAGCAACTTTAGGCAAGGGTATAATGGTAAAAGCATGCAAATGGGGGGGTGTCAAGTATAAGTGTGGGGATGTCAAGTTAAATCCTCAACTTATCAACTGCATAAGACCCTGAGCACCCAGTAGAACTGGATCGGTTGTATCAAGATGGACCAAAGGTGGAAAAATAATACACTATTCAAAAGACACTGACCCTCTCCCAACTAACCCAAACCAACTGCTAGACTTTCTGACAGTTTCCTACTTTCTCTCCTAGACTCTAGATATACACTCAAGTGGGGTTAACCTCTGCTCCTTGTCTATTTCTCTAGTTGTAGATCAATTTGTTTACTTCCCAATTTAAGTTGTTTGTTATTTTGGATAACATAACTATGCATGAAATGTAATGAGAGTTCTTGTAATGTTTTACTTTGAGAATGATAAGAATTGCTTACCATTCCAAGCATTTGATCTCTAGTATATGTTTCAGCCGAGATACTAATCAAATCCTTTACCTGGAACAAAACGAGACAAAAAAAATTAGAACCATCACAATGAATCACACCACCCTCTTTTCTTCAAAATAAAGGTTTGAAATGAACTTATTCTAACCCTTGGATGCCAAAAGTCTTCATATTTCGAAGCCAGCAAAAGTGCAGTAAGACCAACTAACTGCATGTCACTCCTTTTTATAGTCACTTGAGAAAGATATTGATCCAACAATGTCACTGTCAGATATAGTGTTTCTGGCATCAAATCATATTTGAAGTGTACCTGTAAAACCCAAGGCAAAGAAAATGACTACTGAGGTTGGATCTACAGAAGAAAATTATCAGCAAAAGAGGAAAAACGACTAGCAATATATATTTATAAAAGGACAAGGATGAAAGAAAATACATCTTAAGGGTGATGGAAATTAATTATGTACCTCAATCAGCCAGTTGACCAATACTCCCCGCATATGAGGAGTAATCTCTGTCTGAATTGACATGTAATTTGACAGAGCTTGACTATGTGCCTGCCATTGAAAGCAATTTTTTTTTTAAAAATTAAAAAAAATTTGTTGAAATTATAGAACACGAATAAAATATATCAGCTAAAATACTTTATATCTAAAAGCTAATTCACAAACAGAGCCTAAGAGTTAGTATGTGGAAAACTATGAGCTAGCAGCAGCGTTATGATTATGTCAAGCATCAAAATCATTGAAACTATGGGCACAACTAAAGAACTACATTGCCTCAAGATTTCTGATAAGATAACTAAGTATCTGGTAATAACATATGGGATCAAAAGTGACGTCAAAATAAAATCTGTGCTTCGTACATGTTCACAATTTTGGAGCTCCAAATCCAATATACTTGGATAACAAATGTAGACATTGACTATAGTGACTATAAGTATGATTGGTATGTATTGTCCGCATTAGCTATGATAGTGACTATAAGTATGATTGGTATGTATTGTCCGCATTAGCTATGATAATCCCAGCCATAAACTTCAAGAGAAGAGAGACAAAACAACTAAAGGTCCAATTATATGTTCAGATTTTTTATGTAAAATTATTGACCAATTCTATAATTAGGAAAACTAATCAAAAAACTACTGTGGTAAACAATTTCAAATTTTTCAATCTGTGAGTAATTGAAATCAAAAACTTGATCAATATTACCTCGGTGACCCAATAGTAATGATATATATCATCAATATATTCAGAAACTTCTAGATGGTTACATTCATCATCTATATTTGGTAGGCTATCCTGCTTCTTGACTTCACCATTTTCCTTGAGAATCTGCAAATTAAGGCTTACCCTCATTTTTTATTTTTTGGGACCTTAAAAAAAGTAGTTTAATGCATTCAGCTAGATTGAAACCTTAGATTTTTCCATTAGTGAAGTCGTATAAGATTTCCGACGGCTGGAACTTTTTCTTGGAATCAACTCTGACAAATCTGTTTTTAGACTACTATCCCCATCAGATGGTTGATGTCTTTGATTTGCACCATCGGAAATGACCACTGAACTATTCTCAGGAAGAGACAAAGAAACACTTTCCTCATCCTTAGGAAGTGAAGAAGAAACCTTTTCCTCATCCTTAGGAAGTGAAGAAGAAACCTTTTCCTCATCCTTAGGAAGTGAAGAAGAAACCTTTTCCTTACCCTTAGATGTTAAGGCAGTAGTTGGTTTTGAGTTCTGATTTGCTATGGATTTAGATTTGAGAGTCCTCTGAGATTTGAGTGTGGTCTTAACAATAGGCTAGGTACAAAATGGAAAAAAAATAAAAAATCAGGTTCCACTATTAGAAAAGCACTTCTAAATTTAATAAACAAAAAACATAAATGTGGTGGAAATTATTTACTGATGAAATAGAAACTTAAAATCATAAACTGAACTGAGAAAAATATTGAGTACAACATCTTTAGCGAGTATGTTAGCAGACATGCACACTAGACAATAGTACAAAATAGAAGCTTAAAATCACAAATTGAAACAAGATAAG
This sequence comes from Vicia faba, assembly GCA_948472305.1. NCBI lineage: Eukaryota > Viridiplantae > Streptophyta > Magnoliopsida > Fabales > Fabaceae > Vicia > Vicia faba. The sequence goes on along the minus strand of OX451739.1, from coordinate 83,761,449 downwards.
TATTGAGTACAACATCTTTAACGAGTGTGTTAACCAAACATTAGCAGCAATTTTTTTTACATGCACACTAGACAACAGTACAAAATAGAAGCTTAAAATCACAAATTGAAAATATTGAGTACAACATCTTTGACAAGTATGTTAATTGAACAATAGCAGCAAATTTTTCTTACATGCACCCTGTAAACTCTTATTCATAGGAAGAAAATTCCTAATGTAAATAAACATAGACATAAAAATGGCTTTAAATATAAATAACCAAATGGAACGAAATTCTGTAGAACAATTGCAACACCACTCAACCAAATAAACCAATTAGAGCAGACAACAAACTTTTAAAGTACAGCCAACATACCTTGGTGGAATTGCTTGAGGATGCCTGGTTAGCATTACTTGTAACCCTACACCCCATATGAAATGACCAATTTAATAACAAATCACATCCTTCAAATTAGCAGCAATTAACAACTTTGATAAAATTCATGAGAAGACGTAGTAGTTATCAATGCATTGCGAAGAGAAATAGTAATTGCAGAAATAGACAAGCAGGGTCAGCTACAAACAGTGATAGTAGCTCAGAAATAGACAAGCAGAGTCAGCTACAAGCAGGGTCTCCCTCTCCCTCCCCCTCCCCCTCTCCCAACCCCTCCCCCTCCCCCTCCCAATCCCTCTCCCAATCCCTCTCTCAACCCCTCTCCCTCTCCCTCTCCCTCCCCCTCTCCCAACCCCTTTCCCTCTCCCTCTCCCTCCCCCTCCCCCTCTCCCTTTCTCTCTCCCTCTCCCTCTCCCTCCCCCTCCCCCTCTCTATGGTTTTATCTAGAGTCGTGTTTTTAAGGGCTTCAACTGTACTGATGGCTAAATCTCCTCAAAGAATATGACTATCTATTTCAATAAGAAATGTATCAAGCACAAAATTCATAAAACCCAAGGTCACTATTCCAAGATACTTCTCTTGTCCAGATGGAACTACATTAAAACTTTGATCTTAATGTTTGTGTTTTCTTCAAAAACTATTGCAGACACTTTCCACGGATCAATTAGTGTTAGAAAAACGCTATAAAATGCTTTTAAAATAAAGAATCTAATTCTAAAAGTTCAGTTTTTGGTAAAGAAAAATATAGAAACGTCATTTGCTAACATATACTTTATTCTGGTCATATGTACCAGTTATGATAGGCTAACTTTCTTCACTCCTCCAGACAAAATGTACTAAAAGTACGCAATTATCAGAGGCATAAACTAATAATATGATTACTTGTTAATTATTAATTGTCGCTTACGTTCGAACAAAGCTGTCACTAACTCGAGTCTTCCATCTATGACTCCTTGCGTTGATTAGTTGTGAACTAAGCCTTCTGCCTGTTGTCAGCTTACCTGAAATGAACAGTAAATTAATTTCAATCAAAATAGGTAAGTCAGCTCATTGACATTTTCATAGTTCTTATTTATGTCATGGCTTCTTACTTGGTAGACCATTTTGGCTATTGGATGTTTCAGAACTTCCAGCATTTTCCTAAAAGCAAGTAAAATAAGAGGAGACACAAGAAAAAGAAAAGTATTTCGGAAAAAACAATTAAAAATGGAAGATTTGGCAATCTTATTAAGCACAACTTTATGGAGGAAAGCAACGACTAGGAAAGATAAATTGTAAACAAAATTATGCTAACCTTTTTGTTATTCGTATCTACCCTGTTTACCCTCCTAGGAACTGGCAGAGACTTCCTTGAAGTGCTTGGAAAAGACAAATAAACGCTCTGGTTTTAGTCGCATGTTGTTCATAAAACTTACACAAATAACAATATGAAATTCACAAAACCTTGTAATTGTATGTAGCAACCTAAAAGGAAAAAACAAGTGTTGGGATAATGTCTAGAATAACATGCTTGGAATCATAAATAAACAAACATAACTTATTATCCAATTAAATGTGAGGCAAAAGAGACTGGATCTCAAGTACCTATCTTTTGTCGTCGCAACTGATTGACCTCCATTTGAGCTATTCTTCCGATCACCTAAAAAAATCCTTATGCCTGTTGTATCTAAAACTGGCAGAGACTTCCTTGAAGTTCTTGAAAAAGAAATATAAACGTTTTGGTGTCAGTCGCATGTTGTTCATAAAACTTACACAATCAATAAAATGAAATTCACAAAAAAAAACCTTGTAGTTGTAGGTAATAGAAGCTTCCTCCCGAACCTAAGAGAAAGAAAAAAACCGTCAGGATAATTTCTAGAATAACATGTTTGAAGTCACAAACAACTAATGTAAATAACTTAATATCCATTTAAATGTGAGAAAAACAAGAGACGGGATCTCAAGTACCTATCCTTTGAGGCAACAGACTGACCTCCATTTGAACTATTCTTCTGGCCACCTAAAGGAACCCTTAAACCTACGCCTACTAATTATTAGATAAAAGGAAGAAAAGTAGCTAAAACTATTCAAGCACAAAATGAAAAGACCTAGAGGGAAATTAATCACCTCTATTGGGAGCATCTAATTGAACTCCACCTTGACTAGTATTTTTCTGCTCTTTAACCTGATTTGAGCAAGAATACTAATTAGTATTTCACATGTGCTACATTTTTATCATCACCGTCCCAACAAGAAAAACATGCAAAGTTCCACATTCCACAGTTAATGTTGCTAAATGTAGAAAACGGTTAAAAAAGGGTGAAAATAGAGTAGGCATGCAGTTAGTGGCCAGCTAACTCAGCTATCATATGGCTTGGCTGCCACTACTTCAAGATGCCTAAAACTATTGAATCTACCAGCAACTACCTCCAGAAGTTTACCTTCTAAACATATGATTCAAGGCAGTGCAATTTACCTTCTAAACATATGATTCAAGGCAGTGCAATTTCTGAAGTACTTGCACAGTACATTTATTTACTAAAAAGGCCCAATCATTCACAGTAAGGAGGATAGCTGTCAATAAAAATCTAGTCAGCCAAATTTACATCCTTTTGGCATAGTTGTTAAATCTGGAGATCCATTTCATAGCTACTAATACATTAAATTTAAAATGCCATGCCAGATAACACTTGAACCTCTCTAAAGATAAAAAGGATATGGAGCCAGGGGCCATTGAGAAAAGGGAGAAAAACATAGATAAATGATTTATTGCAATAACATATGGATCAAAAATTTATCAGCCCAATAAACAAGATGAATGGTTTCATAGGACTTTTTATAGTTATGTTTTTATTATTATTTTCTTAGGTGATTTTGTGGGTTATAGCCATGATTTCGTTATTGGGGCATCAAGCACATTAATTAGTACAGGTAAAAAGGATTTTTCCTTTAGTTGAATAACTGATTGTGTACACACAAAAAAAAAACATAGAATTAGCAGAAAATTGGAAGAGTGTGACTTTTCATACCGTGAAGGATTTCCTCAAAGGGATACCCACTTTTTTAGTGGTTGAACCTGCTGAAACCCTGGTAAGGCACAAAAGACATAAAGTAATAGACATTAGGTTACAATTAAATAATCCAGTGAACTATCAGAAGCACTGACCTAAAGGCAAGTAAATCTCCACACCGTCTAGTATGAGAGATAATCTCTATAACGATATAAACGATGGCAAGTTGAATTCCAACCGTAAGTACTAGTGATTTAACAAAAACAGCTTCCCTCCTAACTCTCTATTAACCTATAATAAATAAGATTCTTACTTGAAGATATTACTACGCTTAGCAGCTGTTGTAGAGTTTCCTTGGTCATTGCTAACATCAGCCAATGCTTTTCTCGGGTTTATATTTGCTATCAAAAGACAAAAAAAAAAAAAAAAGTAAATATGATAAATGTGTTTTGCAACATGTTTATTAACCTTGTAATGCAAAATTAGTCCAATTAAAACTTACAAGAAGTGTCATTGTCACATGTTCCGATATTTTTCTCCTTGCCAACTGCTATAGCACTGTTTCTACATAAATTACAAAATGACATGAAAGAAAAAAATAGATTAATGTTGCTCTATTGTTAGCCAAGAAACTACATCTACAGGGAATAAATTGCTCTATGGTTACTGAATTTGATATATAAAGGAAAAGAAAAGAAAACACGTACATGGAGCCATCACCAACTTTAATCCGATCATTATCGGAAAAAACCTTGAAATTCTTACCACCTGCTGTTCCATAAAAATTAAAAACACCAAAATCAAACAATAGATCAAGTCAATTATATGAATTCAAAGATATACGTATACCGGTTGCACGCGATTGTCCACCTACAGAGGGTCGTGTTGAACCGACTCGCGATTTTCCCTGGAACATGCAAGAAAGAAACAAGAATGTCACAAAAGAGAAAAGAAAAAGAAAAACCCTAAGCGTTGCTCGATTTGTGGGAAATTTGAAGATTCGAGGAGGTTAGGGTTTTATCTGAGATGATAAAAAGTTTGAAGTAATAAAAAATGGAGTTGAAAATTACCTTGGTGGTAACCATTGAGGCTTCGATTTGGTTTAAGCTTGGAAGAGATGGACGATGCAGTTTGCGGAGAAGAAAGGAGAAAAAGAAAGAGTAGACCGTTGCAGTATCAAAATTGAAATGTGAAGTAAGGAGGACCGCGTCGAGGCTTTTCATTTTGAATTCACGTGATTTTACATTAATACCCTTGTATAGCTTGGAGTTAACAAGGGGAAAAAAAATTTGAGAATTTCTTTTAACATCTAATCCACTCCCTCTAGACCATGTTGAAAATCTCAAAATTTTCTCAGATTTCAGATCGAGACGGGCGGTCTTGAGACGGTTGCTATCATTGAGAGGATGGTTAGAGTAGTATCTAGTGCGGTGCAGTATAGGAGACAGAAGAGGTCACCAAGAGTTAGAATTAGGCATACGCAGTAGCAGTAATCTATGATGTATAATTTTTGTTATCGATGTAATATTTTGACATTACGCATTTTTCAGATAATTTATGTTTTAAATTATGTTTCACTGTGTCTGAACATCTAATATAATCGTTATGTTCGTTTCATATTTTCGAAAAAATTATAAAAAAATTATTCGTTTATAAGATATTTATATTGATGTAGTTTTAAACAAAAATGACACAAATATAAGAAATTTCATATATGCATATCTGAAACATTGTATAGGTGATTTCGGATGTGCATATCCGAAACAATTTCTAAAATTTTACATCCAACTTTTAAATATTAAAACGTGTTAAAATATTATGTCTTCGAATATGCACATCAAAAATATGTTGAAGGTACGTTCGAATGTGCATATCAAAAAAATATTTTTGCATTTTTAGTAATAATATTCATCACTACTAAATATAAAGAGAAATAAAATTTCTCAAGAGCAAACAAAATTTTGTATTAGGACTCTTTTTATTTTCAGTTTAAAACTTGTTTTACTTAAGAAAAAATAATTTTTATTTTATTTTTATTAATAATTTTAAGGTTCAATGCCCTCTCTATTATTATTTTATATCTTAAATTTTGTTTTCTTTATTTTTAAATTATTTTTCTAGATTTTACTTTTTCAATTCATTTCGATGTCCTTTTCTTATTTATATTTATATCTATATCTATATCTTTAATATATTAAAATAGAATATATATTTAACGCTAAATTTTGAATAAAATCTTACCTAAATAATTTTTAATCACATTATTTTCTTATTTTTTTCAATAAATATTATTAAATATATTAATTAATATTTAATATATTAATACTATAATTTATCTCGTACCCCGCGCGAGGTGAAAATATTAGTTATTCTATAATCTTATAACTTCTCTCACTTAATTTTCCTCTAATAATAATAATAATAATAAATCATAATAATAATAATCTATATTTATATCTATATTTGTTCTGGACTGGGCCCACCTTGACCCAAAGTGTAAATAAAGGTTCAGATCCAAGCAACTCCTCGGGGAATGCTCACAATCGGACTGTCACCGAACGTGCCCGATCACAGACTACAGTTGTAATGTCTGTCGTTGTCCTCGACGAGCAGCATCCCCGACCAAGGGAACTCCAGCTCGAGTCCAGCTCGAGCACCCTCCCCGTAGGGCAGATTCTGTCCACTCTAACCGTTATGGAATCCTCAAAGCTTCGGAAAGACCGCGTCTTCGTTCTTCCTTATTTTTCGCAGAGCATCATCCAGGAGGGGGACCACGTGCAGGTCCCCACTACACACGTAGAACCTGACAGTCCCTTTATTGGGCCAAGTTCTGGTCGGCCCAATGAGGGGACCTTGGCCCAGCGCCAGGGGCTATAAATACCCTCTACTTCAAGAGGGTCAGGTATTCATTCATTACACACCTACGTATATTTGCCTGCTCATCCCGTCTCTTATTTTATCATCGGAGTGTCTTGCAGGTACCCCCCCCCCCACTTCATCCAAATCCAGTTCGAGCCAGTTGTGACGGTCCAAGTCTGATCTGGTAAGATCAGTGGCGCCGTCTGTGGGAAACTAAACTCCATCGTCTTACAAACTTTCGAAGACCAAAGCTAAAAATCACCTTCCACCGTCATGGCTGACCAAATTCGGGACGACCAGAACATCCGCGTCGTCGATGCCAACAACAACCTCGCGGACAAGAACGGAGCCCCCGACAACGCCGGCCAAAATATACTCCCCGGGGGCGTCATCCCCGGGCCCTTAGGCCACCGGGACGGAGCCACTGCCTCATCTTCTTCGGTCCCTCCTCCGCTCGAAGAAGACAATACAGCTCCCCCAAACCATCTAGTCGCCCAATTCTAGAAGGTTCATGTCCCCGCCAGAGCAGACGCCACGACCAGAGCACTGTTCGCGTCAATCAACCAGACCAATTACCTCATCTTTGCCCAGGGGGAAAGATTGAGGGCGCTAGATGACGACAAGAGACCCCCGAGGAAACACAGGAGGCCTCAGACCCCACCTCCTCGAAGAATAGAGGTACGTCTCCCGTCTCCCCCGCGGAGACAATACAGAGATACCTCCCGAAGCCCATCACCCTGACAACCGGGGAGACGACCCCCCTTGGAGAGGGAACCAATCATCGAAGCCGGAGGGCACAACCACGACCCTTTACAGCAAGAACAAGGACACCCTGGAGACAGGCACGGAAGAACAGATCAACGAGCGCACCGCTCGAGGGACGTCCAACACGACCATGGTCGTCGTGCCCGACAGTACCTCAGATCCCCGTCCCTTTCCCCAGAGCAAAGTGACAAGGATGACCCCCGCGGTCCCCTATCACAAGCAATCATGGAGGCACCTATCCCCCCGGGCATGGAGAAACCCCCTCACCTGAAGGAATACGACGGAGTCGCCGACCCGGTCGATCACATAGACGGGTTCGAAGCTATGCTGCACTACCATAACGTTGGGGGACCCATCAAATGTCGGTTGTTCCCCACAACCCTCAGGAAGGCAGCAATGGATTGGTACAAGGGTCTTGCCCCGGGGTCTATCACCTCGTGGCGAAACTTGAAAAACCAATTCATAAGCTCGTTCACCACGTCACGGCGACATCCGAAGACCGAAGCGACGCTCGAGGCTATCGTCCAGAGGCAGGATGAAACCTTGAGAGAATTCATCAACCGCTTCAACCGTGAAGCCATCCAGTCCCCTGCGCGAACCACATGAACAGATACTTGCTGGAGAGAGGACTCCTCCCCGGCACAGAGTTCAGAAAAGTAGTGGGCATCGAACCGCCCTGAACGTTCGATGCTCTCCTCAAGAAGGCCAGGGCCTACATGGACTACGAGGAAAGGGAAGCGGCCAACAGAGCCCGTGACCTCAGAACTCGCGGATCCAGCAGCAACCCGCTCCAAGAAGTCGTTCCTCCTCGACGGACCGGGGGGAAAAGAAAAGACGACAAACCCCGAGAAGTCCGAGAACAGAGAAGGCCCTCGGGGCGTTTCACAAAGTACACTCTGCTCACGACTTCCCGCGAGCGCATCTTGGCGGAGTGTGCTAGTACAGATTTCAAGGATGGTGGCGTCAAGCGCCCCCGACCAGCTCCTGCCAAGCCCGGGGTAGACAGGAGCAAATACTGTCAATACCATAGGAGCCATGGTCATCTCAAGGACGCCATCGAGACCCTCATAAAAGGGGGGAGGCTCGCCCAGTACCGGCGACATGACGCTCCTCATCGTGACGCCCATGAGACAAGGGAGCCAAAGGAAGATGCCTGACCATCCGACGAGTCGGTCCCCGTCCAGACCGCCTTCTCTGTCACCAGACTCGAGGAATTTTACGTCCCCGAACACTTGCAAGAGCCGCTGTCGACGCACAGCAGATTGGAGCACTTTCCCTCCGCCATGGTCATCAATGGTAGGGGGTTCAACGACCTGACCATAAATTCGGCCAAGAGGAAGCTGGATGAATTGGTCGACTCTGTACCTCCTCAGACCGTGACCTTTGAAAGGGTGAAAGGTAGATCGGAGCCTATCACCTTTTACCTCAAAGAACTCCCCGGAGGAGCCCCCAACGCGGTCCTTCTGCTGCTAATAAGAGCGAGAATGGCTAACTTTGACGTACATTGTGTCCTCGTCGACGAAGGAAGTTCTGTCGACGTAATGTACAGTCAACTATTCCGGACCCTGCAGCTCGACGACTCGCACCTCTCACCTTATGTGGGGTCAGACCTGCAGGGCTTCAACGGCTCGACCTCCAAACCTTGGGGATACGTCGAGCTCATGGTTACCTTTGGCGAGGACACGAAGACCAGGCAGGTCAAGGTACGTTTCCTCCTCATCGACTGCCCGTCCCTTTACAACTGCATTTTGGGGAGACCAACATTGGCAGAATTGACCGCGGTACCCTCTACCGTCCACTTGAAGATGAAGTTTTACACCAAGAGGGCACGGGTCGCCACCATCCAAGGTGACCTAGCAGCCGCCCGAAGATGTTTCAACGCAGCATCCAAGGGACGCGACATGGTACCCCAGGACAAGACCCGCCAAGAGACCAACAACCACACGACCAGAGCCCAAGGAGACAGAGTCTGTCAAGGCCGAAGAGCAAAGAGCTCCCCCAAAGGTCGAATCCATAGCCCTGGACACCCGCTTCGACCAGGACGAGCCCTCCAACAGTGAGCAAGTCCCCCTCCGACTAATTTCGGACGGAGACTTCGAGCTCGTCCCTCTTGGCGAGGACGCAAGCAAAGGAGTGAAGATCGGTATCGGCCTCCCTGACCTGGAGAGGAAACAGATCAAAGCTTGCTTGCGTGAGAATGCTGACCTATTCGTGTGGAACGCTACAGAGGTGCCTGGACTCGACCCCGAGGTCGCCAGTCATCGTCTCGCCATAGATCCAGTCGCTAGGGCAGTAATACAACGTAGACGTAGGCAGTCCCCGGAGAAAACGGAGGCTGCTGAAAAAGCTGTAAAAGACCTCTTAGAGGCAAATTTTATTTCTGAAGCCCGGTATTCAACCTGGCTGTCAAATGTTGTACTAGTCAAAAAGAATAATGGAAAATGGCGAATGTGTGTTGATTATACTGATCTCAATCGGGCATGCCCGAAAGATGCATTTCACTTACCGAACATAGACATGCTGGTTGACAACTTGGTCGGTTATAAAATACTATCGTTCATGGATGCCTATTCAGGCTATAACCAAATCCCCATGGCCATGAGTGTGATGCGGTGGGAAGAACTGACTGTTTTTTGGAATGCTGGTTTGCGTTTTGCGTTTGTTTTCGCAAAATGTCGCGGTAAGCAAGAGTCGCCACCGACTTTTATTTTATCCAACAAGGAAAGGAAAAAAAGCACAGAAAAATTCCTTTTTCGAGAGTTGACTTTTTCAACTGTCCAAATATGGAAACTTTTGCATCTTGAGACTTTTTGAGCCATGCCTTGAAAATCATGATCAAGAATTGATCAAATGATGTTTATGGCTTCAAAATAAGATGTTGACCAAAAATTTGAACTTTTGACTGTCAAATGACCATTTTGCCCCTGCAGTTGACTGTAGGGCAATTAGGGTTTTTGACTGTGCAATTTTGTGCTGTGAGTCTTGAAACTTGGTATGAGGATGCTTGACCATATTTGTAGGCATGTGGGACTTGATTGGACCCTTGGAAACTTCATTTTCTTTGTCAAAACCAAAACCCTAGTTTTTGACTGTTTAGGAGGCCCTTGAACTGTGCAACCCTTGGGGAATTTTGAAGCATGCTCTTTGCAATTCTTGGAGAATATGGGAGGGCAAATTTTGGGGTACAACAGTTTCCCCTGTTCAATCTTCTTAGACCTGAGGATGTAGATTGGCTGACGTGCCTTTCGTAATCTGAAGGTGGAAGATGATTGAACACTAGAGTGCCCAGAAATTTGCGCTCACATAGTAGTGTGATGGTGGGAATGGGCTTACAGATGCCATTTGGAGATTGATGGATAGGATGACAGGCTTATAGATTCCATGCTAAGAGATGATGGATAGGTGGATGGGCTTATAGATGCCATCTGGGTGTTGGTCGCGTAAGAGTTTCCTTAGCGAGAACTTGCGTACCTGCAAAAGAAAGAGGATTACCTGACCTGTTACAGGAGCTGTTCTTCAAACTCTTTGTGTAGATGTGTCCTGACTGGTTACGGGAGCTGGATCTAGAGCTTCAAACGGTGATGAATGAACCAGGGATGGTTATTACCTCAACGGGACGGTGAGAGAACCTTGGGTGATTACTACCTCAACAGGAACGCTGAGAGAACCTTGGGACGATTACTACCTCAACAGGAACGCTGAGAGAATCTGGGGACGATTACTACCTCCGCAGTAACGGGGAGAGAACCATAGGCGACTTCAACCTCAACAGTAACGCTGAGAGAAACTTGGGCGACTTCAACCTCAACAGTAACGCTGAGAGAATCTGGGGACGATTACTACCTCAACAGTAACGCTGAGAGAATCTTGGATATCTTCTACTGAGTCTTTATCAGGAAAATCTGTTAGGGGTCGATTTAGCTGGACTAGAGAAGGCCTTTGACTGGATAAGAAACAGGAAAATCTTAGGGTCGATTTAACTGAACCGGTCTAGGTCTTGAAATCTTCAACTGGATAAGAAACAGGGAGATCTTAGGGTCGATCTGACTGAACCAGAGAAGGCCTTTGACTGGATAAGAAACAGTAAAATCTTAGGGTCGATTTAACTGAACCGGTCTAGGTCTTGAAATCTTCAACTGGATAAGAAACAGGGAGATCTTAGGGTCGATCTGACTAAACCAGAGAAGGCCTTGGACTGGATAAGAAACAGAAAAATCTTAGGGTCGATTTAACTGAACCGGTCTAGGTCTTGAAATCTTCAACTGGATAAGAAACAGGGAGATCTTAGGGTCGATCTGACTGAACCAGAGAAGGCCTTTGACTGGATAAGAAACAGAAAAATCTTAGGGTCGATTTAACTGAACCGGTCTAGGTCTTGGAATGTCTTCAACTGGATAAGAAACAGGGAGATCTTAGGGTCGATCTGACTGAACCAGAGAAGGCCTTTGACTGGATAAGAAACAGAAAAATCTTAGGGTCGATTTAACTGAACCGGTCTAGGTCTTGAAATCTTCAACTGGATAAGAAACAGGGAGATCTTAGGGTCGATCTGACTGAACCAGAGAAGGCCTTGGACTGGATAAGAAACAGCAAAATCTTAGGGTCGATTTAACTGAACCGGTCAAGGTCTTAGAATGGCTGGGAACTTAACTGGATCTTTCCTGAAAGGTAAAGGTCAGTCATATGCAATGCATGATATGGATCAAGCAATGATGTTCTCCACATAAATGAGATTTGTAAGATATGATGCGTATATGCATGCTATAATGTATGGAAGTGCGATGTTTATGAATGTATGTTTGTCGTCTAGGAAAGTAAATCCTTGACGGGTGCCGGGAAGTCATGTCCTGGACTGATGTTGAAGAATAGATTTTGCTTCCGCTGGGGATGATAGTTGCAAGAATACCGGTAGGAGAAGATAACTCCGTTGGGGAATAAACTTGGCGAATGGATTACTCTGCGGGGAGAAAAGTACTCTAACGATCTTGCTGGGAAGCAACACTCTGTGGGGAGAGAGGTACTTTGTTGAGCTGTTGATAATAACTTGCTGGGGATACCCCTGTTGTGTTGGAAGTGTTAATAGACTTCGCTGGGGGTAAGAAGACTTTGCCGGGGACGATCTTTATGTGGCTTTTGGCTGAGGATAACCCAGTTATATCCTGGTAAGGAAATAACTCTTTGAATAAAGCCGGGAGACGCGTTCGTGCTCTGCGAGAATAAGCTTCCAGAATCTACTGGGGATAAGCTTACTGCTTGGGGAGATGAATTCCAACTTTCCTGGGGAAACTGGATTGGACTCTCCTGGGGAAGTTTTGAATTGTAACGGGGAAGTAACTCCACTGAATGTTTGATGTACCGCCGGGGAACAATCTTTAGACCAAGATTGCCGGGGATGCTTGTTAAGAATGCATGTATATTGCTGGGGAATGTTGAGATCTGCTGGAGGATACCCAACTTCTCTAAGGTTGATTGTAGCTTTGCTTGAGGAGAGTGTACTGACTTGTTGGCTCACTCTCTGGGGACTTGGGATGTACTGGTTATGTTCTTCAACTGGACTCACCTTGATACCTTGGACGATAGAACAATTAGATTGCTTAGACAACTCTTTATTGCCCCTGTTTCTAATGTTACCTGTAATTAATCCTTTGTTTCGCATGCAAATATTCATGAGTTAGCAAATTATTGTCAATGCATATATCACAAATTGAACCTTGGACGTTCTTCGCAAAACAAAACAGAAAAGGAAAAACAATTGGCAATTTTAACTGAAAAGTGATTTTGTATTGATTTTGAATCTGCCTGTAAATAGGCGTTTATGTACAAGAGGCTGACGTCCTAGTAAGAGAACGCCGCCGAACAAAAGAGTTTATAAAAATTTATACAAGAGGAAATAAAACAGCTGTGTGAAATGAATGATCCCACTAGGTTTCAACTCTGCTATTGCCTTTATATCTCCGAGCGTCTCATCACTTGATGACCTTAGTGGAAGATGAAGCTGACTGATCGATGCCGTTTGATGTAGATACTGGATTCTGGATGCAAAGTGATCCAATGAGACATAGTATTACGCTTTATCCCTAACTTTTGCCTGGACCGCCCTTTCGGGTTTTCAGTCCACCGGGATACCCATTTTTGCCCAAGCCGCCTTTTCAGGTTTTCGACTTGCCGGGTGTACAGATTTTTTTCATTTCATCCCTTCATTTTGCCCGAACCCTTTTGGTTCGCCGGGAAGCCCTAACTTTTGCCTGGACATGTCAGCCTAGCGGGTCTTTTTCATGCGTAGTATCTTTTTACTATGTCTGCATTGGCGGGGTGAGGAAGGTCGTCACCATCCATGTTGGTTAAAATCATGGCTCCTCCTGAGAACACATGTTTAACCACAAATGGCCCTTCGTACGTAGGGGTCTATTTGACCCTTGGATCACTCTGAGGAAGGATGATTCGCTTGATTACCAGATCCCCAACTTGATACTCTTGTGGTCTGACCTTTTTATTAAATGCCCTGATCATCCGTTTCTGATACGTCTGACCATGACAGATAGCAGCAAGTCTCTTTTCATCAATAAGGTTTAATTGATCAAGTCGCGTCTGGATCCAATCATCTTCGTTCAGATTTGCATCCTTCATTATCCGGAGAGAGGGTATTTGCACTTCGATCGGTAAGACTGCCTCCATACCGTAGACCAAGGAGAAAGGAGTTGCCCCGGTTGACGTCCTGGCTGAGGTACGGTACCCATGTAGAGCGAACGGTAACATCTCGTGCCAATCTTTATAGGTCACTGTCATCTTCTGCACGATTTTCTTAATGTTTTTATTTGCTGCTTCTACAGCCCCATTCATCTTCGGTCTGTAAGGAGAAGAGTTATGGTGCTGTATCTTAAACTGCTCGCAGAGCTCAGTGATCATTTTGTTATTGAGATTGGTACCGTTGTCTGTAATAATTCTTTCTGGGACGCCGTATCGACAGATCAGGTTGTGCCGAATGAACCGTGCCACAACAGTCTTGGTTACCGTAGCGTAGGAAGCTGCTTCGACCCACTTTGTAAAGTAATCAATCGCTACCAGGATGAAGCAATGCCCGTTAGACGCTGTAGGTTTAATCTCACTGATCATGTCTATGCCCCACATTGCAAACGGCCAAGGCGCAGTCAGAACATTTAGAGGAACTGGAGGAACATGCACCTTGTCTGCATATATCTGGCATTTGTGGCATGTCCGAGAATGTTGGTAGCAGTCAGCTTCCATTGTGGACCAGAAATACCCTGCCCGAAGGATCTTCTTTGCCATAGTGTGTCCACTGGAATGTGTTCCGAAGGTCCCTTCATGTAGTTCTTCCATGATCCTTTCTGCTTCTGTCTTGTCCACACAACGCAGTAAGGTCGAATCATGGTTTCGCTTATACAAAATGTCGTTGCTAAGGAAGAACTTGGCTGCGAATCTTCTCAGAAACTTCTTATCGTTGATAGATGCACCTTCAGGGTATTCCTGAGCTTCCAGATATCTCTTCACCTCATGGTACCAAGGCTTCTCAGTCACCAATTCAGTCTCGAGATCACAACAGTATGCCGGTTCGTCCAGTTTCCAGATGATGATCCGGGGAGCCTCATTATCCCATTTGACCTTGAACATAGAAGACATTGTAGCTAACGCGTCCGCCAGCTGATTCTCCTCTCTTGGGAAATGTTCAAAGGTTATTCTTGTGAAGTGGGGGATCAATGTCAACACACATTCTCTATAAGGAATAAGATTCGGATGTTTCGTATCCCACTCTCCTTTGATCTGATTGATCACGAGAGAGGAATCTCCGAAGACACTTAGAAACTTGATCCTTAGGTCGATCGCAGCTTGAAGACCCATGATGCACGCCTCATACTCCGCCATGTTGTTGGTGCAGTTGAAACATAGCCGGGCAGTGAGTGGAGTATGAGTGCCTTGAGGGGATATTATCACAGCGCCGATACCATTACCCAAAGCATTGGAGGCTCCGTCAAAGTGCATAGACCATCGAGATCCTTCCTCAGGTCCTTCATCCGGTCCAGGTACTTCACAATCAGTCACTATCATGATGCTCTCGTCTGGAAACTCGAAGTTCATTGACTGATAGTCGTCTACTGCCTGATGTGCCAAGTGGTCTGCCAATACACTTCCCTTGATGGCTTTTTGGGTTGTGTACTGGATGTCGTATTCTGTCAAGATCATCTGCCATCTTGCTATTCTCCCAGACAGAGCAGGCTTTTCAAATATGTACTTTATCGGATCCATCTTTGAGATCAACAAGGTGGTATGAGTCAACATATACTGTCTCAGCCGGCGAGCAGCCCATACCAAAGCGCATCAAGTTTTCTCAAGCAGTGAGTATCGGGTCTCACAGTCGGTAAACTTTTTGCTAAGGTAATAAATGGCGTGCTCTTTTCGGCCAGACTCGTCATGCTGCCCCAGCACACACACCATTGAGTTATCAAGCACTGTCAAGTATAATATCAGAGGTCTCCCCTCAACCGGTGGCATGAGGATGGGTGGTTCTTGGAGATACTCTTTGATTCTGTCAAAAGCGGCCTGACACTCATCATTCCAACATACTACCTGATCTTTCTTCAGCAGCTTGAAGATTGGTTCACAAGTAGCAGTTAGATGGGAGATGAACCGGGCAATGTAATTCAGGCGTCCTAAAAAGCCTTTGACCTCTTTCTCTGTCTTAGGAACTGGCATCTCTTGAATGGCTTTGACCTTGGCAGGGTCCACTTGAATACCCTTATCACTTACAACGAAGCCTAGCAACTTTCCCGATCTTACCCCGAAGGTGCACTTGTTCGGGTTCAACCTCAGCTTGTACAATTTCAACCGGTCAAACAACTTCTGCAGATGATCAAGGTGTTCTTCCTCAGTCTGGGACCTTGCAATCATGTCGTCAACATACACTTCTATCTCATGATGGATCATGTCATGAAATAAAGCGACCATGGCACGTTGGTAGGTTTCCCCAGCGTTCTTCAGTCCAAAAGGCATGACCTTGTAGCAGAAAGTGCCCCACTGAGTAACAAAGGTAGTCTTTTCCATATCTTCAGGTGCCATCTTGATCTGATTATAACCTGAAAATCCATCCATGAAAGAAAACACCTTATGCTGAGCAGTATTGTCAACGAGGACATCAATGTGAGGTAGGGGAAGTCATCCTTGGGGCTGGCCCTGTTCAGATCCCTGTAGTCGACACACATTCTGACCTTACCGTCTTTCTTTGGTACTGGCACCACATTAGCAACCCACTGAGGGTAAGAAGTCACTGCAAGAAACCTGGTGTCAAACTGTTTCATAACCTCGGCTTTGATCTTCTCAGACATCTCTGGACGCATACGGCGGACCTTTTGCTTGACCGGAGGGCAGTCTTCCTTGGTAGGCAAATGATGGACCACAATGTCGGTATCCAACCCGGGCATGTCTTCGTAGGACCAGGCAAATATCTCCACATAATCATGTAGCATCTGAGTCAACCGTTGCTTCACGCTGAGCTCTAGGTTGGCACCAATCTTTACCTCTTTCCTGTCCGTCTCAGTACCCAGATTTATTGTTTCCACTGGCTCCTCATGTGGTTGAATTGCCCTCTCTTCCTAAAGTAACAGTCTTGCAAGCTCGCCAGGCACTTCGCAATCATCTTCACCTTCGTCTTCGGCTAAGTTGATCGGATTTTCGAAGTCATAACTGGCAGTAGCAGAGTCGTTACCAGTGAGATCCAGAGTGGATTGAAACCTGTATGAGTGAGTGTGTGTAAATACAGTTGTTTTGAAATATATAAAGGAAGGAAAGAAAGAAAAGGAGCATAAGATTTGAAATGCGAGAAAACGTCCAAGGTCTTTATTCATGATATATGAAATGACAATTTATATGCCCTCACAAATGAAGCCACGGTGCCCCGGGTAAGACACCGGGCCATAGAGTTTTAATTGTTTATTACAGATACCAAAAACATAGGAATTCATTACTCAGTAACAAGAGAAACAGGTAGATTGTCCTTTGCACTCCAATTGCTAGGCTCACTGTCGGTTGCCGGGTAAATCCAGCTGTCGAACTCATCTTCATCCACCTCATCTTCGTCCCCAATAGCATTCACTCCATGAGCAGGCAGGGGAGCTGTCACCACATTAGGCTTCTCAGATGCCTCAAATTGTACCTCCTTGGCGTCAATAAGGTCCCGCAGCTTGTTCCTTAAGGCCCAACAGTCATCAGTGGAATGCCCCGGGCTATCGGAGTGATACACACAGCGGGCATTTGGATTGTATTTGGGAGAAGCCGTATTCACAACCTTTGGGGCCTCTCTGACAGTCACTAAGTTGGTGGATAGCAACTGTGGCAAGATTTGTGATAGAGTCATACTCAAACGGGTGAATTCTCTTCTAGGTCTTTCAGCCCTGGGTGGATTGGTTTGCCGAGGAGCGGCAGCAGGCTTAGCAATCATCACCGCATTGACAGATTGGCGGCGCTCAGGTTTCTCTTGTCTTCTGGACCCGTATACAGCACTGGCCTCCTTTTTGAAGGGTTTCTTCTCAGAACTTAATGATGCACCCTTCTGAATTTTACCAGACTTCATCCCAGCCTCTATTCTCTCCCCAGTCAGAATAAGATCAGTAAACCCTGCAGACGAGTTACCGATAAGATGATTGAAAAATGGCCCAGATAGGGTCCCCAAGAACATGTCTACCAACTCCCGGTCAGTCAACGGAGGCTGCACCCTGCCAGCCAGATCCCTCCACTTCTGTGCATACTCTTTAAAACCTTCACTTGACCCTAGTGACATACCCTGGAGTTGGGTACGTGTAGGGGCAAGGTCGGCATTATATTGATACTGCTTATAGAAAGCAGTAGCCAACTCCTCCCAGTTACGAACCTTGGTCCCATCCAGCTGATAGAACCATTCGAGATGAGTCCCTGAAAGACTCTCCTGGAAGAAGTGGATCCACAAATTCTTGTCCACTGAGTACGGCTGAATCTTCCGCACATAAGACCTGAGGTGTAGCTTGGGACAAGACGCCCCGTCATACTTGGTAAAAGATGGTGCTTTGAACTTATGAGGAATGATCACACCAGTAGACAAACCCAAGTCTCCGAAATCCAGCCCAGGCACTTGTTGAATCTCCATAGCATTCAGTCTGTCTTCCAACTGCTTGTATCTGTCTTCAGCCGGAGGATACTGTTCCTCATCAAAATCAGTCTCGTTGTCAGAGACTACCGGACTAGGACCTTTTCCCCCTTGGGGACTGCTCTTGCCTATAGAAGAACCAGCCTCTTCATTCTACAGAGTGTTGCCAAACCTTCGGCCCGAGTTGAAAAGAACAGTTCTCTTCTTCTTCTTCTTCTCCTTCTTCAGGAGCAGAGCCTTCAGCTCTTCTTGGCCCTGAGCCAAACCCATGATTAGTTCCTGAAATTGCGCATTCTGCGCCTGAAGAGCCTTGATGGACATCTCGGTTGATGATGAGTCAGGATTCATGATGCTGAAATAAACAGCGAAGAACGGTAAGCAACCTGAAAAGAAGAAAACCTGCTATGCACATGATGAATGGAATGCGTATGATTTATGTTTTCAAAGACAATCGGGAATCAACTTTGTAAACAAAAAGGAACACACTTCATTAGATTCAACTTTGAAACTTAAATTATTCAACAGGTTGCCCTTAGGCGTTACATGAAAGGAAATACTGAAAAGGGAAATAAAACTGTAAAAGAACATCCAGAGCTCCTTATTGATCCCATGGTCTCCTCTTCTCAGTACAGATGTAAGCATTCAGAGCTCGCTCATTCTCCAACTGCTTTGTCAGCTTCTGGATCTTCAATTCCTGCTCGTTGAACTTTTCCCGGTAAGAATCCCGCTCTTCTCGCAGTTGCGACCAAGATCTCTTTAATGTCTCATAATCAGTAGGTATCCGAGGAGGAAGAACGGTTGGAGGAACACCATCTTTGTCAGGATACTCAAGAATGATGGGTCTGACAGCTTCGTACGGCATACCTAACTTCTGAGCACGGATGCGAACCCATTTGTAGTAGGTTTCCATAGGTAAAGAAGTCTTTGGCCGCAACTCTTGTGGGTCAGCTTTATGAACTTTGTCCCAAGCCTTGATGAACCTACGACGCAGCTCGTCACTATCCACCTGAAACTCAAAACTGATGTGAGGCACCAACATCTCATGGGGGCCTGCTCTTCTGGCTCTTCCAAACTGACGGAGCGCTAGACATGGATTGTAAGAGATTCCTCCTTGGGTACTAATCAACGGAACATTAGGGTATTCTCCGCATCGATCAATAACAGCTATCTCGTCCAAACCTCTGAAAGTCCAAATGATGTCTTTGTCGGTGAGAGACATTAACCTATGGGCCCAACCTCTTCCTTCTTGGTTCTTCAGTACGAACTTAGGGAGGTGCGAAATAAACCACCTCACCAACAAAGGGATACAACACCATAGAGTTCCTCGTCTTCGGGTAGTACGAGCATAAAGTTTTTGCAGGATGTCGCCCAAGAGAGTGGATACAGGATTCTGAGACATAAAGATCCTTATGGCAGTGACATTGATGAAGTTGTCAGGATTAGGAAACAAGACTAGCCCATAGATTAAGAGAGCTAGGATGTCTTCATATGCCCTAAAGTCTAGGTCATTCCAGAAACTGTTAGCTTTACCAACCAGGAACTTGGCCAAGAAACCCTTAACTCCGCTTCTAGTCACCCAGTTGTCCATTACTTCTTGATGTGTCAAAGGAAGAGCTGCAGCAACCTCCTCAAGCCTGAGGGTCTTTTCCCAACCAGTAAAGGGAGTCTGATCCAAGATAGGGATGCCGAGCAAATCAGAGAACTCCTCCAGGGTAGGGACCAGCTGGAAGTCTTGAAAGGTGAAGCACTGGTACAGAGGGTCATAGAACTGGGTCAGGACACTCATCAACTGTTGATCCCGCTTTGCAGTGACTAAACTGAGAAGAGAACCATGTCTCTGGATGAAGGATATGGTATTTGGCATTCTGCTAACCAATTCTTCAAGCAACTCAGGTGGGTGAACAAAGTTGAACCGGATAGTATTCCTTCGCACAAGCATCATGATGTCCTACAAAACATAGCAAATGTGAAACCCTCTTGTCTTTGAAATGGTCAGTCCTTATGCAGGATGCATGCAATGCTCATGATGTTATGATGTTATGATAAAGCACACCACAAATAGATACAAAGGCAAACATGGTAAGGCACACAAGTCACACAAGACAGACCCTTAAAGTTTAGGCCAACATGAGGTCTAGGTATTACCCTCTTTCAGTTTGTTGGTTCATACCAGTCCTATCAAAGTAACCGGGTTCTTAGAGGATCCCAATATCATTGACTACCCTCAATCGGTCATAACTCCAGCATCGCAATCTTTTCTTGCGGCCAGAACCATCACGAGAGTTTAGCCTCAATGGGCGTAGCATACTGCTACTGTTCTAATGGCCAAGTTATGTCATTTAAGGTTCTAAGGTCTGTTGGTGCTTAATGACTCCTCAGAAGACCCATATTCTCCTCGTTGCAACACAAGGGATATCGGTACAGACCAAGGTGCCACACCAACGTAGCCACTGCTTCACCCGTGTCGGTCTACGCCAAACAGGTCCCTCACAGCTTATGCTACCTAAACAGGGTATCCCCAGATCCGGGTTAGGATCTATGTAACTCCCATGCAACCCACAATTTTAAAGCAAACAAGTCAATACAATTGAAAACACAGTTATGAACTACCCTAAGGTACACCTCACTTTAAGTTTAGGTCCCCAGCAGAGTCGCCAGTTCTGTGATCGGTGGATCTGGAACTGACTGTTTAACGCTGGTTCGCGAAATGTCGCGGAAGCAAGAGTCGCCACCGTCTTTTATTTTCTCCAAATGGAAAGGACAAAAGCACAGAAAAATTCCTTATAGAGATTGCTCTCGATTCGGGAGGTAGATTATAGAAAGGGAAGGTGTTAGCACCCTTTCTATCCATGGTTATCCATGGGCTCTTAGATACTTGCTCACTTGTGTTTTCAAAAATGGTTTGTTTGCTTTTCAACTGTGGGTTTAAAAAGTTTCTTTGAAAATTCCAGTTCGACTCTTGTATCGGTCCTCAAGAGTGTTTGAAAAATTGCTTTCGAAAGCTTTTTGAAAAGGTGTCGGTGTGAAAAGTATTTTTGATTTTTTTTTGAAATTAGAGCAAGTATCTAGAGTCGTCTACCTACCCTAAGGAATTCGTCTGTGTAAATGTCCTTTAAAGTAGTGCCATTCCACCATTGAGAGGTAGGTAGCACCACCGTTGGAGGTGTTCGGGTCAATTCGAGGTTCGGGACATGGTGATCACCAGAGCAATAGGAAGATACCTTAGAAGCTACCCTCATGCCAGGTTCCCGGATCACGAGGACTTACTAAAACATCCTCTACTCGACGATCACCTTTCGAGGGGCAAGGCAACAGTGAGGCGTACCCTAGGGGTGGTGTGTGAATTGTGTTTCGTTTTCAGATATTTTGTCTTGTTCATGTCATGAGTGATCTACGCGTTGCTTTTATTTTAACATTCATTCTTGCATGCAAATTTATTAACAGTTAAAAAAGTGCGGAAAATATAAAGTTCCTAAACTATTACAAAGGCGCGGGTCCACATCGCCAAATTTAATCCAGGACCCGATTTGAGAATAAAAATAAAGATGCGAGAAATATAAATGTTTAATTTACACGGCTTTGGGAGAATTACATAAATAATATAAGAAAGGACAAAAATGCGCGAAACAAACTAATAATCGAAAGCGAGGGCGTTGG
This sequence comes from Vicia faba, assembly GCA_948472305.1. NCBI lineage: Eukaryota > Viridiplantae > Streptophyta > Magnoliopsida > Fabales > Fabaceae > Vicia > Vicia faba. The sequence goes on along the minus strand of OX451739.1, from coordinate 83,739,674 downwards.
ACCCTTTTTAATGAAATTAAATTACGATTAACCAATTAATTAAATTAAAATAAAAAGAAAAAGATTTTTTGAGTTTTTTGCATTTATGGATTTTTAATAAGAAAAATTAAATTGGAATTAAAACCTAGTTCTAGCTATTTTTAATTTATCAAAAAAAATGTTAAAGTTAAACCTAGAATTAACCTAATTAATTAAGGGCAAGTTTTATTTACAAAAATAATATTTAATAATTAATTATTGTGGGAGAAAAAAGAAAAAGAATGAAAAAATACTTAAAACCCTAATTCTACACTTTTTTATTTTATTAAGAAAAATATTTGAATTAAACCTAAATTTAAGAAGCTAAATTAATTAATGAGATTTATTTACAAAGAATAACATTTAAATAAAATATATTTTTATTTTTGTCTTTTCTGATTTTGTTGTATTATTTTTATATTTTATGAAAATAAATTAATTTAAAGAATTAAGTTAATACTAATTAAAATAAATAAAATAGAAAAAAAATATGAAAAAAGAATGAGAAGCAAACCAATGGGGGGTTCTGTCCCCAAACTGGAGGTTAGGTTGTAGCAATCAGGCCCATCTGTTTCAAAGCCTTTTTGACTTTTCCTGGAAGCGTGTGTGTTCATTGACTTATGCCCATGGTACTCTCCAAATCAAGGCCCTTAGATCGCCCTCAGTGGCCATGTGGCACGTTTGGATCAGAGGTTGTATGGTGATCATTAGGAGGCACGCTGCATAGGAAGATATTAAAACAAAACATATCAAGAATATGGGGGGACCTGGGAATCGAACCCAGGTCCCAGTGGTTATAGGACAACGCACCAACCATCTGCACCAAACGCTTTCTTTGTAAGATTATTGGAACATGATTATTATAAAAAAACAAAACGCTAATGCTAACAACCAAAAAATAAGCGCGCTGAATTTAAATTACTCAACCACAGCTTGCCACATAATCTTCTTCTTCGTTGTCCCTGAAACAAAAAAAGATTAGCGGGGGTTTTGAACCCCCCCAATATGCAAGCTTTTCAAAAATAGCGATTAGCCCATCTTGCTATATAAATTAGGTGCGATTAGTGGGTTATGTTCGTCCAAGCTCCCTGAGTTCAGCCATGGTACTAGGATGTCCTAATTTTACAGTATTCGAAAATGCCCAATTTGAAGCTTGAGGAACCCTAGCGTGCTTCAATGGTGAAATCGCATACGATGCATAAAAACTCAATCAAAACATATGGTTAGCTTTAGAATGATCCAATGAACACAAATTCAATATTAAAAATTGCAAATAATGCATGAATTATGATTCAAGAATATGAAAAAAAGTGTGAACAGGACGAGGTTGTTCTACCGTTTCTTAACGTTAGAGTTGATGGTTTTGATCTAGAAACCTTCCTTGAAGTCTCAGGAATGCAATAGGATGGTTATTCTGTCTTGAAACCCTTTGTAATCGTGATTTCAGTTTTGGAATTTTTCACAAAAAAATGCAATGTTGTTTATGGCTTTTGGGCGCAGCTTCAGGTCTCTTACACTAGGGTTTGCATTAGTATAAGTATGGGAACTGATTAGGGTTGAAAATTGGATCCAAAACCCTTTGCATTGATGTACAAGATATTTGATTTTTATGCATATATTTTCAAATCTTTTCCATGCATATTTGATTCCAATCATGGCAAATCACATTGATTCTTTCCCTATCAGATAATGCACGAGATCTTGAGGATATTTCATGCATAAAAAGATTTGAAAAGCTTGCTTTGGTATTTTTTCCATATTTTAATTAATTAAATGAATTAATAGCAATTTAAAATTCAAATAAATAAATAAAAATGATGAATAACTTCCCTTTGGGCCAAATGGTCATGCACATGCTTTGGATGATGAATCTTGGAAGAAAATGTGGCCCATTAGCAATTTTAAGGCATTTGAAGCAAAGTTGACTTTTCAAAATATCCAAAAATTCCCCAACTTCCACAAGGCATATCTTGCTCAATTTTTAAGATTTGATCATGTTCTTAGACATTCTGGAAAGGTCTTGAAGTCCTCTAACCAATGCCTTTGGTCCCATGTCATTTTGATTTACCAATCTCAAGTTATGGCCTTTGACTTAAAGTCTCTTTTTGTTGACTTTTAAAAATGACCTATAATGTTGAAATTGATAACTTTTTGTGAGAGCATTTCTTGGACTTGAAGTGTGAAGAGGAGTTGTAGGAAATGTCTTTCTCTTCAAAATGAGCTTTGGATGAAATTTTTCTGATAAACCATGTGGAAGTTATGCCTTGGTCAAGTTACAGTTGACTTTTTCAACTATCCAAATATGGAAACTTTTGCATCTTGAGACTTTTTGAGCCATGCCTTGAAAATCATGATCAAGAATTGATCAAATGATGTTTATGGCTTCAAAATAAGATGTTGACCAAAAATTTGAACTTTTGACTGTCAAATGACCATTTTGCCCCTGTAGTTGACTATAGGGCAATTAGGGTTTTTGACTGTGCAATTTTGTGCTGTGAGTCTTGAAACTTGGTATGAGGATGCTTGACCATATTTGTAGGCATGTGGGACTTGATTGGACCCTTGGAAACTTCATTTTCTTTGTCAAAACCAAAACCCTAGTTTTTGACTGTTTAGGAGGCCCTTGAACTGTGCAACCCTTGGGGAATTTTGAAGCATGCTCTTTGCAATTCTTGGAGAATATGGGAGGGCAAATTTTGGGGTACAACAGTTACGCTTGTAAAGAATGCCATTGCTGATGAAGAACTTCGCCGCGAACCTCCTTAAAAACTTCTTGTCATTAACAGATGCACCCTCGGGGTATTCCTGAGCCTCAAGGTATCTCTTCACCTCATGAAACCAGGGTTTATCTGCTACCTCTTCAGTTTCAATATCACAGCAATGTGAAGGTTCGTCCAATCTTTCAATGATAATCCGGGGAGCTTCGTTGTCCCAATTGACTTTGAACATAGAAGACATCGTAGCCAGCGCGTCTGCCAACTGATTCTCCTCTCTAGGGAAATGTTCAAAGGTTATCTCTTCGAAGTGTGGAAGCAACGTCAATACATACTCCTTGTAAGGAATAAGATTCGGGTGTTTCGTATCCCACTCGCCTTTGATCTGATTGATCACGAGAGCGGAATCTCCGAAAACACTTAGAAACTTAATCCTTAGGTCAATTGCTGCTCTGAGTCCCATAATGCACGCTTCATACTCCGCTATATTATTGGTGCAGTTGAAACATAGTCGGGCGGTGAATGGAGTATGAGAGCCTTTAGGAGATATGATTACGATGCCAATGCCATTACCCAAAGCGTTTGAAGCTCCATCAAAGTACATAGACCATCAGGATCCTTCCTCAGGTCCTTCATCTGGTCCAGGTGTCTCACAGTCAGTTACTATCATGATATTCTCGTCCGGGAATTCAAAGTTCATAGACTGGTAATCATCCACTGCCTAATGTGCCAAATGGTCTGCCAACACACTTCCCTTAATTGCCTTTTGGGTCGTATATTGGATGTCATACTCAGTCAAGATCATCTGCCATCTGTTGGCTCCTAAATTCGACACCTTTGTTTTGATTGATGACAGCCATTAAAAGCTGAAAGATGCTTTCGACTGGCTAAGCCTGTCGAAGTGCCCGTCGAAAGATGGCAAAATACTTAGAAGATTTCTTCCAAGAAAGAAGGCTGATTGCCTTCGACGTCGAAGGAGTTTTCGTCGAAGACGTTTCTTGATGGAAGTGTTCGATGGTCCAGAGTGGAGCAGTTTGAAATTCAAAGCTTTGGGGGGAAAACGGTTTCCAGCAGTTACAACGTGCAAACGTGCAAGGATCTGGAGCGTCGAGCATGGAGAACGTGCCAAGTGGCTTAATCTCGAAGCAGTGTAACTGCCCGACGGTTACTTGGAATGTTTAGTATAAATAGGAGTAGACATGTAGTTTCTCGTGTGTGTTCACAAATAGATACATAGTCACTCATTTAGATTCAAGTACCCAGTGTGAGCGAAAGAATTGTTGAGAAATGTATGTGTGAAACACCAATTTTATCAATTAAAGTCATTTACTTTTCCAGTATTTTACATGCTTTTCCCCTTTAAATTCCTGTCGAACCTTTACTTTAAAGCCTTGTTTATTTTACCAAGCCTTTCCTTTATGCAATTTACTTGAAACATTTTACTTAAAGCCTTATCCACCTTAATCAAACTTCAAAATCAACCTATGTCCATAGGATCAATCTGATCGATCCTGCGAGTAACCAAATAAGTAACCATTTGGAGGATCAGCGGTTGTTTACCAAAACCCAAGGTAAACAAATTGGCACACCTGGTGGGACTGTGTGTTGATTGTTGAAAATTATCTCATCTTTTCGAAGTTGTATGTTATTGAGGAGTGGTAGAATATACACCAATGATAACAATACTGCCAGAAGAAGGGAAGAGATGGCGAATCCGCCAAACAACAACGAAATTCCACCACCAAGTGTGGGAGCAACGGTTAATATGACCGTGGGTGAAGCGACGAATGTTGGTTCGACACCAGCAGTGTCAGTCACAACCACGGGGCCAATAACTTCGTTAACAGGCCCCAGAATACCTTTGGGAACCCCCCCACTAAGGGGAAATATTGGCACAAGGCCAGTGGTTCCCCCAGGATTTATTCCATTCTATGGTATGCCAACTTCTGAAGTGGCAAGCCTGACGAATGCTGCGTCCACTTATTCAGACCCTTTCGTGAGTGCCTCTTCGCCACTCCAAGGCTCTGGAGTAGGCATGGCGAATAGAAATAGGACCCAACTCTTAGGAGGAACGTCCCAAGTAGCCCATGGCCTTACAAATGCCTCGACAGCAGTCTTGAGGCAACAGATGGACGAAAGCAACCATGATATGGTGCAAATGTTGGCACAAACTTTGAGTACAGTGCTAAATCCTCTAATACAAAATACTACTCAATCGAATCAGCAAGTTACAGCGCAAATGACGCGTTTGGCTGACTTCTTTGGAGTACCCCCACCTATTCGACAGCCCCAAAGGGCGCAAACAAGAGGAAATCAGGGGATATTTGTAGAGGAAGAAACCACCATTAATCAGGCTCAACAGCCTGTCGAACAACCTGTCGAAGAACCTAGGGTAATAGCCCCAGAGGTAAGGTTAGTTAACAGAAACCAAAATGCTGACGAAGTGGTTCAGCATGTCCAATACCAAAACATGGGTTTGGAAAACAATCTGGCAACCATGATCGAAAGAATCATGACTCAGAACGGAATGAACATGGGCTTTCGAAGGCCCAACTTTACATCTCCATTGTCAGAATATGTGTTACAAACTGACTTACCTCCTAGAAGCAAAGTCCCCAAATTTACTAAGTTCTCTGGGGACACGACAGAATCTACTGTCGAACATGTGGCGAGGTATTTGATCGAAGCAGGAGACATTTCAAATAATGAAAACCTAAGGATCAAATACTTCCCAAGTTCCTTAACCAAGAACGCTTTTACTTGGTTCACAACTCTACCCCCCAATTCGATCCACCATTGGACCCAGTTGGAAAGATTGTTCCATGAACAATTCTATATGGGGCAAACCAAGATAAGCCTGAAAGAACTGGCGAGTGTGAAGAGACGTTTCACTGAACCTATAGACGAATATCTGAATAGGTTTAGCTTGCTTAAGGCGAGATGTTTTACACAAGTGCCAGAACATGAGCTGGTCGAAATGGCCGCAGGCGGTTTAGATTATTCCATTAGGAAGAAGCTAGATACCCAGTACCTAAGAGACATGGCCCAACTGGCCGATAGAGTTCGACAAGTCGAACGCCTCAAAGCTGAAAAAGCTAAGGCAACGAAAACTCACAAGAGAGAGAGAATAGCGTACGTTGAGATGGATGACGAAGATCTAGAATCCTTCGACGATACTTTAGCTGTCGAAGAAGGAGAAGTCGATTTAGCAGAACTAAAACAAGGGCCACCATACTCTTGTAAACAGTTAGTCCCCTCAAATGGGAAAAATCCCATTGGTCCAGACAGGACCAACGATAGGTTCCCAAAAAAGACTTATAGTTTTGACATCACAAAATGTGATGAAATATTCGACTTGCTGGTTAAAGATGGCCAAATGATAGTACCCCCTGGGGTAAAAGTGCCTCCTCTTGATCAAAGAAAGAAGAGAGGTTTTTGCAAATATCATAATTTTTTGGGCCATAAAACTTCTCAATGTTTTCTTTTCAGGAATCTTGTGCAAGACGCTATTGAGGAAGGGAGATTAAAGTTTGCTGACAAATCCCCCATGGCTGTCGACTCCAATCCACTGAAGGCTGAAGCCCACTATGCAGAACCCTCTGAGGTGAACATGATAGAGGCAACCAGGATCCAGTCGAAGAAGCCAGGCATTACCATGGTCGAAGTCTCAAAGGACCACATCAACATGCCAATCTTTGGCAGTTTTTCTGGAAATTTATCCAGGAAGACAATTGAGGCTGTCCAGAAAGCGGTCGAAGACCCGAAGTCGAAGACTGCTGAAGCACAAAAAACTGGACCAAAGCCCAGTTCCCACTTGGCCACTGTACAAGGCCAGACGGAGAATCTGGAGACACAAATGAAGCAACTAACTCTTGCTAATAAGGATACGATGAATATCAACATGGTTGAACTTTCTGACCCTAAAGCTTCAGAAGAAGCCATAAGGCAAGAGCAGGCAAATAAAACGGCTTTCCCTAGGGAAAACGAAAACTTGGCAGATTTTTTACAGAGATGCCAGAAGAAGAAATCAGAGGTGATGCTGTGTCCAAGATGCAGTTCTATCTTTGATAAAAAAGCTGCTGAGCACATACAAGGCGTGAGAGCAGCGAACAAGAGACGGGAGAGTGCTGACCTTCGACATGATCCCAGAAGGGGTTCTAATCAAGACAAGAGGCCATTGACTTTTAGGCCTCCAACAAATGTACCAGTAGACACTTGGTACAAAACATCTGGCCGGAAAAGGCCAAGTGAAGAGAAATGGCATTCTTTCGAAGTGCCAAGAGGTTCCTCTTTAATTCAGAAGAAAGAGCCTCAAGTTGCTGCACCCAAGGTTGCTCAAGTGTCCAGCAACTACAAGGGAAAAAATCCTATGTCTCGATCCCAATGGAGGAGATATCAAAGGAGGCGAAAAGCTGAAAGGGAGGCTGCCAACGAACCTAAGGCAGAAACTAGTTCGAATGTGCCTCAAAGGAAACAGAGAAAGCCTCTTGAGAGAGAACCAGTTACCAACAGGCTAGTTTGGCCTAACCAAAGTGAAGTCGAAGACGAAGACGATGCTGAGTCCGACGATACTCTGGATATAATGGTGAACATCGTTTCAGTACTGCCTAGGGAATTCAATCGACAGGTAGAAGTCGAAGCCAGTGACTGGGAGGTGGAACAAGAAATGGCCAAACATAGGCCAGTGTGCTATTTTGTCATGGACAATGGCACTACAGAGGAACAAAATGGCTTCTTCGAGCCACCTACAAAGGCGATGAAGAATCACCTCAAACCCTTGTTCATAAGGGCTAAGCTCGAAGAGACCACTGTGAACAAAATATTGGTCGACTGTGGGGCCACTATCAATATTATCCCTCATTCTATGCTAAGGAAGATTGGCAAAAGGGATGAAGAAATCAAACCTCACAATATGGTCCTGTCCAACTATGAGGGAGGCATTGGGACCACCATGGGAGTGATCCAGCTAGACATAAAAGTTGGGTCGACCCTTCGACCAACAATGTTCATGGTCATATCGGCCAAACCTAACTACAACCTTTTGTTAGGCCGTGAGTGGATTCATGGCGTTGGCGCTGTGCCTTCCTCGATGCATCAAAGACTGCTGCTATGGCGTCCAGATGGGATGGTCGAAAACATAGAGGCAGATCAAAGCTACTACCTTGGTGAAGTGAATCACTTGGGTGTGGCAGATTTCGACAAAAACTTGGCTCACATAGGGCCATGTCCAACTCCTGACTTCGACATGGCGCCAGCGCCAAACACCTTTTGTTCCCTATACCTGCATCCTGAGCATGGTTTCCAATGGGACAAAGAAGACTTGTCCCACATAGACTTCAGTGGGCTAACTGATATCCAACCAACTGGTTGGGGAAGTGAATTCAGTGATAATGACTGAGTCACAATCTCTGAAGCGAATTTCGGCTTATGTGGCCGAAACCAAGATGATAACGGCTCTCGAAGCCGAAGTAAAGTACATGGCCACACAGGCCAATGATCAACAATTATCTGCTGTTGGCCCAGGAAAGGATTTCGATCCAAGACCTCCTGATATCATGCCAGATGAAATGCAGGAACAGAGGCTCGACGCCATCTATGACGATGAGCCTTTGGGCTTCGAAAAGGATCCCTTGGCGAACAACATTAAGATGTTAGCACAAGACCCTTTAGAAGAAATCAACTTAGGCGAAGGATCAGAGAATAGGCCAACTTACATCAGCGCCAAAATTGATCCAGAACTTACGTTGGAAGTAATCCAATTGCTGAAAGAGTTTAAAGACTGTTTTGCATGGGATTATGACGAAATGCCCGGTCTCGACAGAGGATTGGTAGAACTTCAGTTGCCAATCAAACCTGGAAAGAAGCCAATCAAGCAAAATCCAAGACGCTTCGCTCCAGAAATATTGTCGAAGATCAAAACGGAGGTCGAAAGACTTCTGAAATGCAAATTCATCCGTGTTACAAGGTATGTCGAATGGATTGCAAATATTGTGCCAGTAATTAAGAAAAATGGCACATTAAGGGTGTGCATAGATTTCAGAGATTTGAATGCTGCCACCCCCAAAGATGAATATCCTATGCCTGTGGCGGAAATGCTAGTCGATTCTGCCGCTGGCTACGAATACCTGAGTATGCTCGATGGTTATTCAGGATATAATCAAATATTCATTGCTGAAGAGGATGTGTCGAAAACAGCTTTTCGATGCCCTGGGGCCTTAGGCACTTACGAATGGGTAGTGATGCCTTTTGGCCTAAAGAACGCTGGGGCAACGTACCAGCGAGCAATGAATACTATCTTCCATGATTTTATTAACACTTTTATGCAAGTTTATATTGATGATATTGTTATAAAATCTGTTTCCAGGAAGAGTCACATTGACCACCTTCGACAATCATTCGAAAGAATGAGAGAACATGGTCTGAAGATGAACCCTTTGAAGTGTGCGTTCTGTGTGAAAGCTGGAGATTTCTTGGGTTTCGTTGTCCACAAGAAAGGAATCGAAATCAATCAGAACAAGACGAAGGCAATTTTGGAAGCGAAAGCGCCATCGAATAAGAAGGAATTGCAATCTCTCTTAGGCAAGATAAATTTCTTGAGAAGGTTTATATCTAACCTAAGTGGGAAAGCTCAGGCCTTTTCACCCTTACTTCGACTAAATAAAGAGGGGTTCGAATGGGGGCAAGAGCAGTAAGAAGCCTTCGACAAAATCAAAGGGTACCTCACTAAGCCACCTATTTTGGTGCCTCCTTGTAGCAATAGGAGTATGAGATTGTACATAGCTGCATCTGACAAAACTCTGGGAAGTATGTTAGCCCAAGAGGATGAGAATGGAGTCGAAAGACCCATTTATTATCTCAGTCGAGTTTTGAATGATGCAGAAACTAGATATAGCGAAGTTGAGAAATTGTGTCTATGTCTGTATTTCTCTTGTACAAAACTCAAGCAATATATAAAACCAGTTGATGTTTATGTTTCGTCTCATTTTGATGTTTTCAAATATATGTTGTCGAAACCTATCTTGCATAGTCGAATTGGCAAGTGGGCATTAGCATTGACTGAATACTCCTTGACCTTTATGCCTCTTAAGGCAGTAAAAGGACAAGTGGTTGCAGACTTCATAGTCGACCACTCAATTCAAGTCGAGGATATTAATTATGTGGAGATAGAACCTTGGAAATTCTACTTCGATGGTTCCAGCCATAAAAATGGAACAGGAGTAGGAGTCTTGATTATTTCTCCAGATAAAATTCCAACAACATTCAAGTACCAAATAGAAGGTTCTTGTTCGAACAACGAGGCTGAGTATGAAGCTCTAATTACTGGCCTTGAAATATTGTTGGAATTGGGGGTAACTCGAGTCGAAATAATGGGAGACTCAGAGTTAGTCATCAAGCAAGTCACAAAGGAGTATAAATGCATAAGAGAGAATCTTATTATGTACTTTGTGATAGCAAATCGTTTATTGAAACAATTTGAAAGTGTCAATATTCGACACATACCCAGAGTCGAAAATCAAATAGCCAATGACTTGGCACAAATTGCATCAGGGTATAAGATTTCAAAAACGAGATTACAAAGAGCAATCGAAGTTCGAGAAAAGATAAAGGCAACTTGTCTATCACCATCAGACTTAGAATCGACGAGGCTAGGTTATGCTGATCACTCAAACTTCGAGATTTCGTTCATTGATAATTTGTCAGAGCAAGATTGGAGGAAACCCATTGTGGACTATCTTCAAAATCCAGGAGCTCCGACAGAGCGAAAAACCAAATACAGGGCGTTGAGTTTTGTACTCATGGGTAATGAGTTATTCAAGAAGACGCCTGAAGGGGTGTTGCTGAAATGTTTAAGTGAAACTGAAGCATACATAGCCCTTTCGACTACACATGCTGGGGCATGTGGGGCTCACCAAGCAGGCCATAAGATGAAATGGTTGTTGTTTCGACAAGGACTATATTGGCCCACTATGCTGAAAGATTGTGTTGAGTTCGCCAAAGGTTGCCAAGAGTGTCAAGTTCATACAGGCATCCAGCATGTACCAGCAAGCGAACTTCACTCGATAGTGAAGCCTTGGCCCTTTCGAGGATGGGCGTTGGATCTCATTGGAGAGATTCGACCAGCATCATCGAAGAGTCAGAAATACATATTGGTAGGCATTGATTATTTTACTAAGTGGATCGAAGCTGTCCCTTTAGTCAATGTAGACCAAGAAAATGTCATTGAATTCATTCAAAAGAACATTATATTTAGGTATGGAATCCCTGAGACAATAACAACTGATCAAGGTTCAGTTTTCACTGGTCGAAAGATGCAGGAATTTGCTCAGGAAACAGGTTTCAAACTCCTAACATCCACGCCTTACTATGCACAGGCGAACGGTCAAGTCGAAGCAGCTAACAAAGTGGTGATTGGCTTGATAAAGAAACATGTTGGGAAGAAACCAAAGAATTGGCATAAGACGTTAGACCAGATTTTATGGGCTTGTCGAACGTCCCCAAAAGAAGCCACTGGTACAACACCATATAGGCTAACTTTTGGCCATGATGCAGTATTGCCAGCTGAAATTTGTCTTCAATCTGCAAGAGTTCAGAGGCATTATGATATTCCTTCTGAGGTTTATTGGAATATGATGTTAGATGAACTAGTGGATTTAGACGAAGAGAGATTACACGCTCTCGACTTACTCAGGCTTCAAAAGAAAAGAGTAGAAGACTCTTATAATAGAAAGGTAAAACCTAAGGTATTTTTGCCTGAAGATTTAGTTTGGAAGGTAATTCTTCCCATGGATCGACGGGATCGAAGCATGGGGAAATGGTCACCCAAATGGGAAGGACCCTTCAGAGTTATCCAAACTTTTTCTGGTGGAGCCTATGAAGTCGAAGAGATAAGTGGTGATAAAAGGCTCTTGAGAGTAAATGGTAAATATTTGAAAAAATATAAGCCTATACTTCAAGAGATAAAAATAAAATAATAAAAGAACAAACTAAATTAACCATAAAAATGCCAAAATGAAAATTTTTATTAATTTCAGCCAAGATGGCAATTGTTGTCGAAAACGATTACAGAAGATGGTTACAAAAGAGAATCAATCAAAAGGTAAGAGAATTCTTGAGTCGAAGATACTTGGCATACTGCAGCTCCAACCTCTTTTTGCACCAAGAGTTTTCTTGCACTAGTTTGGCAATTTGAGCGTCGAGGTTTTGAGCCCTCTCAGCGAATTCCAGGCCTTGCTTGATCTCAGTCTGGCTCTCAGTGTCTGGGATGGTCGAAAGAATTTCCTCCTGGAGTACAGTGTTGGCGTTTATCTTCGCCTCTATCTCTGCAATTTGTGCTCGGAAGGAGACATTCTCTCGCTCAATAGCATCGACCCTTTCCTGTGCAGACGCTTTCTGTTTCGACAACTCGGCAATTCGAGAAGTCGAATCTGAGACAGCAGTCCACGCAGATGAGCTTTTGCCATGCAGCACTTCGAGCTGACTGTTAAAACCTCGTTGGCGCCTGTAATCCGCTGAGACTTGATCAATCATAGAATGTAATTCCATGATTAAGTCTGAGATTTCTGGGGCTACAGCTTCGAAGTCAACAGCATTCAAAACCTCTTTCAAGCATGATGGAGCAGTGGGGTCCCCCTCTAAAGTCTTCATTAAATCTCTCTTGAAGAACTGGGCCTTAACCTTCGCCAACGCATCATCAAGAGGAGAAGTTTCAGTAGATTTCCCCGACAGGGTAGGAATTTCCTGACTAGTGTCAGAAGAACTCTTACTCTCGATGATTGCATTAAGGTAGCTGACAGGGTCAGTTTGTTTCAAGATTTCCAAGTCCTCTTTTGACCTGTGCTTTGAGGAGGTGACCCTTGCCACAATATTATCTTGGGCTTGAGGCTGTTGAATGCTGAGTGCCTCGTTTGGTTGCTTTTCGACTTGGACTGAGGCGGTACTAGCGTCGACTTGTGGTTCTTCGTTAGCATCACCTTGGGGTCCTTCGCCAGCGTCATTTTGTGGCTCTTCGCTAGCGTCACCCTGGTGTTCTTCGCCAGTACCACCTTGGTGCTCTTCGTCAACAGCATCTTGATTCTCTTCGCCATTGCCTTGGTCTCTTCCTTCAGGATTCTCTTCTGACGACAAGTCCACCACAGGAACCGTTTCTGGCTGTGTTTCCTCCACCATAGGTTCTTCTGTTGTCTTCTCCACTGTTTCAGCATTGGCCTCATTCTCAGTGTGGGCTTCGTCATTGCCCAAATCTTTTTCCTGAGGCCTGCTAAGGTCAGCAGATTCTAGAGTTTCTGAAGTCCTTGGTGGGGAACTTTCAGTAGTGTCCTGAAAAGGAGAAAGAAGACAAATCTTCAGATGTCGAAAGAGATACAATCGAATACTGGTATCTATGCCCAAAATAGATTACCTGTGGATTAACTTCAGCCCCAGGGCTGGAATTGTCACTTTCGACAGGCTTTGTAAGAAGAGCGTTCAGTTCCTCCTCAGTTGGCTCCTCGATGATCACTGCAGGTGGCCTAGGCTTTCTCACAGCGACCTTTATTCTGACGGTTCGACCTTCAGGAGCAGGAGCAGGAACAGAAGCGTCCTTCGTTAACTTTCGCCTCTTTAAGGGAGTAGGAGGGGAATCACTTTCGTCATCACTCCCCGATTCGACCACCAAGGCTGCCCTTTTCTTGGGCGAAGGGGCCTAGAAAACCAATAGGAATTCGATTGAATAATTACATCGAAAATAAAAAATCGAAAGCCAGAAGAAAAATGAAGAAAATCTGGTTACCGATGCAGGAGGCCTCCTCGAAGAGCCTTCCCCCTGTTGGTTGCCCGTTGTCTTCGCCGGCGCTATAGTCTTCGCCGGCGGTGGAGGTTTTGTCGAAGGGACTCTTCCTTGTGGGCCTTCTGTAGCCTTCTTGGCTAGGGGCTTTCGAACAACTGAAAGCGAAAAGGAAAGTTAACAGGCTAACAGTCGAAGAGAAAGATAAAAAGTAATGTGAGAGCATGAACTTACATTTCTTCACTTTGTCCAACACAAGGACAAAAGACTTCTGCAACTCTGCCATGAAGTCCTTCTCGTCGAAGAAGTACTCAGCATAATAGCTTCTCCACCACTCCTCAAAGGATGGTGAGCAAAGGAAGTTAAGCTGGTAGTTAAACAGCGAGAGGATTGTTCGACCAGCATATCTTCCGATATGCTTGGTGGCAGCTTCTTCTGTATAATCGTTGCAGAAGTACAACATTGACTTCTCTCTTTGAAAAATGGGAGAAGGCAGGGTTTGGATGATACCAAACTGGCGAGATACCAGATTTGGTTGATAGGCAAGCAGACTCAAATGAGTCTTAGAACTCTTAAATCGAAGAGGCATGATCCTGGGTGTCAGGAACGCCTCCCAAAGTACAGTGTGCTCATCGACATTGGGACCACTCGACTCCTTTGGATGTGGCCTTGTAAACCATGCTGGCCCCACCCTCCGTTGAGCAAATGGAGCCATAGTTGAAACAAATTCCTTCCTTCGAGCGAACATCAGAACGAAGTTAGTGAAGGTTTGTTGGAACTCCAGCCCATCTTCCACAGGTGTCAGTAGAGCCAGCCTAATTCCTTCGATACGTCTATTAGCTATCGCTGGGGCTTGTTCATTTATCTGAATCTTCTTGGGTAAAAAAGATTCGAAAGTGGCGTTGAGCCACAGTTGAAGTAGCCAGAAAGGCCCAGCGAGTAGCAAACTGGCCCTATCTTCGATATGTTTCAAGAGAGTAACCCCATTGCTGATTGAGTCATAAAGACTGGCCAGAATTAGTTCTGCCAAACAGATGTTTTGGCGGTGATGCAGTTGGGTGGCAAGAGTGACCATTTTTTTGGTCACTTGTAGAGACTTCGAGCAAAACACAAAGCGAGTTAGCCATAAGGCTAGAAACGCTATGTGTTCGACATCCGACACTGTGTCTGTCGACCTGTCGTGATAATGGTTGATATAGGTGGTGTATGTTGGCTTGGTCTCAGAGAAGCCAATTTGGTCCTCCGACATCTCCTCCGGGTCGAAGTAATCTCCGGTTGGTCGAAGGCCAGTGATGGCCGCTACGTCGAAGAGTGTGGGGGTTAACATCCCACATGGAAGGTGAAAGGTGAAGTGAGAGTAATCCCAAAACAACAGCGAAGCTATAAGCATCTCTGGGGAGTAGTTTAAGCCTGTCTTCGACAGCATTACTAGGTCAAAGATTCCCATTTCCTTCCAGACTGGAGTTTGATGTTTCTCCAACTTTGTTAGCCAAGCAACATAGTCAGAGGTCAGATTAGGGCAAGACCTGAAGACCCTAACACTTCTATTGAAGAAACGGAGGTCGATTTTCTCGCGTGTAGGGTCTTCGTTGTCTTCTGCGTCCTTCTTGGCGCATGCTACTGGCTTGAGTTTCTCGACGATGGGGAAATAGCTCTTGATCTTCAGAGCTTCAGAGATGCTTGGGTTCATGGGGCCAGACATTGCGAAGATCTGGTTGGAGTATCCAACCGGGATCATCAAGTGACGCGAGTAAGCATCGCGAACGGAGATGTCAGAAGGTTCAGGAACCCTTCGTTTCCCTGTAGAGTTCACTACCGGAGCAGTAACAAAGACCTTGGGCTTAACAAGTTGTTCAGTTGGTGCGTTAGTCTTGGGGGCAGTAGAAGCAGAGGCCATTGTTGAGGATGAAGATGAAGTGAAAAAGGAAGAGTTTTTCTGCAAAAGGAGCGAGTTTGTACGAAAGCAAGGGAGTTTGAGGGCTAGTTTGCGTAAAAAGTCCCACAATGGGATATTCACTACTATTTATAGTAGTGGGAGAAATTCCCAATAACGAGGACATTAAATGTCATTTAATGCTGCAGGAATTAGTGGGACGCGTGGCAGCATCCTGTTGTTTTGGCCGTTTCTGCAGAAACAGAGAGACGCAGCGTGCGTCCTCGTTTTTGGGATTTGTCATAATGACAAATTCTGAAGTGATGTTTGGTACTGCACGCCGTACTGAAAGTGACGTCCTAGGATCAAATCAATGATGGTTTCTTGGGATTGCCAATAGTTGGTAAAAAGCAACAAAAAGTGCACAAGTTAACTTGTGACTAAGCGTGGAAAAACAGGTGTCGAATGGCGTTTTCAAAGAATGCCTTTTTCTTTCAGAGTCGAAATAAGGCATTCTTGGGGGGAAATTTGTTGGCTCCTAAATTCGACACCTTTGTTTTGATTGATGACAGCCATTAAAAGCTGAAAGATGCTTTCGACTGGCTAAGCCTGTCGAAGTGCCCGTCGAAAGATGGCAAAATACTTAGAAGATTTCTTCCAAGAAAGAAGGCTGATTGCCTTCGACGTCGAAGGAGTTTTCGTCGAAGACGTTTCTTGATGGAAGTGTTCGATGGTCCAGAGTGGAGCAGTTTGAAATTCAAAGCTTTGGGGGGAAAACGGTTTCCAGCAGTTACAACGTGCAAACGTGCAAGGATCTGGAGCGTCGAGCATGGAGAACGTGCCAAGTGGCTTAATCTCGAAGCAGTGTAACTGCCCGACGGTTACTTGGAATGTTTAGTATAAATAGGAGTAGACATGTAGTTTCTCGTGTGTGTTCACAAATAGATACATAGTCACTCATTTAGATTCAAGTACCCAGTGTGAGCGAAAGAATTGTTGAGAAATGTATGTGTGAAACACCAATTTTATCAATTAAAGTCATTTACTTTTCCAGTATTTTACATGCTTTTCCCCTTTAAATTCCTGTCGAACCTTTACTTTAAAGCCTTGTTTATTTTACCAAGCCTTTCCTTTATGCAATTTACTTGAAACATTTTACTTAAAGCCTTATCCACCTTAATCAAACTTCAAAATCAACCTATGTCCATAGGATCAATCTGATCGATCCTGCGAGTAACCAAATAAGTAACCATTTGGAGGATCAGCGGTTGTTTACCAAAACCCAAGGTAAACACCATCTCGCTATTCTTCCGGACAAGGCAGACTTTTCGAAGATATACTTGATTGGATCCATTTTTGATATCAATAGAGTAGTGTGAGTCAGCATATACTGTCTCAGCCAGCGAGCAGCCCATGCCAAAGCGCAACAAGTTTTCTCGAGCAACGAGTATCGGGTCTCGCAGTCGGTAAACTTTTTGCTAAGGTAATAAATAGCATGCTCTTTTCGGCCAGACTCGTCATGCTAACCCAACACACACCCCATTGAGTTGTCGAGTACTGTCAAGTATAGGATCAAAGGTCTCCCTTCAACTGGAGGCATCAGAATATGAGGCTCTTGGAGATACTCTTTAATCCTTTCGAAAGTGGCCTGACATTCATCGTTCCAACGTACTACTTGATCTTTCTTCAGTAGCTTAAAGATTGGCTCACAAGTAGCAGTCAGGTGCGAGATAAATCGGGCAATATAGTTCAAACGTCCTAGAAAGCCTCTAACTTCTTTTTCTATTCTGGGAGCTGGCATTTCCTGTATAGCTGTTGTACCCCAAAATTTGCCCTCCCATATTCTTCAAGAAATTGCTAAGCCAAGTCACAAAATTCCCCAAGGGTTGTGCAGCTCAACTGTCTCCTAGACAGTCAAAACTAGGGTTTGGATTCTGATCAAGAGAATGAAGTTTTCAAAGGCCCAATCAAGTCTCATATGCCTACAAATGTGGTCAAGCATCCTCATATCAAGTTTCAAGGCATTCAGCTCAAAATTGCACAGTCAAAACCCTAGATTGCACTACAGTCAACTGTAGGGGCAAAATGGTCATTTGGCAGTCAAAAGTTCAAATTTTTGGTCAACATATCACTTTGAAGCCACAAACATCATTTGATCAATGCTTGATCATGATTCTCAAAATTTGGCTCAGAAAATCACAAAGATGCAAAAGTTGCTATATTTGGACAGTTGAAAAAGTCAACTGAAATTGACCAGGGCATAACTTTCACATGGATTATCAGAAAAATTCCATCCAAAGCTCATTTTGAAGAGAAAGACATTTCCTACAACTCATCTTCATACTTCAAGTCCAAGAAATGCTCTCACAAAAAGTTATCAATTTCAACATTATAGGTCATTTTCAAAAGTCAACAAAAAGGGACTTTAAGTCAAAGGCCATAACTTGAGATTGGTAAATCAAAATGACATGGGACCAAAGGCATTGGTTAAAGGACTCAAAGACCTTTCCAAAATGTCCAAGAACATGTGAAAAGCTTAAAAATTGAGCAAGTTATGCCTTGTGGAAGTTGGGAAATTTTTGGGAATTTTGAAAAGTCAACATTGATGCAAATGATCCAAAAATGCAAATGGGCCCATTTTTCTTCCAAGTTTCTTCATGCCAAGCCTATGCACGACCACTAGGCCCAAAGGGAAGTATTTTCTCATTTTTTAATTATTTATTTGAATTTATATTAATATTAATTCAATTAAATTATTTAAATATGTGAAAAATATAAACTTGACCTAAAAAAATCTTTTTATGCATGATTTGGCTTCTATAATTCGTGCACATGCTAATAGGGAAAGATTTGGTGCTAATTGATCAGAATTGAACCAAAAAACCATGAGAAAAGATTCAAAAAAGATATGAAGAAATCCAATATTCAAAAGCCATGATTATGATAGATTTTATTCAATTTTCTTGACCTAATCATCTCACTACATAACCCTGATCATAAACCTAATGGCATTGGACTCTAAGCTGCGCCCCAAGAGCACTTTGCAAACTGAAATTTTTTCCATAAAACACAAAAACTGTTTTCAAGGTTAGGAGACGATTCAAGCCTCAACTTCCATTCCATTAGATTCCTGGGACAATTCTGAACGTGTGCCAATCCCTAACATCAACCAAAACGCAAAGAAGTGGTAGTTAGAACTCAAACTGTACCAAGAAATTCTTGAAATCGTATAGCATGATTCCAGCATCTTTTTGCATTTTTCTTTATTGATTCATACTCATAATGATGTTTCTAAGCTGACCAATGCGTTTGATTGTTTTTTTGTGCCATATATACGTTTTTGCCATGTCCATGTTTTAGGGTTTTCAGAGTTCAAATTTGGGGTTTTCACGATAAGGCAAAATTAGAGGTCGAGGTTAAGACCATTGCAATCAGCGTGTTCCAACGAACAAGAAACATATCTCGCGATGAATTTATGATCCATATAGCGCTAGTCGCTATTTTCTGTAAACTTGCCTAATGCTACGCGTTAAAACCGTGGCCAATGTGTTTTATGTTTCAGGAAGACGAAGACGATGATGTCGTGTCATAGGGGGATAGGCTAATTCAAATTCTCGCGCGCTAATCCACTCATGCTTCGTTTTTCTATTATATTGTTTATTTGTTAATTATATTACAAAAGCATAAGCTGGCACGGTTGGTTGGAAACAACGCTAGCAACCCTCGTGACCTGGGTTCAAGTCCCAGGTCAGAACAATTTCCATATTATTTTTCTAGACTAATTCCCATGCAGGCTCAGTAAAGTATTCCACCATACGCTGCCAAGGATCAACGGCCATGTGTCCAAGGGAATCAGATCAAAGGCTTAGGTCTGAGGAACACGCTGCACCAGGTCAATACGCTGACACACGATCCAGAAAAGTCAACAAATTCAGATCTAAATGGGCCAGATTGCTGGGCCTGAACCTCACAAATTGGGGCTACACCCCACCCTGGTTTGCCAATTTTATTAATTTTTCTTATATCTTTTTAATCATTATTTTAATTGTTATGTTTATTTTAATTATTGTTTATTTAATTTTTAATCAAAATGCAAAAACATCATAAAATCAAAAAAGGCCAAAAAATATAATTTTTATTTTATTATTTCCATAAATAAATTGTATGTAAATTATTTAGTTTAATTAGGTTTTTAACTTTAATTCCTTTTAATAACTAAAATCCCAAAATAGAATTAGGTTTAATTTTTATTCTTCTTACTGTCTTTTTTTAATAATATTTATTTTATTTATTTTCTATAATTAAATTTTATATGTAAATAAACTTAGTTTTAATTAGGTTATAATTTCATTCTTTTTAACAATAAAAAATCCAAAATATAGAATTAGGTTAATTAGCAATTTTGATTCCTTTTCATATTTTGCCCTTTTTTCCACAGTAATAATTATTTATTTATTTATTTATTTTTTATAATTAAATTTGCACATAAATAAATTAGATTTAAATTAGGTCAAATTTCAATATTTTTGTAATAAACTTAAAAAACATTAGAACTAGGGTTTAGCATCTCATTTTAATTTTAATTAATTTTTCTTTTTCCCCTTAAATCTTAAAAAAACATAAAATACCAAAAAAACATTTAATCTTTAATTCCAATTAATTCATCAACTTTAATTTTTTGCAAAAGGGTCCAACGCCCATTGTTTTTCATAATTTATTTAATTTGCGCATTTATTTTATGTCATTTATTATAATTATGTAATTCTCCCAAAGCGTTGTAACGATTAAATTTCTCGTACTTTTATTTATCGCTTTATTTATTTTCCGCTAAATCGGGTCCGGTTTAATTTTGGCGATGTGGACCCGCGCCATTTGTAATAGTCGTAGATTTATTTTTCCGCAACTTTATAACTGTTAAAAAAGCATGCAAGAATGAATGTCCTAATTAAAATCAAGCGTAGATCACAACAAACATGACAAGACAGATAACTGAAACATGACACACGAATTCGCACACACCACCCCTAGGGTACGCCTCACTGTTGCCTTTCGAAAGGTGATCGTCGAGTAGAGGATGTCTTAGTAAGTCCTCATGATCCGGGAACCTGGCATGAGGGTAGCTTCTAAGGTGTCTTCCCATTGCTCTGGTGATCACCATGTCCCGAACCTCGAATTGACCCGAACACCTCCAACGGTGGTGCTACCTACCTCTCAATGGTGGGATGGCACTACTTTTAAGGACATCTACACAGACGAATTCCTTAGGGTAGGTAGGTTCTCAAGGATACTTGCTCTAATCTCAAAACAAACTCAAAAAGACTTTTCACACTGACACTTTTCAAAAGCTTTCAAAGCAAATTTTTCAAACACTCTGACGTACGAGTCGAACTGAAATTTTTCAAAGGAACTTTTTAAAACCCACAATTGAAAAGCAAGCAAACATTTTTGAAAACATAAATGAGCAAGTATCTAAGAGCCCATGGATAACCATGGATAGAAAGGGTGCTAACACCTTCCCTTTCTATAACCTACCTCCCGAACCGAGAGCAATCTCTTTAAGGAATTTTTCTGTGCTTTTGTCCTTTCCATTTGGAGAAAATAAAAGACGGTGGCGACTCTTGCTTCCGCGACATTTCGCGAACCAGCGTTAAACAGTCAGTTCCAGATCCACCGATCACAATAGCCTTCACCTTTGTAGGATCCACTTGAATACCTTTATCGCTTACGACGAAACCCAACAGCTTACCGGACCTCACCCCGAAGGTGCACTTGTTCGGGTTTAACCTCAGCTTGTACAACTTCAACTTGTCAAATAACTTCTGAAGGTGGTCAAGATGCTCTTCCTCCGTTTGGGATCTTGCAATCATGTCGTCGACGTATACCCCAATCTCGTGGTGGATCATGTCATGGAACAAAGCGACCATGGCACGCTGATACGTTGCCCCAGCATTCTTTAATCCGAAAGGCATGACCTTGTAACAAAAGGTACCCCACTGAGTAACAAAGGTTGTTTTCTCCATGTCTTCGGGAGCCATTTTAATCTGATTATAACCGGAGAAACCATCCATAAAAGGAAAGACCTTATGCTGAGCAGTGTTATCAACCAGAACGTCGATATGAGGCAGAGGGAAATCATCCTTGGGGCTTGCCCTGTTCAGATCCCTATAGTCAACACACATTCGAACCTTACCGTCCTTCTTCGGCACAGGAACCACATTGGCCACCCACTGTGGGTAAGAAGTAACTACTAGAAAACCGGTGTCAAACTGTTTCATCACCTCAACCTTGATTTTCTCAGACATATCCGGGCGCATTCGGCGAACTTTCTGTTTCACTGGAGGACAGTCTTCCTTAGTAGGCAGGCGGTGAACCACAATATCGGTATCCAACCCAGGCATATCTTCATAAGACCAGGCAAAGATCTCAACGTAGTCTCGCAACATCTGAATCAACTGTTGCTTAACACTAGCTTCCAGATTTGCACCGACCTTGACCTCTTTCTTGTCCTCTTCTGTACCCAGATTCACTGATTCCACGGGCTCTTCATGCGGCTGAATAACCCTCTCTTCTTAAAGTAACAGTCTAGCAAGTTCACCAGGCACTTCGCAATCATCTTCACCTTCGTCTTCGACTAAGTTGATCGGACTTTCGAAGTCATAACCGGCAGTAGCAGAGTCGTTATCAGTGGGATCCAGAGTGGATATAGACCTGTATATGTGAGTGTGTGTAAAATAGTTGTTTTGCAATATAAAAAGAAAAACAAGGAGCGCAAGATTTGAAATGCAAGAAACGTCCAATGCTTTTATTAATGATATATGTAGATGACACACATAAAGCCCTCACAAAATGAAGCCACGGTGCTCCGGGTAAGGTATCGGGCCATAAAGTTTAAAATATTGTTTGTTACAAATTCAAAACAAAAGTCTCATTACTGGGTAACAAAAGAAATTGGGATGAAGTCCTTTGCTGTCCAGTTTCTTAGTCCACCGTCGGTCGTTGGGTAGATCCAACTATCAAACTCAGACTCTTCAACATCGTCTTCAATGGCATTCACTCCTGAATTGTTGTTGAACAGGGGAGGTCTTCCGATCCGTGCATTCCGAACGGCCCTTTGAGCTTCTGCAGTGAAACCCAAACCAAACTTGTTAGTCTTATGTGCAAAATCAGGGAGTTGGCCCCAATTTGCACACCCACCTTTCTCGACAATAGCCCGGACATCCTTGAAGGAAGCCATCTTCATGGGAGGATCTTCAACAACAGTCTCAGTTGATGCCAGTGTCTGGGGAACCTCTTCAAAATGCTGAAATGGGGTCTCAATGAACTCCCCATCCATTTCTACATATCGGAAAGAGTTGAGGTGGCTCACCATGTACTCCTCTTCTCCTTGTACTGTCACAATTTTCCCTTTGACCGGGTACTTCAGCTTCTGGTGGAGCGTTGAGGTTATTGCCCCAGCTTTGTGGATCCATGGACGACCCAACAAACAAGAATAAGATGGCCGAATGTCCATCACATAGAATGTAGATGTGAAAACCTGAGAACCAACCTTAATCGGAATATCCACTTCTCCGTGTACCATTCTCTTTGACCCATCAAAAGCCCTGACAACAATGTTACTTGGCTTCAACTCTAAACCCTCACAGTCCAACCGGTCTAGAGCTTTCTTAGTCAAAACATTCAATGAGGAACTAGTATCTACCAATACGTGAGCAAGAGTAGTGCCCCTGCATTCAATGGAGACATGCAGGGCATCATTGTGATTCTTCCCCTTAGCAGTCAAGTCGGCGTCAGAGAAACCTAACCCATTATCAGCCGTCAGACTAGCCACGCAATCTTTAAACTAATCAGCTGATGTATCTTGCGGTACGTGTGCAGTCTTCAGGAAAGCAATCAGAGCCTTGGCATGGGCTTCTAAGCATAGTAACAGAGACAACATAGAGATTTTGGATGGGGTATGCCCCAGTTGCTCGACCATATTGTAGTCGCTCTTTTTGATGATCTTTAAAATTTCTTCCATCTCTTGTCTAGAGGCTTCAACAGTAATCTTCTTCGGTGCCTCCGTCCAGGCAGACTCATCAGCGGTTCCTTTGCCCCTAGTATCGGATGACTCAGCAACATGAGTAAGAATGGGAACTTGAACAGGAATAGTAGCAGGTACATTGGCAGGTGTAATAACAACAAGTTTCCGGACAGTTGGTGGAGAGATATCCGGGGAGAAAAGTCTTCCGTTGCGGGTGACTTTAGCAGGTCCAACAATATTGCTAACGTCAGTATCAGCATCCAAATCTTTTTTAACCCCGTGATAATATATATCAGCCCCGTAATGCCAAGGGACAACTTTATTTGATGTATAGGGAATAGGTCGAGGAGCATTGATGATCAATGGTGCGATTCTTAGAACAGATGTAATTCTAACAGGCTTTCTCGAGGAAGCCTTGGAAGAATTGTCGAAAATGGTGATGATAGCAACTTCTTCAGTAGGAACCAAAGGAACAAGAGTCTTCTCAAACAGAATTTCTTTATTATCCATCAGGCGTTGGACACCTGACTTCAAAAGATGGCAACCGGTAGGTAGCACAGAACACATACGGCAACCTTTGTCACAGCTCGGAAATAAACCGTCTAACAAAAGGTTCTTCTTCACAGTCATCAAAGGGGTAACAATGTCGTTCACAGAAACCACAAACGACTCTTCATCTATAACAATCACTCCATGCTTGGGCATAGGAGCAGTCACAACATTAGGTCTTTCAGGTGCTTCGAACTCAATCTCCTTTGCATCAATTAAGTCATGTACTTTGTTCTTCAAATCCCAACATACATCCATATCATACCCCGGGCTATCAGAGTGAAAAGCGCAACGGGCATTAGGGTTGTACTTCGGTGATGTTGTATTTGGATTCTTCGGGGCTTCCCTTGGAATCACTAAGTTGGTTTTCAATAACTGCGGCAGAATTTGGGATAAAGTCATGTTGAGCTGAGTGAACTGTCTTCGAGGTCTCTCGGTCCTTGGCTGATTGTTGTGTTGAGGAGCACCAACAGGTCTTGAAATAACAACCGCATTAACAGCTTGGCAGCGTTCAGGTCTATTATGGCTTTTCAAACTGTAAACAACACTGGATTCCTTCTTAAAAGATTTCTTCTCGGTGCCTTATGAAGCACCCTTCTGTATTTTACCGGATTTGATACCGGCCTCAATCCTCTCCCCGGTCATAATCAGCTCTGTAAACCCGGACGAAGAACTTCCAATCAGATGGTTGAAATACGGACCAGACAAGGTCCCCAGAAACATATCCACTAGTTCCCTATCAGCCAAGGGTGGTTGCACTCTTCCAGCGAGGTCCCTCCAGTTATGAGCATAATCTTTGAAACCTTCGCCCGCACCCATTGACATACCCTAGAGCTGGGTACGCGTGGGAGCAAGGTCGGCATTGTATTGGTACTGCTTGTAGAAAGCAGCAGCCAAATCCTCCCAATTACGGATACTGGCTCCTTCTAGCTGGTAAAACCATTCAAGCTGAGTCCCTGAAAGATTGTCTTGAAAGAAGTGGATCCATAGGTTCTTGTCAGTGGTGTATGGATGAATCTTCCTAACATACAAACAGAGGTGCAGTTTCGGACAAGAAACTCCGTCGTACTTAGCAAAGGCTGGTGCTTTGAACTTGTGGGGGATCACCACCCCAGATGACAGACCCAAATCACCAAAGTCCAGACCAGGCACTTTCTGAACTTCCATCGCACTCAAACGATCTTCCAGTTGTTTGTATCTATCCTTGGCCAGAGGATACTGGTCTTCGTTGAAGTCGGTATCATTGTCGGAAACCACAGGACTAAGAGCCCTCCTTTCTTCCTGATTATCTTTCCCTCCAGATGAGGGGGTCAAATTAACCTCTTCTCGCAAATCATTTCCGAATCTACGACCCATATTGAATATGACCGTCTTCTTCTTCTTCTTCTTCTTCTTCTTCTTCTTCTTCTCTTCTCTTTCAGAATAAGGGCCTTCAGATTTTGCTGACCCTTAGCCAGGTTCATGAACAACTCTTAGAATTGGGCGTTTTGAGCCTGTAGAGCCTTGATTGCTTGTTCAGTTGATGGTTCAGAAGACATGATGCTGAAATAAACAGCGAAGAAGATGAGAAAACCTGTAAGGGTACCTGTTATGAGGTGCATGAGAATGATATGCGCATGATATGATGTCAAAGACGTCGAGAGATTCAAATTCGTAAACAAAAAATGAAACACACTTTTATTAGGTAAACTTGAAATTCAATTGTTCAACAGATGCCTTTAAGGCGTTACAAGAAAGAAAAACTGAAAAGTAAATAAAAACTAGAAATAATCAAAGGACGCCAGCGCTCCCATGGTCGTTTGCCTTTAGTGCTGACATAGTCGTTGATGATCTGCTCATTCTCCAGCTGCCTTGTCAACTTTTGAATCTTCTGCTCTTGCTCGTGATACTTTTCTCTATAAGTATCCCTCTCTTCTCTCAGCTACATCCATGATCTCTTCAATTCCCCAATGTCAGTAGGCATGTAAGGGTGGAGAATGGTAGGAGGAACCCCTTCCTCATGAACAACTTCAACAATGATAGGCAAGACGGCTTCGTAGGGCATTCCCAGCTTTTGGGCACGGATGCGAACCCATCGGAGATATGGCTCCATTGGTAGAGAAGTCTTCGCACCCAGCTCGTGTGGATCAGACCTGTGAACTCTATCCCAAGCTCTTATGAATCTGCGGCGTTGCTCGTCACTATCCCCTTGGAAATCAAAGATAATACTAGGCATCAGTAACTCATGAGGTCCTTCCCTCCTAGCTCGCCCGAACTGACGCAAGGCCAAGCATGGATTATAAGTGATTCCTCCATTGGTTCCTATTAGTGGAACATTGGGGTATTCCCCACAGCGATCAATAATAGCCACCTCGTCCATACCCTTAATGGTCCAAATGATGTCATTGTGAGAGAGAGATATAACCCTATAAGCCCAGCCCATGCGTTCTTTGTTCTTTAGAACTGATTTGAGGAGGTGAGAAATAAACCACCTCGCCAACAATGGAGCACAGCACATCAAGGTTCCTCGCTTCCGAGCAGTACGGGCATAAAGCTGATGAAGAATGTCACCTAAGAGAGTGGGTACAGGGTTACCAGACATAAAAATCTTTACCACATTCACGTCGATGAAAACATCAGAGTTAGGAAACAATACCAAACCATATATGAGAAGAGCCAGAATGTCTTCAAATGCCTGGAAGTCTAGACTGTCCCAGAACTGATTAGCTTTACCAACCAAGAACTTAGTCAAAAAGCCCTTTGCTCCACTTCTAGTCTCCCAATTAGACATCACTTCAGCCTTTGTCAGGTGGAAGGCTGAAGTAATCTCTTCTGACCTAAGGATCTTTTCCTAACCTGTGAACGGGGTCTGCTCCAGAATAGAGATACCAAGCAGATCAGAGAACTCCTCCAAGGTGGGGACCAACTGGTAGTCCTGAAAAGTAAAGCAATGGTATAATGGATCAAAGAACTGGACTAAGACACTCATCATTTGCTAGTCCAATTTGGAAGTGACCAAACCAAAAAGATGCCCATGTCTTCTGATGAAGGAGGTAGTATCTGACATCTTTGCAACCAATTCTTTAAGTATAGTGGGAACCTGGACAAAGTTGATCCGGATGGTGTTTCTACGCATGGGTGCCATGACCTACAAAACAAAGATGAATCCTTCATGTCTTTGAAATAGGTTAGTCCAATGCAAGATGCATGCAATGTCATGATGTCATGATGTCATGATAGAAAACACACCACAAGTATCCACAAATAGCAAACATGGTAAAGGCATACAAGTCACACAGAGAGCCCTTAGATTTCAGGCTGGCAAGGAGTCTAGGTACCACCCTCTTTCAGTTCAGTTGGTTTAAACCTGTCCTAAAAATAGTAACCGGGTTCTAGAGGATCTCAATATCATTGACTACCCTCGATCGGTCATAATTCCAGTTTAGCAACCTTTTGTTGCGGCCGAAATCATCGTGAGAGTTTAGTCTCAATGAGTGTAGCATACTGCTACTGTTCTATGGCCAAGTTGGTCAATTTAAAGGTTCTAAGGTCAGTTGGCGCTTAATGACCCCTTAGAAGACCCATATTCTCCTCGTTGTGCCACAAGGGATATCGGTATAAACTAAAGTGCCACACCAACGTAGCTACTGCTTCAACTGTATCGGTCTATGCTGTACAATTCCCTCACAGTTTATTGCTACTTACCTAAAGGGTATCCCCCAGATCCGGGTTAGGATCTATAGTAACTCTGATTCAAACCCACAAAGATAAAGCATACAAATCAAGCAATTGAAAACATTATGAACTAATCCTAAGGTACACCCCACTTATTAAGTCCCCAGCAGAGTCGCCAGTTCTGTGATGCGGTGGGAAGAACTGACTGTTTTTTGGAATGCTGGTTTGTGTTTTGCGTTTGTTTTTGCAAAATGTCGCGGTAAGCAAGAGTCGCCATCGACTTTTATTTTATCCAACAAGGAAAGGAAAAAAAGCACAGAAAAATTCCTTTTTCGAGATATTTCTCGGGTTCGGGGGGTAGATTATAGAAAGGGAAGGTGTTAGCACCCTTTCTATCTGTGGTTATCCATGGGCTCTTAGGTACTTACTCATATTGTTTTTAGAATTGCTTTCTTTGTGCTTGTGGGTTTGAAAAAGTTTTTACTTTGAAACTTCGATTTAACTCTTGCTTCTGTCCTCAAGAGCGTATGAAGTGTTTTTTTGAAAACTTTGTTCGAAAAGTGTAAGTGTGAAAAAAGTTTTGTTTTTTGAAAGAGCAAGTATCTAAGAACCATCTACCTACTCGAAAAAGGAATCATTTTATGCTATCTTCCTTTAGACAATGCTATCCTACTATTGATGAGTAGGTAGCACCGTCGTTGGAGTTTAAGGGTCAATTCAAATTTAGGGACTTACAGTCACTAAAGCAATGCTAGGACGCCTTAGCGGTAACCCTAATGTCTTAGATCATTTTTTTAGGCAACAATATCTGAGGCAACCGTTTCGAGGCGACTATGATCTTTTAGACAAGAGGGCGACCTCTAAAACGACCTATACTCAATGACCGTGTACGAAGGCAACCAAGTGGGGTGTACCCTAAGAGTGCGCATGTGCGAGTGTGTCGTTTTCAGTTTATTTTTATCTTTGTACATGTTAAGGGTGATCTAAATTGATTTTAGGTTAAAACATGCAATCTTGTCATGCAAACCTATTATCAAACATCTAACAGTTATAAGTTGCGGAAAATAAATGCGGAAATTTAACTAACTTAAATCGAGCACAAATAGGGTTTTGACCCTTTTTGAGAGAAAGTATCTTTTTTTTTTTTTTTTTGAATTAAGAAAGAAACTATCCTAAATTAATTACTAAATTAATAAATTAATTAATTAAATGAAAAAAAGTTATTTTTGGGTTTTTGGTATTTTAAGAAAGAAAAATAAAATTAATTAATGTTAGTAAAAACCTAATCAAATCTAGTTTAATTTTAATTATTTACAAAAATATGTTAAAGTTATTCTAATTAAACCCAAATTAATTTATTAGTATTTATTAATAAAAAATAAAAAATTAAAGTTTGGTTTGATAAAGAAAAATATTTTGTGATTTTATTTTATGAAAAAAAGGAAATTTGTGACTGGTTAATAGAATTAAATAATAATAATAAAACAAATACTAAATAAAATAAAATAAAGAGAAGAGGGGGTATGGGCCTGAATATGGGTGTTTGAACATCAGATCTGTGGCCCAAACGAGCTGGCCCTTTGTTGACTTTTGAGATCCAGTAGGCGTGCATGGACTTTGTCTATGGTGAACCATCAATTATTGGCCATCACATTTGGCCTTGGGCCATCTGGAAGCTAGATATGTGAAGGCGTATGGTGTTCTACGCGCTTGAATATGTATGTAATTACTTGAAGAATGAAAATAACAAAGAAAGTGGGGGACCTGGGATTCGAACCCAGGTCCTGTAGCCTAATGGATGTACATGTTTACCACTAGGCTACTCGGTTTATTTGTTAATAATATACAAATAATATTTAATATAAAAAATAAGTCAATATGCCAGCAAAAAAGTAAAAAGCGCGCGTGGTTTTGAACTGGCCATTGATGGTGTGACACGTCTTCGTCTTCTACCTCAAGTCTGTGGCTAAAACATTCCAGACTTATACCAACGGACACAAACTGTCACTATAAGTCATGCACATTCCAAAAATCTTTGTAAGCCATGAAAATGAATTCTAAGGGCATGGTTGTGCTCGTCTCATCATCCCGGTCACAACCATACCCTTCTTGATGGCTAATTTTTCCTGAAAGAGAAACACCAAAAAAAAACACGAAACCCTAGCTATGGTATTTGGCTTTACAGGTCAGATAAACAAAATTAACTAATGCCAAAAGCTTGGAAATATTATGAAGATCACAAATATATCAATAATTTGTTCAAATGATGCAAGAATAGTGAGTTATGATTTCAAATACAGAGCGAGATAACGTTATACTTACAGCATGCTAGGTGGTCTGAGAATGCTTGTTCTTGATCCAAGTAGACTGAGTGAACACCCAGGAATCGTTTGAGACCGGTCTAAGCTTCTAAAATTGCCCCTTGCTATGGTTTCGAATTCAAGCTTTTTGGTGACTTTTTCAAACTTTGTTCCGCCTCTTCTTGCAACCTCCAACCCCTATTTTCATGCCTTTGCCTTCCTTATGTAATGTATATTGCATTAGAGTAAGAAACTTGGTACAAATCTCTCCATATCAATGCTCATGAATTGGATTTGATTCCACCATTACAACCTTCCAAATTTAGCCTAAATCATATCTTCTTGTAAACAATGCACTTGATGCGAATTTGATTCACATAATAGCTGTATTCAAAGCCTAAAGCAACCAAAAAATTATGAGTTATAAATACTTTTGATTTTATATGATTTTATTTGATTTAAAGTGAATAAATTCAATTTAAAATCAAATTAAATAATAAAAATAAGATATGGGCTCGTGGCTGAAGCTAGGACACGTGGGCAATGATGCAAGCCCAAATCAAGTGGAAAAGAATGGGCCCATTTGACAAAATTTGAAGTTTTGGGGATAGTTGACTTTTGGCAATTTTGCAAAAATGTCCAACTTCAACAATACATAACTTCTTCAATTTTGAACTTTTTGAGGTGTTCTTGGACTTTTTAGAAAGCTTGAGATGTCCTCTAACCAACCCTTTTGGTCTCATCTCAATTTTATGTTCCATGCTCAAGTTATAAGCTTTGGAAAAAAGGTGTTTTTGTTGACTTTCCAAAATGACCTATAATATCCAAATTTATAACTTCTTGTGAGTGCATTTTCCGATCCTGGGGTATGAAGATTGATTGTAGGAAATTGCATCCTCTTAAAAATGAGATTTGGATGGATCATTTCTCATAAAGTATGAGAAAGTTATGCTTGGTCAAAGTTGAGTTGACTTTTCCTACAAAACCCTAATTTAGCAACTTTTGGGTCTTGATGAATTTTGAGCAATCCTTGATGAATCATAATCAACCCTTGATCAAATGATTAAATAACCTTCAAAATGATAATATTGACAAAAAATCTTGAGGTTTGACTGTTTGTAGGTCATAGTTGACTTTTGCCCTTGCATAGTCGATTTTGGGACCCTTTGAGCAATTGACTGAGCAGACTTCCTCTGCAAGGCTTGAAACTTGACATGGATGACCTTTAGAACATATTAGGACATTGGGGAGAACTTGAGGTCATTTGGATTCAAGGATCTTGATGCAACACAAAACCCTAATTTGGGGAAGACTGCCTTAGGAGATGATTGTCTGTCCAATTTTTGAGCAAGCTTGAGCCACTTGGAGATTTTTCTTGCAATGTTTTAAAAAATATGAGAGGGAAAATTTTGGGGTACAACAGTGAGCGACAAGCATTGCACTGCTTTCATGTCCAGCTCGGGCAACTATTACTACAATGTAATGCCCTTCGTCTAAAAAACGCAGGGGCAACATACCAACGTATGATGAACAAAGTGTTTCACAACCAAATCGGGGACATGCTCGAGGTGTATATGGACGACATGATCGTCAAATCTCGAGCAGATACCGACCATGCAACTCACCTCAAAGAAGTCTTTGCTCAAGTAAGACAATGTAAGATGAGATTCAAGGCAGGGAAATTCCTTGGTTTTTACTTGACAGGACGAGGAATCGAAGCTAACCCCGACAAGTGTCGAGCCTTCTCCGACCTCCCAACACCCACGTCTAAAAAATCCATACAAGTCATGAACGACATGCTCACCTCGCTATCCCGCTTCGTCGCGAGATCCGCTCAGCACGCCCTCCCCTTTATCAAACTCCTTCGCAAGGAGGCAGCCTTCGAATGGACCGAGGAATGTGAACAGGCGTTGCGCCACCTAAAACAAAGCCTATCCCAACCACCTGTTCTATCCCGACCAGCCACCGAGGAACCATTGTTCATATACCTGGCGGTCTCGGACAAAGCTGTCAGCGCGACTCTCATTCGCGTGACGCCCGACGGACAAAAACCCATCTACTTTACGAGCAAAGCACTGCAAGGGCCTGAGGTCAGATACCAACAAATAGAGAAAGTAGCTCTAGCCCTCGTCAACGCGGCGAGGAGATTAAGACACTATTTCCTCGCTCACACGATCATAGTAAGAACTGACCAGCCAGTGAAGCAGCTCTTGGGTTGACCTGACATGGCAGGTCGAATATTGAAGTGGTCCTTGGAACTCTCTGAGTTCGACATTCAATACGAGAGCAGGAAAGCCCTAAAGGCGCAGGCTCTGGCCGACTTCATCGCAGAAATGACCGCTCACAACCCCCCCCTCCCCCCCCGCAGGAAAAAAGCACAAGTGGACTATCTTCGTTGACGAAGCATCCAGCTCATCCGGAAGCGGCGCGGGAATCCTCTTGGAAAACGAGGAGGGTGTGGTGATTGAGCACTCACTCACCCTCTCCTTTTCGACTTCAAACAACCAAGCAGAGTACGAGGCCTTGCTCGCAGGACTAAGGCTATCCGAGGACCTAGGGGCGCGTGAAGTACAAATCTTCACAGATTCTCAGCTCGTCGCTTCCCAAGTCCAAGGGGGTTACCAGGCTAAAAACAACAGCCTCATTGAATACCTGGACTTAGTTAGAAAATACATGAAGAAGTTCGACCGAGCAGAAATATCGCACGTCCCGCGCAAACAAAACACTAGGGCCGACATACTTTCGAAGCTCGTAAACACAAGAAAGAAGGGCAGGAACAAATCCGTCATACAAGAATCCCTATCGCGCCCGAGCATCGAAAAAACCTTGACCCTTGTCGAGGTGCACGCCATCGGAGACGCTTCGTGCTGGATGACCCCAGTGTTCAACTTCCTAACAAAGGCGAGCTCCCTTCGGACCAGATAGAGGCGACCGCGACCAAACGACGAGCGTGCTCCTACGTGGTGCTCAAGCACAAACTATACCGCAAGGGATTCTCTATTCCCCTCTTGAAATGCATCGACGAATCCATAGTCCCCGAGGTATTACGGGAAATACACGAAGGGATTAACGCCCAGCACATGGACGGTAAGTCCCTGGCAAGGAAGGCTCTACGAGCGGGGTACTATTGGCCGACAATGCAACAGGACGCCAAAGATCACGTTAAGAAATGCGACAAGTGCTAGAAGCACGCCGATATGCATCTCGCTCCCCCTCACGAGCTGAGCATACTGTCATCCCCGTGGCCATTTGCCTGGTGGGGGATGGATATCCTCGGACCATTCGTACAAGGGACGTACCAAAACAAGTTCCTTATTGTGGCCATGGATTACTTCACGAAATGGATAAAGGTCGAGGCCCTTGCAAAGATCACTTCGCACAACATCCTCCGCTTCTACAAGCGAAACGTCCTCGCCCGATTTGGGATCCCGAAGGCGCTGATCACAGACAACGATACCCAATTCACCGACCAAGGGTTCCGAAGCTTCGCCGCCAAACTCGGGACCAAACAATATTTTACCTCAATCGAGCATCCCCAGACCAATGGGCAAGCCGAGGCCGCCAACGGGGTTATCCTACGAGGACTTAAACGCCGGCTAGGCGAAGCAAAAAGGGGGTGGGTCGAGGAACTACACAATGTCTTATGGGCCTACCGCACCACACCCCACTCAACGACGGGCGAAACCCCTTTTCGACTAACATACGACACCGAGGCCGTCATCCCCGTAGAAATCAGGGAACCCTCCAGGCGGACAGAGATGCCTCTCGATGAGGAAATGAACGACGAAGCCCTTAGGGACGAGCTCGATCTGGTCGAGGAAATTCGATCGGGGGCAGTCCTGCGCGAGGCCACTTTAAAACAATGAGTAGCTCTGCGTCACGACCACAAAGTCATCAGACGCGAGTTCCAGATCGACAGCCTAGTCTTGCGAAGGAACCAGAAAGATTCGCGCGAAGGAAAATTGGCCACAAACTGGGAGGGACCCTACCGCGTCCAAGGCGCTACGGGCACCGGAGCGTATTACCTCGAGCAGTTAGACAGAGAACCGCTACCACGACCCTGAAATGCTGCTAAGCTAAAACAGTACTATAGCTAAAGCCCTTAACCACTGGGGACTTTTGCCGTCGAACATCCACCCTTAACCAACAAAGGGGAAAAGTCTCGACCACGTAGGCGAGTCGAGGTACGGACCCGACCTACCAACCACCGAGTGAGGTATCGTCGTTCACCCAATAATAATAATAATAATAATAATAATAATAATAATAATAATAATAATAATAATAATAATAATAATAATAATAATAATAAATCATAATAATAATAATCTATATCTATATCTATATTATTATATAATTTCTTTCACTCAATTTTCCTCCAAAACCTCTAATAATAATAATAATAATAATAATAATAATAATAATAATAATAATAATAATAATAATAATAATAATAATAATAATAATAATAATTAATAATAATAATAATAATAATAATAATAATAATAATAATAATAATAATAATAATAATAATAATAATAATAATAATAATAAATAAATAAAAAATTTATACACGAGCTTTATTCATTGAGTCTACTAATAACTATTTTATTAACTCATTTCCTTAGACATTATATTAGTTAATTTTACTATGTCTGCATAAATTTATGCAATCATTGAAAATTTTAAATTATGATAGTTTCTGTAAATTTTAATTTATAATTTTAAAATAATAATAATAATTAATTTTTTTATATATGAGCTTTTTCTCATTGTGTCTACTAATCACTATTTCATTAACCCATTTCGTTTAGTTAATTTTATTACGTATGTCTTCATAAATTCATGTAACCATTGAAAATTTTAAATTATGATAATTTCTATAAATTTTAATTTATAATTTTAAAATAATAATAATAATAATAATAATAATAATAATAATAATAATAATAATAATAATAATAATAATAATAATAATAATAATAATAATAATAATAATAATAATAATAATAATAATAATAATAATAATAATAATTATTTATATATAATCTTTTCTCATTGCGTCTATTTATCACTATTTCATTAACACATTTCCTTATCTTAGTTAATTTTATTATGTCTTCATAAATTCATGTCAACCATTAAAAATTCTAAATTATGATAGCTTCTATAAATTTTAACTTTTAATTTTAAAATTTAGTTGATTTAATTATCTATATTTCACAAACTTATAATTTTTTATCAACGGATCCACCCACAACTATCTATTGTTTTAGCTATTTTGTATGGGGTCAATTGCCATATAGCATTTAAACTATCTAAATCAATTTTATATTCATGATAATTTCAATAAGTAATTTATATGTGACCAAATCTATTTATATTTGGCACTTCTAATTATCAAGATTAATATTATTTAATAATAAATAGCACATTTTTTTATTATGTTATAAAACAACTTACACAAAAATGTTACATTCCAAAACTTAAAACTTACATATGAAAAATTGCACTGTTTCACAAAAAAAATTGATAACTTAACTTCTATATTATTCTATAATCCTATAACTTCTCTCACTCAATTTCCCTCCAAAACCTTCAATAATAATAATAATAATAATAATAATAATAATAATAATAATAATAATAATAATAATAATAATAATAATAATAATAATAATAATAATAATAATAATAATAATAATAATAATAATAATAATAATAATTATTATTATTATTATTATTATTATTATTATTATAATAAACCACTCAATTTCCCACCAAAACCTCTAATAATAATAATAATAATAATAATAATAATAATAATAATAATAATAATAATAATAATAATAATAATAATAATAATTATTATTATTATAATAAACCACTCAATTTCCCACCAAAACCTCTAATAATAATAATAATAATAATAATAATAATAATAATAATAATAATAATAATAATAATAATAATAATAATAATAATAATAATAATAATAATAATAATAATAATAATAATAATAATAATAATAATAATAATAATAATAATAATAATAATAATTAATTAATTATTTTTTTATATATGAGTTTTTTCATTGTGTCTACTAATCACTATTTCATTAACCCATTTCCTTATTATATTAGTTAATTTTACTATGTCTTCATAAATTCATGCCACCATTGAAAATTTTAAATTATGATAGTTTCTATAAATTTTAGTTTTGTAATTTTAAAATAATAATAATAATAATTAATTTTTTTATATATAAATTTTTTCTCACTGTGTCTACTATTAACTCATTTCTTTAGACATTATATTAGTTAATTTATTTATGTATGTCTTCATAAATTCATGCATTGAAAATTTTAAATTATAATAGTTTCTATAAATTTTAATTTATAATTTTAAAATAATAATAATAATAATAATAATAATAATAATAATAATAATAATAATAATAATAATAATAATAATAATAATAATAATAATAATAATAATAATAATAATAATAATAATAATAGCTTTTTCTCATTGTGTCTACTAATCACTATTTCATTAACACATTTCCTTAGATATTATATCAGTTAATTTTATTATGTCTTCATAAATTCATGCCAACCATTGAAAATTTTAAATTATGATAGCTTCTATAAATTTTAACTTATAATTTTAAATTTTAGTTGATTTAATTATCCATATTTGATAGACGTGGGCTATATTTTTTATCAACGGATCCACTCACAACTATCTATTGCTTGAGCTATTTTGTACGAGGCTAATTGCCATTTAGCATTTAAGTTATCTAAATCAATTTTATTTTCATGATAATTTCAATAAGTAGTTTATATGTGACCAAATCTATTTATGTTTGGCACCGATGATCAAGATTAATATTATTTAATGTTTTCTTCTTAGATATTCACTTGTATTCAAATCTTTTTATCTTTTTCTTCTTCGAAATATATTTGTCTTGTTTAAAATTAAGTCAAGTAGAAGAGACCTTTTCGCATTCACTAAGAGAATTCTGAAAAACTGTTCCAACATGAAGTTTAAAGAGGTTAGGATAAAGAACCCTTATATGATGATAAGCGGTAAACGTGTTCTAACATGTGTTTCTTGTTTATTTTCCTCTTGTTTGCATGTGTGTTTTCGTCATTTTAGTTTAATTTTATGTGTTTTCACGTGTATTTCCTTATGTTTGTTTGCATCTCCCTTTTAGTTCAAAGGCAAAGAAGCAAAAGGCATAAAGAGGAAGATTGTTGAGTTCATGGTCGTTAGCACCAATACATCGCTTCCATTACTCGAGGTGCCCTGAGGGTAAGCAACCCATCAAAAAGTAAAATAAAGAGTAAGATTATTGAGTTGATGGTCGTTAGCAAGAAAGAGGATAATACCTTTATCAAGAGCCTGAATAGACATATCCTCATATTCTAGGATAACGAAAAGGTTGGAGAATCCTTAGAGAGATCTTTCCTTTGGTCATAACAACTACGCTCTCCAAATTCAATGTCTCTAGGATAGTGATTGACGGTGGTAGCTCTTGCGACAATATATACTCAAACATTTTTGAGAAAATGGGATTGAAGAAATAAAAGTTTTGGCCCTATGAAAGGTTTGATCTATAGGGCTTCAATGGCACCATAACCCGTCAGTGCGGGTACACGGAGCTTATGGCCATCTTGGGGGACATGAGAGATACCAAAACCATTGATTTACAATTCCTAGTTCTTCCTTGAAATAGTGTTTACAACTGTATTCTAGGCCACCCCTTTGCGTAAATGTTGGATGTGAAGGCTTCCCCCATCCACCTCAAGCTAAAGTACCACAACATGCATGAGCCTGCCACAATCAACACCAATATTTCTGGAGTAAATAATATCTACAAGGCCATATATCACGGCTATAAAGAAGGAGAAACTAAGGCCATAAAGATCAACCTGGCCTCCTTGGTCGATAAAGTGAAAGACATGGCTATTCAGCCTCCTCCAAGTAAAGTGAGACATCTTGGTCTGACCAGCTGTTAGCCTAGATTTTCAACCATGGTGAGCTCAGTGGATGAAAAAAGAAGTTCAGGGAAAGCTAAGCGAATTTCAGGGGTTCAGGAAAATCATTTTGACACAACCCTTTTCTTTTTTGAACCAAGAAGTCGAAGTTTCATGCGCAAGGCAGAAGTAGAGACTTAGCATTTTCTCAGGAAAGATTATCCAAGAACTCTGACAAAAAACAAAGCAGTCAAGATTTTAACGTCAAGGTTGATATATGTCTTCGACAATAGTCGATTAGGCGAGAGAGGAGCAACATAACTATTTTTGAGTCTTATTCAAAAGTATACATGGAGACGCATCCAATGGCGAAATGCATTCAACGAAGACGTGTCAATTTCTAAGGCGAAGGCCGTTGTAGACAGTTAATCTATGTATTATTATAAATAGGAGTTCCAGCGTTAGGATTTGGGGTGTCAAAATCATTATGAAAACTCAAAAACTCAAAGTATCCAAGCGCTAAGAGAGAAAAGATTCAATTAAGTGAAATGTATGATACTGAACTCCATTTTCTTTACAGTTTGAGAAATTTTATTTTACTTTAAGTTATCCCTTTTTCTCCATTTTATCTTTACCTTTTCGTCTTACTTTTTACCCAGATTTTGACCAAGTCGAAATCCCTTTACTTTTTGCAAATTTTATAGTTTTAATTAGTAGAAACCACAATAGATTTCACTTTACCCCAAATACTCAAACAAAGTCACATACACTCATGCACATATGTCCTAGAATCAACTAGTCGACCCTGCGAGTAACCATTCTGGAAGACTGAGTTTGCTTGCCAAAATTCACCGTAAAAAAATTGGCACTCCTAATGGGACCTTTTTATGCATTAGATTCGTAAACATAGCCTTTACAAAAAGTGTGGCTTTGTTACAAAACATTGTTAGTTCTTCATTTGAGATTTGAGAAATGTTGTTGGTTGTATGCACTTAAGGAGTGGTAAGAAACTATTAGAAATGTCACGACCACCGTCGAGAAATACCCGACCTCCCCAACACGACCATCAAAATGCAGAAGATAGGTTAACACACTAGTGGGAACGTTAAACATCGGAGGAGATAATCCTTATAACATTAGTCAGATAAATAATCCAACAGCCTTGCAGGGGACAATAGTTAAGCCACCACGAGTGTTGTTAGTTCCTACTACTCCCAGGGCACCCAAAGCATGTTTATAGACCAAAGGTCCTTTTTCCATTAAATTTTGCAATGCCTTTGAACGATCGAGAACAACGTTATGGCATGCCAACATTATTAATGGCGAGCCTTCATCCTAGTGTGTCCATGTTCGCAGACAACGTAATAGTTGTCACATCCGTTAGGAATCCTTATTTGCCCCCAACGATGACAGTAACTTACCCTGGTCAAACGGGGAAACCGATTAGGGGATTTGGTTATCCTCCCTCTGGAATCCCAATTTTGACCAACCATACTCTCTAGTCGTTTAGACAACAGATGGATGATATTAACCATAATCTGCTTACACAACAAATGGGCACGATGTTCAATTCGTTGATTCAGAACACCATACATAATTACCAGTAATCGGCATAACAGATGGGTCAAATTGCTGATTTATTCTATGCACCCCAATTTCCAGCCCAAAAGTTATCAAGCACACAACCTCGATAACAAGTGGCAGCAGTCAAAATGCCCGCACCTAGGGCAATTAAATGAGCCATAGCCTAAGAAGCACCAAGAGTTGTCATGGTGCAATGAAACCAAGATGTTGGCCAAGTTTTAGGCAATGTTCGAGAGAACAACTTGGTGGGGCATAATAACATAAACAATATGGTAGAACAAATATTATCCCAAAATGTTTTGAAAATAGGCATGCATAGGCCAAATTTTGTGTCTCCTTTCTCTAAATATGTAATGCAAACTGAATTATCCAGGGGTTGGAAATCCCAATATGTACTAAGTTTACATGAGACATGACATATTCGAATATCGAGCACATCGCTCGATATCAATAAGAGGTTGGAGATCTAGCCAACAATGAGAATCTAAAAGTAAGATTCTTCTCCAACTCCTTAACAAATAATGCTTTTACATACCCCACAATCGATCTATAGTTGGGGCAATTGGAAAGAGTTTTCCATGAACAATTTTATATGGATCAGTAAAAATAAGCATTAAAGAGTTAGCCAGTGTTAGGCAAAAGGGGTCTGAATATATGACTACCTCAATAGGTTCATGGTCATGAAATCAAGATGATTTACCCAAATGCTTGAACACAAGTTGGTTGAATTAGTTGCAGAGGATCCAAATTATTCGATTAGAAAGAAACCGGACACCCAATACTTGAGAGACATGGCTTAATTGACAGACAGAGTTCGATAAGTCAAATGTCTGAAGTCTGAAAATGACAGGTCAAACAAAGTTCCACAAGAAAGAAAAGGTCTCTTATCTAGAAGTATGTGACGGGGACCAACAATGTGACATGGGGTATTAGGACATCGAAGAACACAATATGAATGTGGCAGAATTAAAGTCGGGTCCTCCCTATATTTGTAAATTACTGAAACCTTCCAATGGGAAGAATCTAGTCGAACCCAATAATGGTAAATTCGTTGCCAAAACCTACACTTTTGCATAACAAAATGCAACAGAATTTTTGACCACTTGGTTGCTGATGGCCAAATTATTATTCCTAATGGAGTGAAAATGCCACCATTAGAGAAACGAAAGAAAAGAGGATTTTGTAAGTTTCATAATTTCATGGGTCACAAGACTTCACAATATGTTCTTTTCAGGGATATAGTGCAAGGTGCATTGAACGATATAAGGCTTAAAAGCGAAAGCCAAATGCAGATAGATGTTGACCTACTGCAGATAAAGGACACTAACTATGGAGATCCAGTGGAGTGCCAGATGGTCGAAGCTACTGAAGGCTTCGACAAAGTGATAGAGTTGCTCGAGAATGAATATGCTAAAAAGGTCAAAATGGTATACCTACATCATAAATAGGATCTCGTGGATTTCCTCTAGAGGTGCAAGCTGAAAGATTTGAAGCCTATGTTGTGCCCATTATGCCACTCAGTGTATAACGAGAAGGATGCCAAAGAGGCACATAAATTTAAACCCAAGCCTGATGGAAAGAACAACTGGTCCCGAGATAGACCAAGGTATACTTTTAACAAAAGGGGAATTCCTTACAGGGTCCCCAACGCGACTGTTGGGAACAATAGGGGTTGAAGCAAAACTTACAAGCCCTTACCAAGTGCACATGTAAGAGGATGGGTGTGACACAAATAAAATAACAATCATAATGGTGGAGGAAAGAGATGATCGAATTTAGGTTCGAGTCGACAAAATGGTCCTCATGGGTCCAAGGTGTATAACCCCAACTACAAAGGGAGTAACCCCATGACCAGGACCTAGTAGAGGCGCTATCAATGCTAGAAGAAGGAAAATCAAGATGTTATAAGTCCATTGGTCTAGAGAAGCAAGGATCAACCAAGGAGGTGGCAAGGAGGCCAGTGAAAGAAAGGGTGTTCCCGATGCCACCATCGGTGGTACCAAGAGTCGAACTAGTCAGGCCACCAGCAAAGACAAAACTAAGCATAGGCTCTACTCTTAAGGAATAGGAACCCAAGGAAGAGGAATCAAATGAGGAGGATTAGGAGATGGTGGAAGACGAATCCTCACACCTAGAGGATGATATCGACATCGTATGTAATGTGGTATCTGTTTTTCCAATTGAATATGATGTCATTACCGAAATAACGGACGATGAAGAGGATTTTCCTGCAAAAAACATGGATAGCCACATACCAGTGTGCTTCTATGTAATGAATGATGGGTGTGTTGAAGAACAGAATGTTGTTTTTGAAATCCAGATATAGGGATGAAGAGTCATCTCAAACCCCTCTTTATCAAGGCGAAATTTGATAATGTAGATGTCAGTAAAGTGTTAGTATATGGTGACGCATCAGTCTATTTGATGTCACCCTCTTTGCTTAAAAGAATAGGAAAGTTTGATACTAATATGAGGATCTACAACATAATGCTCTCCAACTATGAGGGTAAAATGGGTCACTCATTAGGAGCAATACAGGTAGATTTGGTTGTTGGAACCACCATTCGACCAACCTTGTTCATGGTCATCCTAAGCAAAGCTAGCTACAACCTATTGCTAGGGAGAGAATGGATACACGAAATTGGGTTTTCCCTTCATCCTTACATCAAAGAAAATCTATTTGGGGAGGATGGAATAGTTAAGAACGTCGAAGCAGATCAAAGCTATTACCTAGAGGAAGTAACCCAGGTTAACAAGAAAACTTTCAACAAGAATCTGGCGAACATTGTGTCATGCTCACCAGCCAACTCAGGGTTCGAAGAAAGGGAGAATATTGTTAACTCTGTAAGACCTTATCCCATTGATGGTTTTCTATTGAATCAAGAGATCTAGGGCGATGAACCCTTACATGAAGGAGAAATAGCCCCCACATGCTGGAGAGATGACAACACTTCCAATATCTATGTTAAATACTCGGACGAAACATACGGCCTCGAAGGCCGAAAATAAAAAAAAATGGCTCAAGAAGCCAAGGCAAAAAACAAAATGGCCAGCAAGGCCAATAATACAGTTGAGTCGAACTCATGGACTCGTATCATGGCTTACATAACCGAAAATCAAGAAATGTGGCCCAAGAGGTTGAGTTACAACACCAATTGGCAATTGAGGCCGAATTGGTTGAAAACGTTGGTCATTCGATAGACCAAAGGCTGGATTGTATATATGACGGCGAACCTTTAGGATTTAAAAATGACCTAATGGCTTTAGCAATGAAAATACAGGCTCAGGACCCTCTCAAAGAGATCAATTTAGGAGACATGATGCTGAGAAGGCCAGCGTATGTGAGCGCCAAGATTACTCCAGATTTGAAGGAATAAGTGTCTAAACTGCTCAGAGAGTTCAAAGATTATCTCACTTGGGACTATAATGAAATGTCAGTTTGATTTGAGAAATGGTGGAACTAAAGCTACCAATATGAA
This sequence comes from Vicia faba, assembly GCA_948472305.1. Lineage (NCBI taxonomy): Eukaryota > Viridiplantae > Streptophyta > Magnoliopsida > Fabales > Fabaceae > Vicia > Vicia faba. Next base: position 83,696,739 of record OX451739.1, on the reverse strand, counting down.
CGAGGAAGAAACTAGTGAAAGAACAACCAAGAAGGTTTGCACCAAAAATAATATCCAAAATCAAGGAAAAATTTGAAAGACTCTTGCGGAGTAAGTTCATTAGAACAAACAGGTACGTCAAATGGTTGGCAAAAATTGTACCAATTATTAAGAGAAATGGGTCTCTCAGGGTGTGCATAGATTTTAGAGATATGAATAATGAAATGCCCAAAAATGAGTACCCAATGCTTGTGGAAAAAAATATTAGTTTATTCTATAGCAGGCTTTGATTATTTGAGTAAGCTAGATGGCTACTCAGGGTATAATCAGATCTTCATAGCAGACGAGGATGTACAAAAAATGGCGCTTCAATGCTCAGGAGCATTAGAAACCTATAAATGGGTTGTAATGCCTTTTGGATTGAAAAATATGTGTGCAAACTATCAAAGGGAAATGAACCTAATGTTCCCTAACTATATTGATACTTTTACGCAAGTTTACATAAATGACGTAGTCATAAAATCCTCATCAAAAAATGGTGACATCAACCATCTTCGAAAATCCTTTAAAAGGATGAGAAGACATGGACTAAAAATGAATCCCTTAAAATGTGGCTCTTGTGTGCAGGGAATTATATTGGCTTTGTGGTCCATAAGAAGGGGTTGAAATCATCTAGAATAAAACAAAGGTGATCCTAAAGAATAAACCACCTTCGACGAAGAAGAAACTTTAATCATTGCTAGGAAAAATAAACATCCTAAGGAGGTTCATATCCAACCTAAGTGGCAAAACGCAAGCATTTTCGCCACTACTTCAACTGAATAAAGAGGAAAGTTTCAAATGGGAAAAAATACTATCAGAAGGTAGTCGACGAGATCAAAGCTTATTTGACGAAGCCGCATATATTGGCTCCCCTACTAGAAATAATGCCATGAAATTGTACATATCAACATTTGAAATGACTATAGGAAGCATGTTGGCTCAATAAGATGATAGTAGTATGGAAAGAGTTTTATATTACCTTAGTCGAACCTTGAACGATGCTAAAACTAGATATAGCTCAATGGAGAAGCTTTGTCTCTGCCAGTACTTTTCATGTACCAAGTTAAAGCATTACATAAAACTTGTCGATGTTTATGTGTATTCTCACTCTGATATAATTAAACATATTGTTGTACCCCAAAATTTTCCCTCCCATATTTCTCAATACATTTCAAGTGAGGTCCTCAAATTGCTCAAGGAAGTCCAAGAGTTGACCAGACAAACTCTCTCCTAAGGCAGTCTACCCCAAATTAGGGTTTCATTTTGCACCAAGGTACTTGAGTCCAAAGGATCCCAAATGCTCTCCATTGTCATAATATGTTCTCAAGATCATCCATGTCAAGTTTCAAGCTTACAGAGGAAGATTGCTCAGTCAATTGCTCAAAGGCCTGAAAATCGACTACGCTATGGCAAAAGTCAACTGTGGCCCACATACAGTCAAACTTCAATATTTTTGGTCAACATTCTCATTGTGAAGTATTATTCATCATTTGATCAAGGTTTGATCATGATTCCTCAAGGATTGCTCACAATTCATCAAAACCCAAAAGTTTCTAAATTAGGGTTTTGTAGGAAAAGTTAACTCAACTTTGACCAAACATAACTTTCTCATACTTTAACAAAAATGACCCATCCAAAGCTCATTTTGAATAGGATGCAATTCCCTACAATTCATATTCAGCTCCCAAGTTCAAAATATGCACTCACAAGAAGATATGAATTTGGACATTATAGGTTATTTTGGAAAGTCAACAAAAACACCTTTTATGTCAAAGCTTCATACATGAACATGGAAGACTCAATTGAGATGAGACCAAAATGGTTGTTTAAAGGACATCTTAAGCTTTCTAAAAAGTCTAAGAACACATCTCTAAAGTTAAAATTGAGAGAGTTATGCATTGGCCAAGTTGACCTTTTTTGCAAAATTGCCAAAAGTCAAATGTGTCCCAAATTGCAATTTTTGCCAAATGGGCCCAACCTTTTATGCTTACATTGAGTTTGTAATGTGACCCACGACCCATGATCCCTTCCATTTGTCACGCTTTTACTTTTGTCATTTATTTTGATTTTATTTCAATTAAATAAAATAAAATCAAAATAAAATCATGAAAATATCAAAAACTAATCAAAGCTTGAGATTTTGTGCATGTTTAGGTCTATTATACAGCTGGAGATGAAATCAAATCGTGCAAGGCTCATATGGATACAAAAAGATTGCATTTTGCTTGATTTGGAAAGATTTGCACAAGGATCAAATCATGAATCAATGATCATAATTGGAGAAGATTTGAAACCAAGTTGCAACCCTAATTCATTCTTGGGTGCATAAGGAACATTGGTAGACCAAAAACAAGAGATTGGAGGCGTGTAAACAAGAGAGCAAGTTTCAAAAAATTGGAAAAAAGTGGCACACTGATTTCTAGGTTGCAGACCAATTCAAAGCGTTCTAAGCATCCCAAACGTTTGTTGGGAATCCCAGGAACATGTTGCAATCATTAACAAGCCTCCTAACGTCCAAAATTGCACTGTAAGTATCCCACGATTTCCATACTTTCTTGAAATTGAATATCACAATTCTGGCACTTTTAGCATGATTTATTTGCATATTCTTAATCCTTGAGTCATTTGCAAGCTAATGGTTGTATTTAATTGCATTTCTATTGACTATACATCAAGATGCCATAGTTAGGGTTATTGGTTCGTTTTTTGGGTTTTTATGTACAAGTACAATTGGCCATGGATAAGGGTACCATGATGCTCGTGAGGTTGCCACGAGTTGATTGGTACCATTATTGTGCATTTATCTTGCTTGCATAATATTTTGGAGAAACACAGGCTTATACCTACACCCAGGTGACCGTAGGTAAAAGTCCCAGAACTTTTAGCAACGGTGTGAGGAAGAAGAAGGGTAACGTGGCGCTCCATGAATGGCCCATTCAAATCTGCGCGCGTTTTGATGATTATTATTTTGTTTTTCCATATATTGTTTGTTTGTTGTTCCATGTACAACTAATCAAGCCAGTCCAGCTGGTAAGCGCGCAGTGTGATTATGCCAAAGGACCTGGGTTCGATCCCCAGATCCAAACTTTGCTTTCTATTATTTTCTTTTACATGATCAGGTGTACAAGCGTCCAACAAGTCTACCATGCGTCCTCAATATCCAACCAATCAAGTCATCAACATGCCAGATCCAAAGCTTCCTAATGAAGGTCCACCATACGCCCAGCCAAGCTAGCAACATGGGATCTGGAAAAGTCAAAAGGGCCAGGCGCTATTGGGCCCAGATTTGCCATTAACACCCCCTTTTTTGCTGAAAAAACAGGCCCATTCTTATTCATCTTTTTTTATTTTCTTTAATTTAATTTGTTTAATTTATTTTCTAACCACAAAATTAATTCTTTTTTTCCCAAAAAAATCATAAAATCAATCTCACAAATTTAGAATTAGTTTTTTTATTTTATTTTACCAAATTTAATTTAATATTAGTTTAAATTTAGGGTAATTCTAAGTTTTGTAAATAATTAAAATCAAATTAGAAAAAAATTAGGTTTAGCATGTAATTTAATTTTTCTTTTCTTTTCTTTTCATAAAATAAAAAATACCAAAAATAGGTTGATTTAATTCTAAATTAATTAGTAATTAGGTTTTTTTATTTATTCAATTAAAACCTTATTTTCTTAAAATAATCAAAAACCACAAAAAATGATTTTAATTAGGTTTAGTCGGGGTCAAAACCCTAACTCTCTCGTTTTCGTTTCATCGCCACGCTTATTATTTTTACAATATTAATGTAACTGCTCACAGTGTGTAATAGTTTAATTAGGATTTTCTTTTATTTATCATTTTACGGTTTTTTTGGCTATGTAATTAATTCCCCTCCCCGAAGCCTTGTAATAGCGTAGGTTTTATTTTCTCGCATTTTAATTCTCGCAAATATTAACTGTTAGATGTATGTTAATAGGATTGTATGGCAAGATTGCATGACAAATTAAAATGGCTAGAAAACCCTAAATGTGCAAAGATAATAACTGAAATCAAATCACTCGCACATGCGCACTCTTAGGGTATACTCTCACTTCGGGTGCCTTCGGTAAACGGCATTAAGTATAGGGTGTTTTAGTGGCCGCCCTCCTGTCTAAACAAAGATCAAAAGTTTCGTTCGGAAATGTTGCCTCAGAAATGTTGCCTCAGAAATGTTGCCTCGAATATGATCTTAAGACACTAGGGTTATTACTAAGACGTCTTAACATTGCTTTAGTGATCGTACGTCCATTTCGAATTGACCCTTACAACTCCAACGACGGTGCTACCTACTCTTTAATAGTGAGATAGCGCTGTCTAAAGGAAACAAGAATATAAATAATCCTTTTTCGAGTAGGTAGATGCTAGTAGGTACTTGGTCAAATCAAACTTTTTCACACTTACACTCTTTTCAAATAAAGTTTTCAAAAACACTTCGTAACACTCTTGAAGACAGAAGCAAGGGTTAAAACGAAGTAAAACAAAAACTTTTCAAAGCAAACACACAAAAGCAATTTTAAAATGATGAGCAAGTACCTAAGAGCCCATAGAAAACTATGGATAGAAAGGGTGCTAATACCTTCCCTTTCTATAATCTACCCCCCCCCCCCCCCCCCCCCCCCCCGTACACAAAATCTCGAAAAAAGGAATTTTTTGTGCTTTTGTCCTTTCCAGTTGGATAAAATAAAAGTCGGTGGCGACTCTTGCTTACCGCGACATTTTGAGAATACAAACGCAAAACGCAAACCAGCATTTTTCAAAAATAGTCGGTTCTGCCACCGTATCACAGAACTGGCGACTCTGCTGGGGATATAAGTGGGGTATACCTTAGGATTAGTTCATCATAAATTGCTTCTCTTATTTGTTTTGGTTGCTTTATTGTTAAAGGGTTTTGTATTGGGAGTTACTATAGATCCTAACCCAGATCTGGGGGACACCTTTTAGGTAAGTTGCAATAAACTACGAGGGAACTATACGACATAAACCGATATGGTTGAAGTAGTAGCTACATTGATGTGGCACATTGGTTGGTATCAGTATCCCTTATGGAGAAACAAGGAGAATATGGGGCTGCTATGTGTGTCGTTAAGCATCAATTGACCTTAGAACCCTTAATTGATCAACTTGGCCATTAGGAAGTAGCGAGATAGCCGACCTTGGTGTAAAGCTGAGAACTAGTTGATACTCGATGCTACACTCATTAAGACCATACTCTCGAGATAGTTCCGGCTGCAAGAAAAGATTGCGTGAGCTGAAACCATGACTGATGGAGGATGGTCAGTGATATTGAGAACCTCTAGAACCCAGTTACTTTTGCTAGGACAGGTTGAAACCAACTGAACTTCAAGAGGGTAATACCTTTGACCCCATGCAAGCCTTAAACTTAAGGGCTTTTGTGTGACTTGTTTGCCTTTACCATGTCTGTTATCTGCTATACCTGCTATTTTTATCATGACATAATGCATCATAACATAGCATGCATACTTCATTATACTAACCATTTCAAAGACCGATGGGATTTATCTTTGTTCTGTTTTGCAGATTATGGCTTTCATGCGCAGAAACACCATCTGAGTTAACTTTGTGCAAATACCTGCTCAACTCAAAGAGTTAGCCTCAAGAGTTTCTGAGACTTCTTCGTTCATTAAGAGACATGGTCAGCTTCTTAGCCTGGTTACCTCAAAGTTTGATGAGCAGATGATGAGCGTGCTTTTCCAGTTCTTCGATCTTGTGCATCATTGCTTCACATTTCCAGATTATCAGCTGGTTCCCACTTTGGAAGAGTTCTCACACTTATTGGGCATATCCATCCTTGAGCAGATGCCCTTCACAGGTTTGGAAGAGACTCCTAGACCAGAAGACATTGCCTCAGCTCTGCCTCTGAAACGGGATGATGTAGTATCCAATTGGGAAACACGAAGCAGTGTTGAAGGCTTCTTAGCTAAGTTTCTGATAGATCAAGCTCAGCTATTCTGAGATAATTTGGACTTTCAGGCTTTCGAAGATATCTTGGCTCTCCTTATCTACGGTTTGGTTCTCTTCTTGAATCCAAATTCCTTTATAGATGTGTGTGATCGGTGGAAATAGAACTGACTGTTTAAAGCTGGTTCGCGAAATGTCGCGGTAAGTAAGAGTCGCCACCGTCTTTTATGTTCTCCAACAAGGAAAGGGCAAAAGCACAGCAAAATTCCTTTTCGAGGTGTTTCTCGGGTTCGGGAGGTAGATTATAGAAAGGGAAGGTGTTAGCACCCTTTCTATCTGTGGTTATCCACGGGCTCTTAGGTACTTGCTCACTATGTTTTCAAAAATGTTTTGCTTTTCTTGTGTTTGTGGGTTTTGAAAAAAGTTTCGTTTGAAAAATTTCTAAGTAACTCTTGTATCTGTCCTCAAGAGTGTATGAAAAATTTGTTTGAAAACCTTTTGAAAGTGTAGGTGCGAAAAGTTGTTTTGTTTGTTTGAAAGAGCAAGTACCCAGGAGAATCTACCTACTCTAAGGAATTAGGCTGTGTAAGAGTCCTTTAGACAGTACTATCCCAATATTGAGAAGTAGGTAGCACCATCGTTGGAGGTGTTCGGGTCAATTCGATTAAGGGACATGTGTGGTCACCGAAGCAATAGTAGGACACCTTAGAAGTAACCATAATGTCCTAGATCCTTTTTTTCCGAGGCAACCGTTTCGAGGCAACTAGATCTTAGACAGGAGGGCGACCTCTAAGACACCCTATACTTGATGACCACGTTCGAGGCAACCAATGAGGCGTACCCTAGGAGTGGCATGTGCGTGTGTGTCAGGTTTTAGTTTATGTTTATCTTTGAACATGCATCATTGTGAGCTACGGGTTGATTTTATTTGTCATACAAATCTTGTCATGCATAATTAACAGTTTAATAATTTGCGGGAAGTAAATTGCGGGAAATTAAATCTAAGCTATTACAAGGCGTCGGGTATTTACATCGCCAAAAACAAACCCTTTAATTTAAATTGCGGAAAGTAAAATAAAGCGATAAATAATTAAAGTCCTAATTATCTATTACAAACCGGGAAACAGATACAATAATATGATAAAATGGATCGCGTGCGGGAAATTAAATCGGATGCGAGTTTTTTTGGGGTTTTGACCCTTTTTTGAAAGAAAGTGATTTTTTTAGTTATTTTTGGATTAAAAGAAATTAAATTAAGTTACCAATTAAGTTAATAAACTAATTAATTAATTAAAATATTTTTGGAGTTTTTGATATTTAAGGAAATAAAAATAAAATTGATCAAAGTTAATAAAAACCTAATCGTCTAAATTAATTTTAATTATTGCAAAAAATATTAAAGTTATTTCCTAATTAAAATAAATTAATTGAATTAATATTTATTTACAAAAATAAAGTGCTGAATTTAATTTTAATAAATAAAATATATTTTTTTTGTGTTTTTGATTTTATTAGGAAAAAATGTTAATTGGTTAGTGATTAATAAAAATAATAACGATTAATTAATTAAAGGAACATAATACAAATAGAGAGAAAGTTTAGGAGTATACGAGCCTGATTGGAGGGGTGAAACAGCTATTGGCGTCATGTGTAAACTGTTTTGTTTTGGCCATTTATGTTTTGGCTTTTGGCCATTTGTGTTCTGGCTTTTGGCCATTTGTATTCTGGCCTCAATGTTCCTTAACCTTCTCAGGATGTTTGTCTCGCCATGTATTGGTGTCATGGGTAAGCTGTTCTATTTTAGCCATTTGGCTTTTGGCCATTTGTGTTCTGGCCTCAACGTTCCTTAATGAACCTGCATGGGATCCTGTCTAAAATCTGCAGTGTTGAATCTCATGAACACATTAAATAAAATCATAAAATGCAAATAAAGCCAATATATGAAGAAATTTAATGTTTAGGCACAATATGGCATGTATGAATGATTATACCCTTTTGATCATGGAGATAAAATCAACCTTACCCTTACTGGAAAAGTAGTGACATGAATGCTTTTATGCCCTTTTGATCATGGAGATCAAGCCAGCCTTACCCTTACTGAAGAAGTAGTGAGATGTTGGTTTGTAACTGAGATGGTTTGTTTGTAGTGAGAGAGAGATTTGTAATAATGATTTCAAGGTTTTAGGGTTCTTGAAAGAATTTGATATTCTGACAATGTTGTGGCAAAGTTTTTTTCTCTTTTTTCTCCTCTGGTTTGTGTGAAAAGAATGTGATTATATAATGGAAATTAGGGTAAAGAAAATGGGCTTTGAATGTGCAATTAGGCCTCCAATGTTCACTTGAGTTCGTCACTTTCCAGGCTAAATCGCAGGGACTTAAGTGCAATTTTTGAAGTTGAAATGTAAAAACAAAATGTAGCTGATATCGAGAACTAACTCCTGTCCGAAAATCGGCTCAATCGGATAAACAGTGAATTAGTTATGAATTTTTGAAGTTTCAGCTCAGACAAACTTATTTTGGGCTCCAGTGTCGACTCTGACACGTTCTTCAATAAAAAACTGGTATTGATCGGAGCATAATCCGGTCTCGACTTTTGAAGAAAAGTTGTGAATCTATGAGTCAGTGACCTTGTGTAAAAATATGAGCCCAATCCGATAAAAATTGACCGAGTTATGAATTTTCGAAGTTTCGGCTCTGATAAAATAATATTCAGCATTCAGGATTTTCGGCGCGTCGCGCACTCTGAGCAAAAAATGAAGGCCTTTTGAATACTATTTAAACTCAATACCTTCTGTGAAAATGTAGCCAACTCAATTTATGAAATTTTGGCACCAGAACCAGCTCGATACGATGAAAATCGACCAAGTTATGATTTTCTGAACATGACGCAAATAAACTTGTCACAAATTTTCGGTACGAAAATATTTGATAAATCCACATTTTTGAAGACCTTCTGATCGAAATTGGCTTCCAGCCGTGAGAGATGAAAACGTAGATAATGTCAAGACGGAATTTTGGCCACCGGAACGGGTTCAAAACAAGCCACGATCTTCAAGTTATGAATTTTTTAGCGTGTAAAAACTGCACTTTCAGCACACTTTTTTCACCATATTTCTTCGAGAAAACTCACACATTCGGATACCTTCTTTAAAGAATTGACTCTTGAGCCGAACCTGAATTTGAGAATACGTTATCAGAGATATCTTGGTGAAAGAACACCTGAATATGACGCGCCGGGTTGGACTTGTGAATTTTTCTTGAAATGTTTTGAGAAATATGGGAGGGCAAATTTTGGGGTACAACAGTTGCCCCTGTTCAATCTTCTTAGACCTGAGGATGTAGATTGGCTTGCGTGCCTTTCGTGATCCAAAGGTGGAAGATGATTGAACACTAGAGTGCCCAGAAATTTGCACTCGCATAGTAGAATATCAGCAACGGGATGTCGGGAATGGGCTTACAGATGCCATTTGGAAAGATGATGGATAGGAGGATGGGCTTATAGATGCCATCTGGATATGTGACAGAACCTTGTCGGGAATTGGCTTATAGATGCCATTTGGAAATGTAATGGATAGTTAAATCTGAATAAGAAATAAAATAGCTTCCGTGTCTGGAGCATATCTAGTCTATATCTAATTGCCGACGTCTGAATAAATAGTAGAATGACCGACGTGTCTGGGGTATATCCATATTTTATCTGAGTGAGTGACAGAGTATTATCCGAATCCGGATCGTATCTGGAATATCTTTTGAATGAATCTGGACTAAACAATAGAATAGCATCCGGGTCTGGAGCATCTCTAAGTTGTCTTTAGAAGTTTGAATTTGAATAAGCAGTAGAATAGCGTCGGGATCTGGAGCATCTCTAGGCCATCTCTGGAGAGAAATCTGAATAGGCAAAAGAATAACATCCGGATCTGGAGTATCTCTAAGCCATCTCTGACAGGAAACTCTAAATAAGCAAAAGAATAACGTCCATGTTTGGAGCATTTCCAAGCTATCTCTGAAAGGAAACTCTGAATAAGCAGTAGAATAACATCCGTGTCAGGAGCATCTCTAAGCTATATCTGAAAGGAAATCTGAATAAGCAAAAGAATAGCATTCATATCTGGAGCATCTCTAAGCCATTTCTGGGAAGAAATTTTGAATAAGCAAAAGAATAGCATCCATGTCTGGAGCATTTCCAAGCTATCTCTGAAAGGGAATCTGGAATAAGTATCAGAATGTAGCCATATCGGGGTCGCATCTGAACTATCTCTAGAAGGGAATCTGGAATAAGTATCAGAATGTAGCGATGTCTGGATTGCATATGAACTATCTCTAGAAGGAAATCTGAATAAGCAGTAGAACAGTATCCGGGTCTGGAGCATCTCTAGGCCATTTCTGAAAAGCAACTCTGAATAAGCAAAAGAATAGCATCCATATCTGGAGCATATCTAAGCTATCTCTGGAGAGAAAATCTGAATAAGCAAAAGAACAACATCCATATCTGGAGCATTTCCCATCTATATCTGAAAGGAAACTCTTGAATAAGCAAAAGAATAGCATCCCTATCAGGAGCATTTCTAAGCTATCTCTGAAATCTCTTTAATGTAGATATGCCCTGGCTAGATACAGGTATCGAATCCACAATCAATCGCTCACAGATATGCCCTGGCTAGATACAGGTATCGAATCTGGAACTAGGTCGTCTACAGATATGCCCTGGCTGGATGCAGGTATCGAATCTGGAACTGCGACAGTTGATAGTAATCATCTTTGGATTGACCTTTTCCTGAAAAGGCAAAACATCAGTTGTATGTAATATCATGATGTATGAAATGCATGATGTCATGGTGTTTAAAAATAAGATAGTGTCGTGTGCACTTTATCATGTATGTAAGCATGATGTATAAAATGTGAAATGTTTATGAATGTATTTTCGTCTTGGAAAATAAATCCTTGACGAATGTCGGGAAGTTCGTTGAATCCTGGGCTGATGTTGAAGAATAGAGTTCTTCGTTTCCGCTGGGGATGATGGTTGCAAGAATAAACCGGTAGGAGAAGATGACTCCGTTGGGGAATAAACTTGATGAAGAGATTACTCTGCGGGGAATTACCCTGTGGGAAGAGATACTTCGCTGAGGTTTTAATGAGAACTCCGTTGGGGATTCCGTTGATAAGCTTTAGAGATTTTGATGAACTCCGCTGGGGATAGGAAGAACTTCGCCGAGGACGATCTTTCCGTGGTAATTAGCTGAGGATAACCCAGTTATAAGCTCTGGTGAGGAATAACCTTTGAATATGGTCGGGGAGACGTGTGTACTCTGTAGGGGACAAGCTTCCAGAATCTACTGGGGATAAGCTTCTAAAATCTACTGGGGAGGACTGATTCACCTCTTCTGGGGAAGCTTTTGGACTGCACTGGGGTATCCTGTATTCCGCCGGGGAACAACCTTATATTTCGTTGAGGAATATTAAGACTGCCGGGGATGCTTGCTTAGGAACATCTGTATACTCCGCTGGGGAATATTGAGATTTTCTGGGGATACCCAACTTCCTTAAGGCTGACAGTAGCCTAACTCTGCTTGGGGAGAGAGTATCGCTGACTTGTTGGGGATACTGTGCCTTTTTAGGGCTGACGGGAGACCAACTCTTCTTGAGGAGAGTATTGCTGAATCTTGTCTTGATCTGTGGGGAGTGGAGGTAACTTGGTCACGTTCTTTAACTGAACTTACCTTGGTACCTTGGCGGACAAAGCAGCTAGACCGTTTAGACAATTCTGATTGCCCCAACTTCTGTGGGAGAAGGTACCTGTAGAGGTGCTTGATGACTGCCGATTGACAAATTTTTTTCTGGTAGGCAAGTGACGAGATGACGGGACGTAGTCGTACGCTTTGATCCCTAATTTTTGCCTGGACCTCCCTCTCGGGTTTTCAGTCCACCGGGATACCCTTTTTTGCCCAAGCCGCCTTTTTAGGTTTTCGACTTGCCAGGTGTATACATTTTTTCATTTTCATCCCTTATTTTTGCCCGAACCCTTTTGGTTCGCCGGGAAGCCCTTATTTTTGCCTAGGCCTGTCAACCTAGCGGGTCTTTGATTATGCGCAGTATTTTTTCGACTATGTCCATGCTCTCAGAATGTAGGGAGTTGCCCCTGTCAGAAGTGTTTTGCCATGCCACCAGAAGATGTTTTATCGTGCAAGATTCGTCTCTGGAATTCATGTCTAATGCCCCAAGTGATTCAGGTGGAGACTTGCCCCAGGCTATTTGGCATTTGAGAGATTCTTCGAATCTTGACTGGGCTGCCCCAGATGACGGACAATGATCATGCCATGCCCCTTGGTTGGAAGTGCTTTTGTTCATTAGATATTCTTCGTGCGACCTTCTATGCTGTTCAAACAAATAGTCATATGCAAGCAATGTTATATTAAAAATGCAAAGCTTATGTCTGTCTTGAAGTTTTTTGAAAATGCATTTTTCATAAAAACAAGTGAATTTCTTTTGTAAAATGTGATGTCAACTCGTTATTTTACCGCAAGCCTTAAGGAGTCAGGATACCTTTGGTAACAGTATGCTTTCGAACTAACCCATGCTTCAGCTAGGACTTTTAAGGGTTATAACATGGCCTGGTTCACGATTTAAGAAACAAAGGATAAAGGCTCAAATTTTTATTTGTTCCCACCCGCTCTTCGTGATGTTCTTCAATCCTAAACTCAGCTAATCGTGCATTAGATCTTGTTTGAGTCCTTGCTTTGATATTCCAGTGATGGTTCGGATGTTGACAACTTATTTTGAATAGGCAGTCATTTTTTTTTGGTTGAGGGTTTTGTAGGACCTCTTTCTTTTTTTTTCGTTATCCCTGTTTTTTTTGCCTGAACTGTTTCTTTTGTGATTACAGTCAGCGGGATGCCTCAGTTTTATAAGTCTCCTTCATAGGTTTTGACTTAGTGGGCTTTAGTAATGACTGCCTGTCTTTATGATTATTCAGAACCATCATTGTCTTTTGTCTCGGAAGGACTCCTTTGGTGCCATTCGCTGTGCACTTGGATCAACTGAGAGAACTACCCTGCCCCAGGTTATGATTAAGGGTTTTAATTTTCGAAAAGAAAAACTCCTACTTCTTTGGCTCGAAGGGGTTGACGAGGGATTATCTTCCTTATAACTCCAGTGTTTAGGAATTGAAACAATGCCTGTACCTCATCAGCGGGGCCTGTTCAAAAGCATACTGTAAATCGTGGTATTGTTTTCGTCATCCTCCCTCAAGAGGCTTAGAATTATTTATTGAGAGTTTGATCATCACAAAAAATGAAAGCAGTTTGAATATAGCGAATGCGAATATATTGATTCAAAACAGACATATGCGATGCATTAATGAAATAAGAGCTTGACATGATAATTGTTTGAACAAATCAAAGAAAATACAACTTGAACATTCGAATGAACAAAAGTTTTTTTTTCTTTTTGAACTAGTCATTTCAGATGGAAGATTCTCAGCAGAAGATTTTCATTTGGCCACCCGGCATGAACTCCAGCACCCTTCCGTCGATCAAGTCTTGGATCTTGTTCCTCAGGCTCCAACAGTCGTCCGTGTCATGTCCAGGACTGTCAGAATGGTAGGCACATCTTTCATCAGGGTTATATCTTAGGGAGGTTATGTTGAGAGTCTTAGGAGGATCCTTTAGAGCGATCAGCTTGACCTCCAACAGGCGTCTCAGTATTAGTGATGATGGTATACCAGTCTCCGAGAAATGTCTTCCAGACGTATTTCGCTTACGCCGATTACCCTGTTGATGCTGGTGAGGTTGATACTGGGCTTGTGCCCCTAAAGCAAACTGAGGAGCTTTTCCTTTGTCTTTTTGCCCCAAAGGTGGTTGAATGATAACTGGCTCTTCAACCTTAGATGTTTTCCCCAGTTGGTTATCCCGAAGCAGTTGGTTGACGAGAACCCTGAGCTCTTCTTGTCTTTGAGCTAAGCCTTGAATGAGAGCCATCTGCCCCAGCATCTGGGTTCTCATTGTGTCTACCTCAGCTTGCAGACGTTTCATCCGTTCGTCTTTATCGTCTTCTGGACTGTTCCTGACCAAAGTCCCCATGAGGAGTGTTCTCAGCTCTTCCTGCCCCTTGGATAGACTTAGAAGGATCTCCCCGAACCGAGTCTCTTGAGCATGAAGATCCTGGTTGTCTTGTTGGGAAGCCATTGCTGAAATAAACAGCGAAGATGGTAAGTGACCTGTAACAAGGGTACCTGTAATGCAATGATGTGTATGTATGCATGCAATGTTTTCAAGGATCTCGCGGGGTAAACAAGAAAATTGTTAGAGTTTGAATTTTGTAGCTTGATGGAAGGAACTTCATTTTGATGAGAGTCCTTCTTCAAGAGTCAAGGCTCACCATATCGAGTGGGTCATAGCCCCTGACTCAAGTTATCAACCTTGGCTAGAGGAAAATAAATCCCCTTTGCCCCTTGCTAGACAGTTGATTCATCCTGACCTGCATCACAGACCATTAGGATCCTTGAAATGGATTAGTCCTTGTGCAGGATGTATGCAATGGTATGATGGTATGATGTTATGCTATGCGTGGAGTGATGTAAGTAAACCCTGTTATGAGTCCAGATTAAGGACTGTAAACAAAACCTGTAAGGAACTCGTGTTGTTAGATAACAAGTATGCAAGTAGTCCAAGTATGAAGGCACACAAGTCACACAGAGAGCCCTTAGAGTTTAGGCCAGCATGAAGTTCAGGTACTACCCTCTTTCAGTTTCGTTGGTTAAGACCTGTCCTAGAAAATAGTAACCGGGTTCTAGAGGATCTCAATATCACTGACTACCCTCAATCGGTCATAACTCCAGCGTCGCAATCTTTTCTTACGGCCAGAACCATCGCGAGAGTTTAGCCTCAATGAGTGTAGCATACTGCTACTGTTCTATGGCCAAGTTGGGTCAATTTAGGGTTCTAAGGTCGGTTGGTGCTTAATGACTCCTCAGAAGACTCATATTCTCCTCGTTGCAACACAAGGGATATCGGTACAGACCAAGGTGTCACACCAATGTAGCCACTGCTTCACCCGTGTCGGTCTACGCCGGACAGGTCCCTCACAGCTTATACTACCTAAAGGGTATTCCCCAGATCCGGGTTAGGATCTATGAAACTCCGATGCAGCCCACAAATATAAAAGCAATCAAGACATACAATTGAAAACATAAGAGTGGTCTAATCCTAAGGTACACCTCACTTATTAAACTCCCCAGCAGAGTCTCCAGTTCTGTGATCGGTGGAAATAGAACTGACTGTTTAAAGATGGTTCGCGAAATGTCGCGGTAAGCAAGAGTCGCCACCGTCTTTTATGTTCTCCAACAAGGAAAGGACAAAAGCACAACAAAATTCCTTTTCGAGATGTTTCTCGGGTTCGGGAGGTAGATTATAGAAAGGGAAGGTGTTAGCACCCTTTCTATCCGTGGTTATCCACGGGCTCTTAGGTACTTGCTCACTATGTTTTCAAAAATGTTTTGCTTTTCTTATGTTTGTGGGTTTTGAAAAAAGTTTCGTTTGAAAAATTTCTAAGTAACTCTTGTTGCTGTCCTCAAGAGTGTATGAAAAATTTGTTTGAAAACCTTTTGAAAGTGTAGGTGCGAAAAGTTGTTTTGTTTGTTTGAAAGAGCAAGTACCCAAGAGAATCTACCTACTCTAAGGAATTAGGCTGTGTAAGAGTCCTTTAGACAGTACTATCCCACTATTGAGAAGTAGGTAGCACCATCGTTGGAGGTGTTTGGGTCAATTCGATTAAGGGACATGTGTAGTCACCGAAGCAATAGTAGGACACCTTAGAAGTAACCCTAATGTCCTAGATCCTTTTTTTCCGAGGCAACCATTTCGAGGCAACTGGATCTTAGACAGGAGGGCGACCTCTAAGACACCCTATACTTGATGACCACGTTCGAGGCAACCAATGAGGCGTACCCTAGGAGTGGCATGTGCGCGTGTGTCAGGTTTTAGTTTATGTTTATCTTTGAACATGCATCATTGTGAGCTACGGGTTGATTTTATTTATCATACAAATCTTGTCATGCATAATTAACAGTTTAATAATTTGCGGGAAGTAAATTGCGGGAAATTAAATCTAAGCTATTACAAGGCGTCGGGTATTTACATCGCCAAAAACAAACCCTTTAATTTAAATTGCGGAAAGTAAAATAAAGCGATAAATAATTAAAGTCCTAATTATCTATTACAAACCGGGAAACAGATACAATAATATGATAAAATGGATCGTGTGCGAGAAATTAAATCGGATGCGAGCTTTTTTGGGGTTTTGACCCTTTTTTGAAAGAAAGTGGTTTTTTTTAGTTATTTTTGGATTAAAAGAAATTAAATTAAGTTACCAATTAAATTAATAAACTAATTAATTAATTAAAATATTTTTGGAGTTTTTGATATTTAAGGAAATAAAAATAAATTTGATCAAAGTTAATAAAAACCTAATCGTCTAAATTAATTTTAATTATTGCAAAAAATATTAAAGTTATTTCCTAATTAAACTAAATTAATTGAATTAATATTTATTTACAAAAATAAAGTGCTAAATTTAATTTTAATAAATAAAATATATTTTTTTGTGTTTTTGATTTTATTAGGAAAAAATGTTAATTGGTTAGTGATTAATAAAAATAATAACGATTAATTAATTAAAAGAACATAATATAAATAGAGAGAAAGTTTAGGAGTATACGAGCCTGATTGGAGGGGTGAAACAACTATTGGCGTCATGTGTAAACTGTTTTGTTTTGGCCATTTATGTTTTGGCTTTTGGCCATTTGTGTTCTGGCTTTTGGCCATTTGTGTTATGGCCTCAACGTTCCTTAACCTTCTCAGGATGTCTGTCTCGCCATGTATTGGTGTCATGGGTAAGCTGTTCTGTTTTAGTCATTTGGCTTTTGGCCATTTGTGTTCTGGTCTCAACGTTCCTTAATGAACCTGCATGGGATCCTGTCTAAAATCTGCAGTGTTGAATCTCATGAACACATTAAATAAAATCATAAAATGCAAATAAAGCCAATATATGAAGAAATTTAATGTTTAGGCACAATATGGCATGTATGAATGATTATACCCTTTTGATCATGGAGATAAAATCAACCTTACCCTTACTGGAAAAGTAGTGACATGAATGCTTTTATGCCCTTTTGATCATGGAGATCAAGCCAGCCTTACCCTTACTGAAGAAGTAGTGAGATGTTGGTTTGTAATTGAGATGATTTGTTTGTAGTGAGAGAGAGATTTGTAATAATGATTTCAAGGTTTTAGGGTTCTTGAAAGAATTTGATATTCTGACAGTGTTGTGGCAAAGTTTTTTTTCTCTTTTTTCTCCTCTGGTTTGTGTGAAAAGAATTTGATTATATAATGGAAATTAGGGTAAAGAAAATGGGCTTTGAATGTGCAATTAGGCCTCCAATGTTCACTTGAGTTCGTCACTTTCTAGGCTAAATCGCAGGGACTTAAGTGCAAATTTTGAAGTTTAAATGTAAAAACAAAATGTAGCCGATATCGAGAACTAACTCCTGTCCGAAAATCGGCTCAATCGGATAAACGGTGAATTAGTTATGAATTTTTGAAGTTTCAGCTCAGACAAACTTATTTTGGGCTCCAGTGTCGACTCTGACACGTTCTTCAATAAAAAACTGGTATTGATCGGAGCATAATCCGGTCTCGACTTTTGAAGCAAAGTTGTAGATCTATGAGTCAGTGACCTTGTGTAAAAATATGAGCCCAATCCGATAAAAATTGACCGAGTTATGAATTTTCGAAGTTTCGGCTCAGATGAAATAATATTCAGCATTCAGGATTTTCGGCGTGTCGCGCACTCTGAGCAAAAAATGAAGGCCTTTTGAATACCGTTTGAACTCAATACCTTCTGTGAAAATGTAGCCAACTCAATTTTTGAAATTTTGGCGCCGGAACCAGCTCGATACGATGAAAATCGACCAAGTTATGATTTTCTGAACATGACGCAAATAAACTTGTCACAAATTTTCTGTACGAAAATACTTGATAAATCCACATTTTTGAAGACCTTCTGATCGAAATTGGCTTCCATCCGTGAGAGATGAAAACGTAGATAATGTCAAGACGGAATTTTGGCCACCGGAACAGGTTCAAAACAAGCCACGATCTTCAAGTTATGAATTTTTTAGCGCGTAAAAACTGCACTTTCAGCACACTTTTTTCACCATATTTCTTCGAGAAAACTCACACATTCGGATACCTTCTTGTGAATGCGGTTAAGATCTTCCTGTCTCGCAATCATGTGCCTACTCTTTTGGGAGATATCCTGCATGCCCTCTACACTCTTACTGTACGAAGAAGAGGGGCTCTTATGTGTTGCATGTCGCTGCTGGCGAGGTGGTTTATTTTGCACCTCCCCAAATCTGTGTTGAAGAATGAAGAAGGTTTAGGATGGTCTTATAGGATAATGTCCCTTGCCCATACAAACATTCTTTGGAGTTCCAAGGCTATGGAAAGCACTGCTGTCATTGATCAATGTGGGGGATACCCTAATGTCCTGTTGCTTGGAATCAAAGGGGGTATAACCTACAATCCTTGTTTAGCTATGCGATAATTCAGTCGTGCTCGGAGAGACGGTCCCCATGAGCTACTTCTTACAGATATTTCCTTTGACTACAAGGAGGACATTGACGAGCACAACCGAAGGTTTATACGAGCTTGGGGTATGGTGAACAAATCTGACCCTCAAGAGCTAGGACCAAGGACTTCCCTCCCTATGCAACCTTACCTCCAGTGGGTCCGAGCTCAAGCCTAGAAGCTTGGGATGCCTTATGAAGCTGTGTTGCCAGTGATTGTGGAGCCCACCAATGAAGAGGGCATTCCTTATACAGTCCTTTATCCCTACATGTCCACTGATCTTGGGGCATTACAGAGATCTTGGATTCAGCTGAAAGAAGAAAGGGATACCTACCGGGAGAAGTACCATGAGGAAGAAAGGAAGATCTTGAAGCTCACCAGGAAACTCGAGAATGAAAGAATGATCAATGACTATGTCAGCACAAAGGGGAAGCGTCCATGGGATTTCTGATTTTGCTTTTGCTAGTTTAGATTTGTTTTCCGTTTATTTCTTTGTAACGCCTCAAAGGCATTGTTGGACCTTTTTACTAGTTAATCTAATAAAGTTTGTTTATTTTTTGGTTTGCAAATTTAAATCTCCTAAAGTCTTTGAAATCATTACATACGCATCCCATTATCATGCACACCATTGGAGGTACCATTACAGGTTTCTCATCTTCTTCGCTGTTTATTTCAGAAGAAATGTCTTCCGATCAAGCTATCAAAGATCTTCCGGCACAAAATGCCCAATTCCAAGAGATGTTCTTGAGTTTGGCTAAAGGGGAAGAGGATTTGAAAGCTCTCATTCTGAAAGAGAAAGAGAAGAAGAAGAAGAAGAAGAAGAAGGTCGTTCTTCTGAGTATGGGCAAAAGGTTTGGGGATAGGTTGAAACAACAAGCTGATCTATCCTTTTCATCCAAGGAAGGGGAGAACCAAGAAGAAGAAAAAGGCCCAGTCCTGCAGTTTCTGATAATGATACGGATTATGATGAAGAACAATACCCTCCTGCCGAGGATAGATACAAGCAACTTGAAGACCGTCTGAGTGCTATGGAGATTCAGAAGATCCCTGGTTTGGATTTCGGAGAAATGAGACTAGTATCGGGAGTGGTGATCCCTCATAAGTTCAAAGCTCTGGTTTTTGCCAAGTATGATGGAGTATCCTGTCCAAAACTCCATCTCCGCTCGTATGTTAGGAAAATCCAACCCCACACCGCTGATAGAAATTTGTGGGTACATTTCTTTCAAGATAGTCTATCAGGGACTCAGCTTGAATGGTTTTATCAGTTGGAAGGAACCAATGTCTGAAACTGGGCGACCTTGCTGCTGCCTTTTACATGAAATATCAGTATAACGTCGACCTTGCTCCCACTCGTACTCAGTTTCAGGGTATGTCTATGGGTGCAAGCGAAGGTTTTAAGGACTATGCTCAAAAGTGGAGAGATTTGGCTGGAAGAGTCCAACCCCCTTTGTCTGATAGGGAGTTGGTTGACATGTTTTTAGGGACACTATCTGGTCCATTTTTCAATCATCTGATCGACAGTTCGTCGTTCGGGTTTACTGAGTTGATCTTGACTGGAGAGAGAGTAGAAGCTGGTATCCGAAGTGGTAAGATATAGAAAGATACTTCATCAAGTGCAGTAAAGAAGCCTTTCACCGGTAAGAAAGAAGCTAGTGCAGATTACGGCCTGAGGGGCCAAAGCAGACCTGAACACCGTCAAGCAGTGAATGCGGTAGTGATATCAAGACCCACCGTTGCTCCATAATGCAACAATCAGCAAAGGGTGGAAAGACCATAGAGATAGTACACTCGGCTCAATATGACCTTGTCTCAAATTCTACCACAGTTATTGAAGACCAACCTGGTAACTCTGAGGGAAGCCCCGAAGAATCCCAACACCACATCTCTGCTATATAACCCGAATGCCCGTTGCGCCTATCACTTCGATGGCCCAGGTCATGATACAAACAACTATTGGGCTTTGAAGAACAAGGTGCAGGACCTGATCGAAGCCAAAGAGATTGAGTTTGACGCTCTAGAGAAGCCCAACGTCATAACTGCTCCCATGCCCAAGCATGACTCGGGAGTCAATGCAATTGAGGACGGTGAGGAAGATCCAAATATCGACAGCTGGATCTACCCTACAACCAATGGTGGCTTGAACAACTGGACGACGAAAGACTTCATACCCGTTTCTTTTATTTCACAGTAATTGACTTTTGTTTTGAGATTTGTAATAAACAGTTTGAAACTTTACGGTCCGGTGCCTTGCCCGAGGCACCTTGGCTTTGCTTGTGGGGGCTTATTATTTGTCATTTTCATATATCATCAATGAAGCATTGGAAGTTTCTTGCATTACAAATTTTGCGCTCCTTGTTTTTTTTTGTCTCTCACTTTATCAAAACAACTATTGTCTTACACACACTCACGTATTATAATGCATACCCATATCCACTATGGATCCCATTGATAACGACTCTGCTACTGCCAGTTATGACTTCGAAAATCCGATCAACCAAGCCGAGGACGAAGGTGAGGATGATTGCGAGGTACCTGGAGAACTTGCTAGACTGTTACAGCAGGAGGAGAGGGCCATACAACCTCATAAGGAGCCAATTGAATTAGTGAATTTGGGTACAGAGGAAGACAAGAAAGAGGTCAAGATAGGTGCAAATTTGGAGCCTAGTGTCAAACAACGGTTGATATAAATGCTACGTGACTATGTTGAGATCTTCGCTTGGTCTTATGAAGATATGCCTGGTTTGGACACCGATATTGTGGTACACCGCCTACCAACTAAGGAAGACTGTCCTCTGGTAAAATAGAAGGTTTGCCGTATGCGTCCTGAGATGTCTGAGAAAATCAAAGCTGAGGTCATGAAACAATTTGACGCCGGATTTCTAGCTGTCACTTCTTACCCACAGTGGGTTTCCAATGTTGTTCCGGTGCCTAAAAAGGATGGTAAGGTACGAATTTGTGTGGAATATAGAGATCTGAATAGGGCAAGCCCCAAAGATGACTTCCCACTTCCTTACATCGATGTTCTGGTCGACAGCACCGCGTATCATAAGATCTTCTCCTTTATGGATGGTTTTTCTGGTTACAATCAAATCAAGATGGCTCCCGAGGACATGGAGAAGGCAACCTTCATTACACAGTGGGGCACCTTCTGTTACAAGGTAATGCCTTTCGGGTTGAAGAATGCTGGGGCAACTTATCAGCGCGCCATGGTCGCTTTGTTCCACGACATGATTCACCATGAGATCGAGGTTTATGTTGATGGCATGATCGCAAGGTCCCAGACTGAGGAAGAACACCTTGACCATCTCCAGAAACTGTTCGACAGATTGAAGATGTACAAGTTGAGGTTAAACCCGAACAAGTGCACCTTTGGGGTAAGGTCTGGTAAGCTGCTGGGCTTCATCTTCAGTGATAAGGGTATTCAGGTGGATCCTGCCAAGGTAAAAGCCATACAGGAGATGCCGACTCCCTGCATAGAAAAGGAAGTTAGAGGCTTTTTGGGACGTCTGAACTACATCGCCCGATTCATTTCACACCTGACTGCTACTTATGAGCCAATCTTCAAGCTGTTGAAGAAAGATTAAGTGGTAAAATGGAATGATGAATGTCAGACCGCTTTCGAAAGGATCAAGGAATACCTCAAAGAGCCACTAATTCTAATGCCTCCAGTTGAAGGAAGACCTCTGATCCTATACTTTTGACAGTGTTGGATAATTTAATGGGGTGTGTGCTGGGGCAGCATGACGAGTCTGGCCGAAAAGAGCACACTATTTACTACCTTAGCAAAAAGTTTACTGACTGTGAGACCCGATACTCACTGCTCTAGAAAACTTGCTGCACTTTGGCATGGGCTGCTCGCCGACTGAGACAATATATGCTGACTCACACTACCATATTAATATCAAAGATAGATCCAATCAAGTATATCTTCGAAAAGCCTGCCTTATCCGGAAGAATAGCAAGATGGCAGATGATCTTAACCGAGTACGGCATCCAATACATGACCCAAAAAAGCAATCAAGGGGAGTGTATTGGCGGATCATTTGGCGCATCAGGCCGTGGATGACTATCAATCCATGAATTCCGAATTCCCGGATGAGAACATCATGTTGGTGACCGACTGTGAAGAACCTGGACCGGATGAAGGACCTGAGGAAGGATCCCGATGGTCTATGTATTTCGATGGAGCATCAAACGCATTGGGTAATGGCATTGGCGCTGTCATCATATCTCCTGATGGCTGTCATACTCTGTTCACTGCCCGATTATGTTTTAACTGCACCAATAATATGGCGGAGTATGAAGCATGTATCCTAGGTCTTCGAGCTGCTATTGACTTGAGGATTAAGTTCTTGAGTGTATTCGGAGATTCTGCTCTGGTGATCAGTCAGATCAAAGGCGAGTGGGATACGAAACACCCAAATCTTATTCCCTACAAAGATTATGTATTGACGTTGCTCCCACACTTTAAGGAGATAACCTTTGAACACTTCCCAAGAGAGGAGAATCAGTTGGCGGACGCGCTAGCTACCATGTCTTCTATGTTCAAGGTTAGGTGGGACAATGAATCTCCCCAGATCACCATCGAGAGGTTGGACGAACCTGCACATTGCTGTGATATTAAGACGGAAGAGATAGCAGATAAACCCTGGTTCCACGAGGTAAAGAGGTATCTTGAGGCTCAAGAGTACCCCAAGGGTGCATCCATTAATGATAAGAAGTTCTTAAGAAGGTTCGCTGCAAAGTTCTTCATCAGCAATGGGATCCTTTATAAGCGTAACCATGATTCAACCTTACT
This sequence comes from Vicia faba, assembly GCA_948472305.1. NCBI lineage: Eukaryota > Viridiplantae > Streptophyta > Magnoliopsida > Fabales > Fabaceae > Vicia > Vicia faba. The sequence goes on along the minus strand of OX451739.1, from coordinate 83,673,357 downwards.
GCGATGTGTGGACAAAAGCGAGGCAGAAAGGATTATGGCAGAGTTACATGAAGGTACCTTCGGGACTCATTCTAATGGACATACCTTGGCAAAGAAAATACTACGGGCAGGATATTATTGGTCCACTATGGAAGACGATTGTTATCAGCACTCTCGGACCTGTCATAAGTGCCAAGTCTATGCTGATAAGGTGCATGTACCTCCAGTTCCTCTAAATGTTTTGACAGCTCCTTGGCCTTTTGCAATGTGGGGCGTCAATATGATCGGCAAGATCAGACCTACTGCGTCTAACAAGCATCATTTCATTCTGGTAGCTATTGATTATTTCACGAAGTGGGTTGAGGCAGCTTCCTTTGCTACAGTAACCAAGAACGTCGTGGCACGATTTATCCGACACAACTTGATCTGTCGATATGGGGTACCGGAGAGAATCATTACTGATAATGGTACAAATCTCAACAATACGATGATCACCGAGCTTTGCAAACAGTTTAAGATACAGCATCACAACTCTTCTCCCTACCGGCCGAAGATGAATGGGGCTGTTGAAGCAGCAAATAAGAACATCAAGAAGATTGTGCAGAAGATGACGGTGACATACAAAGACTGGCATGAGATGTTACCATTCGCTCTTCATGGATACCGCATCTCAGCACAAACATCGATAGGGGCAACTCCCTACTCTCTGGTATATGGCATGGAGGCGGTCCTACCCATCGAAGTCCAGATACCCTCTCTCCGGATTATGAAGGATGCAGGTTTGAGCGAAGATGATTGGATCCAGACCCGGCTTGATCAACTGAATTTAATCAATGAGAAGAGACTTACTGCTATGTGTCATGGTCAGACATATCAAAAGCGAACGATCAAGGCTTTTAACAAGAATGTCAGACGTCAAGAATATCAAGTCGGGGATCTGGTGATCAAATGCATCATACTGCCGCAAGGTGATCCCAGGGGCAAATGGACCCCCACATACGAAGGGCCATTTGTGGTTAAGAACATTTTCTCGGGAGGAGCTATGATTCTAACCACCATGGATGGTGACGACCTTCCTCACCCAGTCAATGCAGACATAGTGAAAAAATACTACGCATAGTCAAAGACCCGCTAGGTCGACTGACCTAGGCAAAAAAAATGGCTTACCGGCGAACCAAAAGGGTTCGACGCTCGAAGACATAAAGGCAATAGTAGAGTCGGGACCCAATGGGGTTGTTCATATAGCTGTTTTTCTTTCTTTTTCACAAATTGTATAATTTCTGTCATTCGGTGGCGTTCTCTTACTAGGACGTCAGCCTCTTGCACAAAACGCCTATTACATGCCAACTTCAAAATCAATATAATTCATTTTACAAAAAATTTCAAAATTGTTTTTCTTTTTCTGTTTTGTTTTGCAAGAACGTCCAATGATTCATTTTTGATATATGCATTTGACAATAATTGCTGCTCATAAATATTTACATGCGAAACAAAAGACAATTACTCGTAATTCCAAGAACATGGGCAAACAAGAAATGTCCAAACCTTACAGTTGCTCTACCCACCAGGTACGGGGATAGACCCAACTGGAGAATATGACTAAAGGTACATACACTCCCCACAGAGTAGGAAGTATCCAAAAACAGTGGTGTTAGCTCTCCCCAGCCGAAGTTCATAATCGCGAATAAGTCGGCAAAATTCTCCCCAAGTAGAGTTTATATATCACCAGCAATAGAAGATTATCCCCAGTGGAGTTTATTTCTTCCACAAATAGAAATTCAATCCCCGGCGGAGTTACCTATCACTTGCAATGGTAATTCAACCCCAGCTGAGTTTATTTCTCCAAATCGGCAGATCATCCAACAGAGTATCTCTCTTCCCCACAGAGTCATTCTCCCATAGGGTTATTCTCAAACAAAGTCTCTCCCGACGCATTGTTCTCCAGCAGGACATACGCAAGTCTCCGGCTAATCATCTTCGATCGCTATCCTCAGCGAGAACGAAGAACTCAACTCCTTATACTCTCCAACAGCAGTCCAAGATTTATTTTCCCCAGCTAGAGAGTATCACCAGAACATTGCATATCCATACATCATGGCATACGCATAAGTATCATACAACACAATCTCATTTATTTTGAGAACATTATTACTCAATACATTTCATACATCACGATATTATATACGACTAACTCTTTACCTTTCAGGGAAAGATACAATCAAATTCTCACAAGTTTTCTCTGGTTCAGTCAAATCGATGCTAAGATTTCTATTCCAGTTCAAGCTATGAAGCCCGAATCTGACCGGATAATATCTTGATTTCTCCATCATACTGTGAAGCCCGGAGAACGACCAAATAACAGTACCAAAATACTACGAAGCCTGGAATCGACCAGATAGTGGTATCTCTTAAATTCAAGTTATGAAGCCCGAAAATCGACCGGATAGTATCTTGATCTCTCCAAAATACTATGAAGCCTGGAATCGACCAGATAGCGGTATATCTTAAATTCAAGCTATGAAGCCCAGATTCGACCGGATAATACTTTGATTTCTCCAGAATACTACGAAGCCTGGAATCGACCAGATAGTGGTATATCATAAATATAAGCTTAAAGCCCGAAAATCGACCAGAAAACAGCTTAACCCCCAGCAAGTTATTGTGAAGCCTGGAAATCGACCAAATAGCAATACAAGATACCATGAAGCCTAGACTCGACCAGATAATGGTATAAGACACCGTGAAGCCTGGATCACGACCGAATAGCGGCAAAGGATACTGAAGCCTGGGACACAACCAAATAACAGTATAAGGTACTACGAAGCTTGGAATTCGACCAAATAATAGTTTACCCGGCCAATTACTAAGAAGCCCATAATCGATCGGATATTAGTATGCCTTAAATTCAAGTTGAAGCCCGGATGCGACCGGATAACAACTTAATTCCTTCTAAAGCCTGGAGCACGACCAGATAAGAAGTGAGAAACTACGAAGCTTGGAATTCGACCAAATAACAGTTTACTCGGCCAATTGCTATGAAGCCTGGAGATCGACCAGATAATAGTATGCCTTAAATTCAAGTTGAAGCCCAGATGCGACTGGATAACAACTTAATTCATTCTGAAGCCTGGATTACGACCAGATAAGAAGTGAGAAATTGCAAAGCCTAGATTACGACCAGATAACAATCTCATCTCCCCAATAAGCCACTGTAAAGCCTGGAGCACGACCAGATAGCAGTCAGTCTTATTTTCCTCAGCAAACCACTATGAAGCCTAGAGCACGACCAAATAGCAGTTCATTTTCACCTCCTCGACTAAGAGATGATTCCCCAGTAGAGTAATGGGCAAAGGAAGTTCCTAAAGCTCTATCTCTCTCAAGACAGAGACTAACATTCCTCAGGGTAGTCCTCCTTAGCAACAGGTATACGGGCTCTCGTGAAGGAATCTCTTATGCGATCGACATTTCTTCTGATGGCATCTTTAAACCTATCTTCTGACATCAACTTCCAAATGGCATCTATAAGCCCATTCCCGATATCACAAGACGAGTACCACTTCATGCGAGTGCAAATTTCTGGGCACTCTAGTGTTCAATCATCTTCCACCTTCAGACCACGAAAGGCAGACAAGCCAATCTACATCCTCAAGTGTAAGAAGATTGAACACGGGCAGCTGTTGTACCCTAAAATTTGCCCTCCCATATTTCTCAATACATTTCAAGTGAGGTCCTCAAATTGCTCAAGGAAGTCCAAGAGTTGACTAGACAAACTCTCTCCTAAGGCAGTTTACCCCAAATTAGGGTTTCATTTTGCACCAAGGTACTTGAGTCCAAAGGATCCCAAATGCTCTCCATTGTCCTAATATGTTCTTAAGATCATCCATGTCAAGTTTCAAGCCTTGCAGAGGAAGATTGCTCAGTCAATTGCTCAAAGGCTTGAAAATCGACTACGCTATGGCAAAAGTCAATTGTGGCCCACATACAGTCAAACTTCAATATTTTTGGTCAACATTATCATTGTGAAGTATTATTCATCATTTGATCAAGGGTTGATCATGATTCCTCAAGGATTGCTCACAATTCATCAAAACCCAAAAGTTGCAATATTAGGGTTTTGTAGGAAAAGTCAACTCAACTTTGACCAAGCATAACTTTCTCATACTTTATCAAAAATGACCCATCCAAAGCTCATTTTGAAGAGGATGCAATTCCCTACAATTCATATTCATCTCCCAAGTTCAAAATATGCAGTCACAATAAGATATGAATTTGGACATTATAGGTCATTTTGGAAAGTCAACAAAAACACCTTTTATGTCAAAGCTTCATACATGAACATGGAAGACTCAATTGAGATGATACCAAAAGGGTTGTTTAGAGGACATCTTAAGCTTTCTAAAAAGTCCAATAACACATCTCTAGGGTCAAAATTGAGAGAGTTACGCATTGGCCAAGTTGACCTTTTTTGCAAAATTGCCAAAAGTCAAATGTGTCCCAAATTGCAATTTTTTCCAAATGGGCCCAACCTTTTATGCTTACATTGAGTTTGTAATGTGACCCAAGAACCATGATCCCTTCCATTTGTCACTATTTTATTTTTGTTATTTATTTTGATTTTATTTCAATTAAATCAAATAAAATCAAAATAAAATCATGAAAATATCAAAAACTAATCAAAGCTTGATAATTTGTGCATGTTTAGGTCTATTATACAGCTGGAGATGGAATCAAATCATGCAAGGCTCATATGGATACGAAAATATTGCATTTTGCTTGTTTGGAAAGATTTGCACAAGGATCAAATCATGAATCAATGATCATAATTGGAGAAGATTTGAAACCAGGTTGCAACCCTAATTCATTCTAGGGTACATAAGGAACATTGGGAGACCAAAAACAAGAGATTGGAGGCGTGTAAACAAGAGAGCAAGTTTCAAAAAATTGGAAAAAAGTGGCACACTGATTTCTAGGTTGCAGACCAATTCAAAGTGTTCTAAGCATCCCAAACGTTTGCTGGGCATCCCATGAACATGTTGCAATCATTAACAAGCCTCCTAACGTCCAGAATTGCACTGTAAGTATCCCACGATTTCCATATTCTTATCCATGGCCAATTGTACCTGTACATAAAAACTCCAAAAACGAACCAAGAACCCTAACTATGGCATCTTGATGTATAGTCAATAGAAATGCAATTAAATACAACCATTAGCTTGCAAGTGACTCAAGGATTAAGAATATGCAAATAAATCATGCTAAAAGTGCCAGAATTGTACCATTGTTGTGCATTTATCTTGCTTGCATAAGATTTTGGAGAAACACAAGCTTATACCTATACCCAGGTGACCGTAGGTAAAAGTCCCAGAACTTTTAGCAACGGTGGGAGGAAGAAGAAGGGTAACGTGGCGCCCCATGAATGGCCCATTCAAATTTGCACGCGTTTTGATGATTATTATTTTGTTTTCCATATATTGTTTGTTTGTTGTTCCATGTACAACTAATCAAGCCAGCCCAACTGTTAAGCGCGCAGTGTGATTATGCCAAAGGACCTGGGTTCGATCCCCAGGTCCCAACTTTGCTTTCTATTATTTTCTTTTACATGATCAGGTGTACAAGCATCCAACAAGTCTACCATGCGTCCTCAATATCCAACCAATCAGGTCATCAACATGCCAGATCCAAAGCTTCCCAATGAAGGTCCACCATACGCCCAGTCAAGCTAGGAACATGGGATTTGGAAAAGTCAAAAGGGCCAGACGCTATTGGGCCCAGATTTGCCATCAACACCCCCTTTTTTGCTGAAAAAACAGGCCCATTCTTATTCATCTTTTTTTATTTTCTTTAATTTAATTTGTTTAATTTATTTTCTAACCACAAAATTAATTCTTTTTTTCCTAAAAATATCATAAAATCAATCTCACAAATTTAGAATTAGTTTTTTTTTTATTTTACCAAATTTAATTTAATATTAGTTTAAATTTAGGGTAATTCTAACTTTTGTAAATAATTAAAATCAAATTAGAAAAAAATTAGGTTTAGCATGTAATTTAATTTTTATTTTATTTTCTTTTCATAAAATAAAAAATACCAAAAATAGGTTGATTTAATTCTAAATTAATTAGTAATTAGGTTTTTTATTCAATTAAAACCCTATTTTATTAAAATAATCAAAAACCACAAAAATGATTTTAATTAGGTTTAGTCGGGGTTAAAACCCTAATTCTCTCACTTTCGTTTCATCGCGCGCTTATTATTTTTACAATATTAATGTAACTGCTCACAGTGTGTAATAGTTTAATTAGGATTTTCTTTTATTTATCGTTTTACGATTTTTTGGCTATGTAATTAATTCCCCTCCCCGAAGCCTTGTAATAGCGTAGGTTTTATTTTCTCGCATTTTAATTCCCACAAATATTAACTGTTAGATGTATGTTAGTAGGATTGTATGGCAAGATTGCATGACAAATTAAAATGGCTAGAAAACCCTAAATGTGTAAAGATAATAACTGAAATCAAATCACTCGCACATGCGCACTCTTAGGGTATACTCTCACTTCGGTTGCCTTTGGTAAACGGTCATTAAGTATAGGGTGTTTTAGTGGCTGCCCTCCTGTCTAAACAAAGATCAAAAGTCCCGTTCAGAAATGTTGCCTCAGAAATGTTGCCTCGAATATGATCTTAAGACACTAGGGTTATTACTAAGAGGTCCTAACATTGCTTTAGTGATCGTACGTTCCTTTCGAATTGACCCTTACAACTCCAACGACGGTGCTACCTACTCTTTAATAGTGGGATAGCGCTGTCTAAAGGAAACAAGAACATAAATAATCCTTTTTCAAGTAGGTAGATTCTAGTAGGTACTTGCTCAAATCAAGCTTTTTCACACTTACACTCTTTTCAAACAAAGTTTTCAAAAACACTTCGTAACACTCTTGAAGACAGAAGCAATGGTTAAAACGTAGTAAAACAAAAATTTTCAAAGCAAACACACACAAGAAATTTTAAAATGATGAGTAAGTACCTAAGAGCCCGTAGAAAACTACGGATAGAAAGGGTGCTAATACCTTCCCTTTCTATAATCTACCCCCCCGTACTCAAAATCTTGAAAAAAGGAATTTTTCTGTGCTTTTGTCATTTCCAGTCGGTTCTGCCACCGTATCACACATATGTTATCAAAGCCTATTTTACATAGTTTAATAGGGATTTGAGCTTTAGCCCTTACTGAATACTCATTAACTTATGCACCATTAAAAGCCATTAAAGGCCAGATTATGGCATACTTCATTGTCGAGCACTCATTAGCTGAGGTAATATAGAATTTCGTAAGTAAAAAATTGTGGAAGTTGTATTTCGACAGTTCTAAACATAAAGACGGAACGAGGATTATAGTTCTCATAATTTTCGCATAAGAGATTCCAACCAATTTCAAGGTTATATTGAAGGCCATTGTTCAAACAATGAGACTGAATATGAGGCTTTGATAGCATACCTCAAGATTTTGTTGGAACTAGGGGCAAAGGATGTCGAAATAAAGTGTGACTCAGAACTGGTTGTGAAATAGTTAAGAAAATAATATAAGTGTATCCAAGAAAATCTGATGATGTACTTTTTTATAGCCAATTCTTTGTTAAAAATTTCTACTCCGTCGATTTAAAACATGTACCTCGACTAGAGAACCAAGAGGCAAATGATTTGGCTCAAATAGCATCCGGCTACAAGCTTCCTAGAGAAAGGCTAGAAGAATGGATGAACTATAAGAGAAACTTGTTTCAACTAAGGATCCATTAATAGCACCATCAACGAAAAAACGAGTGTGGGTAGATACATAAGATATAAAAAATATATAGGTTTTGTTTTACCCCAAAATTTGCCCTCTCTTTTCTCAAGTATTTTCAAAAATTCAAGCTTGCACAAGTACAATTGGATTTTCCAGCATCAAGTTAAAGAGGAAACTGTAAAAAAGGGCAAAACAGATAAAAATGATTTTTTTAAGGAACAGTGTGATACGGTGGCAGAATCGACTGTTATATAATGGTTTTGCATTTGTGTTTGCAAATGTTACGGCAAGTAAGAGTCGCCACCGACTTTTCTTTTATCCAACAAAGGAAAGGGTGAAAAGAATAGAAAAAGACCCTTTTCGAGAGTTTTCTGAGTAAGGGGGGTAAATTATGGAAAGGGAAGGTGTTAGCACCCTTTCTATCCGTAGTTTTCTATGGGCTCTTAGATGCTTAGCTCATTTTGAAATACCTTGTGCTTTTGTGTGTTTTGAAAAATGTTTGAAAATGCCTTAGTGCGGAAATTTGCTTTGCGTTAACTCTTGTATCAGTCTTCAAGAGTGTTGACAAGACAAATGTTTTTGAAAGTTGTTTTTGAAATGTGTAAGTGTGAAGAGTTTGTTTTATTTGAGCAAGCATCTAACAGTTATCTACTTGTACTTGAAAAGATTCGTTCTTTTCCTCCTATCCTTTAGACAGCGCTATCCTACTATTAGTGAGTAGGTAGCCCTATCGTTGGATGTATGAGGGACATTCGTGGATCATCATACAATCATAAAGGCAACATATAGAGACGCTTTAGAAATTTTGTTTAAGGGACTAGATCATTTACCAAAAGGCAACACCGAAGGGTCATCGAGGGACTATGATCTTTGGATCCGAGGGTCTTTGCTAAAGCATCCCCACTTTCGAGGGACACGACTGTTTTATTTTACGAAGGAAACCAAAGTGGGAGTACCCTAGAGGTGTATATGTGCAAGTGTGCTTGTTTCAGTTATTTTTTCTTGATGTTATGTTTGCTAACATTTTGTTTTATTCTTGCCAGACAATCCTATTAGTCATACATCTAGCAGTTAATAATTGTAGTAATTAAAAGTGCAGAAATATAAAACCTAGCTATTACAAGGCTTCAAGGAGGGGGATTATGTACATATCCAAAACTGGGAGAAAAATAAATAAAAGCAGTAAAGGTCCTACTAATCATCTATTACATCCCAATATACAGTTACAATAATAAAAGAAAGTGCGAAAGAATAATAACGCGCGAATTTGAAAAGACGTCTAAAAATCCTAAGATATAAAAAATCTTTTTGTTGTTTTTTGATTTAATTTAAGAAAATAGTTGAATTAAAAGTAATTAATCTAGACCTATATTTAAAGAAAAATTTAATTATTAAAGAAAAAATGAAATTAAAGAAAAGAGATTAATCTTCTAAGCTTTTTTTGGTATTTTTTAATATGAAAAGAAAATGAATTAAAATCCTAAGTCTATTTAGTTTTTAATTAAAGAAAATTGTTTAAATAATTATTAATTAATTTACAAAATAAATTTAATTGAAAAAATACTAATCTAATATTTTTATGATTTTTATCTAATTTTATATTAATTAAAAAAAAACTAAAAGAAACAAGTAAAAAACAAAATAAACAAATAGAAACGGGCTAGGCAGTAAGTGGAAAATGAGGTGTAATTTGAATTTCTTGTGGCCCCAAAACCTTCATGCTAAACGTCACACCTGCTCTAATAGATATGCTAAACACAAATCAAATGGTTAAAAGTATTAACATGCCATGAAAATGCAGTTTTAAAATTCAAGAAAATCTTACCAATCGGTGATGCGTGGATACGGTGATCTAAGGTGTTGCAAGCCTTAGGAATGGATGTAGTGAGTTCCTGGGAACCTCAGAATCACAACTGGACAATTGTTTTGGATCGAGGATGCTTCAAAAGGTTGTTTCGATTTTGACAACTTTGTGGAAATTTTGTGAATTTTGATATGGCTTCCTAGCAATGATTTTCATGTCCTTTGCTCATGCCTTGGTCTTGTATTTATAGAGGAAGAAGAGGGCTAGCAAAGATGATAAGAATCCACCCATAATGGCCCTCTTTCAAACCAAAATCAAACACATTAAAAAAGTTCCAAAATACAAATTCTTGCCCATTTTGAGATGCAATGCAACTAGCCTCCTTTGCACGAAATTTTGGAGCCAAAAGTAATTCAAACCATCAAAGTATATTGTCATAACCAATATTTACTATTTTATGAAATTTTATTTAGTTTTTATTTGATTTAATTCATATTTAAATGAATAAAAATTCAAATAAAAAAATGCATGGATAGATTCAGAGGTCCTTGGACACACCATGAACATATTTGAACTCCAAAAAGTTAGGCCCAATAACTTAAAATCACAAATTTTCTCAATTGAGATTTCATGTCTTTCCTTTGAAAATTTCCCAACTTGTGCAATCCATAACTTGCTCAATTTTTATCCAATGATGATGATATTGAACTTTTTGGAAAGCCATAGATGTCCTATACAATCTCTATGTTTACCATTTTTGAATTTGGAGAAATCATCTTAATGTAAATGGTCTTGGAAAGAAATGACTTTTGTTGACCTTTTGAAAATGACTTGTAATGTATGAGCTTGTATCTTTCAAATGGTACACCTCTTGAACTTGAGGGTTGAAGAGAAGTTGTAGTGAATTGGATTCTCTTCAAAATGATCTTTGGTTGGGGGAAAATGGATGAAGTATGTGAAAGTTATGCCTAGTCAAAGTTTGGTTGACTTTTCCTATAGAAACCCTAATTAGCAATTCTTGACTTTTGATGAATTAGGAGCATTTATTGAGGAATCATGATCAACCCTTGATAAAATGATGGACACCACTTCAAAATGTTGATGTTGACCAAAAACCTTGAAGTTTGACTGCAAGGGTCACAATTGACTTTTGACCAAGTACAATTGATTTTCAGGTATTTGAGCACTTGATTGAGAAAACTTGTAGTGCAAGGTATGAAATTTGTCATGGATAATCTTGAAGACATATTAGGACCATGGAAGACATTTGATACCTTTGGAGCTCACACATCTTGGTGAAAAATGAAATCCTAGTTGGAAGGCCAATGCTTAGGAGGAGAATTTGTCTGATCAATTCTTGGTCAACCTTGAGCAATTGAGGACCTCTAGGAGTATGTCTTGTGTGAAAATGAGAGGGAAAATTTTAGGGTACAATAACTACCCCTATTCAATCTTCTTAAATTTGAGGATTTAGATTGGCTTGTCTGCCTTTCGTGATCTGAAGGTGGAAGATGATTGAACACTAGAGTGCCCAAAAATTTGCACTCGCATGAAGAAATACTGATGGTTGATGACGTTGGGAATGGGCTTACAGATGCCATTTGGAGAAGATGACTGAAAGTTGTCGAAGATGGGCTTAAAGACGCCATCTAGAGAATATGACTGAGAGTCATCGGAGATGGGCTTAAAGATGCCATCCAAAGTAGATGCTGACTTGATAAGAGGTCTCTTTATGGGGATTCATGTTCCTATTGTTTGAGGAGGAGTCCACTGGGGATGTTGATTTTTGTTGTTTCCTTGTTTGAGGAAAACTATGTGGGGAATAGAGTCTAAGAACTTCAGTTGTCCATGGCTCTATTGGGGGGTTATCTCTGGATTAGAGAGATGAAAGTTTGATGTTTTCTGGTTGAAATCCAAGCTTCACAGTAATTTGCTGGGGAGAATGAAATTAACTGCTATCTGGAAATGTATCAGAAGAAACCTGTGTAGGGCTATTCCAGGATGAGTCCGGGTAAGACTTCATCTGGAAGTGTATGAGAAGGAACCTGGGTAGGGCTGTTTTAGGAGATATATGAGAGGGAGCCTAGGTAGGGCAGCTTCAAGATGAGTCCGGGTAAAACTGTATCTGGAAATTGTAAGAAGGAACTTGGGTAGGGTTGTCTCAGGATGAGTCCGTGTAAAACTGCATCTGGAGATTGCGAGAAGGATCCTGGGTAGGGTTGCTTTAGGATGAGTCCGTGTAAAACTGCATCTGGAAATTCAAGAGAAGGAACCTGGGTAGGGTTACCTCAGGATGAGTCCGTGTAAAACTGCATATGGAGATTGTGAGAAGGAACCTGGGTAGGGTTGCTTCAGGATGAGTCCGTGTAAAACTGTATTTGGAGATTGTGAGAAGAAACCTGGGTAGGGTTGCTTCAGGATGAGTCCGTGTAAAACTGCATTTAGAAATTCAAGAGAAGGAACCTGGGTAGAGTTGCCTCAGGATGAGTTCGTGTAAAACTGCATCTGGAGATTGTGAGAAGGAACTTGGGTAGGGTTGCTTCAGGATGAGTCCGTGTAAAACTGCATCTGGAGATTGTGAGAAGGAACCTGGGTAGGGTTGCTTCAGGATGAGTCAGTGTAAAACTATATTTGGAAGTCAGAAGAAACCCGTGTAAGATTTCTTCATGATGAGCCCGTGTAAAGCTGTATTTGGTCGCACAGATAATTACTCTCTTTTGTTTCAGGAGCTAATCTTGGACCTGTTGAAAATTGTTGATGATAAATATCTGTTGATTGATCTTTCCTGAAAAGGTAAAGCGTTAGCTGTATGCAATATCATGATGTATGAAATGCATTGTAAAATGGTGTTCTCAAAATAAATAAGATTGGGATGTATGCATTTGTGCTGTAGATGCTATGACGTTTGTAGAATGATGTATGAATGCAATATGTGAATGTATAAGTTGTTCTATTACAGCGCTGTTGAATTAGGGAAAATAAATCCCTGATTTCAGCTGGCAATGAAGAATGTAGGTCTTCAGATTTTTTTGAAGCTGAACTGTTGGGAGATGATCTTCAGTTGTTAGAGAAATAAACTCTATTGGGGAAGGAAAGCTCTGTGCACTGCCTGAGGATTTTGGGGAATCCTGAGAAGTTTGACGACTTTACTGGGGAAAACCTGATGTCGGAGCAGTAGTTGGAAATTCCAGTTCTTCTGGGGATACAAGAACACCTGACATCACTAGGTTGTAAGCTAAGGATATGGAATCAACTTTTTAGTAAGATTCCCCTGCCTCTGTACCTGTTAGAGAAAGTACCTGCAGAGACTTTGTGGATGGTTTGAGTGTTCATCCCAACTCCTGGGGTGCTTGGTAAATGCTGATCAGGATGATAAGTCTTCTACTGATAAACAAATGACAAGATGACGGGGCATAGTCATACGTTTTTAATCCCTAACTTTTGCCTGGACTGCCCTTTCGGGTTTTCAGTCCACGGGGATACCCTTTTTTGCTCAAGCCGCCTTTTCAGGTTTTCGACTTGTCAGGTGTATAATTTTTTTTGTATATATCCCTAATTTTTGCCCGAACTCTTTTGGTTCACCAGGATGCCCTTAATTTTGCCTAGGCCTGTCAACCTAGCAGGTTTTTTTCATGCATAGTATTTTCTGACTATGTCTATGCTCATAGGATATGGAGAGTTGTCACCGTCTATGACAACAAGTGTTGTAGAAATGCCAGAAAGTTGTTTATGTGATCGCATGTGCCCTTTCATACGTGGGAACCTGTGTGGGGCTGCTTCAGGATGAATCTGGTGCACCTGATGTTTGATCAAGTTTCTGATAGTCTTGAATTTTCTAGGTATATTTTCTAAGAACTATCATGGAAGGATTCGAAGATATGATATTGACATCATCTGATACTATTGGCACAAACAAGCAATTTGGTGGTACCAAAGTTTCAAATTTCATAGTGATTTTCTGCTGGAATCCCCGATCAATGTAACAGCCTGTGATACGATGGGAGAACTGACTTGGGTGTTTTGCGTTTGATCACAAATGTTACGGTTAGCAAGAGTCACTACCGACTTTTCTTTTATCCAAAAGGAAAGGTGAAAAAGCACAGGAAATACCTTTGAGATTGTTTCTTGAGTTCAGGGGGGTAGATTATGAAAAGGGAAGGTGTTAGCACCATTTTCATCCATGGTTTTCCCTGGGCTCTTAGTTACTTGCTAGATCACTTGCTTTTGTTTAAAAATATGCTTTGTGTGGTTTTTGAAAGTATTTTGTAAAGGCGCCATCGTTTAGGCAAACTTTGTAATGATTCTCATTCGTAAGAATGTATACAAAGTGTTTGATCTTTTGAAAATGTTTTCAAGTTTGAAAGATGTTTTTGAAAGTGTTGATGTTTGTTTTGAAAATAACAAGGATGTTTTTGTTTTGAAATTGAGCAAGTAACTAGGAACATTTTACCTACTCAAAAGTCTTTCATGTTCATCTCCTCTTTCCTTTGACATTGTTATCTTACCATTGACTTGTAAGTAACCCTATCTTTGGATGTAAAAGGGACGGGCGTGGGTCATCGTATAACCATGATTAGCAATATTGCAAGGTATTTTAGCATTTTATTTTAGGGACTAAGATAATTTTGAAAGGCAACATGGATAGCGTCATCGAGGGACTATGATCTTGTATTTTGCTTGTTTTTGCTAAGATACCTCATATGCATAATATGGCCATTTTTGTAAGGCAACAAAGTGGATTTACCCTAGGGGTGTTTGTGTGCAAGTGTATTGATTTACATGCATTGTTTTTGTCTTGATTAGGGTTTGCTATTTGTTGGTTTTAGTCTTTCCATACAAAACCCTAATTACTAGCATTTGTATATAAAGCATTTAAATTGCGGAAAATAAAATTACTACGCTATTACATCATTTAGGGGAGGGGGTGTACAAATTACAAATGGGGAATATTGCAAGAAATTATATCTAAATAATTATTACAACCATATTGAATTTGAATAAATATACAAAAATAAAGATGAAAATGCAAGAATGTAAATGTAAAAGGAAATATGATTTTTTTTGGTGTTATTTATGAAAAAAGGTTTTTTTGACCTAATTAATTAAAATAAAATAATTAACTAAAAATAAGAAAATTAAGATTAAGTTAGTAAACTAAATTAATTTAAGGAAAACAAGTTTTTTTAGGGTTTTTTGTGAATTTAATAAAGATAGTTAAATAAAAATCTTAAATTCTAAATTGATTTTAATTTACAAACTAATATAAATAAAATTAAATTATGTAAGTATTAAAAAAAATAAAAATTAATTAAAGAAAATGCTTTTGCTCTTTTATTTTTGTAAAGAAAAATAAAATGTTTAAGTATTTTTTAAATATGCAAATAAATAAATAAAATATTTTTGGATTTTTTATTAATAAAAATAATAATAATGATAATAATAGTAATAATAAAAAAAATAAAGAAAATATGAAATAAAAATAAAATGAAAGGAAAATAAATAAAATGGTGGCTAAAATAATGGGCCAGGGGTGTGAATAACAAGGCATGGAAGTCAGAAGTAGCAAAAAATAAAGCCCAAAGGGGGAAAGGCGCGCTACAAAAAGTCAAAAAATGAGAAAAATGTAATTTTTTTTGCAAAAGGTCACACTGGGGCTTGAACCCAGGACCTAAGGGTGACAGACGTGCGCTTTAACCACTGGGGTGATTGCGTTAACTTATGTCAAACCATAAATATATAACATAAGTCTTTCCCTAAATGTACTTCATCTTCAACCTCTGGCCGGACCACCTGCATCTTGCTCATTTCTCATCCATTTGCAAAAATGTAAATATGAAACTTGTGGCAAATTTCAACACGATTCCAGAAATGTAAATAACTAAAGCTATAGATAAAAATGAGCATGAATTTTGAATGGTACCAAATTCTGACCTAACTTTTTCAGGATGTTCAGATTCAAAATTCTAACTACTTAAGCAATATAAATGAAATCTAAAGACACGGTTAGCTTCAGGACAATGATACCTGCATTTCTTATTCACAAATAAACCATTAATGATGCTTGTATGAAGATTTCAAAAGTCAGAAAACTCACATTGCAAGAGGGTATCATATTTTGAGTTTGAGCAGCTTTTAGTGAGTTCCAATGATTGGATTAGCTTCCTCAAGTCCCCAGGAAGCTAATGTGATGCTTAGCTTGAGCTTAAAGTGCCTGAGGAGTTCTGGAGAAGTCAAGGTGCAAGGTGCTATTTTTGAAAATGGTGGATGATGATGGAGGTGTTACAATGGTATTGGAATTGTTTGTGTATGCTATTTAGAAGCTTTTGAAAGTAAAAGGCCAAGAAACGCACGAGCAAATTTGGAGATTGGATTCAAAACTCAGAAATGGCAAGTTTTGAGGTGTTTTTGGTGATTCTGTGTTTTAGAGAGTTTCAGGGCTTTAGCATGCGTGTCTTTTCTTGCCAAGGACTTGTGTATGTATAAGCAAAAGGTTGGAGAGGTTTTGCACCAAGGATTTCTGAGTTATAGAGTTATGGCTAGGTTGCTTGATTTTGAAGAAAAGTGAATGTATAGTTCCAAGATGAAGTACAAGCATGAGCTGAGTGATTGTAAGGCTTGAGACAAACTTCTCTTGAGTTATAGGACGTGTATGATCAGAAGAAAACAATTGCAAGGCTCAAGAACAAGTTTTATGCATAAAGCTGCTTTTTCAAAATGGCATTGTGCACTTTCTTCCTAAAATGGATATAAAGCATGGCATTGCATTGAATGCTTGAGTTGAGACCTCTAACAGCTGTGCAAGCAATTAATTATGGAGTGCCTAACAAGTTTGAGGCCTGCAAAGCAAAGATTATGCAGCATAGGTTTGAGATTTGAATTTTGTTCATCACAAAATTTGCCTTGTAAAACAACTTGAAACCCCAACTTCTGACCTTCGATTCTCCTTGCTCACAAATGATCTCAAGGAGTTCTTGGACATTTTGGAAAGCTTGTAATGTGCTCTACAACCCCTCTTTGAATCACTTTTGAAAATTCCCCTTGGAACTAGGTGAAACTTGGGTAAGAAGTTAGGTCAAAATCCTGACCAAAAATGTTCAAAATTTTACTAAGTGTTTAGTTTCAAGACTATGACTTCATGAATTAATAACTTGAGATCCAAGCACTTTTAGAAGAAGTTGTGTAAATAAATGTTGTAGATCTCATGGAGATATACAACTTTCATGTTGAAAGTTTCTTTTGAATCATCTTGCATCATGGTGAAAAATTTGCTCAAAGTTGTGAAAAAACATGAAGTTTTCAACACTTAGAAAAATTTCTAAGTTTGAAAACTTTGACTTTTCAAAATAAAATCTTGAATTTTTGATTTCTTGATAAATAAGTTTCATATTTTGACATGTTTTGATGAATTGTGATCTTTGACACTTGATTTTGACCAAAAAGTCAAAGTTTGACTTTTTAGTGTACAATTGACTTTTGATCAGTTGATTGAAAATTCACTATCAATCCAATTGATCTTGAGCAATGTTTTGAGTCATGTCATTAGGTCAAAATGGTGCAATTTAATTCTTAAGATCATGCCTCAAACCAATTAACCATTTTCTAGGTTAAAAATCAGAAATTGCCTTTTCTCGGTCAAAACCCTAATTTTGACCATTTTGTCCTTTTGATGACTTAATCAAATTTCTTGAGGAATTATGGTCCAAACTTTATCAAATGATACATATGAGTTTATAATATTGATATGGATGAAAAATTATGAAGTTTGACTGTAAATTGACCATAATTGAGTTTTTCCTAATACAACTGATTTTTAGGTTAATTGCTCAATTGACTGAGCAAAAATATGATTCAAGGCTTGAAACTTGACATGAGTAATCTTGGGGGTCAATAATGATCCATGAAAGCCATATTAGGCATTGAAAGTTCAATTATCCTTGTGCAATCTCAAACCCTAATTTTAGTCATCAGTGCTTAAGGAGGTGTCTTGAGCTGATCAATCCTTGCGCAGTCTTGAACCAAAGGAGATCTTGTGAGAAAATATTTGATAAATGAGAGGGAAAATTTTGGGGTACAACAACTTCCCATGTTCAATCTTCTTAAACCTGAAGAGTTAGATTGGCGGATCCGCCATTCATGACTTGAAGATGAAAGATGATTGAACACTAGAGTGCCCAAAAATTTGCACTCGACGATGTGGTGGTTGTTGGTGTAGGGAATGGGCTTAAAAGATGCCATTTGGAGAGATGATGGAAAGTTGTTGGAGATGGGGTTACAGATGCCATCCAAAAATGATTATTGGTAGGAATGGAAGAAGTGTCAGAATAAATCTCTGGTTGATTTATACTGAAATAGTGGATGTGTTAGGTTGAGTACCAGAATAATATCCATAAATGGATTGTATCTAGACTGTATTTGAATAAGTGACATAATGACATCCGAATCTGGATCATATCTAAACTGTATCTGAAAGTTGAATCTGAATGAGTATCAGGATGGCATCCGTATCTAGAGCGTATCTGAACTGTATCTGAAAGTTGAATCTGAATGAGTATCAGAATGGCATCCATATCTGGAGCGTATCTGAACTATATCTGAAAGCTGAATCTGAATGAGTATCAGAATGGCATCCGTATCTGGAGCGTATCTGAATGCTGAATCTGAATGAGTATCAGAATGACATCCGTATCTGGAGCGTATCTGAACTGTATCTGAAAGCTGAATCTGAATGAGTATCAGAATGGCATCCGTATCTGGAGCGTATCTGAATTGTATCTGAAAGTTGAATCTGAATGAGTATCAGAATGGCATCCGTATCTGGAGCGTATCTGAACTGTATCTGAAAGCTGAATGAGAAGAAACCCGTTCAGGATTGCTTCAGCTGGTCTTGTAGATAATTGTCCTGGCTTATTTCAGGTATTAATCTCTGACCCTTTTATAAATTTTTGATGATAGCCATCTGCTGGCTGATCTTTCCTGAAGAGATGAAAGATTAGTTGTATGCAATGTCATGATGTATGAAATTCATCATACAATGATATTCTCAATAAAATGAATGAGATTATGTTGTATGCGTTCGTGTTGTCAATGACGTATGGATGTGATGTATGAGCATGTAAGCTATGCTGCTGTAATATTGTTGGATTAGGGAAAATAAATCCCTGACTGTTGTTGGGGATGTGGAGTGTAAGTCTTCATGTTTTGAAGTGCTGATGAGTTGATAAGCTTCTATTTGTTAGATGAATAAAATCTATTGTAAGGGAAACACCGTGTATTTTTTGTGAAATCCTGTTGGCGAATCCTGAGAAATTGGGCGACTTCTACTGGGGAGTGATAACTGGAAGTTTTCTTCCGCCGGGGATGTGAGAGAGCTTAATATTATTAAGCTGCACACTGTGGGGGATTTTATAGTCTAAAGAAATTATCCTATTTCTTAAAGCCATTAGTGATTGTCTTTCTATTTTTTTGTTCATTTGTAAACAGGTGTTACGTTCAAATGCATATGTTCAAAAATAAATCATTTGGACGTTTTTGTAAACAAAACACAGAAATAAAGAAAAAACATATAGTTTTGCACTTTCAAAGGGGTGTATTTGTATTAACTTGAATAAGTCTTTTTTGTACAATGAGACGAACATTCTAGTAAGGGAATGTCGTCGTAAAAAAATGTAATTTTGATACAAAGAAAAGATAGCTATGTGCAATAATCCTATGGGGTTCCCATTCTGCTATAACCTTCGTGTCTCTGAGCATCTTATCCACTTGCTGCCTTATCCGGAGTTGATTGGATTGATTAGAACCGTTGATTTGGTCAGTCGAAGCTAAAGGTTGTTTGTAAGGTGATCCAACGGGACATAGTCATAAGCTTTAATTCCCTAACTTTTGCCTGGACCTCCCTTTCGGGTTTTCAGTCCACCGGGATACCCTTTATTGCCCAAGTTGCCCTTTCGAGTTTTCAACTTGCCGAGTGTACATATTTTTTTGTTTTATCCCTAATTTTTGCCTGAACCTTTGTGGTCTGCCGGGATGCCCTTGTTTTGCCTAGGTGTGTCAACCTAGCGGGTCTCTTATGCGTAGTATCTTTTGACTATGTCCGCGTTCACAGGGTGCGGTAGGTCGTCGCCATCCATAGTGGTTAAGATCATTGCTCCACCAGAGAATATGCTTTTGATCATAAATTGTCCTTCATATGTAGGAGTCCATTTTCCCCTGGGATCACCTTGCGGCAGTATGATGCGCTTGATCACCAGATCCCCGACTTGATACACTTGGCATCTGACCTTTTTGTTGAAAGCCTTGATCATCTATTTCTGATACATTTGACCATGACAGACAGCAATAAGCCTTTTTCTCATCAATCAAGTTGAGTTGATCAAGTCGAGTTTGGATCCAATCATCTTCATTCAACCCTGCATCCTTCATGATTCTCAGAGAGGGGATCTAGACCTCAATAGGCAAGACAACTTCCATACCATATACCAGAGAGTAAGGTGTTACCCCGGTTGATGTGCGCGTCGTGGTACGGTAACCGTGGAGAGCGAATGGTAGTATCTCATGCCAGTCCTTGTAGGTTACTCTCATTTTCTGTATGATCTTTTTGATGTTCTTATTTGCAGCTTCGATAGCGCCATTCATCTTTGGCCGGTAATGGGAAGAATTATGGTGTTGGATCTTGAATTACGTGCACAGTACGGTGATCATAGTATTGTTGAGATTCATACCATTGTTTGTGATGATCCTCTTCGGGATACCATAACGACAAATGAGATCCTATTTGATGAATTGAGCCACAACATTATTGGTTACAGAAGCGAAAGAAGCTACCTCAACCCACTTTATGAAGTATTCGATGGCCACCAAGATGAAGCAGTGTCAATTAGAGGTTGTAGGTTTGATTTCTCCAATCATATCGATGCCCCACATCACGAATGGCCAGGGAGAAGTCAGGATATTCAGAGGAACTGGAGGTACATGCACTTTGTCAGCATAGATCTGACACTTATGACAAGTTCGCGAATGTTGATAGCAATCTTCTTCTAGTGTAGACCAGTAATAACTTGCCCGCATGATCTTCTTTGCCATCGTATGCCCACTGGAGTGGATGCCAAAAGTGCCTTCATGTAGATCAGCCATGATCTTTTCTGCCTCAACCTTGTCTACGCAACGAAGCAAAACAGAGTCATGGTTGCGCTTGTAGAGAATGCCATTACTGATGAAGAACTTAGCAGAGAATCTTCTCAAGAACTTCTTATCATTGACTGAAGCTCCTTCTGGATACTCTTGAGCCTCGAGATACCTCTTAACTTCATAGAACCAAGGCTGGTCCACTACTTCTTCAGTATCGATCTCATGACAGTAAGCTGGTTCATCCATCCGTTCAATGGTGATCTGGGGAGCCTCGTTACCCCGCTTGAGTTTAAACATGGATGACATTGTGGCTAGTGCATCCGCTAGTTGATTTTCTTTTTGCGGGAAATGCTCGAAGGTAATCTTCTAAAAATGTGGGATTAATGTCAATAGATATTCTTTGTAGGGGATACGGTTAGGGTGCTTCGTGTTCCATTCTCCTTTGGTCTGGATGATGACTAAGGCTGAATCTTCGAATACACTTAAGGACTTGATCCCCAAATCTATGGCATCCTTGAGACCAAAAATGCATGCTTCGTATTCTGCCGTGTTATTTGTACAGTTGAAGCAAAGTCTTGCAGTGAAGGGAGTGTGACATCCTTCAAGGGATATGAGTACAGCACCTATGCCATTGTCGAGTGCGTTGGACTCCCCATCAAAAACTAGGGTCCATCGGGATCCTTGTTCAGGTTCGTCATATGGTCTGAGTTCTTCATAGTTGTTTACCATCATGATGTCTTCATCTAGGAATTCGAACTTCATGGACTGGTAGTCATCCATAACCTGATGAGCCAGGTGATCGGCTAGCACACTGCCCTTTATTGCTTTTTGGGTAGTGTACTGAATGTCATATTCCGTCAAGATCATCTACCATCTGGCTATTCTCCCAGATAGGGCAGGCTTCTCGAATGTGTATTTTATTGGATCCATCTTGGATATCAATAAGGTAGTATGGGTCAGCATATACTGTCTTAGCCGACGAGCAGCCCATGCCAGAGTGCAACAAGTTTTCTCGAGCAGTGAATATATTGTTTCACAGTCGGTAAACTTTTTGCTCAAGTAGTAAATAGTATGCTCTTTTCATCCAGACTCATCATGCTGCCCCATCACACACCCCATTGAATTTTCCAAGACAGTTAGATACATGATCAAGGGTCTTCCCTCAACCGGCAACATCAAAACAGGAGGCTCTTGAAGGTACTCTTTGATCTTGTCGAAGGCAGCTTGGCACTCATCATTCCATTTGACTACTTAATCTTTCTTTAGTAATTTGAAGATTGATTCACAAGTAGCGGTCAAGTGAGAAATGAATCTGGAAATGTAGTTTAGTCGTCCTAAGAATCCTCTGACTTCCTTCTCAGTACAAGGAGCAGGCATTTCTTGTATTGCTTTCACCTTGGCAGGATCAACTTCGATACCTTTACCGCTGATGACAAAGCCTAGGAGTTTACCAGACCTCACCCCAAATATGCATTTATTCGGGTTCAACCTCAGCTTGTATTTCTTTAGTCTCTCAAACAGTTTCTGCAAATGGTCAAGATGTTCCTCTTCAGTTTGAGATCTAACTATCATGTCGTCCATATAGACCTCTATTTTGTGATGTATCATGTCGTGAAATAGAGCTACCATGGCACGTTGATAGGTTGCCCAAGCATTCTTCAACCCGAATGGCATAACCTTATAACAAAATGTGCCCCACTGTGTGACAAAGGTTGTTTTCTCCATGTCCTCAGGCGCCATTTTGATTTGGTTGTAGCCTGAGAAACCATCCATAAATGAGAACACTTTATGCTGTGCGGTATTGTCGACCAAAATATCGATGTGGGGAAGTGGGAAATCATCCTTAGGGCTTGCCCTATTCAAATCTCTGTAGTCCATGTACATACGTACTTTGTCGTCCTTTTTAGGCACTGGAACAACATTGGCGACCCATTATGGATAGGAAGTGATAGCCAAGAATTCAGCGTTGAATTGTTTCATGACTTCAGCCTTAATCTTCTCTGACATGTCTGGTCGCATGCGATGGACTTTCTATTTTACTAGAGGACAGTCTTCTTTTGTTGGTAGACGACTGACCACGATATCAGCATCAAGTCCTGGCATATCTTCGTACGACCAGGCAAAGACCTCAACATAGTCATGTAGCAATTGAATTAAGCGCTTCTTGACACCGGGTTCCAGATTGGCTCCTACCTTGACCTCTTTTTTGTCCTCTTCGGTGCCTAGGTTAACTATGTCCACTAGTTCTTCGTGGGGTTGTATGGTCCTTTCTTCTTGTTGTAGTAACCTGGCAAGTTCCCCTGGAACTTCACAATCTTCCTTACCTTCGTCTTCGGCTTGGTAGATTAGATTTTCAGAGTCACAGAAGGCCATAGCAGAATCGTTACCCATGGGATCCCGAATGGATGTAGATCTACATTTTGAATGTGAGTGTGTGTAAGAGTATATCTATCTTTGAAAGAAATAAAAATGTAAAAAGAAAGACAAAGAGCATAAAGTTTGTATGCAAAAAACGTCCATGATTCATTGATGACATATGAAAATGAGGTAACAACCCTTACAAATGGACCGTTGTGCCTCGGGTAAGACACAAGGTTTTAAAAGTCTGAATTGTTTAATTATTACAGGTCCGACAAAATTTAAAGACAATTACTGTTGGATAAAAGTAATTGGGACAAAATCTTTAGCTTCCCAGTTGCTGAGTCCTCCATTGACAGTTGGGAAAATCCAATCCTCCAGGTCGTAGCTATTCTCATCATCATACCCCACTGCGTTGACTCCGTGGTTGCTGATCTTCAAAGGTGGTCCCCCGAAACGAGCACGGCGTACATCTTTCTGGGCTCCTGAAGTGAAACCCAAACCAAATTTGTCAGATTTGTATGGGATATCCAGGAGCTGGCCCCAAATAGTACACCCACCTTCTTCGATCACTACCTTGGCATCTTTCAATGAAGACATCTTTAGCGGAGGTCTTGTAATCTCCGGGACTTGGGAAACAGTCTTGGTTACTGCCACGGTTTGTGGGACTTCCTCGAAGTGCTGAAATGGAGTCTCAATGAATTCACCGTCCAATTCCACGTATCTGAAGGAGTTTAAGTGACTGACCATATATTCCTCTTCTCCATGGACAATAATGATTTTCCCATCGGTTGGATATTTCAGCATTTGATGTAATGTAGAGGTAACGACACCAGCGTTGTGAATCCATGGCCGGCCCAATAAGCATGAATAGGAAGTGCGAATGTCCATCACGTAAAAAGTTGAATCAAAGGTTTGAGTTCTAACTTTTATGGAGATGTCCACCTCCCCATGCACAATTCTCTTTGAACCGTCAAAGGCCCACTATATTGCTGGGTTTTAAGGTCAAACCTTCACAGCCGAGTCTATCAAGAGACTTCTTAGGCAGCACATTCAAAGACGAACCAGTATCAACCAGGACACGGGCCAAAGTTATGCTTCCTCCCTCTAGGTGTCAAGTCAGCATCAGAAAAGCCTAAACCATTGTCAGCGGTTAAACTGGCCACGTAGTCTTGGAACTGATCAACAGAGGTTTCTTGTGGTACATGGGCAGTTTTAAGAAATTTCACCAAGGCCTTCGCGTTAGCCTCGGAGCACAACAATAAAGCCAACATGGAAATATTTGACGGGGTCTGCCCTAGCTGCTCGACTACGTTGTAGTCGCTTCTCTTTATAATTTTCAGAATTTCTTCCATCTCCTTTTGGGAGGCCTCGGGGATAGATACTGATTGTGCCTTCATCTGGATAGGCTCAACCAGAATGCCTTTGTCCCAAGTCTCGGTCGACTCGGTGGTAGGAGTTTCAGTAGGGGTAACCATAGGAATTGTAGTAGTAGTGTCTATAGGAACATAAGCAGGGATGATTACAGGACCAATAATAGTCTTCGGAGGAGCAATCTCGGGAGAGAATACTTTGCCACTTCGGGTTATCTTGCTGGTTCCCACAATGTTGCTGATGTCGGGGTCAGCCTTCTCAAAACTCGAGTCTTCATCAGCCAGCCAATCCTGTTTGACGCTGTGATCGTAGATGTTGCCTCCATAGTTCCATGGGACAGTTTTATCTGACGAGTACGGGATTGGTCCAGGCATAGTAATTATTAGTGGAGCTACTTTAGAAACTGATGTAATCCTAAGGCATCTTTTGGTGGAGACCCTGGAAGGATTGGCGAAAATGGTTACTATTGAAATATCTTTGTAAGAAATGGTTGGAACGAGAGTCTTTTCAAACAAAATATCTTTGTCATCCATTAGGCATTGGACACCTGCTTTCAATAAATGACAGCCAGTTGGTAGGAATAAACAGAGGTGGCAGTCTTCGCCACAACCCATAAATGAACCGGCCTTCAACAGGTTCCTCTTGATAGTTAGGAGAGGAGTAACAAGTTCATCAATAAAAGTAACAAATATATCATCTTCAACAGCGTTAACATCAGGGCCATGCTTGGACATAGGAGCGGTGATAACATTTGGGATTTCATGAGCATCAAATTCAATTTCTTTTGCTTCAAGAAGGTCTTACACCTTATTTTTTAAAGCCCAACAGTTGTTGGTATCATGGCTTGGACTCTCTGAATGGTAAGCACAACGAGCATTAGGATGGTAGTGAGGAGAGGTGGTGTTGGGATTCTTCGAAGCTTCTTTCAAAGTTACCAGATTAGATCTCAACAAATGTGGCAGGACTCGAGATAGTGTCATATTAATTCGGGTAAATCATCTTACTGGTCTTTTTGTTCTTGGCTGGTTGCTCCTTTGTTGAGTAGGTGCAGGCTTAGGGATCATGATAGCCCCCACCATTGGACGGTGTTCAGTTCTATCTTGATTTCTTTGAGGATACACAACACCAACTTCTTTCTTCCCAATAAATGGTTTTCTTACAGCAGCGAAGGATGCGTCTTTTTGGATCTTCCCACTCTTAATCCCGGCTTCCACTCTTTCTCCGGTCAAGATTAAATCAGTGAAGCCTGCTGAAGAGCTTCCAATTAGATGATTAAAGAAAGGAACAGATAGGGTACCCAGAAACATGTCTACTAACTCTCTTTCAGACAGGGGAGGCTGGACTCTTCCTACTAAGTCCCTCCATTTATGAGCGTAGTCTTTGAAACCTTCACTTGAAACCATAACCATACTCTAGAGTTGAGCACGGGTGGGAGTAAGATCTGCGTTGTATTGATACTGTTTATAAAAGGCAGCGGCAAGGTCTTCCTAATTATGGATATTGGCCCTTTCCAGTTGATAGAACCAATCTAGCTGAGTCCCGGATAGACTGTCTTGAAAGAAGTGGACCCACAAATCTCTGTCAGTAGTATGAGGCTGTATCTTCCTCACATAAGATCGGAGGTGCATCTTGGGACACGAAACCCCATCGTACTTAGCAAATATTGCTGCCTTGAATTTTGGTGGAATAACAATCCCAGACACCAAACCCAGCTCTTCAAAGTCTAGCCTGGGCACTTTCTGAATTTCCATTGCACTTAGACGTTCTTCCAGATATTTGTATTTGTCGTCGGCCGGGGGATACTGCTCTTCACAGTAGTCTTCTTCTTCTTCCTCTTCAGACTCTGGCTGGGCAACCACTTCCTTGCCTTTCACTTCTTGATTTATCCTTTTCACCAGATGACGTTGCAAAGTCTAGGGTCCATCTTGCTTGTCCTTGGAACCTTCTTCCCATATTCAGAACTCCGGTTATTTTCTTTGCTTTCTTCTTCTTTTCTTCAACCATCAAAGTCTTTAAATCCTCTTGTCCTTTGGCTAGAGTCAAGAACATCTGTTGAAACTGAGCATTCTGCACCTGGAGGTCTTTTACTGTCTTCTCGAGATCCATCTTACTGAAATAAACAGTAGAAAGATGAGGAGACTTGTTGTAAGAAACCTGCTTATGTTATGATGAATGGTAAATGCATATGCAATGATTTTAAGGAAATTATAGATTTAAAATTTCTTTAGACCAAAAAGGAACACATGTTATATTAATAAATCAAACCTTTGAGTACATCATGCCTCTTTTGGGCTTAAAAAGAAATACAAAACATCTAAGATAAAAAAGTTGTACGCATCCTCTTTGGTGCGATGTAGGCGTTCAGACTTCACTCCTCATGAAGTTGCTTAGTGAGTTCCAAAACCGTCTTCTCACTGGCGTAGAATTGGGTCTCGAAAGTGTCTCGCTCCCCTTTAAGCTATATCCAATCCCTTTGTAGGTCTTCAAGAGAGGTAGGCATGTCAGGATGTAGGATAGTGTATGGAACATCTCCTTCCACAACAGGCTCTTTGATAACCGGGAGAATGGAGGGGTAAGGCATCATAAGACTTTGAGCACAAGTTCGTACCCACTTGAGGTAAGGCTCAAGAGGGATAGAATTCTTATGCCCCAATGTCTTGCTATCTACCTTGCTCAACATACTCCATGCTCGGATAAATCTCTGACGGTGACCTTGATCGTCGTTCTCATAGTCAAATACCAAACCTTGAATGAGCATCTCATGTGGGCCATCCCTTCGGGCATAACCAAACTGTCTTAAGGCTAAGCATGGGTTGTAGGTGATACCTCCTCTAATGCCAAGTAAATGTACATTAGGGAATTCTCCATAACGGTCGATAATTGTAACATTCTCTATAGATCGGGAACACCAATGAATGTCTGAATGTTTGAGTGTCATCAACCTATGTGACCACCTTGAACCTTGCTCGTTCTTTAATACAGATTGGGGAAGATGTGAATTAACCATCTTGCCAAGAGAGTAGTACAACACATTAGGATACCTCTTTTCCTCATAGTGCGAGTGTGAAAAGAATGTAGGATGTCTCCTAGCAAAGTAGGCACCGGATTACGAGACATAAAGATTTTGACGGCGTTCACATCTATGAGTTGGTCAGGATTTGGAAACAAAACCATCCCATAGATGAGGAGAGCCACAATTTCCTCAAAAGCTTGCAAATCCAAAGAGTTCCAACAGTTTTGGGTTTCTCAAACAAGAACTTTGCTAGGAAACCCTTGACACCACTCCTTGTTTCCCAATTAGTTGTGATATCAGACGGTTGCAAGTGTAGAGCTTGAGCAATCTCTTCTGGCTTTGGATCTCTTTCCGTACCGTTGAAAGGTAGTTGTTTGAGAATGGGAATCCTCAAGAGTTTGGAGAATTCTTCCAAAGTTGGCATAAGTTGATAATCAGGAAATGTGAAGCAATGATGTAAAGGATCAAAGAACTGGAAGAGCACCTTCATCATGTCCTCATAAGTGTTGGAGGTAACCAAGTTTAATAGGCGACCATGTCTCTCGGTAAATGGAGAGTGTTGTACCCCAAAATTTGCCCTCCCATATTCTTCAAGATTTGCAAAGAGCATGCTTCAAAATCTCCCAAGGGTTGTACAGTCCAATTGCCTCCTAAACAATCAAAAACTAGGGTTTTGATTCTGGCAAAGAAATTGGAGTTTTCAAGAGTCCAAACAAGTCCCACATGCCTATAAACATTGTCAAGTATCCTCATGCCAAGTTTCAAGACTCACAGCATAAAATTGCACAGTCAAAAACCCTAATTGCTCAATAGTCAACTGTAGGGGCAAAATGGTCATTTGACAGTCAAAAGTCCAAATTTTTGGTCAACATCTCATTTTGAAGCCACAAACGTCATTTGATCAATTCTTGATCATGATTCTCAAAGCATGGCTCAAAAAGTCTCAAGATGCAAAAGTTTCTATATTTGGACAGTTGAAAAAGTCAACTGTAACTTGACCAGCGCATAACTTCCACATGGTTTATCATAAAAATTCCATCCAAAGCTCATTTTGAAGATAATGACATTTCCTACAACTCCTCTTCACACTTCAAGTCCAAGAAATGCTCTCACAAAAAGTTATCAATCTCAACATTATAGGTCATTTTCAAAAGTCAACAAAAAGGCACTTTAAGTCAAAGACCATAACTTGAGATTGGTAAATAAAAATGACATGGGACCAAAGGCATTGGTTAGAGGACTTCAAGACATTTCCAAAATGTCCAAGAACATGATCAAAGCTTAAAAATTGAGCAAGATATGCCTTGTGGAAGTTGGGAAATTTTTGGGAATTTTGAAAAGTCAACTTTGCTTCAAATGCCTCAAAATTGCTAATGGGCCTTAATTTCTTCCAAGAATCATCACCCAAAAGCTATGCACGACCCATTGACCCAAAGGGGAGTTATTTCATCATTTTTTATTAATTATTTGAATTTTTATCACCATTAATTCATTTAATTAAAATAAAATATGACAAAAATAGCAAAGCATGTGTTTTAAATCTTTTTATGCAGCTAATAGGCTCTTTATCCACTCAAGATTTCGTGCATATGCTCAAGGGGACCAAATCTTCCAAAATAAGCAAGTTTTCATGGCAAAAAGGATTGAAAAAGATTATGGAAGATCACAAATTCAAAGTCACTAAATACATGGATTCTGGGCCAGTTTTCTACCCTAATTCATTGACATATATGTGCACATTGCAACCCTAATGCAAAGGACCAAGAAGCTGCGCAGAAACCTCAAAGCAAAAACTTGCATTTTTTCTTAAGAAACTCAAAACTGAAAACATAGCTGCCGTGCGTTTCAAGGCCTGGGAAGCATTCCAATAGCTTGCTTACACATCCAGGAAGGGATTGCAATCAAAAACAGATCCCCTAAACTCAAGAACTGGTAGCACGAAGTCGCCCTGTTCATGAACATTTGCATATTCGTATTTTGATTTGCACGCATTTTCCATACATTCCAATGATTGTTTTACACTAATATGGACTCACTGAAGCTTATGGTACCATTGAATTGAACTAATCTTGCTTGTATAGAAAATTGCCATGGATATTTTTTAGGGTTTCAGGAACCTTGAATTGGGGTTTTACGCTTGAGGAAAAATTGGACAACCAGACTAGCACTATCAAAACCAGGGCATCTGGACGAAATGATTGACCACCTCGCGCTCAATTTTTGATTAGCTATGCTCTATTCGCTATTTCTGTAGGTGCTATTTAGTGGGGGTTTAAAACCCCCGCTATCCATGTTTTATTTGCAGGAAACATGAAGAAGAAGGAGGACGTGTCCCCTGATAATTGGCACGTTTGAATTTTCGCGCGATGGACATCCCTAAGCGCTGTGTTGTGTTATGTTATTCGCTGGCCAATTCCAATACAACGTGCGCGCATAGCTCAGATGGTTGGATGTGTAATGGGTAAACGCTGGGACCTGGGTTCGATTCCCAGGTCCCCTTGTGCATTTCATAATTTTTTCTTTAACATATTCCTGTGCAGTGTGCCCTTCAGTGGTCTATCAAACGCCCAACACTTGTGCATGCCACATGTCTCCAGAGATCCATCCAAAAGCCAGAATGTGCTGACTACCATACGCATCAGTCAAACATTCCTCACATGATCACTAAAAGTCAAATAGGCCTGGAGCTATTGGGCCAACATTGCTTGCAAAAAGCCTCCAAATTGGGCAGACATCCCCCAAAGTTTGTATATCCTTTAATCTCTTTTCTTTTCTTTTCCCTTTTTTAATTCTTTTGATCATCTTTTTTTTTTATTTTAATTTACTTCAGATAATTAATTTTCGTATAAAAACAAAAAAATCAGAAAATTAAAAAATAAAAATATGTTTCATTTAATTTTTAATTCATCAATATTATTTTGTAAATAAATTTTGTTAATCAATTTAGTCTAATTTTAGGGTTTAATTTTAATTTGTTTTCTAAATAACTAAAAAAGGTAGAAATTAGGTTTTAGATTTTTATTCTTTTCTCAATAAAATAATTTCATCTTATTCTTATTATTAATAATTAATTATTTTTTTGTAAATAAACTTGTCGTTAAATAATTAGGTTAAAATAGGTCAAACTTAAACTTTTCTTAATAAATTAAAAACAATTTAGAACTAGGGTTTTATTTAACTTTTAATTCCAATTTAATTCGCTTTAATTTCATAAATACAAAAAAACATAAAAAATAAGTTCTTTTTCTCATTTAATAATTAAATCAATGTTCAATTCCAATTTAATTTCTTTAAAGGGTCCAACGCCCTCGCGCTCGGTTCTTAATTCCTTCTCGCGCATTTATTATTTATTTCTTTTATGAATGTAATGTATTTGCCCCAAAGCCTTGTAATAGATAATTAGGCATTTACTTTCCGCATTTTATTTCAAATTGGGTCTTGGTTTAATTTGGCATTGTAGACCCGCGCCTTGTAATAGCGTAGGACTTTTATTTTCCGCATTTTAATTCCCGCACTTTTTAATTGCTAATAATCCCATGAAAGAATGTATGCCAAAAATAAAATCAAAGCGTAGAACACCCTAATGCATGAACAAGACAAATGATAACTGAAAATGACACACAATTCACACACCACTCCTAGGGTACGCCTCACTGTTGCCTTGCCCCTCGAAAAGTGGTCGTCGAGTAGAGGACGTTTTAGTAAGTCCTCATGTCCATGAACATGGCATGGGGGTAGCTTCTAAGGTGTCTTCCTATTGCTCTAGTGACCACACTGTCCCTAATCCTCGAATTGACCCGAACACCTCCAACGGTGGTGCTACCTACCTCTCAATGGTGGGATAGCACTACCTTAAGGACATTTACACAGACTAATTCCTTAGGGTAGGTAGATGACTCGCAGATACTTGCTCTAATTCAAAACAAATCAAAAACTTCTGTTCACACCGACACTTTGCAAAAAGCTTTCAAAAACAACTTTTCAAACACTCTTGAGGACTGATACAAGAGTCAATCTGAAACTTTCAAAGAAACTTTTTCAAACCCACTCACCTTGAAAAGCAAACAAACATTTTGAAAACACAAATGAGCAAGTATCTAAGAGCCCATGGATAACCATGGATAGAAAGGGTGCTAACACCTTCCCTTTCTATAAATCTACCTCCCGAACCGAGAACTAATCTCAACAAGGAATTTTTCTGTGCTTTTGTCCTTTCCATATTGGAGAAAATAAAAGACGGTGGCGACTCCTGCTTCCGCGACATTTCGCGAACCAGCGTTAAACAGTCAGTTCCAGATCCACCGATCACAGAACTGGCGACTCTGTTGGGGACACTCTTATAAAGTGAGGTGTACCTTAGGATAGTTCATAACTGTGTTTTCAATTGTTTTGAATTGTTTGCTTTAAATTGTGGGTTGCATCGGAGTTACATAGATCCTAACCCGGATCTGGGGATACCCTTTTAGGTAGCATAAGCTGTGAGGGACCTGTCCGGCATAGACCGACACGGGTGAAGCAGTGGCTACGTTGGTGTGACACCTTGGTCTGTACCGATATCCCTTGTGTTGCAACGAGGAGAATATGGGTCTTCTGAGGAGTCATTAAGCACCAACCGACCTTAGAACCCTAATGTGACCCAACTTGGCCAATAGAACAGTAGCAGTATGCTACGCCCATTGAGGCTAAACTCTCGTGATGGTTCTGGCTGCAAGAAAAGATTGCGATGCTGGAGTTATGACCGATTGAGGGTAGTCAGTGATATTGGGATCCTCTAAGAACCCGGTTACTTTTGATAGGACAGGTATGAACCAACAAATTGAAAAAGGGTAATACCTAGACCTCATGATGGCCTAAACTTTAAGGGCTTGTCTTGTGTGACTTGTGTGCCTTATCATGTTTGCCTTTGTAAATATTTGTGGTGTGCTTTATCATAACATCATAACATCATGAGCATTGCATGCATCCTGCATAAGGACTGACCATTTCAAAGACAAGAGGGTTTCACCTTTGCTCTGTTTTGTAGGACGTCATGATGCCTATGCGAAGGAATACTATCCAGTTCAACTTTGTTCACCCACCTGAGTTGCTTGAAGAGTTGGTTAGCAGAATTCCAAACACCACTTCCTTCATCCAGAGGCATGGTTCTCTTCTCAGTTTAGTCACTGCAAAGCGGGATCAACAGTTGATGAGTGTCCTGACCCAGTTCTATGACCCTCTGTACCAATGCTTCACCTTTCAAGACTTCCAGCTGGTCCCTACCCTGGAAGAGTTCTTTGATTTGCTTAGTATCCCTATCTTGGATCAGACTCCTTACACTGGTTGGGAGAAGACCCTCAGGCTTGAGGAGGTTGCTGCAGCTCTTCCCTTGACCCGTCAAGAAGTAATGGACAACTGGGTGACTAGAAGCGGAGTTAAGGGTTTCTTGGCCAAGTTTCTGGTTGGTAAAGCTAACAGTTTCTGGAATGACTTGGACTTTAGGGCATATGAAGACATCTTGGCTCTCTTGATCTATGGGCTAATCTTGTTTCCTAATCCTGATAACTTCATTAACGTCACTGCCATAAGGATCTTCATGTCTCAGAATCCTGTGCCGACTCTCTTGGGTGACATCCTGCAACAACTTTATGCTCGTACTGCCCGAAGACGAGGAACTCTGTGGTGTTGTATCCCTTTGTTGGTGAGGTGGTTTATTTCGCACCTCCCTAAGTTCGTACTGAAGAACCAAGAAGGAAGAGGTTGGGCTCATAGGTCAATGTCTCTCACTGATAAAGACATCATTTGGACTTTCAGAGGTTTGGATGAGATATCTGTTATTGATCGTTGCGGAGAATACCCTAATGTTCCTCTGATTGGTACCCAAGGAGGAATCTCTTACAATCCATGTCTAGCTCTCCGTCAGTTTGGAAGGGCCAGAAGAGCAGGACCTCATGAGATGTTGGTGCCTCACATCAATTTTGAGTTTCAGGTGGATAGTGACGAGTTGCGTCGTAGGTTCATCAAGGCTTGGGACAGAGTTCATAAAGCTGACCCACAAGAGTTGGGGCCAAAGACTTCTCTACCTATGGAAGCCTACTACAAATGGGTTCGCATCCGTGCTCAGAAGTTAGGTATGCCATACGAAGCTGTCAGACCCGTCATTCTTGAATATCCTGACAAAGATGGGGCTCCTCCAACTGTCCTCCCCCCTCAGATACCTACTGATTATGAGACATTGAAGAGGTCTTGGTCGCAACTGCGAGAAGAACGGGATTCTTACCGGGAAAAGTTCAACGAGCAGGAATTGAAGATCCAGAAGCTGACAAAGCAGTTGGAGAATGAGCGAGCCCTTAATGACTACATCCGTACTGAGAAGAGGAGACCCTGGGATCAATGATGAGCTCTGGATGTTCTTTTACAGTTTTATTTGCCTTTTCAGTATTTCCATTTTTATGTAACGCCTAAGGGCAACCTGTTGAACAATTTAAAAGTTGAATCTAATGAAGTGTGTTCCTTTTTGTTTACAAAGTTGATTCCCGATTGTCTTTGAAAACATAAATCATACACATTCCATTCATCATGTGCATAGCAGGTATTCTTCTTTTCAGGTTGCTTACTGTTCTTCGCTGTTTATTTCAGCATCATGAACCCTGAATCATCAACCGAGATGTCTATCAAGGCCCTTCAGGCGCAGAACGCACAATTTCAAGAGCTGATCATGGGTTTGGTTCAAGGCCAAGAAGAGCTGAAGGCTTTGCTCCTGAAGAAGGAGAAGAAGAAGAAGAGAATTGTTCTTTTCAACTCGGGCCGGAGGTTTGGTAATACTCTGCAGAATGAGGAAGCTGGTTCTTCTGTAGGCAAGGACAGTCCCCAGGGGGGAAAGGCTCCAAGTCCGGTAGTCTCTGACAACGAGATTGATTTTAATGAGGAACAGTATCCTCCTACTGAAGACCGGTACAAGCAGTTGGAAGACAGACTGAACGCCATGGAGATCCAACAAGTGCCTGGGCTGGATTTCGGAGACTTGGGCTTATCTACTGGTGTGATCATTCCTCACAAGTTTAAGGCACCATCTTTCACCAAGTATGACGGGGCGTCTTGCCCCAAGCTACACCTCAGATCTTATGTGCGGAAGATTCAACCGTACACAGTGGACAAGAACTTGTGGATCCACTTCTTCCAGGAGAGTCTTTCAGGGACTCATCTCGAATGGTTCTATCAGCTGGATGGGACCAAGGTTCGTAACTGAGAGGAGTTGGCTACTGCTTTTTACAAGCAGTATCAATATAATGCCGACCTTGCTCCTACACGTACCCAACTCCAGGGTATGTCGCTAGGATCAAGCGAAGGTTTTAAAGAGTATGCACAGAAGTGGAGGGATCTGGCTGGCCGGGTGCAGCCTCCGTTAACTGACCGTGAGCTGGTAGATATGTTCTTGGGGACCCTATCCGGGCCATTCTTCAATCATCTTATCGGTAATTCGTCTGCAGGGTTCACTGACCTTATTCTGACTGGGGAAAGGATAGAGGCTGGAATGAAGTCCGGTAAAATTCAGAAAGGTGCGTCTTCGAGTTCTGAGAAGAAACCCTTTAAGAAGGAGGCCAGTGCTGTGTATGGGCCTAGGAGGCAAGATAAACCAGAGCGCCGCCAATCTGTCAACGCGGTGATGATTGCAAAGCCTGCTGCCGCTCCTCGGCAAACCAATCCACAAAGGGCTGAAAGACCCAGAAGAGAGTTTACCCGGCTAAGTATGACCTTGTCGCAAATCTTGCCGCAGTTGCTATCCACCAATTTGGTGACTGTCAGGGAGGCCCCAAAGGTTGTGAATACTGCCTCTCCGAAGTATAATCCAAATGCCCGCTGTGCTTATCACTCCGATAGCCCGGGGCATTCTACTGATGACTGTTGGGCCCTGAGGAATAAGGTGCAAGACCTTATTGATGCGAAAGAGATACAATTTGAGGCGCCTGAGAGGCCAAATGTGGTGACTGCTCCTATGCCCAGCATGGAGTGAATGTCGTTGATGAAGATGTGTATGCCGTTTCTGTGAATGATGTAGCTACTCCTCTGATGACTGTTAAGAGGAACCTACTACTGGCCGGTTTATTTCCGGGTTGTAGCAAAGGTTGCCTTTTGTGTGCTGTTTCCCTTTCTGGTTGTCCTTTGCTGAAGTTAGGCATCCAAAGCCTGATGGACAGCAAAGAGATTCTGTTCAAGAAGACCGCTGTTCCGTTTGTTCCTGTGGAAGATGTATCTGTTGTTACAATTTTCAATAATCCAATCAAGGCTCCCCCAAGAAAGCCAGTGAAAATCATGACTGTCGCACCCATTGTTATTACTGTTCTGGGGCCCCTCCCCTATGAATTTGATAAGGCTGTCCCATGGCACTATGGGGCAGATGTATATGTACATGGTATAAAGCAAGAGTTCAACACTGGCACCAGCATCAGCAATATCACTGGTCCAGCCAAAGTTACCCGCAGTGGCAGGCTCTTCTCGCCTGACATTGCACCACCAGCTATTCGAGGACCTCTCGTTATAACACCTGCAAGTGCACCTGTTCCCATTTCTGATCAAGTTGCTTCCCCTGCTGCCGAGTCATCTAATGCTCGGGGCAAAGGGATTGAAGATGAGCCTGCCCGGATGGAGGCGCCAAAGTCTGTGAATGTTGAAGCCTCCCAGCAAGAGATGGAGGAAATTCTTAAAATAATCAAGAAGAGTGACTTTAATGTTGTTGAACAGCTGGGGCATACCCCCTCCAAGATCTCTATGCTCTCCTTGCTGCTGTGCTCAGAGGCCCATGCTAAGGCCCTGATTTCATTTCTCAAGACGGCTCATGTGCCACAGGAGACATCTGCAGACCAGTTTACTGATTGCGTAGCCAATTTGACAGCTGACAATGGTTTGGGTTTCTCGGATGCTGACCTTACTGCTAAGGGAAAGAACCACAATGATGCCCTGCATGTCTCTATTGAATGCAGGGGCACTACTCTTGCGCACGTGCTGGTGGACACTGGTTCTTCCCTGAATGTGCTACCTAAAAAGGCCTTAGATCGGTTGGATTGTGAGGGCCTGGAGCTGAAACCTAGCAACATCATGGTCAGAGCCTTTGACGGTTCTAAGAGGATGGTTCATGGAGAGGTAGACATTCCTATTCGTGTGGGTTCTCAAGTATTCGATTCAACTTTTTATGTGATGGATATTCGTCCATCTTATTCCTGTTTACTGGGTCGACCTTGGATTCACAAAGCTGGGGCAGTGACCTCTACCCTACACCAGAAGCTCAAGTACCCCGTCAGAGGGAAGATTGTCACTGTACAGGGAGAGGAGGAGTATTTGGTTAGTCACTTGAATTCCTTCCGGTATATTGAGATGGACGAGGAGTTTATTGAAACCCCCTTTCAGCATTTTGAAGAGGTACCTCCAACATTAGCAGCAGCAGAAACAGTGGTTGAAGAGGACTTTCCCTTGAAGATGGCTTCCTTGAAGGACGCCCGGGCTGTAATCAAGAAAGGTGAATGTGCTAACTGGGGCAGGCTCCCTGATTTTACACCTAAAACTGACAAGTTTGGACTGGGTTTTACTGCAGAGGCTTAGAGGGCTGTGCGCAAAGCTAGAACCAGAAGACCTCCTGTGCTCATCACTAATCCAGGAGTGAATGCTGTTGGGGATGAATATGAAGTGGAAGAGTCAGAGTTTGATAGCTGGATCTACCCGACGACTGATGGTGGATTGACCAATTGGACTGCAAAAGATCATACTTCTGTTACTTTTGTTACGCAGTAATGAATTCCTTTGTTTTCGTTATTTGTAATAAACAATGAATTGAAACTCTATGGCCCGGTGTCTTACCCGGGGCACCGTGGCTTCATTTGTGAGGGCATATTAATTGTCATTTCATATATCATGAATAAAGACCTTGGACGTTTTCTCGCACTTCAAATCTTATGCTCCTTTTCTTTCTTTCCTTTCTTTATATATTGCAAAACAGCTGTATTTACACACACTCACCCATACAGGTTTCAATCCACTCTGGATCTCACTGGTAACGACTCTGCTACTGCCAGTTATGACTTCGAAAATCTGATCAACTTAGCCGAAGACGAAGGTGAAGATGATTGCGAAGTGCCTGGCGAGCTTGCAAGACTGTTACTCCAGGAAGAGAGGGCAATTTAACCACATGAAGAGCCAGTGGAAACGATAAATCTGGGTACCGAGACGGACAGAAAGGAAGTCAAGATTGGTGCCAACCTAGAGCTCAGCGTAAAACAACGGTTGGTTCAGATGTTACATGATTATGTGGAGATCTTTGCCTGGTCCTACGAAGACATGCCTGGGTTGGATACCGACATTGTGGTCCATCATTTGCCCACCAAGGAAGACTGCCCTCCGGTTAAGCAAAAGGTCCGCCGTATGCGTCTAGAGATGTCTGAGAAGATCAAAGCTGGGGTTATGAAACAGTTTGATGCCGGGTTTCTTGCAGTAACTTCTTACCCTCAGTGGGTTGCTAATGTGGTGCCGGTACCAAAGAAAGATGGTAAGGTCAGAATGTGTGTCGACTACAGGGATCTGAACAGGGCCAGCCCCAAGGATGACTTCCCTCTACCTTACATTGACGTCCTGGTTGACAATACTGCTCAGCATAAGGTGTTCTCTTTCATGGATGGTTTTTCAGGTTATAATCAGATTAATATGGCACCTGAAGACATGGAAAAGACTACCTTTGTTACTCAGTGGGGCACCTTCTGCTACAAGGTCATGCCATTCGGGTTGAAAAATGCTGGGGCAACCTACCAACGTGCCATGGTTGCTTTATTTCATGACATGATCCATCATGAGATTGAAGTGTATGTCGACGATATGATTGCAAGGTCCCAAACTGAGGAGGAATACCTTGACCACCTGCAGAAACTGTTTGACCGTCTGAAACTGTACAAGCTGAGGTTGAACCCGAACAAGTGCACCTTCGGGGTTAGATCTGGAAAGTTGCTAGGCTTCGTTGTAAGTGACAAGGGTATTCAAGTGGACCCTGCCAAGGTCAAAGCCATTCAAGAGATGCCAATTCCTAAGACAGAGAAAGAGGTCAGAGGCTTTTTAGGACGCCTGAATTACATTGCTCGATTCATCTCGCACCTAACTGCTACCTGTGAGCCAATCTTCAAGCTGCTGAAGAAAGATCAGGTGGTACGTTGGAACGATGAATGTCAGGCTACTTTTGACAGAATCAAGGAGTATCTCCAAGAACCACCCATCCTTATGCCACCGGTTGAAGGGAGACCTCTGATACTATACCTGACAGTACTTGACAACTCAATGGGGTGTGTGCTGGGGCAGCATGACGAGTCTGGCCGAAAAGAGCATGCCATTTATTACCTTAGCAAAAAGTTTACCGACTGTGAGACCCGATACTCACTGCTCGAGAAAACTTGCTGCGCTTTGGTATGGGCTGCTCGCCGGCTGAGACAGTATATGCTGACTCACACTACCTTGTTGATCTCAAAGATGGATCCGATAAAGTACATATTTGAAAAGCCTGCTCTGTCTGGGAGAATAGCAAGATGGCAAATGATCTTGACAGAATACGACATCCAGTACACAACTCAGAAAGCCATCAAAGGAAGTGTATTGGCAGACCACTTGGCACATCAGGCAGTAGACGACTATCAGTCAATGAACTTTGAATTCCCCGACGAGAGTATCATGATAGTGACTGATTGTGAAGTACCTGGACCGGATGAAGGACCTGAGGAAGGATCCCGATGGTCTATGCACTTTGATGGAGCCTCCAATGCTTTGGGTAACGGTATCGGCGCTGTGATCATATCTCCTCAAGGCACTCATACTCCACTCACAGCCCGGCTATGTTTCAACTGCACCAACAACATGGCGGAGTATGAGGCGTGCATCATGGGTCTGCAAGCTGCAATTGACTTAAGGATTAAGTTTCTGAGTGTCTTCGGAGATTCCGCTCTCGTGATCAATCAGATCAAAGGGGAGTGGGATACGAAACATCCGAATCTTATTCCTTACAAAGAATGTGTGTTAACAATGATCCCCCATTTCACAGAGATAACTTTTGAACATTTCCCAAGAGAGGAGAATCAGTGGCGGACGCGTTAGCTACGATGTCTTCCATGTTCAAAGTCAAATGGGATAATGAGGCTCCCCGGATCATCATCTGGAAATTGGACGAACCGGCATACTGTTGTGATCTTGAAACTGAGTTGGTAACTGAGAAACCTTGGTACCATGAGGTGAAGAGATATTTGGAAGCTCAGGAATACCCTGAAGGTGCATCTGTCAATGATAAAAAGTTTCTGAGAAGGTTCGCTGCAAAGTTCTTCCTTAGCAATGGCATCCTGTATAAGCGAAACCATGATTCGACCTTACTGCGTTGTGTGGATAAGACTGAAGCAGAAAGGATCATGGCAGAGCTACATGAAGGGACCTTCGGAACACATTCCAGTGGACACACTATGCCAAAGAAGATCCTTCGGGCAGGGTATTTTTGGTCCACAATGGAAGCCGACTGCTACCAACACTCTCGAACATGTCATAAATGCCAGATTTATGCAGATAAGGTGCATGTTCCTCCGGTTCCTCTGAACGTCCTGACTGCACCTTGGCCTTTTGCATTGTGGGGCATAGATATGATCGGCGAGATTAAACCTACCACATCCAATGGGCATCGCTTCATCCTAGTAGCGATTGATTACTTCACGAAGTGGGTTGAAGCAACTTCCTACACTACGGTAACCAAGAACGTTGTGGCACGGTTCATTCGGCATAACCTGATCTGTCGATACGGCATCCCAGAAAGGATCATTACAAACAACGGTACCAATCTCAATAACAAGATGATCACTGAGCTTTGCGAGCAGTTCAAGATACAGCACCACAACTCTTCTCCTTACCGGCCGAAGATGAATGGGGCTGTAGAATCAACGAATAAAAATATTAAGAAAATCGTGCAGAAGATGACAGTGACTTATAAAGATTGGCACGAGATGTTACCGTTCGCTCTACATGGCTACCGTACCTCAGCCAGGACGTCAACCGGGGCAACTCCTTTCTCCTTGGTCTACGGTATGGAGGCAGTCTTACCAATCGAAGTGCAGATACCCTCTCTCCGGATAATGAAGGATGCAGATCTGAGCGAAGATGATTGGATCCAGACACGACTTGATCAGCTAAACTTAATTAACGAAAAGAGACTTGCTGCTATTTGTCATGGTCAGACGTACCAAAAACGGATGATCAGGGCATTTAACAAAAAGGTCAGACCACAAGAATATCAAGTTGGGGATCTGGTAATCAAACGTATCATTATTCCTCAGAGTGATCCAAGGGGCAAATGGACCCCTACGTACGAAGGGCCATTTGTGGTTAAACATGTGTTCTCAGGAGGAGCCATGATTCTAACCAACATGGATGGTGACGACCTTCCTCACCCCGCCAATGCATACATAGTAAAAAGATACTACGCATGAAAAAAGACCCGCTAGGTTGACATACCTAGGCAAAAATTAGGGCTTCCCGGCGAACCAAAAGGGTTCGGGCAAAATGAAGGGATGAAATGAAAAAATCTGTACACCCGGCAAGTCGAAAACCTGAAAAGGCGACTTGGGCAAAAATGGGTATCCCGGTGGACTGAAAACCCGAAAGGGCGGTCCAGGCAAAAGTTAGGGATAAAGCGTAATACTATGTCTCATTGGATCACTTTGCATCCAGAATCTGGTATCTACACCAAGTTCATACGGCATCGATCAATCAGCTTCATCCTCAACTAGGTCATCAAGTGATGAGACACTCGAAGATATAAAGGCGATAGCAGAGTTGGAACCCAGTGGGATTATTCTTTTCACACAGCTGTTTTATTTTCTTTTGTACAAATTATATAAACTCTTTTGTTCGGCGGCGTTCTCTTACTAGGACGTCAGCCTCTTGTATATAAACGCCTATTTACAGGCAAATTCAAAAATCAATACAAAAATCACTTTTCAGTTAAAATTGCCAATTGTTTTTCCTTTTCTGTTTTGTTTTGCGAAGAACGTCCAAGGTTCAATTTGTGATATATGCATTTGACAATAATTGCTAACTCATAAATATTTGCATACGAAACAAAGGATTAATTACAGGTAACATTAGAAACAG
The DNA here is from genome assembly GCA_948472305.1 of Vicia faba. Classification (NCBI taxonomy): domain Eukaryota; kingdom Viridiplantae; phylum Streptophyta; class Magnoliopsida; order Fabales; family Fabaceae; genus Vicia; species Vicia faba. The sequence goes on along the minus strand of OX451739.1, from coordinate 83,631,798 downwards.
GGGCAATAATGAGTGGTCTAAGCGATCTAATTGTTCTATCCACCAAGGTACCAAGGTAAGTTCGGCCGAAGAACATAACCAGTACATCTTAATTCCCCAGAGAGTGAGCCAGCAAGTCAATGCACTCTCCCCAAGCAAAGCTACAATCAGCCTTAAGGAAGTTGGGTATTCCCCGCAGATCTCAACATTCCCCAGCATAATATACGAACATTCTTAACAAGCATCCCCGGCAGTCTTGATCTAAGATTGTTCCCCGGCGGTCAACCAGACATTCAGCGGAGCCACTTCCCCAATACATCTCAAAAATTTCCCCAGGAGAGTCCAGTATAGTTCAAGATTTCCCCAGGAAAGTTTGAATCATCCCCCCCAGCAGGAAGCTTATCCCTAGTAGATTCTGGAAGCTTATCACCTGCAGAGTACGAGAGCCTCTCCCCGACTTTATTCAGAAGGTTATTCCCCACCAAAGCTTATAACTGGGTTATCCTCAGCTAATTAACGAAAAGACCGTCCTCGACAAAGTCTTCTTATCCCCAGCGAAGTCTATTAACACTTCCAACATAACAACGGTATCCCCAGCGGAGTTATCTTCATCAACCTCAGCAAAATACCTCTCTCCCCAGCGGAGTTACCATCAATATCCCAGCAAAGTACCTCTCTCCCCACAGAGTATTGTTCTCCAGCAAGGTCGCTAGAGTAGTTATCCCCCCGCAGAGTAATCCATTCGCCAAGTTTATTCCCTAACGGAGTTATCTTCTCCTACCGGTTCATTCTTGCAACTATCATCCCCAGCGGAAACAACAAAGCACTATTCTCCAATATCAGCTCAGGATGTGACTTCCCGGCACCCGTCAAGGATTTATGTTCCTAAGACGAAAGCATACATTCAAAAACATCACATACATCATGATACATGCATGAACGCATCATATCTTACAATCTCATATATGTTGAGAACATCATTGCTTGATCCATATCATGCATTGCATATGACTGACCTTTACCTTTCAGGAAAGATCCAGTTAAGTTCTCAGCTATGTCCAAGACCTCCTCTGGTTCAGTTAAATCGATTCCTAAAGATTTTTCTGATTCTTATCCAGTTGAAGTTATTTCAAGACTTTCGTCTGGTTCAGTTGAAATCGACCCTAAGATTTCTCTGATTCTTATCCAGTCAAAGGCCTTCGCTGGTTCAGTCAGATCGACCCTAAGATCTCCCTGATTCTTATCCAGTTGAAGATTCCAAGACCTTGCCTGGTTCAGTTAAATCGACTCCTAAAGATTTTTCTGATTCTTATCCAGTCAAAGGCCTTCTCTGGTTCAGTCAGATCGACCCTAAGATCTCCCTGATTCTTATCCAGTTGAAGATTCCAAGACCTTGCCTGGTTCAGTTAAATCGACTCCTAAAGATTTTTCTGATTCTTATCCAGTCAAAGGCCTTCTCTGGTTCAGTCAGATCGACCCTAAGATCTCCCTGATTCTTATCCAGTTGAAGATTCCAAGACCTTGCCTGGTTCAGTTAAATCGACTCCTAAAGATTTTTCTGATTCTTATCCATTCAAAGGCCTTCTCTGGTTCAGTCAGATCGACCCTAAGATCTCCCTGATTCTTATCCAGTTGAAGATTCCAAGACCTTGCCTGGTTCAGTTAAATCGACTCCTAAAGATTCTTCTGATTCTTATCCAGTCAAAGGCCTTCTCTGGTTCAGTCAGATCGACCCTAAGATCTCCCTGATTCTTATCCAGTTGAAGATTCCAAGACCTTGCCTGGTTCAGTTAAATCGACTCCTAAAGATTTTTCTGATTCTTATCCCGTCAAAGGCCTTCTCTGGTCCAGTTAAATCGATTCCTAAAGATTTTCCTGATGAAGACTCAGTAGAAGACATCCCAGATTCTCTCATCGTTACTGTTGAGGTAGTAATCACCCCAGGTTCTCTCATCGTTACTGTTGAGGTAGTAATCACCCCAGGTTCTCTCATCGTCCCGTTGAGGTAGTAACCATCCCTGATTCATTCATAACCTTTTGAAACTCCAGACTCGATTCCTGTATCTCGCCAGGGCACGTCTAAGGAGATTTTAAGATTCAATTCCTGTAACCAGTCAGGGCTCATCTACAAAGAGTGTGAAGACCAGCTCCTGTAACAGGCCAGGTAATCATGTTCTTTTTCAGGTACGCAAGTTCTCGCTAAGGAATCTCTTACGCGATCGACACCCAGATGGCATCTATAAGCCCATCCACCTATCCATCACCTCTCAACATGGCATCTATAAGCCCATCTTCCTATCCATCAATCTCCAAATGGCATCTGTAAGCCCATTCCCACCATCACACTACTATGTGAGCGCAAATTTCTGGGCACTCTAGTGTTCAATCATCTTCCACCTTCGGATTACAAAAGGCCCGTCAGCCAATCTACATCCTCAAGTCTAAGAAGATTGAACAGGGGCAACTGTTGTACCCCAAAATTTTCCCTCCCATATTCTTCAAGATTTGCAAAGAGCATGCTTCAAAATCTCCCAAGGGTTGTACAGTCCAATTGCCTCCTAAACAGTCAAAAACTAGGGTTTTGATTCTGGCAAAGAAATTGGAGTTTTCAAGGGTCCAAACAAGTCCCACATGCCTATAAACATTGTCAAGCATCCTCATGCCAAGTTTCAAGACTCACAGCATAAAATTGCACAGTCAAAAACCCTAATTGCTCAACAGTCAACTGTAGGGGCAAAATGGTCATTTGACAGTCAAAAGTCCAAATTTTTGGTCAACATCTCATTTTGAAGCCACAAACATCATTTGATCAATTCTTGATCATGATTCTCAAAGCATGGCTCAAAAAGTCTCAAGATGCAAAAGTTTCTATATTTGGACAATTGAAAAAGTCAACTGTAATTTGACCAGGGCATAACTTCCACATGGTCTATCAGAAAAATTCCATCCAAAGCTCATTTTGAAGAGAATGACATTTCCTACAACTCCTCTTCACACTTCAAGTCCAAGAAATGCTCTCACAAAAAGTTAACAATCTCAACATTATAGGTCATTTTCAAAAGTCAACAAAAAGGCACATTAAGTCAAAGACCATAACTTGAGATTGGTAAATCAAAATGACATGGGACCAAAGGCATTGGTTAGAGGACTTTAAGACCTTTCCAAAATGTCCAAGAACATGATCAAAGCTTAAAAATTGAGCAAGATATGCCTTGTGGAAGTTGGGAAATTTTTGGGAATTTTGAAAAGTCAACTTTGCTTCAAATGCCTCAAAATTGCTAATGGGCCTTAATTTCTTCCAAGAATCATCACCCAAAAGCTATGCACGACCCATTGACCCAAAGGGGAGTTATTTCATCATTTTTTATTAATTATTTGAATTTTTATCACCATTAATTCATTTAATTAAAATAAAATATGACAAAAATAGCAAAGCATGTGTTTTAAATCTTTTTATGCAGCTAATAGGCTCTTTATCCACTCAATATTTCGTGCATATTCTCAAGGGCACCAAATCTTCCAAAATAAGCAAGTTTTCATGGCAAAAAGGATTGAAAAAGATTATGGAAGATCACAAATTCAAAGTCACTAAATACATGGATTCTGGGCCAGTTTTCTACCCTAATTCATTGACATATATGTGCACATTGCAACCCTAATGAAAAGGACCAAGAAGCTGCGCAGAAACCTCAAAGCAAAAACTTGCATTTTTTCTTAAGAAACTCAAAACTGAAAACATAGCTGCCGTGCGTTTCAAGGCCTGGGAAGCATTCCAATAGCTTGCTTACACATCCAGGAAGGGATTGCAATCAAAAACAGATCCCCTAACCTCAAGAACTGGTAGCACGAAGTCGCCCTGTTCATGAACATTTGCATATTCGTATTTTGATTTGCACGCATTTTCCATACATTCCAATGATTGTTTTACACTAATATGGACTCACTGAAGCTTATGGTACCATTGAATTGAACTAATCTTGCTTGTATAGAAAATTGCCATGGATAATTTTTAGGGTTTCAGGAACCTTGAATTGGGGTTTTACGCTTGAGGAAAAATTGGACAACCAGACTAGCACTATCAAAACCAGGGCATCTGGACAAAATGATTGACCACCTCGCACTCAATTTATGATTAACTATGCTCTATTCGCTATTTCTATAGGTGCTATTTAGTGGGGGTTTAAAACCCCCGCTATCCATGTTTTATTTGCAGGAAACATGAAGAAGAAGGAGGACGTGTCCCCTGATAATTGGCACGTTTGAATTTTCGCGCGATGGACATCCCTAAGCGTTGTGTTGTGTTATGTTATTCGCTGGCCAATTCAAATACAACGTGCGCGCATAGCTCAGATGGTTGGATGTGTAATGGGTAAACGCTGGGACCTAGGTTCGATTCCCAGGTCCCCTTGTGCATTTCATAATTTTTTCTTTAACATATTCCTGTGCAGTGTGCCCTTTAGTGGTCTATCAAACGCCCAACACTTGTGCATGCCACATGTCTCCAGAGATCCATCCAAAAGCCAGAATGTGCTGACTACCATACGCATCAGTCAAACATTCCTCACATGATCACTAAAAGTCAAATAGGCCTGGAGCTATTGGGCCAAAATTGCTTGCAAAAAGCCTCCAAATTTGGCAGACACCCCCCAAAGTTTGTATATCCTTTAATCTCTTTTCTTTTCTTTTCCCTTTTTTAATTCTTTTGATCATCTTTTTTTTTATTTTAATTTACTTCAGATAATTAATTTTCGTATAAAAACCAAAAAATCAGAAAATTAAAAAATAAAAATATGTTTCATTTAATTTTTAATTCATCAATATTATTTTGTAAATAAATTTTGTTAATCAATTTAGTCTAATTTTAGGGTTTAATTTTAATTTGTTTTCTAAATAACTAAAAAAGGTAGAAATTAGGTTTTAGATTTTTATTCTTTTCTCAATAAAATAATTTCATCTTATTCTTATTATTAATAATTAATTATTTTTTTTGTAAATAAACTTGTCGTTAAATAATTAGGTTAAAATAGGTCAAACTTAAACTTTTCTTAATAAATTAAAAACAATTTAGAACTAGGGTTTTATTTAACTTTTAATTCCAATTTAATTCGCTTTAATTTCATAAATACAAAAAAACATAAAAAATAAGTTCTTTTTCTCATTTAATAATTAAATCAATGTTCAATTCCAATTTAATTTCTTTAAAGGGTCCAATGCCCTCGCGCTCGATTCTTAATTCCTTCTCGCGCATTTATTATTTATTTCTTTTATGAATGTAATGTATTTGCCCCAAAGCCTTGTAATAGATAATTAGGCATTTACTTTCCGCATTTTATTTCAAATCGGGTCTTGGTTTAATTTGGCGTTGTAGACCCGCGCCTTGTAATAGCGTAGGACTTTTATTTTCCGCATTTTAATTCCCGCACTTTTTAATTGCTAATAATCCCATGAAAGAATGTATGCCAAAAATAAAATCAAAGCGTAGAACACCCTAATGCATGAACAAGACAAATGATAACTGAAAATGACACACAATTCACACACCACTCCTAGGGTACGCCTCACTGTTGCCTTGCCTCTCGAAAAGTGGTCGTCGAGTAGAGGACGTTTTAGTAAGTCCTCATGTCCATGAACATGGCATGGGGGTAGCTTCTAAGGTGTCTTCCTATTGCTCTGGTGACCACACTGTCCCTAATCCTCGAATTGACCCGAACACCTCCAACGGTGGTGCTACCTACCTCTCAATGGTGGGATAGCACTACCTTAAGGACATTTACACAGACTAATTCCTTAGGGTAGGTAGATGACTCGTAGATACTTGCTCTAATTCAAAACAAATCAAAAACTTCTGTTCACACCGACACTTTGCAAAAAGCTTTCAAAAACAACTTTTCAAACACTCTTGAGGACTGATACAAGAGTCAATCTGAAACTTTCAAAGAAACTTTTTCAAACCCACTCACCTTGAAAAGCAAACAAACATTTTGAAAACACAAATGAGCAAGTATCTAAGAGCCCATGGATAACCATGGATAGAAAGGGTGCTAACACCTTCCCTTTCTATAAATCTACCTCCCGAACCGAGAAATAATCTCAACAAGGAATTTTTCTGTGCTTTTGTCCTTTCCATATTGGAGAAAATAAAAGACGGTGGCGACTCTTGCTTCCGCGACATTTCGTGAACCAGCGTTAAACAGTCAGTTCCAGATCCACCGATCAAAGAGAGTTTTCAGGAATCCTTGGTGCTAGCTTTTTAAGTTGAGGAGGTATCCTTACAAGGTTGACTTGAATGGTTTTCTGCGAATAGAATCCATGTCCTACAAAACAGAGCAAAGATAAATCCCAAGATCCTTGAAATGGTTAGTGAATATGAGTATGATGTTATGATGTTTATGATGTTACGTACAAGTAGATGTATACAAACAAAGCAAACAAGTCCTTAGGTTTAGGCTTGCATGAAGTCTTATAGGTAAGTACCCTCTTGAAGTTTAGTTGGCTCAAACCTGTCCTAGTAATAGTATCCGGGTTCTAAGGAGCTCAATATCACTGGTTTGTTTTCTCGGGCATTGTTTCAGCCCAAGCCTCTTTAATGGCGACCGAAATATCCCAAAAAACCAAATATCAATGAGTGTGGTATCGAGTATCTACCAACTTCGGACTGCACCAAAGCCGGTCATCTCACTGTGTCCTAAAGGCCAAGTTGGTCAAGTAAAGATTCTAAAAGTTCATTAGTGCTTTATGACATCACTCAACAGCCCCGTATTCTCCTTGACTACTCAAGGGCTACTGGTACCCATAAATATGTCGCACTAACATAGCTATTGCTTAGACCATGTCGGTATAACCCGCACAGTTTCCATAACGTATTGCTACTTACCTATAAGGTATCCCAAATCCGGGTAGAAGATTCAAACCCAAACAAAGAACCATAATGTAAAGCATACAAGTCAAACAATGAAAGAAAGTAAATGTGATCTAACCCTAAGGTAACCCCACTTTAAGAATTTTCCCCAACAGAGTCGCCAATTCTGTGATATGGTGGGAGAACTGACTTGGGTGTTTTGCGTTTGATCACAAATGTTTCAGTTAGCAAGAGTCGCTATCGACTTTTCTTTTATCCAAAAGGAAAGGTGAAAAAGCACAGGAAAGACCTTTGAGATTGTTTCTTGAGTTCGGGGGGTAGATTATGAAAAGGGAAGGTGTTAGAACCCTTTTAATTCATGTTTTTCCATGGGCTCTTAGTTACTTGCTAGATCACTTGCTTTTGTTTAAGTGCTTTGTGTGGTTTTTGAAAGTATTTTGTAAAGGTGCCATCGTTTAGGCAAACTTTGTAATGATTCTCGTTCGTAAGAATGTATACAAAGTGTTTGATCTTTTGAAAATGTTTTCAAGTTTGAAAGATGTTTTTGAAAGTGTTGGTGTTTGTTTTGAAAATAGCAAGGTTTTTTGTTTGTTTTGAAATTGAGAAAGTAACTAGGAACATTCTACCTACTCAAAAGTATTTCATGTTCATATCCTCTTTCCTTTGACATTGATATCTTACCATTGATTTGGTAAGTAACCCTATCTTTGGATGTAAAGGGACGGGAGTGGGTCATCGTATAACCATGATTAGAAATGTTGCAAGGCATCTTAGCATTTTTCTTTAGGGACTAAGATCATTTTGAAAGGCAACATGGATAGCGTCATCGAGGGACTATGATCTTGTATTTTGCTTGTTTTTGCTAAGATACCTCATATGCATAATATGGCCATTTTTGTAAGGAAACAAAGTGGGTTTACCCTAGGGGTGTTTGTGTGCAAGTGTATTGATTTACATGCATTGTTTTTGTCTTGATTAGGGTTTGCTATTTGTTGGTTTTAGTCTTTCCATATAAAACCCTAATTACTAGCATTTGTATATAAAGCATTTAAATTGCGGAAAATAAAATTACTACGCTATTACATCATTTAGGGGAGGGGGTGTACAAATTACAAATGGGGAATATTGCAAGAATTTAAATCTAAATAATTATTACAACCATATTAAATTTGAATAAATATACAAAAATAAAGATAAAAATGCAAGAATGTAAATGTAAAAGGAAATATGATTTTTTTGGTGTTATTTATGAAAAAAGGGGTTTTTGACCTAATAAATTAAAATAAAATGATTAACTAAAAATAAGAAAATTAAGATTAAGTTAGTAAACTAAATTAATTTAAGGAAAACAAGTTTTTTTTAGGTTTTTTTTTTAATTTAATAAAGATGGTTAAATAAAAATCTTAAATTTTAAATTGATTTTAATGTACAAAATAATATAAATAAAAATTAAATTATCTAAGTATTAAAAAAATTAATTAAAGAAAATGTTTTTGCTCTTTTATTTTTGTAAAGAAAAATAAAATGTATAAGTATTTTTTAAATATGCAAATAAACAAAATAATAATAATGATAATAATAGTAATAATAAAAACAATAAAGAAAATATGAAATAAAAATAAAATGAAAGGAAAATAAATAAAATGGTGGCTAAAATAATGGGCCAGGGGTGTGAATAACAAGGCATGGGGGGGTCAGAAGTAGCAAAAAATAAAGCCCAAAGGGGGGAAGGTCCAGCACTGCAAAAGGTCAGAAAATGAGAAAAATGTAATTTTTTTTGCAAAAGGTCACACTGGGGCTTGAACCCAGGATCTAAGGGTGACAGGCACACGCTTTAATCACTGGGGTGGTGATACATCCGTTAACTTATGTCAAACCATAAATATATAACATAAGTCTTTCCCTAAATGTACTTCATCTTCAACCTCTGGCCGGACCACCTGCATCTTGCTCATTTCTCATCCATTTGCAAAAATTTAAACATGAAACTTGTAGAAAATTTCAAAACGATTTCAGAAATGTAAATAACTAAAGTTATAGATAAAAAATGACCTTGAATTTTGAATGATACCAAATTCTGACCTAACTTTTCTAGGATGTTCAGATTCAAAATTCTAACTACTTAAGCAATATAAATGAAATCTAAAGACACGGTTAGCTTCAGGACAATGATATCTACATTTCTTATTCACAAATAAACCATTAATGATGCTTGTATGAAAAGTTCAAAAGTATGAAAACTCACCTTGCAAGAGGGTATCATGTTTTGAGTTTGAGCATGTTTTAGTGAGTTCTAATGATTGGATTAGCTTCCTCAAGTTCACAGGAAGCCAATGTGATGCTTAGCTTGAGCTTAAAGTGCCTGAGGAGTTCTGGAGAAGTCAAGGTGCAAGGTGCTATTTTTGAAAATGGTGGATGATGATGGAGGTGTTACAATGGTATTGAAATTGTTTGTGTATGTTATTTAGAAGCTTTTGAAAGTAAAAGGCCAAGAAACGCACGAGCAAATTTGGAGATTGGATTCAAAACTCAGAAATGGCAAGTTTTGAGGTGTTTTTGGTGATTCAGTGTTTTAGAGAGTTTCAGGGCTTTAGCATGCGTGTCTTTTCTTGCCAAGGACTTGTGTATGTATAAGCAAAAGGTTGGAGAGGTTTTGCACCAAGGATTTCTGAGTTATAGAGTTATGGCTAGGTTGCTTGATTTTGAAGAAAAGTGAATGTATAGTTCTAAGATGAAGTACAAGCATGAGCTGAGTAATTGTAAGGCTTGAGACAAACTTCTCTTGAGTTATAGGACGTGTATGATCAGAAGAAAACAATTGCAAGGCTCAAGAATAAGTTTTATGCATAAAGCTGCTTTTTCAAAATTGCATTGTGCACTTTCTTCCTAAAATGGATATAAAGCATGGCATTGCATTGAATGCTTGAGTTGAGACCTCTAACAGCTGTGCAAGCAATTAATTATGGAGTGCCTAACAAGTTTGAGGCCTGCAAAGCAAATATTATGCAACATAGGTTTGAGATTTGAATTTTGTTCATCACAAAATTTGCCTTGTAAAATAACTTGAAACCCCAACTTCTGACCTTCGATTCTCCTTGCTCATAAATGATCTCAAGGAGTTCTTGGACATTTTAGAAAGCTTGTAATGTGCTCTACAACCCCTCTTTGAATCACTTTTGAAAATTCCCCTTGGAACTAGGTGAAACTTGGGTAAGAAGTTAGGTCAAAATCCTGACCAAAAATGTTAAAATTTTACTAAGTGTTTAGTTTCAAGACTATGACTTCATGAATTAATAACTTGAGATCCAAGCACTTTTAGAAGAAGTTGTGTAAAGAAATGTTGTAGATCTCATGGAGATATACAACTTTCATGTTGAAAGTTTCTTTTGAATCATCTTGCATCATGGTGAAAAATTTGCTCAAAGTTGTGAAAAAACATGAAGTTTTCAACACTTAGAAAAATTTCTAAGTTTGAAAACTTTGACTTTTCAAAATAAAATCTTGAATTTTTGATTTCTTGATGAATAAGTTTCATATTTTAACATGTTTTGATGAATTGTGATCTTTGACACTTGATTTTGACCAAAAAGTCAAAGTTTGACTTTTCAGTGTACAGTTGACTTTTGATCAGTTAACTGAAAATTCACTATCAATCCAATTGATCTTGAGCAATGTTTTGAGTCATGCCATTAGGTCAAAATTGTGCAATTGAATTCTTAAGATCATGCCTCAAACCAATTAACCATTTGCTAGGTCAAAAATCAGAAATTGCCTTTTCTCAGTAAAAACCCTAATTTTGACCATTTTGCCCTTTTGATGATTTGATCAAATTTCTTGAGGAATTGTGGTCCAAACTTGATCAAATGATACATATTAGTTTATAATATTGATATGGATCAAAAATTATGAAGTTTGACTGTAAATTGGCCACAATTAAATTTTTCCCAATACAATTGATTTTTAGGTCAATTGCTCAATTGACTGAGCAAAAATGTGATTCAAGGCTTGAAACTTAACATGAGTAATTTTGGGGGTCCATAATGATCCATGAAATCCATATGAGGCATTGAAAGTTCAATTATCCTTGTGCAATCTTAAACTCTAATTTTAGTCATCAGTGCTTAAGGAGGTGTCTTGAGTTGATCAATCCTTGCGTAGTCTTGAACCAAAGGAGATCTTGTGAGAAAATATTTGATAAATGAGAGGGAAAATTTTGGGGTACAACACAGCCCTAGAGTGATTCAGATGGAGATCTGCCCCTGGCTATTCAACATTTTTGGAGATATTCTTTGCATATTGGCTTGACTGCCCCAGATTAATTAGACACCATGTCATGCCCCTCGATTATGAAAGGCTTGTTATCGGGAATGATTTTTCCATCTAAGGTGATTTTGTCCATTGGGGGGTCTTCGTTCGCTGATTATCCGTTATGTGAATTTCTCTGCCAATTGAACAATTAACCATATGCAAACAATGTCATTTAAAGAATGAAAAACTTATGTCAGTCTTGAAATTTTTTGAAAATGCATTTTTTGTAGTAAAACAAAATTTTCAAGAATGTGATATCAACTCATGATTTATATCAAACCTCACAGGAGTCAGGATACATTTGTAACAGTATGCTCTCGAACTAACCCATGCTTCAACTAGGACTTTTAAGGGTTGTAACGTGGCCTGGTTCACAGTTTAAGAAACAAAGGATAAAGGCTCTAATTTATTTGTACCCACCCATTCTTCGTGATGTTCTTTAGTCCTATGCTCAGTTAATTGTGCATTTCAAATCCCAGTTGAGTTCTGGAATATTGGCCCCGATATTTCGGTGATGGTTCTAAAATTGAACGTTTGTTTGAGAAGGTAATCATTTTTGTGACCTTTTCTTTTTGTTAAGGATTTGTAGGACCTCTTTCTTTTTTGATTTTGCTATCCTTGTCTTTTGCCTGAACTGTTTCTTTTATGATTATAGCCAGCGGGATGTCCCAGTTTTTTTTCTTAAGTCTCCTTTATAGGTTTTGACTTAATGGGCTTTTATTTTGAGAGATAATAACTGCCTATTCTTAATGATTATGTGGAACCATCACCATCTTTTGGAGAGCATCTTCTACACTATTTTTCGTGTATGAAGGGAAAGTTTGCGACTGAATGCACATTTGAATTAACTAAGAAAACTACCCTACCCCAGGTTATGATTAAGGGTTTTAATTTGTGTGAAAAGAAAACTCCTACTTCTTAGGCTCAAAGGGGTTGACTAGGGATTATCTTCCTTATAACTCCACTATTTAGGATTTGAAACAATGCATGTACATCGTCAGTGGGGTCTGTTTAAAAGCATACTGTAGAGATTATGGTATCGTTCTCGTCATCCTCCCTCTAAAGGCTTAGAGCTTTTAATCAAGAGTTGAATATCACAAAATGGAAGTAAGAAAGCAGTTTAAGCATAATGAAAACAAATTAATTCAAGACAAATATGTGCAATCCATTAACGAAATAACAAAGTTTGACATGACAATAATTGTTTGAACAAACAAAGAAAATACAACTTGAGAATTCAAATGAACAAAAATGCTCTCAATCCAGACCATGATTTGGCATGGGAGCAGTGATCACATTGGGAGTCTTAGGAGGGCCGAACTCAATCTCCTTGGCGTCAATCATATTTTGAATCTTGTATTTCAATGCCCAACAACCGTTAGTATCATGCCCAGGACTTCCAGAATGATATGCACACCTTGCATTAGGATTGTAGTTAGGAGAAGAAGTCTTAGCGTTTGGATGAGGTCCTATCAATGTAATCAAATTCATCCTCCACATATGTTGTAATGCTTGAGACAACGACATGTTGATCTTGGTAAATTGTCTTTTAGGCTCGTCTTGCCTTTGCTGATTATCCCATTGTTATGGTCGTTGAACGCGTGCCGAATTATAGACCAGCACTGCCCCTACAGATTGGTGGTAGTTTACCTTATTATAACCCTTCTGGCCATACACAACATTGGCTTCCCTCTTACCAGCAAATGGCTTCTTCTCAGCATTAGAAGATGCAACCATCGGGATCTTGCCACTCTTGATACCACTTTCGATCCTCTTTCCAGTCAGAACCATCTTTGTGAACCCAGATGAGGAACTCCTAATCAGTAGATTAAGGAACAGGCCTGTCAGAGTGCCTATGAACATGTCTACCAGTTCCCCATCATTAAGAGGAGGTTGTATCCTACCAGCTAGATCCCTCCATTTCTGGGCATATTCCTTGAAGCCTTCGCTAGAACCCATAGACATGCTTTGAAGTTATGTACGAGTTGGAGCGAGGTCAACATTGTATTGGTACTGCTTGTAGAAAGCAGCAGCCAAGTCTTCTCAGGTATGAATGTCTGTTCTTTATAGCTGATAGAACCACTCCACTTAGGGAAGGAGACACCGTCATACTTAGAAAATGTGGGAACCTTGAACTTTAGTGGGATGACCACTCCAGGAACCAGCCCTAACTCTTCAAAGTCCAAGCCAGGTACCTGCTGAATCTCCATAGCATTATGACGATCCTCCAGCTATTTGTATTTATCGTCAGTAGGAGGATATTGTTCCCCAGAGTAATCAACTTCTTCTTCATCAGCCTCGGGGTTGTTGACTTCTTCATGATTATCCCCTTTGTTTGATGGAGTTGTGAGATCTAGAGCTCGTTTAACCGGTCCTCTGAGTCTTCTTCCCATATTCAAGATGCCATCTGGTTTCTTTGCCTTCTTCTTCTTCTCTTTGATGACGAGAGCTTTCAGTTCTTCCTGCCCCTGGGCCAAAGCCATAAACATTTGTTAGAACTGAGCGTTTTGAGCTTGAAGGTCTTTTACTGTTTGTTCAAGGGCCATTTCTTTTGCTGAAATAAACATCGAAAATATGAGAAACCTGTACTGGAAGACCTGTTATGAAATGGCATGCATGCAATGTTTTCAAGGGTCTCGCGGGGTAAACAAGAAAATGTCAGAAGTTGAAATTTGCAGCTTTGATTGAAGAACTTTGTATCGTTGAGTGTCCTTCTACGAGAGTCAAGCTCACCATATCAAGTGGGTCATAGCCCCTGACTCAAGTTGTCGTGTTTTGGTCTTTTGACGACATTGGCTAGAGGAAAGTAAATCCCCCTGCCCCTTACTAGACGTCTGATTTATCATAACCTGCATCACAAACTCTTGAGATCCTTGAAATGGTTAAGGAAATGCCGTGGCATGATGTTATTATGTGTATGCTATGAGTTAAGCAAAAGTGTATGGTGATGAAGACAAGTGAGTCTAAGAAGTCCAGGTTACTGGAAAATGACTGTAAACAAATCCTGCAAGGAGCTCATGTTGTTAGATAAAAACCCTGCAAGTAGCTCAAGTTGAAAGAAAATAAATCACACAAGCAGCCTTAGGTTTAGGCTTGCATGGGGTTTGTAGGTAAGTACCCTCTTGAATGTTTAGATGGCTCAACCTGTCTTAGAAATAGTAATCGGGTTCTAAGGAATCTCAATATCACTGATCTTTCTTTATCGGTATTATTTCCGCTTAGAAATCTTTTCTTGCCACCGAAACATCCCGAAAGTCTGATCTCAACGAGTGTAGTATCGAGTATCAACCGACTCTCAACTTTATACTGAGGCCGACTATTCACTACTTTCTAATGGCAAAGTTTGTTCAACTAAGGTTCGTTAGTGCTTCACGACACCATGCGGCAGCCCCATATTCTCCTCAGTTCAACACAAGGGATACCAGTACCAACCAAAGTGTCACACTAACACAGCTATCCCTTCAACCATATCGATCTACGCCGTACAGTATCCACGATCTATTGCTGTTTACTTAAAAAGATGCCCCAGATCCGGGTATAGGATCTATTGTATCCCAAGCAAACCTTTAAAAGAAATACAATCAAAACAAACAAGGAAAGCAATTTAGAAATGAACTAGTCCCTAAGGTAAACCCCACTTTTTATAATTCCCCAACAGAGTCACCAATTATGTGGTACGGTGGCAGAACCGACTGTTAATACTGGTTTGCGTTTGTGTTTGCAAATGTTGCGGTAAGCAAGAGTCGCCACCGTCTTTTCTTTTATCCAACAAAGGAAAGGGTGAAAAGAACATAAAAAGACCTTTTCGAGAGTTTTCTGAGTAAGGGGGTAGTGTATGGAAAGGGAAGGTGTTAGCACCCTTTCCATCTGTAGTTTTCTACGGGCTCTTAGATGCTTAGCTCATTTTGAAATACCTTGTGCTTTTGTGTGTTTTAAAAAATGTTTGAAAATGCCTTAGTGCGGCAATTTGCTTTGCGTTAACTCTTGTATAAGTCCTCAAGAGTGTTGACAAGGCAAATGTTTTTGAAAGTTGTTTTTGAAATGTGTAAGTGTGAAGAGTTTGTTTTATTTGAGCAAGCATCTAACAACTATCTACTTGTACTCGAAAAGATTCGTTCTTTTCCTCCTATCCTTTAGACAACGCTATCCTACTATTAGTGAGTAGGTAGCCCTATCGTTGGATGTATGAGGGACATTCGTGGGTCATCGTACAATCATAAAGGCAACATATAGAGACACTTTAGCAATTTTGTTTAAGGGACTAGATCATTTACCAAAAGAAAACACTGAAGGGTCATCGAGGGACTATGATCTTTGGTTCCGAGGGTCTTTGCTAAAGCGTCCCCACTTTCGAGGGACACGACTATTTTATTTTCTGAAGGTAAACAAAGTGGGAGTACCCTAGAGGTGTATATGTGAAAGTGTGCTTGTTTCAGTTATTTTGTCGTGATGTTATGTTTGCTAACATTTTGTTTTATTATTGCCATACAATCCTATTAGTCATAAATCTAGTAGTTAATAATTGCAGTAATTAAAAGTGCAGAAATATAAAACCTAGCTATTACAAGGCTTCGGGGAGGGGGATTATGTACATATCTAAAACTGAGGGAAAAAATAAATAAAAGCAGTAAAAGTCCTACTAATCATCTATTACATCCCAATATACAGTTACAATAATAAAAGGAAGTCCGAAAGAATAATAACGCACGAATTTGAAAAGACGTCTAAATATCCTAAGATATAAAAAATATTTTTGTTGTTTTTTGTTTTAATTTAAGAAAATAGTTGAATTGAAAGTAATTAATCTAGCTCTATATTTAAAGAAAAAGTTAATTATTAAAGAAAAAAATGAAATTAAAGAAAAGAGATTAATCTTCTAAGCTTTTTTTGGTAGTTTTTAATATGAAAAGAAAATGAATTAAAACCCTAAGTCTATTTAGTTTTTAATTAAATAAAATGGTTTAAATAATTATTAATTAATTTACAAAATTAATTTAATTGAAAAAAATGCTAATCTAATATTTTAATGATTTTTATCTGATTTTATATTGATTAAAAAAAACAAACTAAAAGAAATAAGTAAAAAATAAAATAAACAAATAGAAACAGGCCAAGCAGTAAGTGGAAAAGGGGGTATAATTTGAATTTCTTATGGCCCAAAAAACTTCATGTTAAACGTCACACCTGCTCTAATAGACATGCTAAACACAAATCAAACGGTTAAAAGTATTAACATGCCATGAAAATGCAGTTTTAAAATTCAAGAAAATCTTACCAACCGGTGATGCATGGATACGATGATCTAGGGTGTCGCAAGCCTTAGGAATGAATGTAATGAGTTCCTGGGAACCTCAGGATCACAACTGGGCAATTGTTTTGGATCGAGGATGCTTCAAAAGGTTGTTTCGATTTTGACAACTTTGTGGAAATTTTTTGAATTTTGATATGGCTTCCTAGCAATGATTTTCGTGTCCTTTGCTCATGCCTTGGTCTTGTATTTATAGAGGAAGAAGGGGGCTAGCAAAAATGGTAAGAATCCACCCATAATGACACTCTTTCAAACCAAAATCAAACACATTAAAAAAGTTCCAAAAATGGAAATTCTTGCCCATTTTGAGGTGCAATACACCTAGCCTCCTTTTCATGAAATTTTGGAGCAAAAAATAATTCAAACTATCAGCCCATATTGCCATAAGCAATATTTACTATTTTATGCAATTTTATTTAGTTTTTATCTGATTTAATTCATACTTAAATGAATAAAAATTCAAATAAAAAAATGCATGGATAGATTTAGAGGTCCTTGGACACATTATGAATATATTTGAACTCCAAAAACTTAGGCCCAATAACTTAAAATCACAAATTTTCTCAATTGAGATTTCATGCCTTTCCTTTGAAAATTTCCCAACTTGTGCAATACATAACTTGCTCAATTTTTATCCAATGATGATGATCTTGAACTTTTTGGAAATCCCTAGATGTCCTCTACAATCTCTATGTTGACCATTTTTGCATTTGGAGAAATCATCTTAATGTAAATTATCTTGGGAAAAAAATGACTTTTGTTGACCTTTTGAAAATGACCTGTAATGTATGAGCTTGTATCTTTCAAATGGTATACCTCTTGAACTTGAGGGTCGAAGAGAAGTTGTAGGGAATTGGACTCTATTCAAAATTAGATTTGGTTGGGGAAGAATGGATGAAGTATGTGAAAGTTATGCCTGGTTAAAGTTTGGTTGACTTTTCCTATAGAAACCCTAATTAGCGCGATTCTTGACTTTTGATGAATTATGAGCATTTCTTGAGGAATCATGATAAACCCTTGATCAAATGATCTATATCACTTCAAAATATTGATTTTGACCAAAGACCTTGAAGTTTGACTATAAGTGGGTCACAGTTGACTTTTGACCAAGAACAATTGATTTTCAGGCATTTGAGCAGTTGACTGAGCAAACTTGTAGTGCAAGGTATGCAATTTTTCATGGATAATATTGAAGACATATTAGGACCATGGAAGACATTTGATACCTTTGAGCTCACAGATCTTGGTGAAAAATGAAACCCTAGTTGGAAGGCCAATGTTTAGGAGGAGAATTTGTCTGATCAATTCTTGGTCAACCTTGAGCAATTGAGGACCTCTAGGAGTATGTCTTGTGTGAAAATGGGAGGGAAAATTTTGGGGTACAACAAACAGCAAGTTTGCTTCAATTTCCCTTGTTTCGATTGGATAAATGACTCCCTGCAAGTATGCTTCGATTGGACATTTGATGCTTGCATTGGACAAGTTTCGATTGGATAAATGTTTGCCTGCACGCCTATTTCGATTGGACATATGATGCCTGCATGACTGTTTCGATTAGACAAGCTTCAATTGGACAAATAACACCCTTTATGCTTGCTTTGAATTCACCTTCAGGTCTGCTTCGAATCCACCTTCAGCATTGGCCTCCTACATGAAGTACAAGGCAAGGGCCTCCTGCATGCCTGCATGCACAAGGCAATGACTTCCCTTCATGCTAGCACCCACAAATCAAGTGGCCTCCTGCATGCAAGCTTTGATTGAAACAATGACCCCTCACCATGTTTGCTTTGATTCACAAAGCAACGACCCTTTACAGTGTTTGTTTCGATCCAGGAAGCAAAGGTTTCTTTCCTGCTTGTTTCAAATTATAAGGCAGGAACTTCCCTCATTCGTTGGCTATTTTCATACTAGTTTCAAATGGACAATATCTCCCTTTGAAATAACTTACTTCGATTCCACCCTTGAAAATATTCAATACAGAATTTCTACACTATGACACACAATTGTTGTTCCATTCGAAGGACCTGCAAGACATACCTGGATGTCCTATTCAAAGGACATGTTTGGTGGCCCATTCGAAGGACCTGCAAGTCATACTAGGATATCCCATTTGAAGGACATATTTGGTGACCCATTCAAGGGGCACACATTTTCCCCCTTCAAAGAATGCACAAAAAGGGCCCATTCAAAAGACACATACTATTTGGAAACAAGTATTATTGTCTAAAGAGAGGATCTGGTCGAAGATTGGACTTATGAAGTCAAAACGAAATGTTGGAAATACTAAAAGATGCTTGTGCTGTAAGTCTAAGCCTGCTACACTGGCCATAACACTCCAAAACTGCTGCACAACAGTCCTGCTACACTGCTTCTGTATTTGCACCAATTTGGCATACAAATACTGCCCCTCGAAAGCTACGAAAACAGCATACTCAATTTGTTCAAACTTCATTTATTTTCCCTCCCAAACCTTAGCCAACTTCATCTATAAATAAGAGGTTCCATCACACATCTAAGGGGGCTGGACAACACATCCAGAGGTTTTTGATAGCTGGAGAAACTTTGACTGTGTGAAAATCATAAAACACTTAACACATTCTCAAACCCATAATCAAAATACCACACCTTTGTTTACGTCCCTTTCGAATCCAACACTAGAAACACAAAAACTGTTTCTTTTCCCTTTCAAATCCAAGAGCAACCCCACGCTTTGTTTTTTTTTCCTGAATCCAGCAGAAGGAACACTACACCTGTTTTTTTCTTTCGAATCCAGAAACAACAAACACAACCCCACTCTTCTTGACCTTCGAATCCAGTCAAAGAAACACCACACTTGTTTCTTTCCTTCGAATCCAGGAGCACCCAGGGGAGAAACTCAAGGTCCAACAGCTACATTCCAGCGTCAAGCAAGGTAAGTCCTCTTAACCTTAAGCTTTTCATTTCAAACATAATATGTAAATAACATTTGTTCACTTTTTATTTCTATACTTTCGATTGCATGCTTTTTCTTGTCCAAGTATACGTTAAAACTAACCTGTACAGACTCTAAACGAAATAAAAAGTCTCGTGTGAAACGAAGCCTTAGGCTTTTCCCCCCTTACTGCTTCACAGTCCCAAACGAAAGAAAAAGAGGGCGCGAACGGAGGATGTGAACTCATGCTGCTTTACAGGCCCATATTGCTTCACAGTTCAAACGAAGGAGTAAGAAGGGAGAAACGAAGGGTGCTCACCCTATTTCCAGACCCAATCGAAAGAAGCAGCAAGAAGGGAGAAATGAAGGGTGTCCACACTATTTCAAGGCCCAATCGAAAGAAGCAGCAAGAAGGGAGAAATGAAGTGTGTCCACACTGACTTCCAGGCCCTAATCGAAAGAAGGACAAATGGCATAATTGAAGGTTGCATCTCACACTTACTTCTAGGCCCAAATCGAAAGAAGCCAGGAAGAGAAGAATCGAAGGGTGCATTCTTCCTGGATCGAAAAACTTATTTTCCCTTCTTTTATTTTGTTTTGTCTTTACATTTTCTTACTATTCAATATGGTTATAATAGTGTAGGATATTTATTTTCTGCATTTTTATTGCTTTATACAAATGTCAGTAATTAGGATGTATGGCAAGATAAAACTAACAAGTAGACAACCCAAAAAATCAAAGACAAAAATGCATGCAATCAAACACACCATGCACACACATGCACCTCTAAGGTAATTTTACTTGTTGCCTCGGAAAATAGTCATGTCCCTTGAATATGGGTGTTTTAGCAAAGACCCTCGATAAAAGATCGTAGTCCCTCGATGACCCTCGATGTTGCCTTTGGTAAACAATCTAGTCCCTATACAAAATTGCTAAAATGTCTCATAGGTTGCTTTCTATGACTATACAAACAACCCACGCCCGTCCCTTCACATCCAACAATGGGGCTTCTTACCAAATCAATGGTAAGATAGCAACATCTAAAGGAGGAGGAAAAGAACATAAGACCTTTTGAGTAGGTAGGATGCTCGTAGTTGCTTGCTTGCTCACAACTAAAAAACCATTTTCACACACACTTTCAATTGAAACATTTTCAAAAGTTAAAACACTTTGTACGCGTTCTTATAGAGACGAGAATCATTACAAAGACACTTTTCAAAATCACTTTAAAAAAACATCTTCCACAAACATCTCTTTGAACTATTTTCAAAACCAACACTTTGTACGCATTCTTATATAGACGAGAATCATTACAAAGACGTTTTCAAAATATTTTCAAACCCACACCACAAGCACATTTTTCAAACAAAAGCAAGTGATCTAGAAAGAAACTAAGAGCCCGTAGATAACTACGGATGAAAAGGGTGCTAATACCTTCCCTTTTCATAACCTACCCCCTGAACTCAAGAAAACATTCTCTAAAGGTCTTTCCTATTCTTTTCAACCTTTCCTTTGTTGGATAAAAGAAAAGTCGGTGGTGACTCTTGCTATCTGCAACAATTACGATCAAACGCAAAACAACCAAGTCAGTTCTCCCACCGTATTACAGAATTGGCGACTCTGCTGGGGAATATCTTAAAAGTGGGGTTACCTTAGGGCTAGATCACCTTTACTTGCTTTCCTTACTTTACATTTTTGGTCCTTGTTTGGGTTATTGTTTTTGATCCTACACCCGGATCCGGGGCTCCTTTTTAGGTAAGTATCAATAAATCATGGAGGATGTACAGCATAGACCGATGTGCACAAAGTGATAGCTACGTTAGCGTGATACTCTGGCTTGTACTAATGTTCCTTGAGTCAGTCAAGGATAACATTAAGCTTCCTTATAGTGTCATTAAGCGCTAACTGACCTTTAGAACCTTTAATTGACTCATCCTAATAGGAAGTAGTGAGATAGCTGGCTTTGGTTCTGACTGATGATTGGTTGATACTCGATGCTACACTCATTAAGATCAGACTTTTGGGATATTCTAGGCGCAATACTTTAGTGCTTAAGCTAGAATAATTCCTAAAAGAAAAATCAGTGATATGAGGCTCCTTAGAACCCAGTTACTTTCTAGGACAGGTTGAGCCAACTAAACTTCAAGAGGGTACTTACCTACTGTTGTACCCCAAAATTTACCCTCTTTTCATACATGCATATTATTGGTTTTATAGTTATGGAATAAAGGTATATTTATCAAGCTTCTTCAGGTTACAAGTGACGTTTATTTCGCTAATGGATGTTCTCGGAGTATTTTCCGTGCTAAAGATCGATTCGCCATTTTGCAATGATTCGGGGTTCAAAGATTCACAAGTCCAACCCGGTGCGTCATATTCAGGTAGTCTTTCACCAAGATATCTCTGACAATGTATTCTCTAATTCAGGTTTGGCTCAAGAGTCAATTCTTTAAAGAAGGTCTCCGAATGTGTGAGTTATCTCGAAGAAATATGGTGAAAATGTGTGTTGAAAGTGCAGTTTTTACGCACTAAAAAAATCATAACTTTATCCTTTTATTTATCCCTATTGGTTTTGGTTTTCTTCCTTTCTATTTATCCTTTTACCTATTTTCATTCTTTCTGTTTAAAACCTTTTTCATAAAACTTAACATTTTTCACAAACCTTTGATTTTTCATAATAAACTCGAATAATCAATTTTAAGGTTTTTTTAATCTAATTTTAGGTTTTAAATTAATTTTTGGTTCAACCCCCACCCCTGGCAATATGTATAATTTTGCTTATTTTTAACCCTTTTTGCCTCATTTCTTTCTCTAATTATGTATAATATCTTCCTTAAAAATCCTAAATTCATATAAACTCTAATTTTATTTAAATCAAAAACCCTATTAATTGGCAAACTTAACTTTTTTTACAAACCCTAATTAATTTAGGTTTTAAATTTTTTATTTATTATTAACTCTTTTTTTAATTAACTCTTTAATTTAATTAATTAACTTTTTCTTGTGCAAATTAGGAAAACAATTAGGTTTTAGGTTTTCTTTGTAATTAACCCTTTAATTAACCATTTTTTAACAAATTAGGATTAGGTTTTTATTTTAGTTAGTAACTGAATTTTTGGATTTTTTTTTCACTTATTAATAAATTAAGTTAATTAACTTTTTTAAATTAAAATTAGTTAGAATTAGGTTTTTTAATTAACTTAAAATTATTTTCTGCATAAAACACCAAAAACATTAACTTAGAAGTTTAGGTTTTAATTTTTCCTTAATTTCTTTTTATTTATTCTTTTACATTTTAATTTCTAGGAAAATTGTATAGGTCGCATTATCAATGTAATAACATAGATTTATCTTTTCTCGCATTTTTTTCTAATTATGTAATTGCTTCCGGGATGTAATAGTTTTAGGATTTCTTTTCGGCACTCTTCATTATTATGTAACTACCCCAAAGCTCTGTAATAGCCTAGGTTTACATTTCCGCCTTTACCTTTTGCTACTATATTTTATGCAATGCTTAGACTAATAGGATTGTATGGAAATACCGGTAAACTAATTGAACATAGCATAACCTAATTCAAAGATAATATATCTAAAAACAAACACTACTGCACACTTGCACCCCTAGGGTATACCCACTTGGTTGCCTCAGAAATAATGGTCATGTCCCTCGAATGTAGGGGTATCTTAGCAAAGACCCTCGGTTAAAGTCATCATAAAGATCATAGTCCCCCAATGTCCCTCGAGTTGCCTACGAGAAATGATCTTGTCCCTCGATGTCGCCTATATAATGACAGTCCCTTCGAAATGCTAAGGTATCCTTACATGTTTCCTTCATTGACCTTTTCGTCCCTTTTGATAGTCCCTCAACATCCAGCGACTAGGGTTACCTACTCACAAATAGTAGGATAACACAGTCTAAAGGATAGGAGGAAAAGAACAACATTTTTTGAGTAGGTAGATAACTGTTAGGTACTTGCTCAAACATCATTTTTACACCCTACACTTTCAAAACTCTTTTCAAACTAAAGTTTTCAAAAACACTTCATTACACTCTTGAGGACCAATACAAGGGTTATCACGAAGTTAAACAAAAACTTTTCAAAACACACACAAGCAATTTTCAAAATGAGTAAGTACCTAAGAGCCCATGGAAAACCATGAATAGAAAGGGTGCTAACACCTTCCCTTTCTATAATCTACCCCCGTACTCAGAAACATTCTCGAAAAAGGTTTTTTCTTTTCTTTTTTCCTTTTCCTGATTGGATAAAATAAAAGTCGATGGCGACTCTTGCTTACCGCGACATTTTGCGAACAAAAAACACAAACCAGTCTAACAGTCGGTTCTGCCACCGTATCACAGAACTGGCGACTCTGTTGGGGAATATAAAGTGGGGTTTACCTTAGGATCTAGGTCATTTTAAAATTGCTTTCTTGTTTTGCCTTGCCTGCTTTAAATTCAAGGGTTTTGTTTGGGTATTATTAAAGATCCTACACCCGGATCTGGGGACACTTTTTAGGTAAACAGCAATAGATCGTGGAGACTGTACGATGTAGATCGATATGGTTTAAGCGATGACTGTGTTAGTGTGACACTTTGGTTGGTACCGGTATCCTTCATGGGGAAACAAGGAGAATATGGGGCTTCCGCATGGTGTCGTGAAGCACTAACGGACCTTAGAACCTTAGTTGAACAAACTTGGCCATTAGAAAGTAGTGAGATAGCCGGCCTCGGTATAAAACTGAGGATTGGTTGATACTCGATGCTACACTCATTGAGATCATACTTTCAGGATATTTTGGCTGCAAGAAAAGATTGCTTGAGCTGAAACAATGCCCGATAAAGGATGCTCAGTGATATTGAGGTCCCTCAGAACCCGGTTACATATTTATAGGACAGGTTGAACCAATCCAACTTCAAGAGGGTATGACCTTAAAACCCATGCAAGCCTAAACCTAAGGTTGTTTGCGTGACTTGTGTGCTTTCAACTTGAACTACTTGCAGAGTTTTTATTACTTGACAACATGAGTTCCTTGCAGGTTTTGTTTACAGTTAATATCCAATAACTTGGGTTTCTTGCAGGGTTTACTTGCTTACATCACTTTGCACCTTTGCTTAAAAGCATAGCATACACATCATAACATCATGCCTTAACATTTCCTTAACCATTTCGAGGATCTCGAGGGCCTGTGATGCAGGTTATGATAAATCAGACGTCTAGCAAGGGGCAAGGAGATTTATTTTCCTCTAGCCAATGTCGTCAGAAGATAAAAACTCAACAACTTGAGTCAGGGGCTATGACCCGCTTGATATGGTGAGCTTGACTCTCGTAGAAGGACTCTCAATGATACAAAGTTCTTCAATCAAATCTACAAAATTCAACTTCTGACATTTTCTTATTTACCCCGCGAGATCCTTGAAAACATTGCATACATAATACATATCATTGCATAAGCAGGTTTCAAAGAAGGTCTCTCATGTTCTCGCTATTTATTTCAGCAATGGCTCTCCAACAAGACAATAAAGATCTCCAAGCTCAAGATGCCCAGTTCAAGGAATTACTCCTGAATCTATCCTAGGGGCAAGAAGACCTGAAAACACTCTTCACCGGGAATCTGACCAAGGAACGTACTGACAACAACAAGGATGAACAATTGCAACAACTGCAAGCTAAGGTAGAAGCAATGAGAATCCAGATGCTGGGGCAGATGTCTCTTATCCAAAACTTAGCTCGAGGACAAGAAGGGCTAAGAGCCTTCCTCAACAAGCTTCACCAAGATGGATGCAGATCCATGAAACAAACAGTTAAAATTGTGGATCAAGGCATTAATCATCTCCCAGTGAGAAAAGAGGTTGGTTTGGTCAGGAACAGACCATTCCATATTGCTACTACATCACAAGCCTAACCACAACCTCACCAATGACAACAGGGCAATCGGCATAAGAAGAATACATCCGAAAGACGCTTCACCGAAATCAACATGTCATTGGCTCAAGCATTGCAACGCATGTTGAAGGCCAAGTTGGTTATATTAAGGGACCCTCCTCAGAATCCCAACATATCCTCCCCGAGGTACAATCCAAATGCAAGATGTGCGTACCACTCCGACAGTCCTAGACATGACATCAACAACTGTTGGGTGTTGAGAAATAAAATTCAAGACCTGACTGATGAAGGAGCGCTAGAATTTGCACAAGACGGTCAGGCTGAGTTCTTCTGCCATCCCTCCAAGGCATACCATCTGAAGTGACAAGTTCTCACAAGAAGACTTTTTGTTCATTATAATTTTCAATGTGTAATTTTCTTTTGATTTGTTTGAACATTTATTCATATCAAACCTAGTTATTTCATCAATGCATTACACATGTTTGTCTTGAATCAATTCATTCATATTCACTATTTCAAAAATGCGTTCTTATTTCCTTTTGTGATATTCAACTCTCAATTAAAAACTCTAAGCCTTAGAGGGAGGATGACGAAAATGATACCACAATCTCTACAATAAGCTTTTGAACAGACCTTGTTGACGATGTACTGGCGTTGTTTCAAATCCTAAAAAGTGGAGTTATAAGGAAGATAATCCCTAGTCAACCCCGTCGAGCCAAAGAAGTAGGAGTTTTTCTTTTCACACAAATTAAAACCCTTAATCATAACCTGGGGCAGGGTAGTTTTCTCAGTTAATTCAGAGGTGCATTCAGTCACAATCTGCCGCTTCGTACACAATGAAGGGCATCGAAGACGTCCTTCTAAAATAAAAGACGGTGATGGTTCCGTATAATCGTCAAGACAGGAAGTCATTATCTCTCGAAATAAAAGCCCATTAAGTCAAAACCTGTGAAGGAGACTTAAGAGAAAAATTGGGGCATCCCGCTGACTGTAATCACAAAAGAAACAATTCAGGCAAAAAGAAGGGATAACGAAAACCAAAAAAAGAGGTTACTACAAATCCTCAACAAAAAGAAGATTACAAAAATGACTGCCTTTTCAAAACAAATCATCACCAAGTATCAGAGCAAAGATTCCAGACTCAATCGGGATCTAAACGCGCAATTAACTGAGCATAGGACTGAAGAACATCACGAAGAGCGGGTTTGGTACAAATAAAATTTGAGCCTTTATCCTTTGTTTCTTGAATCGTGAACCAGGGCGCGTTATAACCCTTAAAAGTCCTAGCTGAAGCATGGGTTATTTTTAGAGCATACTGTTACAAAGGTATCCTGACTCCTGTAGGCTTTGTTACGAATACTGAGTTGATATCACATTCTTGCAAATTTCGTTTTACTACACAAAACACATTTTCAAAAATTTTCAAGACAGACATGAGTTTTGCATTCTTTAAATGACATTGTTCGCATATGTAATTGTTTGACAGTAGAGAAATCCGCACAATGGATATTCAATGAACAAACATCCTCTCAATGGACAGAATCACCTCAGTGGGAAAGACACTTCCAATAGCAGGTCTTCCATAAGCAAGGGGCATGACATGATGTCTAAACACACCTGGGGAAGTCTCTCCAAAAGTGCCAAATAACCAGGGGCAGATCTCCATTTGAATCGCATGGGGAATTACGCACGCATTCCAGCAATGAATCATGTTCCATCAAGAAAACATTTTTCATAGTACTACAACGTAACACTATGGACAATGACAACTCTCTACATCCTGAAAGCATGTACATAGTCAGAAAATACTACGCATAACAAAGACCCGCTAGGTTGACATACCTAGGCAAAAATAAGGGCATCCCGGTGAACCTTAAGGGTTCGGGTAAAAATTAGGGCGGCTTGGGCAAAAAAGGGTATCCCGATGGACTGAAAACCCGAAAGGGAGGTTCAGGCAAAAGTTAGGGATTTAAAACATGTCTCATCACCTGTCTATCAGTGGAAGACTTATACCTTGATCAACATTCATCAAGAGCACCAGAACTCAGATACAATTCATATGCGCTCCAGATACGAATGCCATTCTGATACTCATTCAGATTCATCTTCAGATACACTCAAGATACGGATGCCATTCTGATACTCATCCAGATTCAACTTTTAGATACGCTCCAGATACGGATGCCATTCTGATACTCATTCAGACCCAGCTTTCAGATACAGTTCATATACGCTCCAGATACGGATGCCATTCTGATACTCATTCAGACTCAACTTTCAGATACAATTCAGATATGCTCCAGATACAGATGCCATTCTGATACTCATTCAGACTCAGCTTTCATATACATTTCAGATACGCTCCAGACACAGATGCCATTCTGATACTCATTCAGACTCAAAATTCAAATACAGTTCAGATATGCTCCTGATACAGATGCCATTCTGATACTCATTCAGATTCAGCTTTCAGATACATTTTAGATATGCTCCAGATACGGATTCCATTCTGATACTCATTCAGATTCAGCTTTCAGATACAGTTCAGATACGCTCCAGATACGTATGCCATTCTGATACTCATTCAGATTCAGCTTTCTGATATAGTTCAGATACGCTCCAGATACATATTCCATTCTGATACTCATTCAGATTCAACTTTTCAATACATTTCAGATTCACTACAGATACGGATGCCATTCTGATACCCATTCAGATTCGGCTTTCTGATAAAGTTCAAATACGCTCCAAATACGGATGCCATTCTGATACTCATTAAGATTCAACTTTCCGATATAGTTTAGATACGCTCCAGATACAGATGCCATTCTGATACTCATTTAGATCCAGCTTTCAGATACAGTTCAGATACGCTCCAGATACGGATGCCATTCGGATACTCATTCAGATTCAACTTTCCGATACAGTTCAGATACGCTCTAGATATGGATGCCATTCTGATACTCATCTAGATTCAGCTTTCAGATACAGTTTAGATACGCTCTAGATACGAATTCCATTCTAATACTAATTCAGATTCATCTTTCAGATACAGTTCAGATACGCTCTAGACACGGATGCCATTCTGATACTTATTCAGATCTAGCTTTCAGATACAATTCAGATATGCTCCAGATACGGATGCCATTCTGATACTCATTCAGATTCAACTTTCAGATACAGTTCAGATATGCTCCAGATACAGATGCCATTATGATACTCATTCAGATTCAGCTTTCAGATACAGTTCAGATATGCTCTAGATACGGATGCCATTCTGATACTTATTCAGGTTCAACTTTCCGATACAGTTCAGATACGCTCCAGATACGGATGCCATTTTGATACTCATTCAGATTCAACTTTCAGATACAATTCAGATACGATCCAGAGACGAATCTCATTCTGACACTCATTCAACACATGTTTCAAGTACAGTTCAGATACGATCCAGAGACGGATGTCATCATGGAACTCATTAAATACATGTTCAAGTACAATCACGACATAGATCCATCCACAAAATCTCCGCATGTACTTTTTCCAGCATGGTACAAGGGGTGGAGACAGTTGGAAGCGAAGTCACTATCACACACAAGCCAATGATATATATATTCCCCACAAAGCCGAGACAACCAAGGTCCGACCTTCGTATCCCCAAGCAGGAATTCCTTCCCCAGTAGGTTCATTCAGAAAGCTGATATATGCATTCCCCAACCGAGTTTTATAACCATGAGCAGTTTATAAAGCCATCTCTCGAGCAAAGTTTATTTATCTGACGGCGGAAGCTCAATCTCCAACAAATCTCTTCTCTCCAGCAATGGAAGTTCATCCCCAACTGAGTTTATTTCTCCAAATCAGCAAATCTTTCAACAGAGTATCTCTCTTCCCCATGGAGTCATCCCCCGCAGGATTATTCTCAGACAGAGTCTCTCCCGGTAGAATATTCTCAAGAAGAATGGGTGTAAATCTCCAGCTGATCATCTTCGTCACTATCCCTAGCGGAAACGAAGAATTCAACTCCTTATACTCTCCAGCAACATTCCAGGATTTATTTTCCCCAGCTAGAGAATATCACAATAGCATTGCATATCCATACATCATGGCATGCACATACATATTATACAACACAATCTCATTTATTTTGAGAACATCATTACTTAATACATTTCATACATCATGACATTACATACGACTAACTCTTTACCTTTCAGGGGAAGATGCAATCAATTTCTCACGAGTTCTCTCTGGTTCAGTCAAACCGACACCAAGGTTTCTATTCCAGTTGAAGATATTTCGACACTTTTCAAGATCTTCTCTGGTTCAGTCAAACCGACACTAAGGTTTCTATTCTAGTTGAAGATGTTCTAAGACTTTCATCTGGGTCAGCCGAATCACCGCTAAGATTCCCCTGATTTCTATGCCAGTCAAAGTTAATCTGAGACCTCTCCCTGGTTCAGTCAAATCGATACTAAGATTTCTCTCCCAGTTGAAGACAACTCGAGACCTTTCCATGGTTCAGTCAAATAGATACTAAGATTTCTATTCCAGTTAAAAAAGCTATGAAGCCCAGAAACTGACCGGATAATAGTCAACCAACAATACATCATACTGTGAAGCCTGGAGCACGACCGGATAATAGTACAAAATACTACGAAGCCTGGAATTGACCAGATAGTGGTATATCTCAAATTCAAACTATGAAGCCCAAAAATCGACCGGATAATATCTTAATTTCTACGAACTACTACGAAGCCGGGAATCGACCAGATATTGGTATATCTCAAATTCAAGCTATGAAGCCCAAAAATCGACCGTATAATATCTTAATTTCCCCAAATTACTGAAGCCTGGAGCACGACCAGATAGCGGCAAGAGACACTAAAACCTGGAGCACGACCAAATAACAGTATGAGGTACTGCGAAACTTGGAATTCAACCAGATAGAAGTTTACTCAGCCAATTACTATGAAGCCTGGAAATGACCGGATATTAGTATGCCTTAAATTCAATTTGAAATCCGGATGCGACCGGATAACCACTTAATTCCTTCTTACGCCTGGAGCACGACCAGATAATAGTTTTTGAGATTGCAAAGCCTGGAGCACGACCAAATAGTAAGTTTAATCTCATCTCCCCAGTAAGTCACTGTGAAACCTAGAGCACGACCAGATAGCAATTCATTTTCGTCTCCTCGACTAAAAGATGATTCCCCAGTAGAGTAACGGACAACTGAAGCTCCTAAAATTCTATCTCTCTCAAGACTGAGACCAACATTCCTCAGCAGATTCCCCCTCTACGGGAACAGGAATTCTCATTAAAGGAATATCTCGGGAAATCAACATCCTCTAGATGGCATCTTTAAGCCCATCTCCGACGATTTTCAGTCATATATTCCGGATGGCATCTTTAAGCCCATCTCCGTTGACCTTCCTTCATCTCCTCCAAATTGCATCTGTAAGCCCATTCTCGATACTACCTACACAGTCAAGCACCATATCAGACGAGTGCAAATTTCTGGGCACTCTAGTATTCAATCATCTTCTACCTTCAGATTACGAAAGGAAGACAACCAATCTACATCCTCAGATTTAAGAAGATTGAACAGGGGCAACTGTTGTACCCCAAAATTTACCCTCTTTTCATACACACATATTATTGGTTTTATGGTTATGGAATAAAGGTATATTTATCAAGCTTCTTCAGGTTATAAGTGACGTTTATTTCGCCAATGGATGTTCTCAGAGTATTTTCCATGCTGAAGATCGGTTCGCCATTTTGCAATGATTCGGGGTACAAAGATTCACAAGTCCAACCCGTCGTGTCATATTCAGGTGGTCTTTCGCCAAGATATCTCTGACAACTTATTCTCTAATTCAGGTTCGGCTCAAGAGTCAATTCTTTAAAGAAGGTCTCAGAATGTGTGAGTTTTCTCGAAGAAATGTGGTGAAAAAGTGTGCTGAAAGTGCAGTTTTTACGCACTAAAAAATTCATAACTTGAAGATCGTGGCTTGTTTTGAACCTGTTCCGGTGGCCAAAAATCCGTCTTGACGTCATCTACGTTTTCATCACTCACGGCTGGAAGCCAATTTCGATCAGAAGGTCTTCAAAAATGCAGATTTATCAAGTATTTTTATACATAAAATTTGTGACAGAAGTTTATTTGTGTCATGTTCAGAAAATCATAACTTGGTCGATTTTCATCGTATCGAGCTGGTTCCAGCGCCAAAATTTCACAAATTGAGTTGGCTAAGTTTTGACAGGAGGTATTAAGTTCGAACGTGTGATACAGTGTCAGAACCGACTATTATACTGGTTTGCGTTTTATGTTTTTGTTCGCAAAATGTCGCGGTAAGCAAGAGTCGCCACCGACTTTTATTTTATCCAATTAGGAAAAGGAAAAGAACAGAAAAAACCTTTTTCGAGAATATTTCTGAGTACGGGGGGTAGATTATAGAAAGGGAAGGTGTTAGCACCCTTTCTATCCATGGTTTTCCATGGGCTCTTAGGTACTTGCTCATTTTGAAATTGCTTGTGTTTGTATTACTTCATGTTAACCCTTGTTTCTGTCCTCAAGAGTGTTATGAAGTTGTTTTTGAAAACTTTGTTTGAAAAGTGTTGGTGTGAAAAAGTTTGTTTGTTTGAGCAAGTACCTAGGAACTAATCTATCTACTCGAAAAAAGTCTGTTTGTTTTCCTATTGGACAGCGCTATCCCATTATTAAGGAATAGGTAGCACCGTCGTTGGAGTTTGAGGGACTATCGAAAGGGACGAAATGGTCATTGAAGGCAACATGTAAGGATACCTTAGCAGTTCGAAGGGACTGTCATCATATATTCGTAGGCAACATCGAGGGACAAGATCATTTCTCGTAGGCAACTCGAGGGACGTTAAGGGACTATGATCTTTATGATAACTTTTAGATTGAGGGTCTTTTGCTAAGATATCCCTACGTTCAAGGGACACGACCATTATTTCCGAGGCAACCAAGTGAGGCAAACCCTATGAGTGAGCATGTGCGAGTGAAATTTTCAATTAATTTATCTTTGCACATTTAGGGTTTTCTACCATATTAATTTTCAGTTTGTTTTTCCATACAATCCTATTAACATACATCTAAGCAGTTTATAGTTTGCGGAATTAAAAGCAAGAAAGTTTAAAGTCCTAGCTATTACAAGGCTTTTGCAGATACATATTTATTTTGGACTGAAAATAAAAATGCGGAATTTAAACCCTAATTACTATTACAACCTCGAAACAGTTACAATAATAATAAAAGGAAATTAAAAAATGTGCGCGGCGAATTAAATGCGAGAATAATTTAGGAAACCTAAAAAATCTAATTGAAAAAAGATTTAGGTTAGTTTTTTTGAGAAAAATTAATTAGGTTATGTACAAATTAAAACCCTAATTTCTAATTAATTTAAATTATAAAAAAGGAATTAAATTTGCCCTAAATTAAATTAAACTAATTAATTAAGGAAATAAAATATTTTTATGAAAAAAATGATTTTTATGTTTTTTTTGATGATTTTTTGATTAAATAAAAAATAATAATTTTTTGGTGTTATTTTAATAAAGGAAAATAATTAGTAAAACAATTAAAAAAAATTAAAATGGAAAAGAAAAGAATGGGCATGTGTTGTGCCAGCCTGAGAGTGCACCATAGTCCTTCATTGTTTGAGGCGTTGGATCTGAATTATTGATACATCCAATGGCCAAATGGTGGTAGCGCATGGTAGGCGTTTTGGATGATGATGCGTTGAATCTGTAGAAACAAAGGAAGAAAACAAAATTTGTTGGGATGGTTAGTTGTATATATAATAACATAAATAAAATATAAAGGAAATAAAGTGGTCTTTCCCAAAGGCGCGCATGATTCAAATCACCCAATAGGATTCTGCCACCTAATTGTCTTCTTCCCCATAACTGTTGTTTTGGCCACACTTTTACCTACAGTCGTTTCCGTCACTAAAGGCTATAGTGACGAATTTTGTTCGTAGCCATAAACCTGTAAAATTAAAAAAAAACGCAACACAAGCAGAATAAATTCAAACCAAAGACATGGGTCAACTGCGAATCATCTCCTGAGCATGATAATACCCCTAATTTTGTCCAATTTTGCCTTTATATAGAATTCCCAATTTGGGACCTCAAAACCCTAACAATGGCATCGTGCCATTCCTACACTTAAACTTCAATCAAACCAATCAAAAATATTGCAAATATGATAGC
Source organism: Vicia faba (assembly GCA_948472305.1). Classification (NCBI taxonomy): domain Eukaryota; kingdom Viridiplantae; phylum Streptophyta; class Magnoliopsida; order Fabales; family Fabaceae; genus Vicia; species Vicia faba. Next base: position 83,598,312 of record OX451739.1, on the reverse strand, counting down.
AAGCATGGATATATGATCAAAACATGTTTATGATGGATAAATCATTGAAAATGAATCTTGAAAAAAGATGCAAACCGTGGCACTGTGACACGTGATTTCTGAAGGTTTTAAGGCTTGAGGATGATTGGAATGGCTTCAGAACACGTCCAGGAACAAATTGTTGGCTTTGGAATTACTTGAAATGGCCTATGGAAGAGAATACGGTCTGCACTTTTTCTTCCAAAATTTGCAATTTCTTCCCCTTGTTTTCACGACCCCAAAACCTTTTTTATGCTTTAGAGATGTTAGGTATATATGATAGAATGATTTAGGTCAACAAAAATTGATCATATCTTTGCAAATTATGGAGATTTGATTTCATTCTTTGCCTTGTATGATTTGTTTCCAAAATAGACCAAATTAAGATCTTTTCCAATCAATTAGCTCTTGCATGAATTTTTTTGATTTGCTAGCTGTTCATGGACTCATAATATGCTCATAAAATCAAATCTTTGATTTTATTTGATTATTCTACTATTTAAATTGATTTATTTTGATTTAAATGGATAAAAATCAAAATAAATAATAAAAATAATAAAATAATAGGTGGATAAGCTCAGGGGTCGTGGACCATCTTAGGAACAATTTTCAAACAAGAAAAAATGGGCGCATTTGGAAAAAATGTCATTTTGATCAATATTGACTTCATGCACATTTCCAAAAATTGGTCAATTTTGACAATACACATCTCCCTCAATTTTAACCCTAAGAGGGTGTTCTTGCACTTTTCAGAAAGCTTAGGATGTTCCCTAAACAACCCTTTTGGTTTCATCTCAATTGGGTCTTCCATGTTCATGTAAGAAGCTTTGACCCAAAAGGTGTTTTTGTTGACTTTTCAAAAGGACCTATAATGTAGAAATTCATATCTTTTGATGAGAGCATATTTTGAACTTGTGAGCTGAAGATGAGTTGTAGGGAATCGCATCCTCTTCAAAATGAGCCTTGGATGGAAAATTTCTAATAAAGTATGAGGAAGTTATGCTTGGTCAAAATTTGGTTGACTTTTCCTATGAAACCCTAATTTAACAACTTTTGGGTTTTGATGAATTTGGGGCATTCCTTGAGGAATCATGATCAACCCTTGATCAAATGATGAAATTCACTTCAAAATGTTGATTTTGACCAAAAATCTTGAAGTTTGACTGTATGTGGGCCACAATTGACTTTTGACCTAATACAATCGATTCTCAAACATCTGAGTAGTTGATTGAGCAAACATTTTATGCAGTGCTTGAAATTTGACATGGAGGGTCTTGAGAATATATTAGGACCATGGAGAGCATATGAGCTCTTTGGAGTCCACCTATCTTAATGAAAATGGAAACCCTAATTTGAGACACACTGCCTTAGGAGAGAGTTTGTCTGGTCAACTCTTGGGAAAACTTGAGCAAATTAAGGATCTCTAGGAGTATGTATTGAGTAAAATGAGAGGGAAAATTTTGGGGTACAACAGCTGCCCTTGTTCAATCTTCTTAAACCTGAGGATGTAGATTGGCTGTCTGCCTTTCGTAATCTGAAGGTGGAAGATGATTGAACACTAGAGTGCCCAAAAATTTGCAGTCGTCTGAGATGGTGCTGGACTGTGTAGGTAGTATCGGGAATGGGCTTACAGATGCCATTTGGAGGATATGACAGAGAATCGTCGGAGATGGGCTTAAAGATGCCATCCGGAAGATATGACAGAGAATCGTCGGAGATGGGCTTAAAGATGCCATCTAGAGGATGTTGATTTCCTGAGATGTTCCTTCGATGAGAGTCCTGTTCCTATTGTCGATGAGGAATCTACTGAGGAATGTTGGTATTTGTCTTGGGAGAAATAGAATTTTAGGAGCTTCAGTTGTCCGTTACTCTATTGGGGAATTAACTCTGGAGGTGAACTGCATATCTGGTCAGTGTACAAGCTACATCGCGACTTACTAGGGAACTACGAAACCAATTGTGTTTGATCAGGTCCAGGTCTTACAGTGTTGTAAACTGTTGTCTGGAGGTAAGAGAAAAGAAACCTGGGTCGTAGGGTTTCTTTGAAATGAATGCCCTGGATAATAGGGCTTATGGGAAGGAACCTGGGTAAGGTTGCTTCGTGAGGAGTTTGGGTAAAACAACATCTGAATTAAGAAGGAACCTAGGTAAGATTGCTTCGTGGGGAGTTTGGGTAAAACTGCATCTGAACCGAGAAGGAACTTGGGTAAGGTTGCTTTGGGATAAGTCTGAGTGAAACTTCAGAAGGAACCTGGGTAAGGTTGCTCGTGATGAGTCTGTGTAGTCCTTTAGGGGGAACCTAGGTAAGGTTACTTTGTGATAAGTTCATGTAAAACTTTAGAAGGAACCTGGGTAAGGTTACTTTGGGATAAGTTCGTGTAAAACTTCAGAAGGAACCTGAGTAAGGTTACTTTGGGATAAGTTCGTGTAAAACTTCAGGAGGAACCTGGGTAGGGTTACTTCGGGATAAGTCCGTGTAAAACTTCAGAAGGAACCTGGGTAAGGTCACCTTGGGATAATTATGTGTAAAACTTCAAGAGGAACCTGGGTAAGGTTACTTTGTGATAAGTTCGTGTAAAACTTCAGAAGGAACCTGGGTAAGGTTACTTGGGGATGAGTTCATGTAAAACTTCAGGAGGAACCTGGGTAAGGTTACTTTGGGATGAGTTCGTGTAAAACTTCAGAAGAAACCTGGGTAAGGTCACCATGGGATAAGTTCGTGTAAAACTTCAGGAGGAACCTGGGTAGGGTTACTTCGGGATAAGTCCGTGTAAAACTTCAGAAGGAACCTGGGTAAGGTTACTTTGTGATAAGTTCGTGTAAAACTTCATTCGAAAATTTATGAGAAAGGACCCGTGTAAGATTTTTCAAGATAAACCCGTGTGAAGCTGCATTTAGGAGAAACCCGTGTAAGATTGCTTCGTGATGAACCCGTGTAAAGATGCATTTGGTCGCGTAGATAATTATTCTGTTTAGTCTCTGAATGCATTTGCTTCTACTTCCGCTAGAGATGGCGAACCGGAGATGACTATGCTGGGGATTTTCCCCTTATTTACGGATATTCTGCCGAGGAGAGACTCTACTTGAGAACAACTCTGCGGGGAAATAATTCTGTCGGAGAAATAAGCTTCCATAACTAAAGGGATAAACTTTGTCGGGGATTGAGCTTTTGCATTCAGAGAAATAAACTTTGTTCGGGAGAAAAATTTATGACCCGCTTGCGATTATGAAATTCAATCGGGGAATATAGATGTTGATTCTCTGAAGGAACTTTGCTGGGGAATGTAGCTCCTGTATGGGGGAGCCAATGTCAAAGCTTTAGTTGCCTCTACTCTATGGGTAATGTAGATGTCACAGGGTCGTATGTTGAGGATACGACAATGACTTTGCATCAGGACTTTTCTGCCCCTATACCTACTGGAGAAAGTACATACAGAGGTTTTGTGGATGCTGATCAGGATGATAAGTCTTCTATTGATAAGCAAATGATAAGATGACGGGACATAGTCGTACGCTTCAAATCCCTAACTTTTGCCTGGACCACCCTTTCGGGTTTTCAGTCCACCGGGATACCCTTTTTTGCTCAAGCCGCCTTTTCAAGTTTTTGACTTGCCGGGTGTACATATCTTTTTTGTTTTTATCCCTAATTTTTGCCCGAACCCTTTTGGTTCGCCGGGATGCCCTTATTTTTGCCTAGGCCAGTCAACCTAGCGGGTATTTGTTCATGCGTAGTATTTTCCGACTATGTCCATGTTCACCGGGTATGGAGAATTGTCACTGCCCATAAGAGTAAGTGTTACCACACTACTAGAAGATGTTTGTTTGATCGTACAAGATTTGTTGTTGGAATTCATGCCCAATGCCCCAAGTGATTCAGATGGAGATCTGCCCCTGGCTATTTGGCATCTTTGAGAGATTCCTTGAATCTTGACTTGACTGCCCCAGATGATGTACAATGATCATGCCGTGCCCCTTGGTTGGAAGTGTTTTTCCACTTGAGGTGATCCTTTTTATTGAGAAGGTTTTTGTTCACTAGATATTCGTCATGCAAATTTATCTACTGTTGAACAAATAGTCATATGCAAACAATGCTATTTTAAGAATGCAAAGCTTATGTCTGTCTTGAAGTTTGAAAATTCATTTTTTAGTAAAACAAACAAATTTTGTAAAATTGTGATGTTAACTCAGGATTTATAGAAAACCTTATAGGAGTCCGGATACCTTTAGTAACAGTATGCTTTCGAACTAACCCATGCTTCAGCTAGGACTTTTAAGGGTTATAACGTGGCCTGGTTCACAGTTTAAGAAACAAAGGATAAAGGCTCAAATTTTATTTGTACCCACCCATTCTTCGTGATGTTGTTTGATCCTATACTCAATTAATTGTGCATTTAGATCCCGTTTGAGTCTTTGCTCTGATATTCCAGTGATGGTTCGGATACTAACAGTTTATTTTGAATAGGCATTCATTTTTGTTGAGGGTTTATAGGACCTCTTTCTTTTTGACTTTATTATCCTTGTCTTTTGCCTGAACTGTTTCTTTTTGTGATTATAGTCAGCGGGATGCCCCTATTTTTTTCTTAAGTCTCCTTCATAGGTTTTAACTTAACGGGCTTTTATTTCGAGAGATAATGACTGCATGTCTTGACGATTATAGGGAACCATCATTATATTTTGTTTCAGAAGGACATCTTTGATGCCATTCATTGTGTACAAAGTGGCAGATTATGCCTGGATGCGCCTCTAAATTAACTGAGAAAACTACCCTGCCCCAGGTTATGATTAAGGGTTTTAATTTGTGTGAAAAGAAAAACTCCTACTTCTTTGGCTCGAAGAGGTTGACTAGGGATTATCTTCCTTATAACTCCACTGTTTAAGATTTGAAACAACGCCTGTACATCGTCAGCGGGGTCTGTTCAAAAGCATACTGTAGAGATTATGGTATCATTTTCGTCATCCTCCCTCTAAAGGCTTACAGTTTTTTAGTCGAGAGTTGAATATCATGAAAAGGAAATATAAAGCAATTTAAGCATAATGAAAACAAATTAATTCAAGACAGACATGTGTTATGCATTAATGAAATAATAGAGTTTGACATGACAATAATTGTTCGAGTAAGCAAAGAAAATACAACTTCAGAATTTAAATGAACAAAAATGCTTTCAATCCTAGCCATGTTTTGGCAAGGGAGCAGTGATCACGTTGGGAGTCTCAGGAGGGTCAAATTCGATCTCCTTGGCATCAATCATATTCTGAATCTTGTATTTCAGCGCCCAACAATCGTTAGTATCGTGCCCCAGGCTACCAGAATGATAAGCACACCTTGCATCCGGGTTGTAGTTAGGAGAAGAAGTCTTAGGGTTCGGATGAGGGTTTATAACCGTAATCAGATTCATCTTCAACATGTGTTGCAATGCTTGTGACAATGGCATGTTGATTTGGGTGAACTGCCTTTGAGGTCTTTCCACCCTTGGCTGATTGTTTCGTTGTTGTGGTTGTTGTGCGCGTGTGGAATTAGAGATCAGCACTGCCCCCACAGATTGGTGGTAGTCTGCCTTGCTACGCCCCTTCTGGCCGTGCACAACATTGGCTTCCCTCTTGCCACTAAATGACTTCTTCTCTGTACTCGAAGAGGTATTTTTATGGATCTTACCACTTCGGATCCCAACTTCTACTCTTTCTCCAGTCAATATCAGCTCGGTGAAACCAGCTGAGGAGCTACCAATCAAGTGATTGAAGAATGGACCAGACAGCATCCCGAGAAACATGTCAACCAACTCCCTATCAGACAAAAGGGGTTGGACTCTCCCTGCCAAATCTCTCCACTTCTGTACATAGTCCTTAAAGCATTCACTTGCACCCATGGACATACTCTAGAGTTGAGTATGAGTAGGAGCAAGGTCGGCATTGTATTAATACTGCTTATAAAAAGCGACAGCCAAATCTTCCCAATTTCAGACATTGGCTCTCTCTAGTTGGTAGAACCATTCAAGCTGAGTCCCTGACAGGCTGTCTTGATAGAAGTGAACCCACAAATTTCTATCAGCGGTGTGGGGCTAGAAAACTTGTTGCACTTTGGCATGGGCTTCCTGCCAACTAAGACAGTATGTTGACTCATACTACTTTGTTGATCTCTAAATTGGATCTCATCAAATATATATTCGAGAAGCCAACTCTCCCCAAAAGGATAGCCAGATGGCAAATGGTCTTAATAGAATACGACATTTAGTACACCACTCAGAAGGCAATTAAAGAAAGTGTACTGGCAGATCATTTGGCACATCAAGCTGCAGACGATTACAAATCTATGAACTTCGAATTCCCGGACGAGAACATTAATCTAGTTACAGATTAGAAGAACCTGAACCATATGAAGGACCTGAGCCAGGATCCTGATAGACTATGGTTTTTGATTGAGCTTCTAATGCACTCGACAATGGAATTGGTGCTGTGATTATTTCTCCTCAGGGTTTCCATACACCCTTCACCGCTAGATTATGCTTTGACTATACTAACAATATGGTTGAATATGAAGCGTGCATCATGGGTACTAAAGCTTCTATCGACCTAAGAATCAAATTCTTGAATGTGTATGGGGACTCAGCCCTAGTGATCAACTAGATTAAGGGAGAATGGGATACTAAGCATATGAATCACATTCCTTATAGAGAGGATGTGTTGACATTAATTTTGTACTTCAAGGAGATCACTTTTGAGCACATCCCAAGAGAAGAGAATTAGTTGGCAGACGCGTTAGCGACCATGTCGTCTATATTTAAAGTTAGATGGGACAATGAGGCTCCCAAATTTACCATTGAAAGGCTAGACGAACCTACACACTACTACGAAGTTGACACTGCCGAAGTAGAAGAGAAGCCTTGGTTTCATGAAGTGAAAAGATATCTTGAGGCTCAAGAGTATCCTGAAGAAGCATATATCAATGATGAGAAATTCCTACGGAGGTTCTCAGCTAAGTTCTTCCTGAGAAACGAAATTTTGTATAGGCGCAACCATGATTCGTCTATGCTTCGTTGCATGGACAAGAAGGAGGTGGAGCAAATTATGGAGGATATGCATGAAGGCATCTTTGGTACTCATTCCAGTGGACATACTATGGCTAAGGAAACTCTAAGAGCGGGTTACTATTGGTCGACTATGGAACCTAACTCTCATCACCACTCAAGAACTTATCACAAGTTCCAGATTTATGCTGACAAAGTACATGCGCCTCCAATATCTCTGAATGTTTTGGATGCTCCTTTGCCATTTGCAATATGGGGCATTGATATGATTCGAGAGATGAAACCTACTGCTTCCAAGTGGTATCGCTTCATCCTCGTCGCTATTGATTACTTCATGAAGTGGGTTGAAGCAACCACATTTGCCTCTGTTACTAAGAATGTGGTTGTCAGGTTCATTAAGCATAACCTTATCTGTCAGTATGGCATCCCGGAGAGAATCATCATAAACAATGGTACCAATCTCAATAACACTATGATCCCAAAACTCTGCACGTAGTTCAAGATCAAACACCATAACTCTTCTTCGTATCGAACAAAGATGAATGGCGTAGTGGGAGCCGCCAATAAGAACATTAAGAAGATCATACAGAAGATGGAGGTGACATACAAAGATTTGCACAGGATGTTACCATTTTCTCTTCATGGCTATCGCACTTAAGCTCAAACATCAACTGGGGTAACCCCATTCTCTCTAGTTTACGACATGGAGGCTGTCTTACCTATCGAAGTTCAGATTCTGTCCTTGAGAATTATGAAAGATGCAGACTTGGAAGAAGACGAATAAATTCAGACTAGGCTAGATCAGTTGAATTTGATTGATGAGAAGAGGCTTGTGGCTGTTTGTCACGGTCAGATGTATCAAAAACGTATGATTAAAGCCTTCAATAAGAAAATCAAGCATCGAGTATATCAGGCTAGTGACTTGGTAATAAAGCACATCATCCTACCGCAAGGTGACCCCAGGGGCAAATGGACTCCCACCTACGAAGGGCCATTTGTAACAAAGAAGGTATATTCGGGTGGTGCCATGATACTTACCACCATGGATGGTGAAGGTCTTCCACGCCCTGTGAACGCAGACATAGTTAAAAGATGCTACGCATAAAAAAAGACCCGCTAGGTTGACCGGCCTAGGCAAAAATAAGGGCATCCCGGCGAACCAAAAGGGTTCGGGAAAAAATTAGGCATATAAATATAAAGATTGTACACCCGGCAAGTCGAAAACCTGAAAAGGCATCTTGGGCAAAAAAGGGTATCCCGGTGGACTGAAAACCCGAAAGGGTGATCCAGGCAAAAATTAGGGATTAAAGAGTATGACTATGTCTCGTCGAATCACTTACATCTTTATATCCAACATCAAGTTCAAATGGTACAATCAATTCAATCAACTTCTTCCGACAAGCGAGGGATGAGATACTCGAAGACATAAGGGCAATACAGAGTTCGAACTTGATGAGATCATTTACATATAGCTATATATTTTGTTTTTATTTTGTACTCTCTTCATTTTTCTCGATGATTTCCTCTTACAAGGTTTTATGTCTCCTTGTACAACAATTGCCTGCTTATAGGCAAACTATCAATATAAACACAATTTCAAAGTTCAAATTTTGTTTTACTTTTTTTGTTTTGTTTGCAAAAATGTCCTGTGACTAAATTGAATGAATATATATATGAACATGATTACTATTAACAAAATATGCATAAAAGTCAGGAATAAGTATTTACTCAAGAATTTAGGAGTCGGGATAATGTTCAAGTCGTCTATAAATCTCCACAGAGAAACTTCCAGTAAAGTTTCCTTACATAGCAGTTTCCATAAAATAATCCCCTGCGGAATCAACTTCACAAGCTCATCTTCAAAGACATATTCCCTGCAAGTCTGAAATATTCTAATCATACTCAATAGCAGATCCCCCTAGCAGACCAAGGAGTATAATCTTTTCCCCGGTAATGTCACTAACCTACGGGATTCCAATCTTTAGTAGATTATGATTGTAACACAGTTCACAAAAATTCTCTTCCCTAGATGAGTTTATTTCTCCATCCAGATTCAACCCCCTGTAGATCTCTCTTCTCTACTAGGGCTCATATCCCCCGCAAAACATATTTCTCCAGCAAGGTTTATTTCCTCAACACAGTGTTTCTCGAGTAGGGTTTATTTCCCTAACAAGGTTTATTTCCCCAATAGGGTATATTTCCCCAACGGAATTCAGTCTCCCCAGCTTAAGACTATCCCTCTGACTATTGTAAATCACCAACAAAACTTTTCTCTCCAGCAAGGGGTAGTCCAGACCACTATCCCCCAGAGAGTCGCTACGAAATCTGAAACCATGACTAAGTATCAGTTAATCTTATCCTCCCCAGACGAGTCGACATCCATATCGAAAACTGAGTCATACAACACCTCGGAAGGTTATCCATCTCTTTTATCCCTAGTCAGGGTATATAAGAATTAAACTCCCCAGTGGAGCGAGGAACGACCAATGTTATTGAGCTCTTCTCCCCAAACAGAAATCAACATTTCCCAGTGGCTTTTCCTCCAACAGCAAGTTGGGATCCCCAACAAAGGCATTCCATGACAAGATTGAAGATCACACATATTTTTCATCCCCAATAGAGTCGCCAGTTCTGTAATACGGTGGGAGAGCTGAATTATTTTTGCATTTTATCGCAAATGTTGTGGATAGCAAGAGTCGCCACCGACTTTTCTTTTATCCAATAAAGGAAAGGGAGAAAAGAACAAGAAAGAACTTCGAGAATTGAGTTCGGGGGGTAGGATATGAAAAGGGAAGGTGTTAGCACCCTTGTCATCCGTAGTTATCTACGGGCTCTTAATCGCTTATCTCACTTTATTTTACTTTGTGTTGTGCATGTTTGAAAATATTTTGAAAATGCCAATTGTAAGGCGAACTTTGTAATGATTCTCGTATCTGTCCTCGAGAATGCGTACAAAGTGTTTGTTTGAAAATATTTTTTTAAGAGTGTTTTTGTGAGCAAGCGCTTACGAGTTATCTACCTACTCAAAGATCTTTTGTGTTATTTTCCTCCTTCTTAGATAGTGATATCCTACCATTAGTTAGTAGGAAGCCCTATTGTTAGATGTGAAGGGACAGACGCAGGTCACCGTACAGTCATAAAGGCAACTTGTAAGGATGCTTTAGCACTATCCCTCAATTAAAAAGATCGTAGTCCCTCGATAACCCTTTGATGATGCCTTCGGTAAACGATCTTTGTCCCTGACGAAATTGCTTAAGTGTCCTTACAAGTTGCCTTTATGACTGTACGATGACCCATACTTGTCCCTTCATATCCAACGATATGGCTTCCTATTAACTAATGGTAGGATATCACTATCTAAGGAGGAGGAAAATAACACGAAAAATCTTTGAGTAGGTAGATAGCTCATAACAGCTTGCTCACAAAAACACTCTTCAAAAAATATTTTCAAACAAACACTTTGTATGCATTCTCGAGGAAAGATACAAGAATCATTACAAAGTTCGCCTTACAATTAGCATTTTCAAAATATTTTCAAACATGCACAACACAAAGCAAAACAAAGTGAGCTAAGCGATTAAGAGCTTGTAGATAACTACAGATGACGAGGCTTTTAACACCTTCCATTTTCATAACCTACACGCCGAACTCAATTCTCGAAGGTCTTTCCTGTTCTTTTCACCCTTTCCTTTATTGGATAAAAGAAAAGTCGGCGGTGACTCTTACTATCCGCAACATTTGCGATAAAATAAAAAAACAAGTCAGTTCTCCTACCGTATTACAATGGTCCAGGCAAAAGTTAGTGATTAAAGCGTACGACTATGTCCTGTTGGATCATCTACATACATCAAGCTTTATTATTAACGTTAAGTTTGAAAGATACGGATCGATTCAGTTAATTTCTTCCAACGACAAGGGATGAGATGCTTGAAGACATATGATAATAACAGAGTTGGAACTCGATGGAATCAATTACACATAACTATATGTTTTTACTTTGTACTCTTTTCATTTTACTCTTTGTACAAAACGCTTGTTTATAGGCAAACTTTCAATACAAAGTCAATTTCAAAATTCAAATTTGTTTTATTTTCTCCGTTTTGATTGCAAAAACGTCCAATGACTAATTTGAATGAACATATGCATATAAATATGATTACTGTTAAAAAATATGTGCATAAAAACAAGGATAAGCATTTACTAGAGACTCTAGGAGTTGGGGTAGCGTTCAAGTTATCCATAAATCCCCACAAGAAAAATCCCCGCAGAGCTGTCTTCACAAGCTCATCCCCGACAGAGATACATTCCCCAACAAGTCAAATATGCCTTCAGACAGGAATTGGGGCATCTTCCAGCAGTTCACATAATCATCTCTCCTAGTAGGTCCCCCAACGAATAAGGAAGTTTGATTATTTCTCCAACGTACAGTGGAAGCTTCCTCAACATAGCTAAAATACCAATTCTTATCAGAAATGATTTCCTCGACACAGTTCACAAGAATCTAATCCTCCAACGAAGTTTATTTATCCAACACCGTAAAATCCCCTACAAAATTCTCTTCTCCAGCAGGGTTTATTTCTCCAGCAGACTTTATTTCCCCAACAAAGTCCATTTCTCCAATTACTATAAATCTCCGACAAGATTCTCTTCTCCAGCAAAGTATAATCAAGGTTGTTATCCTCAGAGAGTTGCTACGGAACTTGAAACCGAGCTAGATATCATTTAACTTTGTCCTCCCCATTAGAGTTGGTATCCGTATCCGAAACTCCGTCAGATAACACCTCAGAAGGTTATTCATCTCTTTTATCCCCAAGTCAGGGTATATAAGACCTAAATTCCCTAGTAGAGCGATGAACGACCAATGTTCCTGAAACCTTCTATCCCTAAGCAGAAGTCAAACATTCCCAACGGAGTATCCTCAAATAGAAAGCAGGAATCTCTTGCGTAGACATTCTAAACACTATTGAAGATTCATATTTTTCATCCCCAGCAACAGTCATGGATTTATGTTCCCTAGCCAAAAATGTTACACGAAGCTACCAATACGCTTCAACGACATATCATATCCATACGTCATTTACAAAACATCATAACATATGCCTACAAAACGCATATAGCATTCTCATTTATTTTGAGAACACCATTATGCAATGCATTACATACATCATGACATTGCATAAAAACTGACTTTTTTTCCAGGTAAAGTTCATAAATAGACGAATATCATCAACAATTTTCAAACAGGTCAGAGATTAACTCCCGAAACAGGACTGGGAAACTATCTATATGACCAAGTCCAAGATTAATTCCCGAAATAGGACGGGGAAACTATGTATACGACCAAGTGGTATGAATTCCCAAAATAGGATGAGTTTACCAACAAAAAAAGCGGGTCAGTGATTAATTCCCAAAACAAGATGGAGCAACTATCTATATGACCAGGCGGTATGAATTCTGAAACAAGACAATTTTACCAACAAAACAGACTGTAGATTAATTCCCAAAATAGGACGTGCGACTATCTACATGACAAGCATTTCCATCAGAGACTAAATCTGACAAGCATTTCCCTCAGAGACTAAATCTGACAAGCAGCTATTTATGCACTTTCCCCAGAGAATCATCCTGAAAAGCATTCTTCAGATATAGTCAAACGTAGACTTATTCTGATACTCCTATCAACAGTTACTTTAGATGGCATCTATAAGACCATCTCTGATGACACTCCTTCATCTTTCTAAATGGCATCTTTAAGCCCATTCAAGCAATATTATCAACCAAGTGTTACTCCATGCACATGCAAGTGCATATTTCTAGGTACTAAAGTCTTCAATCCTCTTCTACCTTCAGATCACGAATGGCGGACATGTCAATCTAACTCTTCAGGTTTAAGAAGATTGAACAGGGACAGTTGTTGTACCCCCCCCCCCATTTTCTTCAAGACATCTTCTCATGCTCATAGGGTTCTCAAGTGCTCAAGGTTGCTCAAGAATTGATTATACAAATTCTCCTCCTAAACAGTTGACCTACAACTAGGGTTTCACTTTTCTCAAGGAAAATTAAGCTTATAATGCCTCAAGTGGATTTCATGGTTTCTTATATGTCTCCAAGAATGCTCATATCAAGTTTCAACCCTTACATCACAAATTTGCTCATTCAATTGCTTAGATGATTGAAAATCAACTGCATTGGATAAAAAGTCAAATGTGGTCAACATACATAGAAACTTCAAGATTTTTGGTCAAATTTAATATTTTTAATTCATATTCATCATTTGATCAAGGTTTAATCATAACTCATCAAGAAAACTCTCAAATCATCAAAAGTCAAAAGTTGCCAAATTAGGGTTTTCTTTAGGAGAAGTCAACTGAACTTTGACCAAACATAACATTCATATGCTTCATCAGAAAATTCTCAACCAAAGCTTATTTTGGAGTAAATTCAATGCTCTATAACTTTTTCTCTCTAAGCTCAAGTCCAAAAAATGCTTCATTTGAGAGATATGGGCCAAAACATTATAGGTCATTTCAAAAGTCAACAAAAAGACACTTTTTGTCAAGGAAACTTACATCAAGATAAATCTTCAAATGCAAAAATTATCAAAATAGAGATTGTAGAGGACATCTTGAGCTTTCCAAAAAGTCAAATATAACCTTCAAATGATAAAAATTGAGATAGTTATGACTGATGCAAGTTGGCAAATTTTGAGTAAATGCATGAAACCTAAAGTGACCAAACTTGAAGGTTTAGGCTATTGGGCTTGTATCTCAAGGTCCATGCATATTTTTCAACCTATTGTGAACCTCAAGACTTGTTCATACACCCCCTTGACCTTTTTATTCAATTTATTTTGATTTTTATTCATTTTAAATTCAAAATAAATAAGATAAGACCAAGGCTTATTACAAAGGTCCAAGCCCACAAACATTTGACCTAATTTATATTTATATATTCTTATCAGTTCAAGACATCAGGGAGAACGAACCTTTACAACAAAAACACCTCACAAAAATTCCAAAAATATCAAAGAACTAGGGAAACTTGTAAACCCTAATCGCAATCACATTCAAGCAAAGCCTATCCTTCCATACACCTCCTGAAGCACAGTAGGGTAAAAATGGATCATCCTTGATGATCCAGAGGGCTCGAAATGCACTGCATGCATCATCATTTTTTCCTTATTTCACAAAATTGTATTTATGTTTTCTTCATGTTTTGATTAAAGCTAACCCTATTAATGTGTTTCTGAGGCATATTTATGTAGGCTAAGACCATTGCATGAGCCCTATGCTACCGGAACCATGGATGGCCATGATTACACTGATCCATGTTGTTTTTGCCATACCTCACAAACCAGCGTGAATCAGTCAAAATAATGGCTCAATTGAACTCGCAGGGCTTAATTTAGGGGATAAGGTCGCTTTAGATCTCTAATATTTATTGTTTTTGCAAGAATAAAAAAATAGTCACCGGAGAAGATGAATGGAGCTAGGGCTCTGACGCCTCTCCAGTCCATGCAATATTATTTTTTTTATGTTTAAATTGTTTCAGTTATATCATTGGATGTATCACCATCCCAGTGGTGGAAGCGAGTGCGATAAAGTCTTACTATGCCAGGGCGCGGGTTCGATTCCTGCCTTTTCGTGTTTTGCGATTTTTTCACTTTTTTTTCATATTCATGCAGGTGTAACATATAGTGTGCTGATTCTGTTTTACTAACACCAAAGCGCGCTGGCCGCAGTGGTGAACCAAGCAGTGTGGAATGCTAAGGGTGTGGGTTCAACACCCACCCCTGGCAGTTTGTTTATTTATTTTTCCTTAATTTTTTCCTCTTAACCCTAATTTCACTTAACCATAAATTAACAACAAAACCCTTTTATATAATTTCACAAAACCCTATTTAGGTTTTTTTAGGTTTTCTAATTAATTTAATTAATCAATCTTTTTTTTAATTATTAAAATTAATTAGTATTTTTAGGTTTATTTAATCACCATCAAAAGCCTTTTTTCATAAAAAACTTCAAAATATTTTCTTTTCTATTTTCACATTTATAGATCGACTGTATGCGTAATAGTTAGATTTACTTCCCGCTTTCTTTTCCATTATCATGTAACTGCTTCAGAATTTAATAGTTATAGGTTAATACTTTTCACACTCTATTATTATGTATCTGCCTTAAAGTGATGTAATAGAGTAGGGACTTTATTTTACGCACTTTACTGCTTTTTATTATTTTATGTTTACTGCTTAGTAACTAGGGTTTGCATGGAAAGATAAAAACTTGACGATAGAAAATCCTAATCTCAAAGATAAAATAAATGAATACAAATCACTCACACCTCTAGGATAACCTCCCTTATTGCCTTCAAAAAACAGTCATGTCCCTCGAACGAGGGGACGCTTTAGAAAAGTCCCTCGATATAAAGTTCATAGTCCCTCGATGACCCTACGACGTTGCCTTTCGGTAAATGATCTAGTCCCTTACAAAAATTGCTAAAGCGTACTTACCAGTTTCCTTCTGTGACTGTACGATGACCCTCGCCTGTCCTTTCACATCCAATGGATATGGATACCTACCAACTAATGGTATGAATAACACTATCTCTAAACTGAAGGAAAAGAATAAGAAAGAATTTAGTGGGTAAGAAACTCCTAATTGCTTGCTCACAACTTTTCTCACAAAAAAAACATTTCTCACACTATACTTTTGAACAAATATTTTCAAAAAAAAACTTTGTACGCATTCTTGAGGACTGATACAAGAATCATTACAAAGTTAGCCTTACAGTGGCTTTTCAAAATATTTTGAAACAAATCACACACACACACAAAGCAAGTTTTTTTTTAAAGTGAGCTAAGCAATTAAGAGCCTGTAGATAACTACGGATGAAAAGGGTGCTAAAAGAAAAGTCGATGGTGACTCTTACTATCCGCAACATTTGTAATAAAATGTAAAACCAAGTCAGTTCTCCCAACGTATTACACATACCTTTACTTTCCAGGTGGTTTATTTCGCACCTTCCCTGATCGGTGATGAAGAATTAATAAGGTTTAAGGTGGTCTCAAAGGTTGATGTCAGTCGCTCATTCAGATATCCGTTGGTGTTCCCGATCTCAAGAAGATATCATCATTATTGACTCTGTGGGGGATTCCCTAATGTAACACTCCTTGATATAAGGGGAGGATTTACTTACAACCCAGAAAGCTCTATGTCAATTTTGTTATGCTCGAAGAGACGTTCCTCATTATATGCTCATCCAGGATATTGTATTCGACTATGAGAATGATCCTTAAAGTTACCGTCAAGGGTTTCCATGTGCTTGGGGTATGGTCAATAAGATTGATAGCAAGAATTTGGGGCATAGGAACTCCATTCCTTTGAAACCTTACCTCAGATGGGTGCAGTCTCGTGCTCAAAATCTTATGATGTCATATCCCTCTATCTTACCAGTGATCATAGAGCCTGTTGTTGAAGGAGATGTTCCTCATACCTTTCTTCATCCTGATATGCCTATTGACTTCGAGGAACTACACAAATCTTGGATTCAACTCAAGGAAGAAAGGGATACCTTAGAGGCTCAATTTTATGCTAGTGAGAAGAAAATATTTGAGCTGACAAAACGACTCCACGAAGAGCAGAGCCTTATGCCTATGTCAACTCAAAGAGGAAGTTGTAAATGTTTGTTGGCAGCAATTTTGGTAAAACAATGCTTTGGTAATGTTTTGCTTAATTGTCTTGATAGTTGAAGTAAAACATCTCATCTGATTTTGAATGATGTCAAAGCAGATGTCTTGACATCTTCCTTCTGATCTGAACGTGCTTTTCAGATATTCTGTTTCCTGTTTTTAAGTGCGCCTTATTCGGAATTTGTGGTTTATATCTTGCGAAAAATATGGAGGAATATTTTCGATTTGTATTATCTTTATGGATTATATCTTGGCCTATTTTCACGGAGATATTTAAGGGATTCAATATATTGGAATATTTGTTTTTTCAACTTAAGCCCGCTGCTGCGCCTTTATAAGGACTTGCATCCTTATTCGTTGAACTGCACTTTTGAAGAACAATATATTCCTTGTGTTTAGAAGTCTAAAGCTTTTTAATTTTAATACACTCTAGTATTGTTTCAATACTTGAGGTGTAATTTGTTAGTTGAGTTGTTAATTATGGATCATTCATAAGCTTTTAAGTAGTAAAGGATTGAGGTTTTTCAAACTTAATAATTATGTTGTTTTTCACTATTAGTGATTGAAGGGATTTGAGGAGGGCCTCATACCTAGGTGTGTCTTAGGTAGAAGTATAGCACGAGTAATGATTAAGTGATTAGATTGTAAACTAGTTATTTACTGAGGGTCTATGAATTGATACTATTTAGTGGACTTGTCCCTGGCTTGGTAGCCCCCAGAGTAGGTGTTATTATACACCGAACTGGGTTAACAATCCCTTGTGTTTTTACTGCTTTTATATTGTTTCATTTTATATTATACTTAGATATTTATGTCGTGACCTCTCCTTCGACATCACATGTATGATACCAGAATTTTAATTGGTATCAGAGCAGGCACCCTGCTCTGTATCTAGGTGAGATCTAGGGAAGATACTTTCTAGTACTATGGACAAGGAAGGAGGATTTGTGAACAAACCACCCATTCTGGATGGAAGCAATTATGACTACTGGAAACCACGTATGGTGGCCTTTCCAAAATCTCTGGACAACAGGGCTTGGAAAGCTGTCCTAAAAGGATGGAAACACCCTGTTAAATTGGGAGAAGATGGAGAACCTACTTCTGAGTTAAAGCCAAAAGAAGATTGGTCTAAAGAAGAGGATGAAATTGCTCTTGGAAATTATAAAGCCTTGAATGCTATATTCAATGGAATTGACAAAACATTTTCAGATTAGTGAACACATGTGAAGTAGCTAAGGATGCTTGGGGGATTGTTCAATCTACCCATGAAGGCACATCCAAAGTTAAGATGTCAAGACTTTAGTTGCTCACCACATATTTTAAAATATGAGAATGAAGGATGATGAAAGTATTCATGACTTCCATATGAATATTCTTGAGATTGCTAATGCAGCTAGTGCTTTAGGAGAAAAATACCCGAAGACAAATTGGTGAGAAAGATGCTTAGGTCTCCCCCCAAGAGATTTGATATGAAATTGACTGCCATAGAAGAAGAACAAGACATTGATAAGATGAAAGTAGATGAACTTGTTGCATCCCTTTAGACATTTGAATTAAGCATCAATGAAAGATCTGAAAAGAAGAAAAAGGGCATAACTTTTGTAACCAATAATGAAGATGAAGAGGAGGATTGTGATCTAGATACATATGAAGGAATATATAATGCTTTGGTTCTGTTTGGGAGACAATTTAACAAAGTGATAAAGAAGATGGATAGGAACCCAATATCAAATGTCAAGAACATCTCATCTGACATCCATAAGTCAAATGAGTTTGGAAGAAAAAGGGCTGAAGAAAAATCCACTCAAGGGAATGGAATACAGTGTCATGGATGTGAAGGTTTTGGTTACATTAGAGCTTAATGTCCTACATATCTTAAGAAACAGAAGAAGAATCTATCTGTTACTTGGTCTGAAGAGGACTCTGAGAGTGATATTGAAGAGGAATCTGCCAAGTATGTTAAATCATTGACAGGAAAATATGTC
Organism: Vicia faba; assembly: GCA_948472305.1. NCBI lineage: Eukaryota > Viridiplantae > Streptophyta > Magnoliopsida > Fabales > Fabaceae > Vicia > Vicia faba. The sequence continues at coordinate 83,579,599 of OX451739.1, read as the reverse complement.
CCTGATGAAGATTCTAGTGATGGTGAACTAACCTTTGATGAGTTAGCTGCCTCGTACAAAGAACTATATCTAAAAAGTGCAGAAGTCTGCCTAGAAGGGGAGAAACAGAAAGCTGTCATAACTCAGCTGAAGGTAGAAAGGAAAGAGCATCTGAAAACTATCTCTAGTCTGGAAAGTGAAGTGACTTCTCTGAATTCGAATCTTGACATAATGGCCAAATCTCTCAAGATGCTGAATAATGGGTCTGGCATATTAGATGAAATTCTTCAAGTGGGAAGAGTGACATGAGATAAGAGTGGTCTAGGGTTTAATGAGTAAAAGGAACCTGATTCAGAAGAACCTTCATTAGATTCCACTCATGCCAAGTCTAAACCAAAGATGTCGAATCAAATGTCTCAACATCATGGAAAATATCATGGCAAGAAAAGACATCATGGCAAACATCATGGAAAGAAAAAATTTAATCACACCAAAGAGAAATTCCAGCCCTGGAGGTGTCACCACTGTGGAAGAGTTGGCCATATAAGACCTTTCTGTTTCAAGTTGTATGGGTACCCTAAAACTACTCCTCTCCCCAAGACTGATCAGATCTCTCAAGATAGAAAAAAGAAGAAACAATGGGTTCCCAAGACCATTGTTGCTAGTCTCATAGCCCATACCTCTCTTAAAGTCTCAACCAAAGATGACTGGTATTTTGACAGTGGTTGTTCTAGACATATGACAGGTGTTAAGAATCCGTTGGTAGATATCAAATCTCACTCCACCAATTATGTGACTTTTGGTGATGAAGCCAAAGGTGAAATCAAAGGAGTTGGAAAGCTGGAATGTTCAGAAGTCCCAAAACTTGATGATGCATTACTTATTAAAGGGTTAATAGCTAACATAATAAGTATAAGTCAATTGTGTGATCAAAGGTTCAAAGTTAACTCCACAAAGGCAAAATGTCTTATTTGCAATGAGAAGAATGAAGTTATTATGAAAGGAATCAGATCTAAAGACAACTGTTATTTATGGGTTCCCCAAGAGTTGGGCCTCTCCTCAACATGTGTTTTAGCCAAATAAAATGAAGTAAAACTGTAGCATCAAAAACTAAGACACTTGCATATGAAAGGAATGAAAAGAATCATATCTATTGAAGCCTTGAGAGGGATTCCTAAGCTCAAGATAGAAGAAGGGAGAGTATATGGTGAATGCCATATTGGAAAGCAAACTAAGATGTCACATAAGAAGATCCAACATCTCACTACATCAAAAGTTTTGAAACTTCTCCACATCGACTTGATGGGACCTATGCAGGTTGAAAGTCTTGGTGGAAAGAAGTATGCCTACGTTGTTGTAGATGACTTCTCCAGGTACACATGGATAAGTTTTATAAATAAAAAATCAAAAACTTTTGAAGTCTTTAAAGATCTCTGTCAAAAAATTCAAAGAGAAAAGGATAGTCATGTCATCAGAATCAGAAGTGATGATGGAAAGGAATTTGAGAATAATAAATTTGCTGATTTTTGCTCTTCTGAAGGAATCATTCATGAATTTTCCTCTCCCATTACTCCTTAGCAAAATGGGATTGTGGAACGCAAAAAAAAGAACCCTTCTAGAATCTTCCAGAGCTATGATTCATGCTAAGAAGTTACCCTACCAATTTTGGGCTGAAGCTATGAATATTGCGTGCTATATCCATAACAGAGTCACTCTAAGGAAAGGCACTTCAGCCACCTTGTATGAAATATGGAAGGGAAGAAAACCTACTGTCAAATACTTTCAGATTTTTGGAAGTAAATGTTACATCTTAGCTGATTGTGAACATAGAAGGAAGATGGATCCCAAGATTGATGAGGGAATATTCCTGGGTTACTCTATAGATAGCAGAGCTTACAAAGTCTTTAACTCCAGAACTAAGGTTATGATGGAATCCATAAATGTTATTATTGATTATGGAGGATGAAATGATGAAGAAGATGTCTTAGAAGATGTTGGAACATCTTTGTCTGATATTCCAACAAAATCTAATGATAGAAGTATTGAGCCTAATCCACCTCAAGAAGATCCTGAGCCCAGTCAACTCAATAAAGGGCCTTCAATCAGAACTCAGAGAGATCATCCTAAGGAGCTTATTATAGGAGATATAAATAAAGGAGTTACTACTATATCAAGATAAGGGATGTCAAACTCTTCCTTTGTTTCAAAAATTGAGCCTAAGAATGTCAAAGAGGCCTTAACTGATGAGTTCTGGATTAATGTGATTGGCACTAAATGGGTGTACAAGAATAAATCTGATGAAAAAGGGGTGGTTACTAGAAACAAGGCAAGGCTAGTTGTACAAGGATACATTCAAATTGAAGGAGTTGACTTTGATGAAACTTTTGCCCCTGTGGCCAGACTTGAATCAATAAGACTACTCTTGGGAGTTGCATGCATTTTGTGATTTATGTTGTTTTAAATGGATGTAAAGAGTGACTTTTTAAATGGATATCTTAATGAGGAAGTTTATGTGGATATCTTGGATTAAAGCAGGCTCCAAGAGCTTGGTATGAGAGATTGACAAAATTTCTTAGTGAGAATGGATATAGGAAGGGCGGCATAGAAAAATCTCTTTTTGTCAAAGAAGAAGAAGGGAAGATCATGATTGAACGGATTTATGTTGATGATATTGTGTTTGGTGGGATGTCAAATGATATGGTTCAACATTTTGTCAAGCAAATGCAGTCAGAATTTGAGATGAGCCTTGTTGGTGAGTTAACCTACTTTCTTGGTTTGCAAGTTAAACAAATGGAAGATTCTATATTCTTATCTCAGAGCAAATATGCGAAGAATATAGTAAAGAAATTTGGGATGGAAAATGACAGTCACAAGAGAACACATGCTCCCACACATCTGAAGTTGTCTAAAGATGAAAAAGGAGTAAGTATGGATCAAAGTCTTTACAGAAGTATGATAGGCTGTCTTCTATACCTCACAGCTAGTAGACCTGACATTGCCTTTGCTGTAGGGGTGTGTGCCAGATATCAATCTGATCCTAAAGTTAGCCATGCCAACCATGTAAAGAGAATTATTAAATATATGAATGGGACAAGTGACCATGGCATGCTATATTCTCATGGATCTAACTCTGCTTTAAGTGGTTATTGTGATGTTGATTGGGAAGGAAGTGTTGATGATAGAAAAAGTACATCAGAAAGATGCTTCTTTCTAGGAAATAACCTCATATCTTGGTTCAGTAAGAAGCAAAATTGTGTGTCTCTGTCCACTGCTGAGGATGAGTATATTGTTGCAGGAAGCAGTTATTCTTAGTTGGTTTGGATGAAACAAATGTTGACAGAATATAATGTCAAGCAGGATGTCATGAAATTATTTTGTGACAATCTGAGTGCCATAAATATATCAAAGAATCCTATTCAACACAGCACGACCAAACACATTGATACCCATCATCATTTCATAAGAGAGCTTGTTGAAGAAAAGATTGTTGCCTTATAACATGTAGCTACTGAATTACAAATGGCTGACATTTTTACTAAGGCTTTAGATGAAAACCAGTTTGAGAACTTAAGAGGAAAACTAGGGATCTGCATATATGAGGGGTTGTAGAAATTAAGGGCGTGTGTGAATATCATTAAAGTGATATTATATCATTTATTTTGTTTCCAACAAATTAAGTATTTTAATCAATCATTTCAAGATTGTCTCAAATGTTTTCCCACACGCTATAACATTACTTCCTTCTATTTTCACAACCTCTTCATTCTCCTTTACAGAAAAAGAACCCTTGTTATTTTTCATCTCACTGTTCAAAAGTATTCAAAGATGTCGCAACATCATGCTTCGTCTCCCTCAAAGTGTTCTTCTGATGAAGCCAAGGGCTCTAGGTCAAAGTCTATCAACCATCCTGAGGATCTCTCACTTGATAAAGTCCTGGTTTTCGCTCCTCTGACAACCGTTCCATCTCTTGAGAAGAAGGTCAAGAAACCTAGATCATCTCATGCAAAGAAATCCAACGACGAACCTGACACTTCTAAAGGTAATGCTCCTAATACTACCGATGATAGGTCAAAAGAAGACATTGTTAATGTTGATAGGAGTATTAGAAGGCTGGTAAATAGGGTGTTAAACGAGGGGCTTGTTGTTCCTGGGATTTCTATTCCTCTTGCCCGAATTCCTCTCCGGCTGAAAAAGGTACTGATCCTCAAAATGCTGCTGAATCATCTATCTCTAAGAAAGATGTTGCTGAAAGTAAACTTGGCAAGTTTGCTGCATCTGTTCTAGAAGAAGTGGAAGCTGATGTTGAGCAAGATGTTGAGACATCATCTGCTGAGAAGGACTCTCATTCTAAGGAAGATGTTGGTGGCTCCAAAACTGCAAAGAATCCAAATTCTGAGAATGTGGTAAATGTTGATGAGCTGTCTGACAATGACCTTATTTCCAATGTGGTTCCTTGAATTGCTAAAAGGCTCAGGTCTAGAAGAGGGAAGGCTATGGATGTCACATCCCCTACCAAGAGTATCAAGAAGAAGACTATTTATAGTCCCCCTAAGCCATGGAGTAAAGTGGTTTCTCCCTCCAACAAAAGAAAAGTTAGACCTGATAGCTCTTCAGATGACGAGGATGATGTCTAGAACATCTCACCTATGAAGATATCTAAAGGTAAGAAGAAAGATGCAATGGAAGAAGATGTTGACTTTGGTTATGATGTCGAGGATGATGTCCAGGACATCTCTCTTGTGAAGAAGTCTGCAAGCAAGAAGCTTTCTGTCAGGGTGCTTGATGCTCCTCTTGACAACATTTCCTTCCACTCTATTGGCAATGCTGAAAAATGGAAATATGTCTTCCAAAGAAGGATTGCTCTTGAAAGAGAGTTGGGTGCTGATGCACTAGAGTGCAAAGAGATTATGAAGCTAATTTCCTTTGCTGGCTTGATGAAGACTGTCACCAAGTTTGCAAAATGTTATGAAACTCTTTTTAAGGAATTTATTATCAATATTCCTATAGATTATGATGATCACAAAAGTAAGGAATATAGGAAGGTGTTTGTTAGAGGTATATCTGTTGAATTTTCCCCTACTGTCATCAATAGATATCTGGGTAGGTCTGAAGATGATTACTATGAGTTGGAAGTGACTAATAATCAGGTGTGCAAAGCCATTACTGCAAACCAAGTGAGTGATTGGACCATGAAGAATAAGCTCCCTGTTAGTAAGTTAAGCGTGAAATATGCTATCCTGCATAAAATTGGAGCTGCTAACTGGGTCCCTACCAATCATACCTCAACCATTACAGTTGGTTTAGGAAAATTCATCTATGTTGTTGGAAATAAGAAGTTATTTGATTATGGAGTTTTCATTTTTGAGCAGACTATAAAGCATGCAGGAATATGTGCCATCAAGATGCCTATTGCCTTTCCATCTCTTATTTGTAGAACTATTCTAAATCAACATCCTGGAATTCTGTGTGGCACTGATGTAGTTTGCAAAAGGGAGTCTTCCATGTCCCTTCACTTCTAGTTGTTTTCAGGTAAACATGTCCCAAACATTGTTTTGACATCTAAATCCTATGAAAACAAGAACTCAAGCAAGGATGATATGATTACTGAGTTAATGTAAGCCTACAAAGAACTTGATGAGGTAATCAGAGTCAGCTCAGCAAGAAAGCTAAAGTTTGAAAAGCTGATCAAGGAGCTGTAGAAGGATAACAGTCTTGATAATAGAGTGAATTCTGAAGGAGGAGAGTCTGATAATAAAGAAAGTTCTGAAGTTGCCAAGTCTATTGTTCTTGAAGACAGTTAGACTCTGTGCTGGTGCTCTTTTTTGGTTTTCTTTTGTGTTTTGAGACCTATATTTTTTTGGCACTTGTATGTGCTTGACTCTTGAATATTCTGGTCCGTACTGCTATTTTATACTGCTCTCTTGAATGCATATTTCATTTGGCATGTGTCTAAAAAGGGGGAGAGAAACTGACTGACTATCTGTCTACTGTCTGGTAGCCTCCAGAGTAGGTGTTGTTGTACACCAAACTGGGTTAACAATCCCTTGTGTTTTTACTGCTTTTATATTGTTGCGTTTTATATTGTCCTCAGATATTTGTGTCGTGACATCTCCTTCGATATCACATATCTGATACCAGAATTTCAGAAGCGTCCATGGGAGACTTAATACCTCAGGGTGGGAGCTTCATGTCTCAGAAGATGTCCGGATATCTTTCTCTGCTAACTGCTAACTGAGTTTCTTTTGCTTGTGTTGTTGCTTGATAATGTACTCAAATAATGTTTTAGCCAAAATTTGCCAAAGGGGGAGTTTGTAAGTGTTTGTTGGCAGCAATTTTGGTAAAACAATGTTTTGGTAATGTTTTGCTTAATGTCTTGACAATTGAAGTAAAACATCTCATCTGTTTTTGAATGATGTCAAAGCAGATGTCTTGACATCTGCCTTCTGATCCTACCAAAGTTAAAGTCATTCAAGAAATGCCAGCTCCCTGTACTGAGAAGGAAGTCAAAGGTTTCTTGGGACGTTTAAACAACATTTCCAAATTCATTTCCCATTTGACCGCTACTTGTGAACCAATATTCAAGTTACTGAAGAAAGGTCAAGTAGTAAATTGTGTAATACGATGGGAGAACTGACTTGGTTTGTTTTGCATTTTATCACAATTGTTGCAATAGCAAGAGTCGCCACCGACTTTTCTTTTATCTTATAAAGGAAAGGTGAAAAGAACAGGAAAGACCTTTGATAGATTTTGAGTTCGGGGGATAGATTATGAAAAGGGAAGGTGTTAACACCCTTTTATTCCATAGTTATCTACGGGCTCTTAATCGCTTGCTCACTTTATTTGTTTTGTGTGTGTGCTTTTGAAAAAGTTTTGAAATGCCAAATAACAAGGCAGTTTGCTTTATGATAACTCTTGTATCAGTCCTCAAGAGTGTTAATAAAGCATTTTGAAAATGTTTTTGAAAGTGTGAGGTGTGAAAAAGTGTTTTAAGTTGTGAGCAAGAAATTAACAGTAACTACCCACTCAAGATCTTTCTTGTATTTTTCCTTCTCCTTTGGATAGTGCTATCCATACCATTAGTTAGCAGGAAGCCATATCTTTGAATGTTTGAGGGACATGCGTAGGGTCGTCGTTATGGTCATTGAAGGCAACATGCAGAGATACCTTTAGCAATTTGAAGGGACTGTCATCATATATATTCGTAGGCAACATTGAGGGATAAGATCATATACCGTAGACAACTTCGAGGGACATCGAAGGACTATGATCATTATGATGATTTGTAATTGAGGGATTTTGCTAATGATATTCCTACGTTCGAGGGACATGACCATGTATTTGAGGCAATGAGAGAGGTTACCCTAGAGGTGAAGTATGCAAAGTGTGCTTGATTCAATTCATTTATCTTGCAATTAGAATTTTCTATCGTTCATTTTTATCTTTCCATACAAATCCTAATTACTAACAATTGCATAAAATATAGTAGCTGAAGGTAAAGGCGTAAATGTAAACCTAGGCTATTACAAAGCTTTGGGGCAGTTACATAATAGTGAAGTGCACAAAATAAAAACCTACAACTATTACATACTAGGAGGAGTTACATAATAGAAAAATGCGGAAAAATAAAGTTATACTATTACAGTTGAACACACCTATACACTTTATCTAGGAAAATAAAAATAAGATGAAAATAGCAAGGAAAATTTTTGGTGATTTTTTATGAAAAAAAATGATTTATGATAATTAATTAAATAAACATGAAAAAAACCTAATTAATTTTAATTAATAAAAAAAGGTTAACTTTGAAAAAAAAAGTTAATTAAAAACCTAATTAATTTGAATTAAAAAAGGTTAATTTTGAAAAAAAGTTAAAAAACCTAAAACCTAATTAACTTTAATTAATAAAAAAAGGTTAATTTTGATTAAAAAAAAAGTTAATTAATAAAACCTAAAACCTAATTAATTTTAATTAATAAAAAAATGTTTATGTTTAATGATAAATAAAAAAGAATTAAGTTTGCCAAAAAATATAGGGGAGGAAAAACCAATGGGAATAAGGTTACAAACTAGAAAATATAAAAATGCCAGGGGTGGGTGTTGAACCCACATCCTTCTAGCCTTTGCCATGCATTGATTGGTGTTATGATCTGGCATCATCGCGTTTTATAATAAACCTGCATGAGACCATTACAATCGTCCAAACCTGCATTGTTGAATCTCATGAACACATTAAACAAATTAGTATACCATGAAATACAAAGAAAACTAATTTATGAAATTTTGTAATGTTAAAACCATATGGTATGTATGAATGCTTTTACACCCTTTTGATTATGGAGATCGAACTAGCCTTACCCTACTGTGTTTCTGGAAGCGAATGAGATAGCTTGTTTGTAGTGAGATGGGTGTTTGTAACAAGGATCTCAGATTTCTAGGGTTCTTGAAAGAACTTGATATTTTGACAAGGTTGTGGCAATGGTCTTTTTTGTGTCCTTGTTTGCTTGAAAAGAATGAGATTATATATATAATGGAAATTAGAGAAAAGATATGGGCTTTGGATGTGCAATTGGGCCTCCAATAACCACAAGCAATAGTGCAGATTTTTATTCACTTGAGTCTGACACGTTCCAGGCTAAATCGCAGGGATCTCGGTGAAATTTTTTATATTGAAATGTGAAAACAAAATTTATCTGACATAAAGAACAAACTCCTTTCCGAAAATGGGCTCAATCGGATAAACGATAAATTAGTTACAAATTTTTGAAGTTTCGCCTCAGACAAACTTATTTTGGGCTCCAGTGTGAATTCTAACTCGTTCTTCAGTAAACAATTGGTATTTATCGGAGTAGAATATGGTCTCGAATTTAGAAGAAAAGTTGTAGATCTCTAAGTCAGTGACCTTGTGTAAAAAGATGGACCCGATCAGATAAAAAATGACAGAGTTATGATTTTTTGAATACGAAGCAGATAAACATATGTCACAATTTTCCTGTGTGAAAACACTTGATAAATCCATATTTTTTAGAGACTTTCTGAATGAAATTGGCTTCTGGATGTGAGAGATGAAAACATAGATGACGTCAAGACAAAAATTTTGCCACCGGAACGGGTTCAAAACTAGCCACGGGCTTCAAGTTATGACTTTTTTAGTGCGTAAAAACTGCACTTTCAGCATACTTTTTCACCATATTTCTTCGAGAAAACTCGCACATTCAGAGACCTTCTTTAAAGAATTAGATCTCGAGCCAAACCTGAATTTGAGAATACGTCACCAGGGATATCTTGGCGAAAGAACACCTGAATATGACGCGCCGGGTTGGACTTGTGAATCTTTGAACCCTGAATCATTGTGAAATGGTGAACCAATCTTCAACACAGAAAATACTCTGAGAATATCCATTGACGAAATAAACGTCACCTGTAATCTGACGAGGATTGATCGAGATACCTTGATCCAATAACCATAGAACCAATGATATGCATGCATGTAATGATGAAATATACCAAAGGGGTCGAAACGAAGAGGGTAAATTTTGGGGTACAACAGCTGCCCCTGTTCAATCTTCTTAAATCTGAAGAGTTAGATTGGCATGTTCGTCATTCGTGACTTGAAGGTAGAAGATAATTGAACACTTGAGTTCCTAGAAATTTGCACTCGCTTATGCTTAAAGTAAACACTTGTTTGTTGATTATAACAGGAATGGGCTTAAATATGCCATTTGGAGAAGTGATGGAAAGTCAATAGAGATGGGCTTATAGATGCCATATGGAGTGTCCATTGGTAGGAATAGTAGAATAAGTCTTTGCTTGACTGTCTCTGAGAAGTATGCTAGGATGAGTTTATGTACAACTGTATCTAGTAGACATGTTGGGGAGCGTCAGAATGAATCTTCGTCTTGATTGTATTTGAAAGAGGATCAGAACGAGTCTTCACCCGACTGTATCCAAGGGGTATCAAAATGAACCTTTGTCTGGTTTTATCTGAGGGATATGCATGTCAGTATTCAATCACTGAGGAGTATGCTTGTCGGAATTCAGTCCCCGATGGTATGCTTGTCAGAATTCAGTCTCTGATGGAAAGATGATTTATCGTGTAGATAGTCACCCTGTCTGGTTTCAGGAATTGATCCATAATCTGTTTTTGTTGGTAAACCCGTCTTGGGGATGCATACCGGCTAGTCACATAGATAGTTTCTCCGTTTGGTTTCGGGCGTTAATTTGCGGCCTGGTCTTGCTTGCTGGTAAATCCGTCTTTGGGATTTAGTACAGGCTAGTCACATATATAGTTTCCCCGTCTGGTTTCGGGAGTTAATTAGTGACCTGTTCTTTGGCTAGTCACATAGATAATTTCCCCGTCTGGTTTCAAGTATTAATCTGTGGCCTATTCTTTGGCTAGTCACATAGATAGTTTCCCCGTCTGGTTTCGGGCATTAATCTGTGGCCTGCCGTCTTTGTTGGTAAACCCGTCCTGCTTCGAGAGTTCATACTACTTGGTCGTATAGATAGTTTGCCCGTCTAGTTTCAGGCATTAATCCTTGATCTGCTATGTATAAGTTGATAGTATTCGTCTGTCTGGGAATTCAACCTGAAAAGGTAAAGTCAGTTTCATGCGATGTCATGATGTATGAATTGTATGATGCTCTCAAAATAAATGAGAATGTTATATGCGTTTCAGTTATGCATATGCTATAATATATTCTAAATGTTGTATGACTATAATATGTGAGCGTATCAGTTGCTCTTTATGGTGTCGTTGAATTGGGGAAAATAAATCCCTGACTGTTGTTGGAGATGAAGAATGTAACTCCTCACTTTTTGTTGAATTTTGTTGGGGATTCCTGCTTTCTGTCCGAGGATATTCTGCTGGAGACTTTTGACTTCTGCTTGACGATAGAAGCCTTCAAGGAGAGTTGATAACCTATCATGGTTTTTGAAACAGATGGATTACATGCACTCTAACTAGGGATGAAAGAACGGATATTCCTTTGATGCGAGTGGCTACTCTTCTGAGAAAAGAGTTCTGTTGGAAGAATTTATCAATTTGGAAAAATAAACTTTGCTGGGGGATGGACTTCCGTAGCTAGAGAAATAAACTCTAATGGGGAACGAAGCTTCATAAACTGCTTGGGGATTTTATAAAACTCTGTTGGGGAACCCAAGAAATCCATAGACCTTGCTGGGGAATTCTCCAAGATACTAGGGAAATGATTGAACCTTTTTATCTGTTAGGAACTGTTGGAGCATCTGAAATCATTAGGCTATATGCTGAAGATATGATGGTGAATTGCGGGAAGATGCCCCTGTTTCTGTACCTACTGGGGAATGTATCTTTGTTGAGGATGAATTTGTGAAGATAGTCCTCTAGAGGTGGTTGCTCTGTGGGGATTTATGGACGACTTTTAACATTGTCTCACCTCTTAGAGCCCTTAGTAACGGTCTTTCCCGTTTTTAATGCATACATTTGTAAACAGTAATCACATTCAAATGCATATGTTCATTAAAATAATCACTGGATGTTTTTGCAAACAAAACAGAAAAATAAAAACAAATAGTTTTGAACTTTAACAAAGAAGTTTTGTATTAATTTGAGGAAGTTTCTCCTAGAACAGACGCTTTTGTATAAAGTGGCGAACATCCTAGTAATAGGAATTAATCTTAAAAATGAGAAATATACAAAGTGGTACACAAGAAAAACAGCTATGTGAAATAATCCCATTGGGTTTCAACTTTTCTATCACCTTTATATCTTTGAGCGTCTCATCACTTTGTTGTTTAGAAGAAGTTGACTGGATTTATCCGTACCGTTTGAACTTGACACTTGATAACAAAGTCTGGCTGCAAGGTGATCCAACGGGACATAGTCATACGCTTTTAATCCTTAACTTTTTCCTGGACTGCCCTTTCGGGTTTTCAGTCCACCGGGATACCCTTTTTTGCCCAAGCCGCCTTTTCAGGTTTTCGACTTGCTGGGTGTACAGATTTTTTTCATATATATATCCTTAATTTTGCCCGAACCCTTTTGGTTTGTCAGGATGATCTTACTTTTTCCTAGGCCAGTTGTCGCGTTTGGATTTAAAATCAAGAGTCGCCATTATTAGTTTTTATCCTAGGGAAGGGAACTTAACAGAAAACCCTAATTCGCAGATAGAGATTCTAGGTTACAGACTCAATTAGACGAAAGGAAGGTGTTAGGAACCTTTCATCAACCTTGTTCACAAGGATATTAAGCTCTAGGTTTAGGTTTGGGGTAAACAGGATTTAAGTTTTAATTAGAAAGACTTGCCACGATTTTAGATCGCGTGCCTACGTATCCTCTTATGAGGAATCAGAGTCCCAATTCATAGTTCGTATGGGTTGGTATCTTTTAGGGGTTTGCAGACATATTTTGAATCACTTTTCGCACTCAGTCAGGAGTAGTGATTGTGGAGATTTTGACTGAGAACGCAGTAAGTCAAAATTGGTTTAAAAGCCATTTGAAAAAAGGCTGTTGATTAGCTTAGTTTTATTCACGAAAATAGGATTTGTATGGAAAGATAAAAATGAACGATAGAAAATCCTAATTTCAAGATAAATGAATTGAATCAAGCACACTTTGCATACTTCACCTCTAGGGTAACCTCTCTCATTGCCTCAAATACATGGTCATGTCCCTCGAACGTAGGAATACCATTAGCAAAATCCCTCAATTACAAATCATCATAATGATCATAGTCCTTCGATGTCCCTCGAAGTTGTCTACGGTATATGATCTTATCCCTCGATGTTGCCTACGAATATATATGATGACAGTCCCTTCAAATTGCTAAAGGTATCTCTGCATGTTGCCTTCAATGACCATAACGACAACCCTACGCCTGTCCCTCAAACATTCAAAGATAGGTCTTCCTGCTAACTAATGGTATGGATAGCACTATCCAAAGGAGGAGGGAAAATATAAGAAAGATCTTGAGTGGGTAGTTACTGTTAATTGCTTGCTCACAACTTAAAACACTTTTTCACACCTCACACTTTCAAAAACATTTTCAAAATGCTTTATATAACACTCTTGAGGACTGATACAAGAGTTATCATAAAGCAAACTGCCTTGCTATTTCAAAACTTTTTCAAAAGCACACACACAAAACAAATAAAGTGAGCAAGCGATTAAGAGCCCGTAGATAACTATGGAATAAAAGGGTGTTAACACCTTCCCTTTTCATAATCTATCCCCCGAACTCAAAATCTATCAAAGGTCTTTCCTGTTCTTTTCACCTTTCCTTTATACGATAAAAGAAAATTCGGTGGCGACTCTTGCTATCTGCAACAATTGCGATAAAATGCAAAATAAACCAAGTTAGTTCTCCCACCGTATTACACACTTTACTACTTGATCTTTCTTCAGTAACTTGAATATTGGTTCACAAGTAGCGGTCAAATGGGAAATGAATCTGGAAATGTTGTTTAAACGTCCCAAGAAACCTCTCACTTCCTTCTCAGTACAGGGAGCTGGCATTTCTTGAATGGCTTTAACTTTGGATAATACATTGCGGCTTAGCGGCAATGTGTTGAGTTTTGAGGGTACATTGCGGCTTAGAGGCAATTTGTTGAGTTTTGAGGGTACATTGCGGCTTGAAGGCAATGTGTTGAGTTTGCCAATACATTGCTGCTTAGAGGCATGTATTGAGTTATGAGAATGTATTGCGGATTAGAGATAATGTGTTGGTTTGGATAATACATTACGGCTTAGAGGTAATGTGTTTGAGTTCGAAGAACGCATTGTGGCTTAGAGGCAATGTGTTTGAGTTGGAAGAACACATTGCAACTTAGAGGCAATATGTTGATTCGAATAATATGTTGCAGCTTAGAGGCAATGTGCTGAGTTTTTGAGGGTACATTGCGGCTTAGAGGCAATGTGTTGACTTGGATAATACATTGCAGCTTAGAGGCAATGTGTCGAATTCTGAGAATTCATTGCGGCTTAGAGGAAATTTTGGAGAACGCATTGCGACTTAGAGGAAATGTGTTGAGTTTTGCTAATACATTGCAGCTTAGAGGCAATATGTTGAGTTTGCGGATACATTGCGGCTTAAAGGTAATGTGTTGAGTTTTGTGTTTTTTTAGCATCGCAACATGAATTCTGAGGCGATGATCGGTGTTTATAGATCACTGCGTGAAGTCTGATGTGATAAGCTAAATTTGTTGCTTTGAACATTGCTGCATGAAGTTTGAGACGATGATCTGGAACTTGGCATAACGAAACACATTGTTGCATGAAGTCTAAGGTAATGGATTAGGTTCGCAAATCGCTACGTGAAGTCTGAGGCGATAAGCTAGGTTTTGTTTTCGAGCACCGCTGCATGAAGTTTGAGACGATGATCTGGAACTTGGAATATATTGTTGCATGAAGTCTGAGGCAATGAATTAGGTTTACAAATCACTGCGTGAAGTCTGATGTGATAAGCTAAATCTGTTTCGAACATCGCTGCCTGAAGTCTGAGACGATGGTCTGCATTTGGGTAATGCATTGCGGCTTAGAGGCAATGTGTTGGCTTGGATAATACGTTGTGACTTAGAGGTAACATAATACTTTGAGAATATGTTGCGGCTTAGAGGCAACATAATGGGTTTTGAAGATATGATGTGGCTTTGAGGCAACATAATGGGTTTTGAAGATATGTTGCGACTTGGAGGCAACATATAGAGTTTGTAAGGAGCTCATCATTGCAGGAAGACTTAGGTGATGGGATGAATATGTCACGGTATGAAGACTGAGGTGACGGGTTGAATCGTGGGATAAGTATTATGTTGGTTGACCCTTAGATAGCTGAATCGAGGGTGAAATTATTTGTCTGTTTGCTAGGTGATACATGTGTATGCATGCGTATTGAATGTTGTATGTATGTGAAATGTATGATGTTTGACATTGATATGGAACCCTGAGTGTATTGAATATTGAAATGTATAGGGTATGTATGCTTGAGATATGCAAAATGTGTGTATGTATGAAACGTGCGTAAGATGCGCGTATGCCTCGAAATGTTATGCAGACTATTTCCGACATTCTCTCCTTTAAACCATTGTCTTAGAGTTACCAACTCCTGGCGTTGATTGTTGTGTCATTATAGCATTATTGAACTTTGAACGCCGTGGGTAATGTTAGCAAAAGTTAAGCATTGATTTGTAGCGCGGGCATAACGTAGATGTAGGTGTAGATAATGGCCTATGCGTAGATTTCTATGCAGGAGTAGATGTAGACATAGACGTAGGTAATGTCCTATGCATAGATTTGTATGCAGGCGTAGACGTATGTATGTGGTCTCTGTAAGCGTAGGTGTAGGCGTACGTAGATTCGTATGTTGTAGGCACATGCGTAAGCGTAGACGTACGTAGATTCGTAGGCACAGGCGTAAGTGTAGACGTATATAGAGTTGATAAGAGTACACATGTGCGTGGACGCATGTGTGGACGTAGACTTCGTGTTGTAAGTGTAGGAATAGGCGTTGATGTGGACTTTGCATATGAACACATAGATGTAGAAGTAGATTTGCCTAGATTTTGTATTATTGAGTGCATGCATAGGCGCAAATGTATGTGTGGGCATAAAATTTTTGCATCGTGAGTGTAGATATGCATAGATACAGGCGTAGACATGTGTATAGATTTTTGTGTTGTAAGCGCAGGAGTAGACATGTGTGTGGACGAGACATGGATTTTCTTTTGATATTTTTCTAACCAAAACATTTTTTCGATGTTTTATCAAATTCTTTTATTTTGTTAATTCCCCGAAATGATTTCAAGACAATGCCCACAAGTAATGATCGTAGTGTTTTGTAAACAAGTCTGAGAAAAGAAAAACACAATTTGAAAGATGCAAAGAAAGCAATTGTTTTATTGATAGGCCTCTGAATAGGCAAGAATACAAGATGCAATTCCTAGAAAGAGGTAATTACAGAAAGTTTTAAAACTGTAAATGGCAATGAAAAATGATAATTGCTATTGTCGTTCCCCAATATCCTTTTAATGATCTCATCTCCTTCACTTCTGAGTTGAATGATTCAGATCTATCTCCCCCTTCGTGGTTCGTAGTCGTAGTTCTTAGATCACAGTCTTTTTGGTCTTTATTTCTTTTTGAATGATCCCTAATTTTTTCCTGGATTACCCTTTATGGTTTTCAATCCACCGGGATGATTTTTTGGTCTATATGCCCCTAATTTTTGCCTGGATCTCCCTTTAGGGTTTTCGATCCACCAGGACGCTGCTTTTTTCCTAAGTCGCCTGTTTAAGGTTCGAGCTTAGCGAGCTTCTTATACATAGTATTTTTGACTGCGTCTGAACTTTCCGGGTGCAGTAATTCTTCCCCATCCATTATTGTGGAGACAAGATTACCACCCAGGGATGTTGTTTTGACTACATACAGACCTTCGTAATTGGGGGTCCCTTTACCACGTGAGTCGAGGCGAGGTAGCAGAATCTTCTTGAGTACTAGACCATGTCATGGTTCATCTTGTACAATATATCATTTACTTTGAAAGAATTTCGAGGCTAATCCTCGTAGGGTTTATTTGCCAATGCTGGAGGCATTTTCCGGATGTCATGAAACCAAGACTTGCTATATTGTCATTTTTTAATAGTAAGGCAATCCGTGGGCTCTTCGAAGCGTCTGTTTGTGAAACGCAGTTCATGGTTTGACCAAGTTACTTTGAATGTAGATGATATAGCTGCCAGGGCGTCCATCATTTGATTTCCTTTTTGTGGGACGTGACTAAAAATGATCTTTGAGAATTCCGCAGTCAGTTTTCAAAACATGATCCTGATATGGAATCAGTTTTGGATGTTTAGTATCTTGTTCACCCTTGAATTCGTCTATGTCTTGTGAACATTATTTGGGGGATTCAATATTGTTCCTATATCGTGCCCCAATGTATTTGAAGCTTCATCGAACATGGATACCCAACGTGCCACTGGGTCGGGTTCTTCGTCAAATCTTGGTATTTCGTAGTCGTTTATTTTTACGGCACTGTCTGTATTCGACTTTGGTCTGTTTTCATAGATATGCGCAATAACTCGATCAACTTCTTTGTGGCTTCATTCTTAACATTGCCCCTTAGTTTGGTTTCTTCTGGGTCTTCCCCTGTGCTCAGATTTATGGCCTTAACAACCTCTTGATATGGTTGCATATTGTTAGCTCCTTTTTTTATTTCCCCCGCCATTTTCTCAGAGAGTTTAAGATCTTTATCATCTTCCTCTTCAGCTTGGTTAATAAGTGCATCAAAATTATATCGAATCGCAGCAATAACATTATCGATGGTTTTGAGCATGAATTTGCACCTTTACCGTGTTTTGGTGCAGCTATAGTACTTGAATATTTGAAAATGCATATGCAAAGAAAGTATTGCCATTTTTAAATGTAAGATATAAATGCAAGAGAAAGAAGATGGATCTTGATTGAAAATAAAATATAACTTTTATTGATCGTAAATATTGTTTGAAACAAAATGGGGAAACCCTTAGAAGTAACCCCTATGTCTCGGGCTTGATGTAGGTTCTTTCGAAAATAAGAAAAATTAATTAGGAAAGAAAAAGATCTCAGGAATCTCCACGGTCGTCCATCTTTTGATTTTTTCTTTGGGCACAGTCTTGGATGACTTCAATTTCTCCTTTGATGTTGGCCTTATTGGATATCTTCGCCATATGTCCGTCGTGCACTACTCCGTTATTGACAAAGGTCTCGTGGATTGTAGGAAGATGTGCTTCGCCCTTCAGAGTAGCTTTATATTTTGCTTCAGGGTATTGTCCGAACTGGACTATCCCCTGATCCCCTAGCCTTTATAGAGCTCTTTCGAAAGCTTCATTGTGTCCTAGCGGGAGTCCGCGTTATTGGTTAAAATTTGTAGGGCATGAGATGCCCCTGCTTTTGGTGGCAGTAGGACAAACCCTTCAGTTTTAGCTTTTTGTTGGGCCATGACGAACTTTTGGAGTCCTGCCTCTGACTCTTTCCTTAGTTGGTGGCCGCTTGATGCACCAATTGTCTGGGCTACTTCCTCGAAAGCTACCTTGGGAATTTGGTCTTGCTTGTCAATAATGTTCTTCAAAGCCAAAAGAACTTGACTCAAATCTCCTTTCATTGAACTTACATCGCCCTTTACTTAGTCGAGATCTTCTTTGAATGCCTCCTGAGTTTCCTCGATTTTCTGCATTGCTTTTTGTTGATAAGCCCTTGTTTGATATGGAGGCCAAGGAGGTGGAGATCTTCTTCTACCAATGGTTAAACTGGAGAGATGTTTTTTATTGAAAGATGAGTTTTGATACAATATGCAGGTGCTCGTGAATGCAGGAGTGCGAATGAATGTGAATGTCTTATTCCTTTGGGTATATGCTTGTCCTTTATTATTTTACTTGACGACTATCTTTAAAAATAGATACGCAAACAATGTGTGGAAACAAAACACATTTATTGAAGGTAACGTAATTCAGATATTGAAAAATGTTACCATGTTTAGCCAAAACTTTATTTGCGGGAAATCAGGCAACAAGGAAATAAGTCTTCTAGGCGCGCCTGTAGATATCTACTTTTGAAACCATCCACTGTTGCTGGACAAAATTTGAGAACGTATTTAGTACGTTATTTCCCTTTTGTGGCCTTGATTTCAGGCATGTTTGGCATGTTGACGCGGGCAAGTTGTTTCCTTCGGTATCCATTTTTTTACAGACAGACACCGAGATCTCGATTTTATTTTTTTGTATCCCGTGAATAAGACAAATGTAGGGTGACAAATATATGAAATGCATGACGAATACATGACATGTATGAATGCATAGGTGTATGGTCAAGTGACAAGATTTTTGTAATAAATACCCCTATAGGGTAGGGGTGTATGGTTCAATGACGGGGTTTTGTTATAAGTATCCTTATAAGGTAGGTTCCTTAGTCTTGACCTACAGTTGATATACCCTCCCAAAAGGTGGCTTACCTAAGGGTACCATGAATAACACCAGAGGGAAAAGGCGCAAGGGCCTCCCTTAGGTGGAGCCTCTTTACGGACCGAAACTTTTGTCTCAAAGTCGTGAAAGGTCTCGTCATGAGATTTTAGGTTAAGGCCGTTACAAAGAGTCATGGGTGACCTTCCAAAGTCCTACTAGTCAAGAGGATATCTCTCGATAAGTATTCCTTTTTCGGAAGTTCACCGACTCTAGGCGAAGTCGTCACATAAACTCGCAGGGATGATGTACCCCCTAAGCTAATAGACGAAACTTCTTGCTAAGGTTATTTGAGAATATTTTTTTTTTTAAATAAAAACCTTGCCACATAGTATATATGATCAAAAGAAAAATTAAAATAAATAAATAACGCAATAAATATAATTAATGCAGATAAATAAATAAAGCAAATGAAAATAAGAAACCCCAAAAATACCTAAACCTAAGGTTAAGGAGTTTCCCCAGCAGAGTCGCTAGCTATCGCGCCTGGATTTAAAATCAAGAGTCGCCACTACTAGTTTTTATCCTAGGGAAGGGTACCTAACAGAAAACCCTAATTCGCAGACAGAGATTCTAGGTTACGGACTCAATTAGACGAAAGGAAGTTGTTAGGCACCTTTCATCTACTTTGTTCACAAGGATATTAAGCTCTAGGTTTAGGTTTGGGGTAAATAGGATTTAAGTTTTAATTAGAAAGACTCGCCACAATTTTAGATCGCGTGCCTACGTATCCTCTTATGAGGAATCAGAGTCCCAATTTGTAGTTCGTATGGGTTGGTGTATTTTAGGGGTTTGCAGACATATTTTGAATCACTTCGCACTCGGTCGAGAGTAGTGATTGCGGAGATTTTGACTGAGAATACAGTAAGTCAAAATTGGTTTGAAACCCATTTGCAAAAAGACTGTTGATTAGCTTAGTTTTATTCACGAAAATAGTTTGAGATTTGTTTGTGTTTTTTAACTGTATCAATTGCGAAAATCTTGATTAATGCATGATAAAAACGATTTAATGCAACATACGTGAAAATAACATGTCCATGCGTTTGAATAAAAATTATTTATATGTTAATAAAATAGTAAATAAAAATATGATAATAAAATTGATATTAATAATAATAATTGTCATTATAAAGAAAAAGAAATAATTATAATAATAATAAAAGTATAATATATAGAAAAAAAATAGATAAAAAACATAATATATATAAAAAGTAATAAAAATTATTTAATTAAATCAGGGGGGTGCAATTTGTATTAACAAGTAAAAATGAAGGGGTGCTAAAAGTAACCTGACTGGGTCCGTTTTGGATTTTTAGTAATCTGCTGGAAGGGGGGTGTGAAAAGCGCGTGGGCTAGGCCCAACATGGATGTTGAAGGATACAGGATGATCGTGTGTAGTGAAGCGTATGGGAGTTATAGTGTGGCTTGGCCTTATGACCGTTTGATGAAAATCAAGTGGATGATATCTGAGGGAGTATGATTATTACTATGGGCGCGGGGCATAGGATTAGACTGAATATGTTATTTTCATTTTGGTTTTATAATTCACATTTCATCTTCCTCTCGCCTCACCTTCTTCATCCCCTCATCACCCCCAAAACGCAACCCTAACTCTCAGAACCCCCGGTGGCTATGAAGCTCATCCTATCTCCACCGCCAATTATACCCCCAACACAACCCCCAAACAAAGAAAAGAGTTAAGTTATTGTTACCCTTGTTCGCGATTATCTGTCCCAAGTTCTCAGAATCTGGTTCGCTAATCTTTTCCTCCTTCCTTGTTTTGCATATTTTAGCGTTGATTGAAGGTGATGTTTGATGGTGGTGGAGGTGAACGACGAGTAGCAACGACCACGACGATTAGGGTTTTCCGATCCAGAAACTTTAATCGCCCTGTCTCTTCATTGTCAACGGTGCAAAGGGTTTGCTCTTAGCTCTTTCTGATCTCCAGTATTCTCCCTGTTTTCTGTCAAGGCTTGCCTTCTTCTTGTTCTGTCAACGACCCCCTGTTCTTGTTTCTGTAAAACCCTTTTTGTTTCTGTCGGGAAAAAAACCCCTGTAAATTAATTTTCAGTATCTATATAGTTTAGTTTTTTATAGTTTTTTTCAGTTGCTGTTACGAATTTCAATCTTAGCCTTGATTCTTGGGATTAGGAAGAAATTAGGGTTTAGTATTTTTGTCGTTTACAATTAGTTAGGGATTTTGATTTTGATTTGTATGATCTCCCATATTTGATGTTGTAATCTGTTTTGATTTTGTACTTTAATGAGATCCAATTTTAATTTCCGATTTGATTATAGATATTCTGCACAATTTTTTCCTTGAGATTTGTCGTTGTGAATTACAAGATTTTGCTAAGGATTTGATTAAGTTCGTTTTGGAATTCTGGGCTTTGATTTAGTTAAGTGTTTGAACCGCAGAAACTTGGTTTGGTTTGCTGGAGATTTGATTTTGCAAAAAAAAAGATTTGCACAGTAAATGTTAACTGTAAATGTGTGCATATTTTAGGCATGGATTAGAACAGTATCGGTTTGCCCTATTGGGCCCAGCACGCCAGCAAAGCCTTTTCTTCTAATAATTTTAATTGGGCCTGCTTGTTTAATTGCTTCAGCCCAGCAAAACAATCTTTAATTCAGTTGGGTTTTTTTTCAAAACAACAATTTTTTTAAAAAAAGATTAACAAGAGATCAAAAACAAATCTATCAAAAATATGTTACGTTCTTTCTTCTTTTTTTTAACATAATATATCATTTATTAAAATATGAACAATTTTAATGATAAAACATTTGATGGGCCAACAACAATTTCAGCAAACCTTTCCCCTTTTTAAATTCAAATTGGGCCTTAGTTGGCCTACACAGTAACAAAAATAATTTCTTGTAAGCAAGCGCTAATGAACTTAGTATTCGTAATTACACCTCCCTTTTTTAATAAATAACACTTTAATGCCTTTAATAAATTTAATTACTAATTAATAGCAACTTAAACTTAAGTCGCCTTAACAATTTAATAACTTAGTAATTATTAGTTTTGAAACAAATTTCCATTTTCGAATCTCATGGGCCATAGGCCAACATGCCTCGGGAATGAGCTTATGAGTCTTTCTGATTTAGAAAGCCCCTACTTCCTGAATTTAAAATACACCCCATAGTCTTGGATAAAGATGGACCATCAGATACTGATGTACCATCTTTAACTAAATATCTCTTTATTTCAATAAAATCATCGTGGTAGGAAAAATTTGGGGTACGACACCAGTCAACCTAGCGGGTCTCTTTTCATGCATAGTATCTTTTAACTATGTCTGCATTTACAAGGTGCAGAAGGTCATCACCGTCCATGGTTGTCAATATCATAACTCCACCCGAAAATATGTTCTTGATCACAAATGGTCCCTCGTATGTAGGAGTTCATTTTCCTCTGGGATCACCTTGTGGCAGGATGATGTGTTCGATTACCATGTCACCGACCCGATATACTTGATGTATGACCTTCTGGTTAAAAACTTTGATCATGCATTTCTGGTATATCTGACCATGACAAACAACCGCGAGCCTCTTCTCGTCAACCAGGTTCAATTGGTCAAGTAGAGTTTGAATCCATTCGTCTTCATTTAAACCTGCATCCTTCATAATTCTCAGGGAAAGAATCTAGACTTCGACAAGTAAAACAACTTCCATACCATAAACAAGAGAAAATGGGGTTGCCCCTGTTGATGTGCGCACTGAGGTGCGGTAACCATGAAGAGAAAATGGTAACATCTCATACCAGTATTTATATGTTATCGTCATCTTATGTATAATCTTATTTATATTCTTATTGGCAGCCTCCATAGTGCCATTCATCTTTGGCCGGTAAGGAGAAGAGTTATGATGTTGGATCTTAAATTACGTACAGAGCTTGGTGATCATAATATTATTGAGGTTTGTACCATTATCTGTGATGATTCTTTCTGGGATACCATACCAAGAGATGAGATTATTCCTGATGAAACGAACCACAACGTTCTTGGTAACAAAAGTGAGGGAGGCTGCCTCTACCCACTTCATGAAGTAATCAGCATAGATTTGGCATTCGTGACAAGTCCGGGAGTGGTGATGGCAATTTGTTTCCATAGTGGACCAATAGTAACTTGCCCTCAGAATCTTCTTAGCCATTATGGTCCCGATAGAATGAGTACCAAAGATACCTTCGTGCATATCCTCCATGATCTTCTCAGGTTCTTTCTTGTCCACACAACAAAGCAAAGTTGAATCATGGTTGAGCTTGTAGAGAGTTTCGTTATTAAGGAAGAACTTGGCAGAGAATCTTCTTAGAAACTTCTTGTCATTGATGGATTCTCCCTCAGGGTATTCTTAGGCTTCAAGGTACCTTTTCACCTCATGGAACCAAGGCTTTTCCTCTACTCCGTCAGTTTCAACCTCATAATTGTATGTCAGTTCGTCTAATCTTTTAATTATGATCTGAGGGGCTTCATTATCCCATTTGACCTTGAACATGGGTGATGTAATATGGTGGCAGAACCGACTGTTATATTGGTTTGAGTTTTATATTCACAAATGTGCGGTAAGCAAGAGTCGCCACCAACTTTTCTTTTATCCAACAAAGGAAAGGGTGAAAAGAACAGAAAAAGACCTTTTTCGAGAGTTTATGAGTAACGGGGGTAGATTATGGAAAGGGAAGGTGTTAGCACCCTTTTCATCCGTGGTTTTCCACGGGCTCTTAGGTACTTGCTCATTTTGAAAATTGCTTTCGTGCTTGTGTGTTTTGAAAAGTTTGTTTGCTTTATGCTAACTCTTGTATCAATCCTCAAGAGTGTTGATAAAGCGTCTTTCTGAAAATGGTTTTGAAAATGTAGTGTGAAAAAATGGTTTTTTGAGCAAGTACCTAACAACTATCTACCTACTCGAAAAAAGGTGTAATTTTCCTCCTTTTCTTTAGATAGTTCCATCCTACTATTAGTGAGTAGGTAGCCCTATCGTTGGATGTCGAGGGACTATCGAAGGGACATTTACGGTCACTAAGGCAAATGGGAAAGAACTTCTAGTAATTGTCCTAAAGTTCTAAGATCACTTTTTAACCGAGGCGACATCGAAAGGGTCATCGAGGGACTTATGATCTCTTGAACTAAAGGACAGCCACTAAAGATTCTCACGTTTCGAGAATTGTGACTGTTTTCGAAGGCAACCGAAGTGGGAGATACCCTAGGGGTGAGCATGTGCAAGTGTGTCGATTCAATTCATTTATCTTGTGCATTAAGGGTTATCTAATGTTTTAATTTCAGTCTTTTTCATGCAATTAATCTAAGCAGTTAATAGTGCAGAAAATAAATTACAGAAAATAAAATTCCTAAGCTATTACAAGGCCTTGGGGAAATTACATAAATATTACAAGAAAATAAAATGCAGAACTTTAAACCTAATTAAAGTTATTACAAACTGGGAAATAGTTACATAATGGGAAAAGAAACAAACGGAAAAAAGATAAACACGCAAAGAATGGAGAGAGTGTCTAAACCCTAAAATGTATAAAAGAAAATCTTTCTTTTTGTTTTTATTTATTTATGAAAATATTAAATTGTAATAATATCCTAATTAACTAAATTAAAAAGGAAATAAAAAAATTATTAATTACAATTAATTCTAATGAAACTAATATTTTTTGGTATTTTTAAAGAAAAAAAGATATAAAATTTAATCCTAATTTCAAGTTAGTTTTAATTTAAAGAAAAAATATTAAGGTAATTAAACTAAATTAATTTACAAAATTAATTTTAATTATAAAAAAACCCTAATTCTATTTTTTATGATTTTATTGATTTTATGATTAAGATAAAAAAAATGAATTTTAAAAAATATATAAAACAATAAAAATAAACAAAAAGAAAAATGGGCCTGATAGTATGAGGCAGTTTGAGGGGTGCAAGCTACAATTTTGCTAGGCCCAAATCAAATAAGCCCAATGCCCTGTTTGAGATCCGGTGAGGTTACGTCTAGAGAGTCCATGGCAGGGTCGCATGCTGGAGGCGCTAGATCCAGGTCAACTGAGATCAGATGGTGTTGACCTGATGGCCTAGATATGCGTGTATATCTTGCTGCACTGAATCTACAAGAAACTTGTTAGAAAAACAAAACTCCATACCTGGGTATCGAACCCAGGTCTCTCCCTTTGGACATACTCCTCTTACCATTTAGCCAACCTATTAATCGTTTATACTAGTAACTCAATAATAATATATGCAAAACGAAGATGGATTCCAGGTCATCAAAACAAACGCATATAGTGGTCCCACTAGATTTTAAACAAACCAATCAAAACATGTGAAACTTCCATGCAAGGTCTTCGCCTGGGTCAAAGGAGTCAACGACGCCAAAGCTGCACTCCGGTCGTCTTTTCCGGCCAAGCAAAATGGCTAACCTGCAAATGCGTTAGATTCAAGGCCGATGAAGAGGTATATCCATGTAAAATCACCTCCTGAGTTCAAATTCGGGCTTAGATTTAATGGATTATCCCTGTATTAAGCGTTTCGAGCTCGTTTTCAAATTATGCCCTAAAAATGGCGACTTGAGATTCAAGCGTTTAAACTTATATGCAATATGTTAAACCTGCCTTATGCATTTTCATGAGCACATATATGAACATTGGATCTATTAGCAACACATATTTAGCAAGATTTGAAAACAAAAATATCTACCAACGGTGATGGCTGGTTATGGAGCTTCTGGGCGTGGAGGCGCTTGTCTTCTGGCCTGATTCAACTCCAGGGAGTCTCAGGGGGTGAATGGTGGACTCGATTTGGCCTGGAACTGGCTGGAGAAAGATATTTCTTGTTGCACCAATCTTTGAGAATGTTGAACTTTTGGCTAGGGTTTTAGGAGGCAGTTGCGCATGTCTTCTTGTGTTCTGACTTGTGATGTATATATGAGGGTGAAATTAGGTTAACAAATGGAGCAAGAATCCATGGCATTGAATGTGTAATCAGTTTCAAATATTTTCTTTAAAATCTTTCCAGTTTTGGATATTCTTTTTCCTCTCATGGTTTGCACGATTTCCCTTGATATAATCAGCATATTTTGTCCATTATTTAATGGGAAAAAGATTTCAAATCAAACCTTATATTATTTCCATTATTTATTTATTTAATTTTGAATTTTAATGAATAAAATATCAAAATAAATAACATAAATAATAAAATAATACATGGTTGGGCTTATAGGTTGTGGACCATGTTAGGAATAAGTTTCAAACATAAAAAGATAGGCCCATTTGGAAAAATTCCAAGTTAGCTCAATATTTGTTTCATGCACTTTTCCAAAAATTGGTCAACTTTAGCAATGTATATCTCTCTCAATTTTAATCTTATGAGGGTGTTCTTGGACTTTTTAGATACCTTACGATGTCCTCTAAACAACCCTGTTGGTTTCATCTCAATTGAATCTTCCATGTTCATGTAAGTAGCTTTGACCTAAAAGGTGTCTTTGTTGACTTTTTGAAAGGACCCATAATTTATAAGCTTGTATTTTTCAATTGGTGTATTTCTTGAACTTGAGGGCTGAAGAGAAGTTGTATAGAATTGGATTCTCTTCAAAATTAGATTTAGTGGAAAAATTTCTGATAAAGTATGAGAAAGTTATGCCTGGTCAAAGTTTTGTTGACTTTTCCTATAAAAACCCTAATTATCAATTCTTGACTTTTGTTAAATTAGGAGCATTTCTTAAGGAATCATGATCAACCCTTGATAAAATGATGGATATCATTTCAAAATGTTTATGTTGACCAAAAATCTTGAAGTTTGACTGTATATAGGCCATAGTTGACTTTTGACTTAACACAATTGATTTTCAGGCATTTGAGAAGTTGACTGAGAAAACTTGTTATGCAAGGAATGAAATTTGGCATGGATGATATTGAGGACATATGAGGACCATGGAAATCAATTGAGACCATTGGAGCTCACATATCTTGATGAAAATTGAAACCCCAGTTAGAGGTTTATTGCCTTTTGAGGAGAATTTGCTTGGTCAATTCTTAGTCACCCTTGAGCAGCTTGGGGACCTCAATGGGAATGTCTTGAGTAAAAAGGGAGGGAAAAATTTAGGGTACAACAGCTGACCCTGTTCAATCTTCTTAGACCTGAGGATGTAGATTGGCTTGTTTGCCTTTCATGATCTGAAGGTGGAAGATGATTGAACACTAGAGTGCCCAGAAATTTGCACTCGTCTGAAGTGACACTGTTGGTGAATAATATCAGGAATGGACTTACATATGCCATTTGGAAAAGATGACAAAAGACTTCCGGATATGGGCTTAAAGATTCCATCCAAGGAATATGACAGAGAGTCTTCGAAGATGGGCTTAGAGATGCCATCCAAAGTAGATGCTGACTTTATAAGAAGTCTCTTTGTGGGGATTACTGTTCCTGCTGTCTGAAGAGGAGTTCGCTGGGGAATTTTTTAGGGGAATAGAGTCTAGGAGCTTCGCTTGTCCATTATTCTACTGGGGAGTTATCTCTTGACTGGAGAGACGAAAGCGAGTTGTTATCTTGTCGGGATCCTGACTTCATATCGACTTGCTGAGGACAATAAGACCGACTATTATTTGGTCGTATTCTAGGCTTCACAGCGACTTATCAAGGAATATGAAATTAACTGCTATCTGGTCGGCTCCAGGCTTTATAGTAATTGAAGATATTGAACAGTTATCTGGTCGTATCCAGGCTTCAGTATTCTTAACTGGATAAGAATCAAAAAATCTTAGTGTCGATTTAACTGAACCAATGGCCTTGAATTATATTTAACTGAATAAAGAATCATAAAATCTTAGTGTCGATTTAACTGAACCAGTAGAGGTCTTGAGTTATCTTCAATTGGAATAGAATCAGAGAAATCTTAGGGTCGATTTGACTGAACCAGAGAAAGTATCCATCGGAAAAGAATCAGAGTAAATCATTGGCCGATTTAAACTGAACCAGTAGAGGCATTAAATCATCTTCAACTGGATAAGAATCAGAGAAATCTTAGGGACGATTTGACTCAACCAGAGAAAGTATCCATCGGAAAAGAATCAGAGTAAATCATTAGTCGATTTAAACTTAACCAGTAGAGGCATTGAATTATCTTCAACTAGATAAGAATCAGAGAAATCTTAGGGTCGATTTGACTGAACCAGAGAAAGCATCCACTGGAAAAGAATCAGAGTAAATCATTGGTCGATTTAAACTAAACCCGTAGAGGAATTA
The DNA here is from genome assembly GCA_948472305.1 of Vicia faba. Taxonomy (NCBI): domain Eukaryota; kingdom Viridiplantae; phylum Streptophyta; class Magnoliopsida; order Fabales; family Fabaceae; genus Vicia; species Vicia faba. Next base: position 83,551,427 of record OX451739.1, on the reverse strand, counting down.
AATTATATTCAAATGGATAAGAATTAGAGAAATCTTACGGCCGATTTGACTAAACTAGAGAAAGTATCCACCGAAAAAGAATCAGAGTAAATCATTGGTCGATTTAAACTGAACCAATAGAGGCATTGAATTATCTTCGATTGGATAAGAATCAGAGAAATCTTAGGGTCGATTTGACTGAACCAGAGAAAGTATCCACCAGAAAAGAATCAGAGTAAATCATTGTTCGATTTAAACTGAACAAGTAGAGGTCTTGTGAATGATTTTTTTCTGAAGAAAATGCTGGAATAACCTTTCGTCAGAGTTAGCCTTTGAAAAGACTGTCAGGCCATATAAGTAGTTAATGGTGTTTGTTGATTGATCTTATCTGAAAAGATAAAGAGTTAGTCGAATGCAATGTCATGATGTATGAAATGCATCGTGTAATGATGTTCTCAAAATAAATGAGATTGTGTTATATGCAATATATATGTGCATGCCATGATGTGTGAGTATGAAATGTTGTTACAAAATTTCCTAGCCTGGGAAAATAAATCCTTGACTGCTGCTGGAGAGTACTGGGAAGATAAATTCCGGATTGCTTTTCGGTAGAGTAGGAAATGGGTTCTCTTTTTTCTGCTGATAATAAATTGAGACGATTTGTCGGGGATTTCCTCCTTCCGTTTGGGGATACTCTATCGGGGATTTTGACTTCCGCTTGAGAATGCTCTGTTGGGGGATGAATTTCCGCAACTAGGGAAACAAACTCTACTGGGGGTGAGGCTTTATAAACTGTTTGAGATTATAAAACTTAGCTGGGGAACACGAATTTCATTTCTCTGAGGGAACTTTGCTGGAGGAGGTAATTCCTGCTTGGGGAAGAAGTCAAAACTTTAGTTGTTTTCACTCTGTGGGGAACATAGACATAACTAGGACGTATGCTGAGGATGTAGCGGTGACTTTGCAGTAGGACATCTCTGCCTTTATACCTGCTGGAGAACACATCTACGGGGACTACAAATGGCTTTTTGGACTTTGTCCCATTTCTTAAAGTCATTAGCAACTGCCTTTCTGTTTTTCATGCAAGTATTTGCAAACAGTAATCATATTCAAATGCATATGTCAAGAATAATCACTGGACATTTTTTGCAAAACAAAACAGAAAAAAATAAAAATGAAAAGTTTTGTACTTTCAAAGAAATGATTTGTATTGATTTTGAAGTTTGCCTATAATAGGCGTTTTTTGTACAAAGAGACTGACATTCTAGTAGCAGAATGTCGTCGTGAAAAATGAAAACTATACAAAATAGTATACAAAGAGAAAATAACTATGTGTAATAATCCCATTGAGTTTCAATTCTGCTATTTCCCTTATGTCCTTGAGCTTCTCATCACTTTTCTACTTGTACGGGGTTGACTGAATTGATTGGTACTGTTTGAGCTTGATATTTGATACTGAAGCCTTGTTGCAAGGTGATCCAATGGGACATAGTTATACGCTTTAAATCCCTAACTTTTGCTTGGACTGCCCTTTCGGGTTTTCAGTCCATCGGGATACCGTTTTTTGCCCAAGCCACCTTTTCAGGTTTTCGACTTGCCGGTTGTACAGATTCTTTTGTATTTATCCCTAATTTTTGCCTGAACCCTTTTGGTTCGCTAGGGTGCCCTTATTCATGCGTAATATCTTTTAACTATGTCCGCATTTACAGGGTGTGGAAGGTCGTCACTATCCATAGTGGTTAAGATCATGGCTCCACTCGAAAATATTTTCTTGATTACAAATTGCCCTTCATATGTGGGAGTCCATTTTCCCCTGGGATCACCTTGCGGCAGAATGATGCGCTTGATTACCAGATCACCAACTTGATATACCTGACATCTGACCTTCTTGTTAAAAGCCTTGATTATACATTTCTGGTACATCTGACCATGGCAAACAACCGCTAACCTTTTTTCATCAATCAGGTTCAGTTGGTCGAGTTGGGTCTGGATCCAATCATCTTCGTTCAAGCCTGCATCCTTCATGATTCTTAAAGAAGGGATCTGGACCTCAATAGGTAGAACAACCTCCATACCATACACCGGAGAGAAAGGTGTTGCTCCTGTTGACGTACGTGCTGAGATGCGGTAACCATGAAGAGCAAATGGTAACATCTCATGCCAATCTTTATATGTCACCGTTATCTTCTGGATGATCTTCTTAATATTCTTATTAGCAGCCTCCACAACGCCATTCATCTTCGGCCGGTAAGGAGAAGAGTTATGATGCTGGATCTTGAATTGCTTACAGAGTTCGGTGATCATAGTGTTGTTGAGATTTGTACCATTATCTATAATGATTCTTTTGGGGATACCATACAAAAATATAAGGTTATGCTTGATAAACCGCGCCACAACATTCTTGGTAACAGAAGCATATGAGGCAGCCTCAACCCACTTCCTGAAGTAATCAATGGCGACTAGGATAAAGCGATGCCCGTTTGAAGCGGTAGGTCTGATTTCTCCGATCACGTCAATGCCCCACATTGTAAAGGGCCAAGGAGCAGTCAAGACATTCAGAGGAACCGCAGGCACATGTACTTTGTCAGCATAGGTCTAGAATTTGTGACAAGTCCGTGAATGCTGATAACAGTCTGCTTCCATAGTGGACCAATAATATCCTGCCCGTAGGATCTTTTTATCCATGGTGTGTCCACTAGAATGGGTTCCAAAGGTACCATCATGTAAATCTGCCATAATCCTCTCTGCTTCGCTCTTGTCTACACATCAAAGTAAAGTAGAGTTGTGGTTGCGCTTGTAGAGGATTCCATTATTGAGGAAGAACTTTGCAGGAACCTTCTCAAAAACTTCTTATCATTGATAGATGCCCCCTCAGGGTATTCTTGAGCATCGAGATAACTTTTCACTTCGTGGAACCAAGGTTTGTTTGTTACCCCTTCAGTACGATCTTATAATAGTAAGTTGGTTCATCCAATCTCTCAATAGTGATCTGAGGAGCCTCATTGTCCCATCTGACCTTGAACATGAATGCCATAGTAGCTAGCACGTCTGCTAATTGATTCTCTTCTCGTGGAAAATGTTCAAAGATGACTTCTTTAAAGTGTGGAAGCAAAGTCAGCATGTGTTCTTTGTAAGGGGTGATATTAGGGTGCTTCGTGTCCCTCTCTCCTTTTATTTGACTTATTACCAAGGCCGAATCTCCGAAAACACTTAAGAACTTAATCCTTAGGTTAATAGCAGCTTTGAGACCCATGATGCATGCTTCATACTCAGCCATATTGTTGGTACATTTGAAACATAGTCTGGCGGTAAAAGGGGTATGAGAGCCCTCAGGAGATATGATTACAACACTGGTACCATTTCCAAGTGTGTTGGAAGCTCCATCAAAAACCATAGTCCACTGTGATCCTTTCTCAGGTCCTTCATCCGGTCCAGGTTCTTCACAATCAGTCACTAACATAATATTCTCATCCGGGAATTCAAAGTTCATGGATTGGTAGTCGTCCACGGCCTGATGAGCCAAATGATTAGCTAATACACTCTCTTTGATTGCTTTTTGGGTTGTGTATTGAATATCGTATTCAATCAGGACCATTTGCCATCTTGCTATCCTTTTGGAGAGAGCGGGCTTCTCGAAGATGTACTTGATAGGATCCATCTTAGATATCAACAAGGTAGTGTGAGTTAACATATACTGTCTTAGTCGACGAGAAGCCCATGCCAAAGTGCAACAAGTTTTCTCGAGCAGTGAGTATCTTGTTTCACAGTCAGTAAACTTTTTGCTAAGGTAGTATATTGCATGCTCTTTTCGACCAGACTCATCATGCTGCCCCAGCACACACCCCATTGAATTATCTAACACTGTTAAGTACATTATCAAAGGTCTTCCTTCAATCAGAGGCATCAGAATTGGAGGCTCTTGCAGGTATTCTTTGATTCTGTCAAAGGAAGCCTGGCATTTGTCATTCCACTTTACCACTTGATCTTTCTTCAGGAGTTTGAAGATTGGCTCACAAGTTGCAGTTAGATGGGAAATGAACCTGTCAATGTAATTCAAGCGTCCCAAGAAACCTCTAACTTCCTTCTCAGTGTGAGGAGCCGTCATCTCTTGTATAGCTTTTACTTTTGCAGGGTCTATTTGAATACCCTTGTCACTGACAACGAAACCTAGGAGTTTATCAGACCTTACCCTAAAGGTGCACTTGTTCAGATTTACCCTTAACTTATACGTTTTCAGTCTATCAAATAGCTTTTACAAGTGGTCAAGGTGCTCTTCTTTCGTTTGAGATCTGGCTATCATGTCGTTAACATAAACCTCTATCTCATGGTGAATCATATCATGGAGTAAAGCTACCATAGCTCGCTGATAGGTTTCCCCAGTGTTCTTCAACCCAAATGGCATCACTTTGTAACAGAAAGTGCCCTATTGTGTGACGAAGGTTGTCTTCTCCATGTCTTTGGGTGCCATCTTGATTTGATTGTAACCATAGAAACCGTCCATGAAGGAAAATATCTTATGCTGTGCGGTGTTGTCAACCAGAATGTCAATGTGGGGAAGCGGGAAGTCATCCCTGGGGATTTCCCTGTTCAAATCTCTGTAGTCCACACACATCCGTACTTTGTCGTCCTTTTTAGGCACCAGAACTATGTTAGAAAACCATTATGGATATGAGGTGACAGCTAAGAACCCAGTGTTGAACTATTTCATAACTTCTGCTTTGATCTTCTCTGACATTTTAGGGCGCATACGACGAACCTTCTGTTTTACTGGAGGGCAGTCCTCTTTTGTCGGTAGGCGATGAACCACAATATCAATGTCAATTCCTAGCATGTCTTTGTATGATAAGGCAAAGATCTAGACATAATTATGCAACATCTGAATCAATCGCTGTTTGACACTAAGCTCCGAATTTACACCTATCTTAACTTCTTTTATGTCCTCTTTTGTACCCAGATTCATTGTCTCAACTGACTCTTCATGAGGCTGTATAACCCTTTCTTCCTGTTGTAATAGTCTGGCAAGTTCTCCTGGTACCTCATAATCTTCCTCACCTTTTCAAAGTCATAACCAGAAATAAAAGAACTGTTATCAATGGGATCCAGAGTGGATATGGATTTGCAGTTTGATGCATGAGTGTGTGTAAGATCATAGCTGCATTGGTAAAATAAAAGCAGAAAAGAAAAAAATAAAGAGCGCAAAATTTGTATGCGAAAATGTCCAATGCTTTATTAATGACATATGACATTGAAAAATGATAACCCTCACAAATAAACCATTGTACCCGGGTAAGACACAAGGCCATAGAGTTTATATGGTCCATTTATTACATATCCAGAAAAATAAAAAGACAATTACTCCTGAATAAAAGTAATCGGCACAAAGTCTTTAGCTCTCCAGTTACTGGGTCCACCGTTGGTAGTAAGGAAGATCCAGCTGTCCATGTCATAGTCACCATCACTGTCTTCTAAAGCGTTGATCCCATGATTGCTGATGCGTAGGGGAGGTCTTCCAGCGCGAGCACGACAAACAACCCTTTGAGCCCTTGAAGAGAAACCCAAACCAAACTTATCAGATTTGTATGGAATATCAGGGAGTTAGCCCCAAATGGTACACCCACCTTCTTCAATTACTGCTTTGGTGTCCTTAAGAGAAGCCATTTTCAAGGGAGGTTTGGTGATCTTCGGCATACTGGTAATAATCTCGGTTGCAGCCATTGTCTGAGGCACCTCTTTAAAGTTTTGACAAGGGGTCTTGATAAGTTCTCCATCCATTTCCACATACCTAAAAGAGTTCAGGTGGCTTACCATGTACTCCTCCTCGCCATATACTGTAACAATCTTTCCCCTCACTGGGTACTTCAACATCTGATGCAGAGTGGAAGTAACAACTTCAGCCCCATGGATCCAAGGGCGTCCCAACAAACAGGAGTAAGATGGTTGGATGTCCATCACGTAGAAGGTGGAGTCAAAGGTCTGAGAACCCACTTTGATAGGGATGTCCACCTCCCCGTGCACCATTCTTTTTGAACCATCGAAAGCCCTGACCATAATGTTGTTGGGCTTTAGAGTCAAACCTTCACAGTCTACTGTCAAGAGCCTTCTAGGGCAGAACATTCAGCGATGAACCAGTATATACTAAAACATGGGTCAAAGTGGTGCCCCTGCATTGATGGAGACATGTCGTGCATCATTGTGTTTTCTTCCTTTGGGTGTCAAATCCGCATCAGAAAAACCCAGTCCATTATCAGTGGTCAAACTAGCCACACAATCTTCAAATTAGTCAACGGAGGTTTCCTGCGGCACATGAGCAGTCTTGAGGAATTTTACCAAAGCCTTTGCATGAGCTTCAGAGCACAATAGTAGGGCCAACATTGAAATCTTGGAAGGGGGGTCTACCCTAGCTATTCGACCATATTGTAGTCGCTCTTTTTAATTATCTTTAATATTTCTTCCATTTATTTCTTAGAAACCTCAAGAATGGATTATGAATGCGCCTTCGTCTAAACAAGCTCAAACAATATCTCTTTTCCCCGAGTCTCAGATGACTTGGTGATAGGGGTAGAAACAGGGTTAATCACAGGAGTTGTAGTGGTAGTATTGGCAGGAACAGCAGTAGGAATGATCATAGGAATGGTAACATCTTTAGGAGGAGAAATCTCAGGAGAGAACACTCTTCCGCTTCTTGTTATTTTACTAGTCCTAACGATATCGCCGACATCAGGACTTGTACTTTCATTAACTTTGTCTTTAGCAGCCAATAGGTCTTGCTTAACACCATGGTAATAGACGTCAACTCCATAATTCTAGGGAACAACTTTGTTCGAGGAATATGGTATTGGCCCTAGCATAGTGATGATCAGGGGAGCCAACTTTGGAGCAGATGTAATCTTGACGGGTCTTTTGGTGGAGACCCTGGGAGGATTGGAGGAAATGGTTATAATCGAAACATCTTTACAGGAAAGAGTTGTGACATGAGTCTTCTCAAATAGAATCTCTTTATCATCCATTAGACGCTGAACACCTGCTTTCAACAAATAGAAACCAGTTGGTAGAGATAAACATAAGTGGCAATCTTCACCATAGCCCGGAAATAAACCGACATGCAATAGATTCCACTTAACAGTCATGATAGGAGTAATAAGTTCCTCAATAGAAGTAACAAACGTATCATCGACAACAGCATTAACACCACAACCGTGCTTGGGCATGGGAGCAGTTATAACATTAGAAATTTCCTGAGCATCGAATTCAATCTCCTTTGCCTCGATCAGATCTTGCACCTTACTTTTTAAAGCCCAACAGTCATTTGTATCATGGCATGGACTTTCAGAATGGTAAGCACACCGAGCCTTTGGATTATAGTGAGTATATGCAGTGTTGGGATTTTTGGGAGCTTCCCTCAAATTTACCAGATTGGATTTAAGTAAGTGTGGCAAAACTTGAGACAAAGTCATATTAATCTGAGTAAACTGTCTCGTAGGCCTTTCTGCTCTAGGCTGATTATTCCGCTATTGAGTAGCTGCAGGCTTGGATATCATTAAAGCCCCTACCGTTGGACGAAGAGGCATATTTCTTAATCTTGCCACTTCTAATACCAGGTTCCATTCTTTCTCCAGTTAGGATCAGCTCAGTAAAACCAACTGAGGAGATTCCAATCTGATGGTTGAAAAATGGACCAAATAGAGTACCCAAGAACATATCCACCAACTCCGTATCAGACAAAGGGGGTTGGACTCTTCCTTATAGGTCTCTCCACTTCTGGGCATAGTCTTTAAAACCCTCGCTTAACCCCATGGACATACTTTGGAGTTGTGTGCGAGTTGGAGCAAGGTCTGCATTATATTGGTACTGCTTATAGAAAGCAACAGCCAGGTCTTCCCAGTTATGGATATTGGTTCCCTTCAGTTGGTAGAACCATTCAAGATGAGTCCCGGATAGACTGTCTTGGAAGAAGTGGACCCATAAATCCCTGTCAGCGGTGTGGTGCTGAATCTTTCTCACATAAGATCGGAGATGCATCTTGGGACATGAGACCCCATCATACTTAGCAAACACCGGAACCTTAAACTTTAGCAAGATGACAACCCCAGAAACCAAGCCCAACTCTTCAAAATTTATCCCAGGTACCTTCTGGATCTCCATTGCGTTCAGACGATCCTCCAGCTGTTTGTATTTATCATCAGCAGGAGGATACTGCTCCTCATTATAGTCCGATTCATTATCAGATTCCTTCAGGATGAGGTCTTCTTCTCTCGTCTCCTCTTCCTGATTGTTTCCTTCTTTTGATGAAGTTACCAGTTCTGAAGCTCGCCATAGTGGTCCTCTGATCCTTCTTCCTAAATTCACTACACCAGCTGGTTTCTTTGGCTTCTTCTTTTTGTTCTTCAGTATGAGGGCTTTCAGATCTTCTTGACCTTTATCTAGAACCACGATCATTTGCTGGAACTGGGCGTTTTGTGCCTGGAGATCCTTGATGTTTTGTTCAAGAGCCATTTCTTGACTTGTTGAAATAAACAGTGAAGAAGATAAGAACCTTGCTTTGAAACCTGCTTATGCAATGAGATGTATGATATGCTTATGCGATGTTTTCAAGGACCTTATTGGATTTAAGGTCTTTTAAACAGAATAAGAAACAAAGCTCTTTACTAGTAAGTTTTTAAAGAAACAAAAGATTACATAGGGATAAACATTGAAAGGTAATTCTAAACTCCTAAGTCTCCCATGGGTGCTTCCTCTTGGTGTCGAGGTAGGTGTTGAGATTCCTCTCTTCATGAAGCTATTTTGTTAATTCCAGCACCTTTTTCTCACTTGCATAGAAATGAGCCTCAAAAGTATCCCGTTCTTCCTTGAGATGGATCCAAGACTTTGCAACTCTTCGAAGTTGGTTGGCATATTAAGATGGAGAATAATGCGGGACTCGCCCCCTTGAACAACATGTTCCAAGATCACTGGTAAGATGGCATTGTATGGCATCATAAGACTTTGTCCTCGAGCTCGCACCCATTTGAGGTAAGGTTCCAAAGGGATGGAGTTCTTATGCCCCAAAGTCTTACTATCAGTCTTCTTAATAATGCACCAAGCGCGGATGAACCTTTGACGATAATTTTGCAAATCATCTGAGTAGTTGAACACAATACCCTGGATGAGCATATCAGGTGGACCATATCTCGCCACATAACCAAAATGATGCAGTGCTAAAGAAGGATTTTAGGTGATGCCTCCTCTAATGCCCAGGAGTGACACATTAGGAAATTCTCCGCAGCGATCAATAAAAGAGATGTCTTCTTGAGAGCGAGGACACCAATGGATGTCAGAGTGAGAGAGAGACATTAATCTTTGACTCCATCTTAAGCCTAAATCATTCTACATTTTTGACCGAGGAAGGTGTGAAATAAACCACCTATATAGCAGACGGGTGCAACACATGAGAGTTCCTCGCTTCTTTAGAGTACGATTATGGAGAGAATGTAGGATATCCCCGGGCAATGTAGGAACCAGATTGTGAGAAAGGAAGATATTGATGGCCCTCACATCTATAAACCGATTTGAATTAGGAAACAGTACCAACCCATGGATCAAGAGAGCTAAGACATCTTCGAAGGCATGGTAACTCATAGCATCCAGGAAAATCTGAGCTTTCTCCATTAGAAATTTTGCAAGAAGGCCTTTAACTCCGCTTCTTCTTTCCCAATGGGATTCAATATCAGATGGCTTCAAGTGTAAAGGTATGGCAACATCTTCAGCAGTTGGATCTTGTTCTAAACCAGTGAAAGGTACTCGCTCCAATATAGGTAAACCAAGTAGCTTAGAGAATTCTTCTAGTGTAGGTACCAGTTGATAATCGGGAAATATGAAGCAATGGTGATTAGGATCGAAGAACTGGAATAGAACACTCATCAAAACTTTGTCAAATTCGGTAGTAACCAAGTTGAGCAAATGACCATGTCTTTTGTTGAATGACGAGTCTTCGGGAACTTTCAAGACTAATTCCTTGAGCTTGGGAGAGATTTCTGTGAAGTTAATCCAGATGGTTTTTCTACGACCTGAATTCATATCCTACAAAACAGCAAAGAGGTAAATCCAACAAGTCCTTGAAATGGTTAGTATATATGAATGTCATGATGTTTATGATGTCATGATTATGCTTAAATCACAGATAAACACAACTAAATCACTCAATATACCTTAGGTTTAAAGGCTTGCATGAGGTTTTAAGGTAAGTACCCTCTTGAATGTTTAGTTGGCTCAACCTGTCCTATTGATAGTAACCGGGTTCTAAGAAGTCTCAATATCATTGACCTTCCCCTTAGGAATTGTTTCAGCTTACGCACCGAAGTATTGCAGCTAAAAAATCCCGAAAGTCCAGTCTCAATGAGTGTAGTATCGAGTATCAACCAATCTTTGGTCGGAACCAAAGTCGGTATCTCATTACTTCCTAATGGCTAAGATGAGTTGATTAAAGGTTCTAAAGGTCAGTTAGCGCTTAGTGACACTATGAAGAAGCCTAATGTTATCCTTGACATACTCAAGGAATATTAGTAGAATCCAAAGTATCCTGCTAACGTAGCCACCACTTCGTCCGTATCGGTCTACACCGTACAACCTCCATGATTTATTGCTACTTACCTAAAAGGTGCCCCAGATCCGGGTGTAGGATCTTTACAAGAATACCCCCAACAAACCCTCACAGATAAAGTAATCAAAGAAAACAAAGAAATCAATTTTAAAATGAACTAGACCCTAAGGTAAACCCCACTTTTTAATAGTTTCCCCAATAGATTCGCCAGTTCTGTAATACGGTGGCAGAACCGACTGTTATACTGGTTTGCGTTTTGTATTCGCAAATGTGAGGTAAGAAAGAGTCGCCACCGACTTTTCTTTTATCCAACAAAGGAAAGGGTGAAAAGAACAGAAAAAGACCTTTTTCGAGAGTTTCTGAGTAAGGGGGGTAGATTATGGAAAGGGAAGGTGTTAGCACCCTTTCTATCCGTGGTTTTCCACAGGCTATTAGGTACTTGATCATTTTGAAAATTGCTTTCGTGCTTGTGTGTTTTGAAAAGTTTGTTTGCTTTATGCTAACTATTGTACCAGTCCTCAAGAGTGTTGATAAAGCATTTTTCTGAAAACGGTTTTGAAAATGTAGTGAGAAAAAATGGTTTTTTGAGCAAGTACCTAACAACTATCTACCTACTCGAAAAAAGGTGTTCTTTTCCTCCTTTCCTTTAGATAGTGCCATCCTACTATTAGTGAGTAGGTAGCCCTATCGTTGGATGTTGAAGGACTATCGAAGAGACGTTTACGGCCACTAAGGCAACTGGGCAAGAACTTCTAGTAATTGTCCTAAAGTTCTAAGATCACTTTTTAACCGAGGCGACATCGAAAGGGTCATCGAGGGGCTTGTGATCTCTTGAACTAAAGTACAACCACTAAAGATTCTCACGTTTTGAGAATTGTGACCATTTATGAAGGTAACCAAAGTGGGAGATACCCTAGGGGTGAGCATTTGCAAGTGTATCGATTCAGTTCATTTATCTTGCGCATTTAGGGTTATCTAATCATTTTAATTTCAATCTTTTTCATGCAATCCTATTAATCTAAGCAGTTAATAGTGCAGAAAATAAATTACAGAAAATAAAATTCCTAAGCTATTACAAGGCCTTGGGGAAATTACATAAATAGCACAAGAAAATAAAATGTGGAATTTTAAACCTAATTAAAGTTATTACAAACCGGGAAACAGTTACATAATGGGAAAAGAAACAAATGGAAAAAAGATAAACACACGAAGAATGGAGAGAGCGTCTAAACCCTATAATATTTAAAAGAAAATCTTTCTTTTTGTTTTTATTTATTTATGAAAATAATAAATTGTAATAATATCCTAATTAACTAAATTAAAAAGGAAAGAAAAAAATTATTAATTACAATTAATTCTAATGAAACTAATATTTTTTGGTATTTTTAAAGAAAAAAGATTTAAAATTTAATCCTAATTTCTAGTTAGTTTTAATTTAAAGAAAACAGATTAAGGTAATTAAACTAAATTAATTTTAATTATAAAAAAAACCTAATTCTATTTTTTGTGATTTTATTGATTTTATGATTAAGATAAAAAAATGAATTTAAAAAAATATATAAAACAATAAAAATAAACAAAAAGACAAATGGGCCTGATAGTATGAGGCAGTTTGGGGGTGCAAGTTGCAATTTTGCTAGGCCCAGATCACATAAGCCCAATGCCCTGTCTGAGATCCAGGGAGGTTACATCTAGAGAGTCCATGGTGGGGTCGCACGCTGGAGGCGCTAGATCCAGGTCAACTAAGATCAGATGGTGTTAACTTGATGGCGTATGATATGCGTGTATAGCCTGCTGCACTGAATCTACAAGAAACTTGTTAGAAAAACAAAACTTCAGACTTGGGTATCGAACCCAGGTATCTCCCTTTGCATACATTCCTCTTACCATTCAGCCAATCTGTTAATCATTTATACAAGTAACTCAATAATAATATATGCAAAACGAAGATGGATTTCAGGTCATCAAAACAAATGCATATAGTGGTCCCACTGGATTTTAAATAAACCAATCAAAACATGTGAAACTTCCATGCAAGGTCTTCGCCTGGGTCAGAGGAGTCAACGACGCCGGAGCTGCGCTCTGATCGTCTTCTCCGGCCAAGCAAAATGGCTAACCTGCAAACGTGTTAGATTCAAGGCCTGTCAAGAGATCTATTTCATGTAAAATCACCTCCTGAGTTCAAATCCGGGCTTAGATTTAATGGATCGTGTTTCGAGCTCACTTTCAGGTTATGGCCTAAGAATGGCAACCTGAGGTTCAAGCATTTAAACTTGTATGCAATATGTTAAACCTGCTTTATGCATTGTCATTAGCACATATATGAACATTAGATCTATTAACAACACATATTTAGCAAGATTTGAAAACAAAAATACCTACCAACGGTGATGGCTGGTTATGGAGCTTCTGGGCATGGAGGTGCTTGACTTCCAGCCTGATTCAACTCCTGGGAGTCTTAGGGGGTGAATCATGGACTCAGTTTGGCCTGGAACTGGCTGGAGAGAGATATTTCTTATTGCACCAATCTTTGAGAATGTTGAACTTTTGGCTAGGGTTTTAGGAGGCAGATGCGCATGTCTTCTTGTGTTCTGACTTGTGATGTATATATGAGGGTGAAATTAGGTTAACAAATGGAGCAAGAATCCATGGCATTGAATGTGTAATTGGTTTCAAATATTTTCTTGAAAATCTTTCCAATTTTGGATATTCTTTTTCCTCTCATGGTTTGCACGATTTCCCTTGATATAATCATCATATTTTGTCCATTATTTAATGGGAAAAAGATTTCAAATCAAACCTTATATTATTTCCATTATTTATTTATTTAATTTTGAATTTTAGTGAATAAAATATCAAAATAAATAGCATAAATAATAGAATAATACATGGGTGGGCTTAGAGGTCGTGGACGATGTTAGGAATAAGTTTCAAACATAAAAAGATAGGCCCATTTGGAAAAATTCCAAGTTAGCTCAATATTTGCTTCATGCACTTTTCCAAAAATTGGTCAACTTTAACAATGTATATCTCTCTCAATTTTAACCTTATGAGGGTTTTCTTGAACTTTTTAGAGAGCTTAGGATGTCCTCTAAACAATCCTTTTTGTTTCATCTCAATTGAATCTTCCATGTTCAGGTAAGGAGCTTTGACCTAAAAGGTGTTTTTGTTGACTTTTTGAAAGGACCCATAATGTATAAGCTTGTATCTTTCAATTGGTGTATTTCTTGAATTGAGGGCTGAAGAGAAGTTGTAGGGAATTGGATTCTCTTCCAAATGAGATTTGGTGGAAAATTTCTGATAAAGTATGAGAAAGTTATGCCTGGTCAAACTTTGGTTGACTTTTCTTATAGAAACCCTAATTAGCAATTCTTGCCTTTTGATGAATTAGGAGAATTTCATGAGGAATCATGATCAACCCTTTAGCAAATGATGGATATCATTTCAAAATTTTGATATTGACTAAAAATCTTGAAGTTTGACTGTATATAGGACACAATTGACTTTTGACCTAACAGAGTTGATTTTCAGGCATTTGAGCAGTTGACTGAGCAAACTTGTTGTGCAAGGCGTGAAATTTGGCATGGATGATCTTGAGGACATATTAGGACCATGGAAAACAATTGAGACCATTGGAGCTCACATGTCTTGATGAAAATTGAAACCCTAGTTAAAGGTTTATTGCCTTAGGAGGAGAATTTGCCTGGTCAATTCTTAGTCATCCTTGAGCAGCTTAAGGACCTCAATGGGCATGTGTTGAGTAAAAAGGGAGGTCAAATTTTGGGGTACAACAGATGACATGGTAGCTAGCGCGTCGGCTAACTGATTTTCTTCTCATGGAACATGTTCAAAGGTAATCTCTTTAAAGTATGGGATCAATGACAACACATGCTCTCAGTAAGGAATGAGATTAGGATGCTTTGTGTCCCAATCTCCCTTAATCTTGTTGATTACCAAGGCGAAGTCTCCGTATACTTGCAAGAACTTGATTCTTAAGTCAACAGCAGCCTTGATACCCATAATGCATGCTTCGTACTCGTCCATATTGTTGGTATAATCAAAACATAGTCTGGAAGTGAAGGGTGTATAGAAACCTATGGGAGAGATAATCACAACACCAACGCCATTGCTGAGCGCGTTGGAAGGTCTGTCAAAAATCATAGTCCATCGGGATCCTTTTTCAGGTCCTTCATCTGGTCCAGGTTCTTCACAGTCAGTTACTAGCATGATGTTCTCGTCCAGGAATTCAAAATTCATAGACTGGTAGTCGTCTACAGCCTGATGAGCCAAATGGTATGTTAGTACACTTCCTTTGATTTCTTTTTGAGTGGTGTACTGAATGTCGTATTCTGTCAGGACCATTTTCCATCTGGCTATTCTTCTGGAGAGAGCGGGCTTCTCAAATATGTATTTGATGGTATCCATTTTAGAGATCAATAGAGTAGTGTGAGTCAACATATACTGTCTTAGTCGGTGAGTAGCCCATGCCAAAGCGCAGCAAGTTCTCTCAAGCAGTGAGTATCTTATTTCACAGTCAGTAAACTTTTTGCTAAGGTAGTATATTGTGTGCTCTTTTCGACCAGACTCGTCATGTTGCCCCAACACACACCCCATTGAATTCTCTAACACTGTTAAGTATATGATCAGAGGTCTTCCTTCAACTAGTGGCATTAGAATAAGAGGTTCTTGAAGATATTCCTTTATTCTGTCAAAGGCTATCTGACAATCGTTGTTCCATTTCACTACTTGATCTTTCTTCAGTAGCTTGAAGATTGGGTCACAAGTAGTGGTTAGGTGGGAAATGAATCTTGCAATGTAGTTTAGACGTCCCAAGAAACCTCTAACTTCCTTCTCAGTGCAGGGAGTTGGCATCTCTTGAATAGATTTAACTTTTGCAGGATCTACCTCAATACCTTTGCCACTAACGACGGAATATAGGAGTTTACCAGATCTTACTCCAAAGGTGCAGTTGTTCGGGTTCAATCTTAACTTGTACTTCTTTAGCCTTTAAAACAATTTTTGTAAGTGATCAAGGTGCTCTTCTTCAGTCTAGGACCTGGCTATCATGTCATCAACATAGACCTCTATCTCGTGATGGATCATATCATGGAACAATGCTATCATAGCACGCTGATGGGTTACCCCGACGTTCTTCAACCCAAATGGCATACCCTTGTAACAGAAGGTGCCCCACTGTGTAACGAAGGTAGTCTTCTCCATGTCCTCGGGTGCCATTTTGATTTGATTATAATCGGAGAAGCCATCCATGAAGGAGAACATCTAATGCTGAGCGGTGTTGTCAACCAGAACGTCAATATGAGGAAGTGGAAAGTCATCTTTGGGGCCCGCCCTATTCAAATCCCTATAGTCCACACACATACGTACCTTACCGTCCTTCTTAGTTACTGGTACCATGTTCGCAACCCATTATGGGTAGGAAGTAACAGCTAAATAACCAACATTAAATTGTTTCATGACTTTTGCCTTGATCTTTTCTGACATTTCAGGATGCATACGACGAACCTTTTGCTTCACTAGAGGGCAGTCTTCTTTTGTTGGAAGACAATGAACCACAATATCAGTATCAAGCCCCTATATGTCTTTGTATGACCAAGCAAAGATCTCAACATAGATACATAACATCTGGATTAACCGTTCTTTGACACCGTTCTCCAAGTTGGCACCTATCTTGACTTCCTTTTTATTCTCCTCAATACCTAAGTTTACCGCCTCGACCGACTCTTCATGAGGCTGTATTTCTCTTTCCTCTTACTGTAATAGTCTAGCAAGCTCTCCCAGTACTTCACAATCTTCCTCAGCTTGGTAGATCGAATTTTCAAAGTCATAACTGGCAATAGCAGAATTGTTATCAATGGGATCCAAGGTGGATGTGGATCTACAATTTGATATGGGGGGGGGGTGTAAGAGTACATAGATATTTTGAAAAATAAAGAAAAAAGAAAGACAAAGAGTGGAAAATTTGAATGCAAAACATCCAATGATTTATTAAAATGACATATGAAAATGAAGTATGATAACCCTCACAAATAGACCATTGTGCCTTAGGTAAGACACAAGGATTAAAGTTTAATTTGTTCAAAAATTACATATCCCAAAAACAGAAAAGAACAGTTACTCCTGGATAAAAGAGATTGGCACAAAGTCTCTAGCCGTCCAATTATTGAGTCCACCGTTGGTAGTAGGAAAGATTCAACTATCCAGGTCACGGTCACTGTCAGCGTCCTCCACAACATTGACTCCATGGTTGCTGATGTGTAGTGTGGTCTTCCAGCACGAGCACGAGAAACATCCTTTTGATCTCCTTCTTCTTCTACTCTTTAGTGATGAGAGCTTTCAAATCTTCCTATCCTTTAGCCAGAGTCAAGAACATCTGTTGGAATTGAGCGTTCTGTGTTTGAAGATCCTTAATGGTTTGTTCAAGAGCCATTTCTTTTTTGCTGAAATAAACAACGAACAGATAAGAAACCTGTCTTGAAGTAGCTGCTTATGTAATGATATGCATGACATGTTTATGCGATGTTTTCAAGGACATTGTGGGATTTAAACTCTTTAATCAAAAGGAAACAAAGATTTTTATTAGTAAGTTTAAGTGAAAAACAAAATATTACAAAGAAAAAAATTAAAGATTTCTAAAACTCTTAAGTCTCCCAGGGTCGCTTCCTCTTTGTGTTGACATAGGCATTAAAGTTCTGCTCCTTGTGAAGTTGCTTCGTCAGTTCTAACACTTTCTTCCCACTTGCATAGAATTGGGTCTCAAAGGTGTCTCATTCTTCCTTGAGTTGAATCCAAGACCTTTCTATCTCTTCAAAGTTTGTTGTAATATCAGGGTGGAGAATAATGCAATACTCTTCCCCTTTAACAATAGGCTCTAAGATCACTGGTAAGATGGCGGGATATGGCATCATAAGATTTTGAGCACGAGTTCTCACCCATTTGAGGTATGGTTCCAAAGAGATGAAAATTATATGCCCCAAAGTCTTACTATCAATCTTTTTTACCATGCCCGAAGTGCGTATAAACCTCTGGCGGTAACCTTGCAGATCGTTGTCGTAGTCGAGCATGATACCCTGGATTAGCATATTGTTGTACCCCAAAATTTGCCCTCTCATTTCTCAAGATTTTTCTCACAAAATTCATACTGGGTCAAGGCTGCACAAATACAATTGGATTTTCAAGCATCAAGTCAAAGAGGAAAGTATTGAAAGAGCAAAGCAGATAAATTTGATTTTTTAACAAAATTGAAGAAAAGCAAGCTTGCTTCGATTCATACTAGCTTCGACTGGGCATTGCTTCGACTCATGCTAGCTTTGACTGAACTTCTTCCTTCATGCTAGCTTCGACTGGGCAGTGTGTCCTTTTGAAACAATTTGCTTCAATCCAGAGGTTTCGATTGGGAATTTGGTTTCTTTTTAGCAATCTTGATTCCTATGTTTCGATTGGGCATTGGACTTCTTTTGAGCAAGTTTGATTCCTGCTTCGATTGGGCATTGGAATTCTTTTGAGTAAGCTTGATTCCTGCTTCAATTGGGTATTGGATTTCTTTTGAGAAAGCTTGATTCCTGCTTTCTTTTGAACATTTATTTTCTTTATGAAAAATTGGTATACATCCTTCATTTGGCCATGTGACCTCCTGCAGGAAAGCTTCGATTGCACCATTGGCCCCTTTACATGTTTGCCTTTGGAGTCCTAAAGCAGTGACCTCCTGCATGTAGATTTCGATTGGACACTGGCTCTTCATGCAAACCTTCATTTGAGAAATGCCCTCTTGTATGCTTGCTTGAAGTCACAAAGTAGTGACCTCCTGCATGCGGATTTCTATTGGACATTGGTTTTTCATGCAAACCTTCGTTTGAGCAATGGCCTCTTGTATGCTTGCTTGGAGTCACAAAGCAGTAACCTCCTGCATGCAGCTTTCGAATGGACATTGGTTCTTCATTCAAACCTTCGTTTGAGCAACGACCTCTCGTATGCTTGCTTGGAGTCCCAAAGCAGTAGCCTCCTACACACAAGCTTCATTGGACAAGGGCTACCTACACGCAAGCTTCGACTGAGTATTGGCTGCTTCATGCCAGCAGGCACAAGCCAATGGCCTCCTGCAGTTTTCCTTCGATTCAGAAGGCATTGGCCTCCTGCTTGGTTTACTTTCAATTCACAAGGCAGGAACTCCCCTCATGATTGTTTCGATTCCACCCTTGAAAACTTCCAACACACATAGTTGGTGGCCCATTCGAAGGACATGCATTGGTGGATTTAAAAGACATACCTGGATGTCCCATTAAAAGGACATATTTTAGTAGCCCATTTAAGGGGCATACATTTGGCCCCTTTGAAGGATGCACAAAGGGCCCATTCGAAAGGCACATACTGTTTGGAAACATATGTTGTTGTCTAAAGAGAGGTTATGGTCGAAGGTTGGACTTATGAAGTCAAAATGAAAGTTGAAATATTCAAAGATGCTTGCTGGATAGAGTCTTATGTGCTGCCAAGTCCAAGCCTACTGCACCGGCTACAACACTCCAAAATTACTGCACAGCAGTCCTGCTACGCTGCTCCTATATTTGCACCAATTTAGCATACAAATAATGCACCTTGAAAGCTACAAAAATAATATACTCAATTTTTTCAAATTCTTTTGTTTTCCCTTCCAAATCTCAGTCAACTGCATCTATAAATAAGATGTTCCACAACACATCTTAGGGGGGCTTTTGGCAGCTGGAGAAACTTTGGTTGTGTGAAAAATCATCAAACACTTGACACACTCTCAAACCCAGAAAAAAATACCACACCCTTTGTTCTCTCTTTCGAATCCATTACTAGAAACTCCACACTTTTTTCTTTCCTTCGAATCCAGAACCCAGGGAAACACCAACCCAACACTTGGTTCCTTCTTTTGAATCCAACATTAGAAACACAACACTTGTTTCTTCACTTCGAATCCAAGAACATCCAGGGCTGCAACTTAAGTCCAAACACACATTCCAACTTTAAGCAAGGTAAGTCCTCTTAACCTTAAACCTTTTGTTTCAAGCATAACATGTGAATAACCATTTCCTTTCGTTTCAAAAATCATCATTACCCTTTGGTTTATTTCGTTTCCACCTTCTCTGTTTGTTTTCATTGCTAATATTTTGGTTTATTTTCTTTGTTTGTCAAACATATTTTAAGAACTAACCTGACCATGAAACAATATTAGCATGGCTTCAACCCATGTTACTACTTAATCCCAAACGAAAGAAAACAGGAGGAAGGATGTGTGAACCGAAGCCTTAGGCTTCGCCCCATGTTGTTGTCTGACCCCAAATGAAAGGAAACAAAAACAAAGGTGGTGTGAATCGAAGGTTACAGACTTCGATACACACTGAATTCCAGGCCTAATCAAAAGAAGCAGAAAATGGGTGAATCGAAGGGTGCATCTCACGCTGGCTTCCAGGCCCAAATCGAAAGAGGCAAGAAAGGGCTGAATCAAAGGGTGCCTACTGCCTGGATCGAAGAACTTGTTTTCCCCTCTTTTATTTTGCTTTGTTTTTATATTTTCTTGCTATTCAATATGGTTGTTATTGTAGGACATTTATTTCCCGCATTTTTATTGCTTTATAAATGTTAGTAATTAGGTTGTGTATGGAAAGTTAAGATCAGCAAGTAGACAACCCAAAATTCAAAGACAAAATGCATGCAATCAAGCACACTATTCACACATATGTACCTCTAGGGTAATCTCACTTGTTGCCTCGGAAAATAGTCACGTCCCTTGAATATGGGCGTTTTAGCAAAGACCCTCGATAAAAAGATCGTAGTCCCTCGATGACCCTCGATGTTGCCTTTGGTAAACGATCTAGTCCCTAACGAAAATTGCTAAAAAGTCACATAGGTTGCCTTCTATGACTATGCAAACGACCCACGCTCGTCCCTTCACATCCAACGATGGGGATTCTTACCATATCGATGGTAAGATAGCAACATCTAAAGGAGGAGGAAAAGACCATTAGACCTTTCGAGTAGGTAGGACACTCGTAGTTGCTCGCTTGCTCAACCTTTAAAAACATTTTCACACCAACACTTTCAATTGAAACATTTTCAAAAGGTCAAAGCTCTTTGTACGCATTCTTATAGAGACGAGAATTACTACAAAAGCACTTTTCAAAATCACTTTCAAAAACATCTTCCACAACAAACACCTCTTTGAACTATTTTTAAAACCAACACTTTGTACGCGTTCTTATAGAAACGAGAATCATTACAAAGAAGTTTTCTAAATATTTTCAAACCCACACCACAAAGCATATTTTCAAACAAAAGAAAGTGATCTAGCAAGCAACTAAGATCCCGTAGAAAACTACGGATGGAAAGGGTGCTAATACCTTCCCTTTTCATAATCTACCCCCCGAACTCAAGAAAACATCTCTAAAGGTATTTCCTGTTCTTTTAACCCTTTCTTTATTGGATAAAAGAAAAGTAGGTGGCGAGTCTTGCTATCCAAAACAATTGCGACCAAACGCAAAACAACTAAGTCAGTTCTCCCACTGTGTTACAGAACTGGCGACTCTGCTGGGGAGTTACTTAAAAGTGGGGTTACCTTAGGGCTAGATCACCTTTACTTGGTTTCCTTGTTTAAATGTCTTGCTTTACATTTTTTGGGTCCTTGTTTGGGTTATTGTAAAAGATCCTACACCCAGATCTGGGGCACCTTTTTAGGTAAGTAGCAATAAATTATGGAGGTTGTATGGCGTAGACCGATATGGACAAAGTGATAGCTACATTAGCGTGATACTGTGGCTTATACTAGTGTTCCTTGAGTCAGTCAAGGATAACATTAAGCTTCCTTATAGTGTCATTAAGCGCTAACTGACCTTTAGAACCTTTAATTGACTCATCCTAAGCCACTAGAAAGTAGTGAGATGGTCAGATTTGGTTTCGACCAAATATTGGTTGATACTCGATACTACACTCATTAAGATTGGAATTTTGGGATATTCTGGCCGCAACACTTTGGTGCTTGAGCTAGAACAATGCCTAAAGGAAAGGTCAATGATATGAGACTCCTTAGAACCCGGTTACTTTCTAGGACAGGTTAAGCCAACTAAACTTCAAGAGGGTACTTACCTACAAACCCCGTGCAAGCCTGAAACTAAGGACTTGTTTGCTTTGTGTGTATATGATTATTTGTATATAACGACTTGTTTGCTTTGCATACTTGTACATAACATCATGATATCATACCATAGCATTTTCATTAACCATTTCTAAGGTCTCAAGGTCCTACGATGTAGGGCCATGTTTAACCAGACATCTATTGAGGGGCAAGAGGATTTATTCTCCTCTAATCAAATGACGTCGAAAACCAAAGCACGATAAACTTGAGTCAAGGGCTATGACCCACTTGACATGGTGAGCTCGATTCTCGTGGAAGGACATCCACCGATACGAAGTTCTCCAATCAAAGTTGTTATCAAAGTTCAACCTCTAACATCTTCTTGTGTTTACCCCACGAGATCGTTGAAAACATTGCATCCACATATCATGCATGTCATCATAACAAGTTTCCCCACACGGGTTTCTCATCTGCTTATTGTTTATTTGAGTAGAGATGGATCTAGAATAGACTATCAAGGACATTCAAACTAGAAATGCTCAACTTCAAGAAATTTTCTTGAACCTATCCAAGGGGCGAGAAGAAGTGTAAGCACTCCTCACTAGGGGTATGAGCATGAAGAATCCTGAGGACAACAAGGATGACCAGTTGGAACGGCTACAAACAAAGAGAACCACAATGAAGATCCAGATGATGGGACAGATGGTAGGCCAGATGGCTCTTATCCAAAACTTGGCTCAGGGACAAGAAGAGTTGAGATCCCTCGTCAACAAGCTTCATCAAGACGGATGCAACCGTATGAAACAAACAGTCGAGGCTGGGGATCAAGTCTTTAATCAGCCTTCGATGAGACAAGAAGTTGGCTTGGTGGATAGTAGACCTTTCCAAATTACTTCTACGTCACGAGCCCAACAATAACCTCGCCAACAAGGACAAGGTAATGAGCGTAAACGAAATGCATCCAATAGGCAGTATACCAAACTCGAGGTTCCGATGTCGCAAGTCTTGCAACACATTTTGAAGATGAATTTGGTCACATTGCAGGATCCTCCTTGGAATCCTAATACTGCTTCTCCTCGTTACAATCATGGAGAAAGGTGTGCGTACCATTCCAACAGTCCTGGACATGACACTAACCATTGTTGGACGTTGAAAAACAAGATTCAAGACCTAATCGACAAAGGAGAGTTAGAGTTTACATAAGACGGTCAACTAGAGCTCTTCTATCACCCCTCAAGGGCATCCATATGAAGTGACGGTCTAGGTGGCGATTTTTCTGTTTATTCGAATTTTCAGTTGTAATTTCTTTGTTCGCTTAAACACTTATCTTTATGTCAGACTTTGGTTATTCTCATTAATGCATTAAATATGTTTTTCTTGAATTAATCCATTCATTTTCACTCTATTTAAACTATGATTTTTACTCCCTTTATGATATTCAACTCTTGTTTAAAAAGTTGCAAGCCTTTAGTGGGAGGATGGAAAAACCAATGCCATAATCTCATACAGTATGCTTTTGGACAGACCTTGCTGATGATGTACAAGCATTTCTTTCAAACCCTAAACATTGGAGGTATAAGGAAGATAATCCCTAGTCAACCCCTTTGAGCCTAAGAAGTAGGAGTTTTCATTTTCACACAAATTGAAACCTTTAATCAAAACCTGGGGCAGGGTAGTTTCTCATTAATTCAAATGCACGTTCAGTCGTAAGCTTTCACTTCATAAACAACGAATGACATCAAGAACATCCTGCTGAATCCAAAGACGATGATGGTTCCCTATTCAAATAGGCAGTCATTATATCCCAAGAGAAAAGCCCACTAAGTCAAAACCTACGAAGGAGACTTAAGAAACATTGGGGCATCCCGCTGACTATAATCTCAAAACGAGAACAGTTAGGCAAAACTCAGGGATAATAAATCAAAAAGAGGTCACTACAAATCCTCGACAACATGAAAAATGTTACAAAAATGAATGCATTCTCAAATAAACTTCCAAATATCTAAACCATCATTCCAGATTCAATAGGAGTTCAAACGCACAATTGACTGAGTTTAGGACTGGAGAACATCACGAAGAACGGGAGGATACAAATATACATTGAGCCTTCTCCTTTGTTTCTTAAACTGTGAACCAAGCCACGTTACAACCCTTCAAAATTCCTAATTGAAGCATGGGTTAGTTCGAAAGCATATTGTTATCAAAGGTATCCTGACTCCTGTAAGGCTTACTGCAAATCCTGAGTTGAATTCTTAATCTTACAAAACTCTTTATTTGTTAAAACTTCATTCTCAAAACTTCAAGACAAGCATAAACTTTGCATTGTTTGAATATCACTGTTTGCATATAGTTATTTGTTTGACAATAGAGAAATTCGTATGACGAACATCCCATGAACGAAATTCTCTCAAAAAACAAAATCACTTCAAATGGGATGACACTTCCAATGACAAACTCTCCCATAAGCGAGAGGGTATGACATGTCATTGTCCAAATCATCTTGGGGAAGTCAAGTCGAAATTCCTAGAAATCTCTCAAGGAATGCTGAATAACCAGGGGCGGGTCCGTATTTGAATCACTTGGGGCATTGAACATGAATCCCGGCCAAGGGTCACATACGACCAAGCAAACATTTTCTGGAAGTGATACAACACTTAGTACTAGGGGCAGTGACAAATTTCCACAAAGTCATTTTCATAGGGTGACCCCCATTCAAGTCCATATAGAGTCATCTCTATAAGGTTATTCCCATAGAATAATCTTCACGAATAAGGGTACAAACCCCTCAAAGCCAAATTCATGGATATCCCCATAAAGTTAGATCCAGGTAATCCCCAACCAGAGTTTCAATCTCCAGAAAAACCTTCTTCCCAGCTAAGTTGGTCTCAAGAAGAATCCTCGAGGAGTTTTGCCAAAAGAAAACACCTCCCCAACAGTTTGTCAAATATTCTCTTCGAGCACGGTTTATTTCCCCAACAAACTACATATTCCCCAACTTGAGTTTTCCTCTCTGACTACTACAAATAAAGGGACCACAACCCCTCTTGCCCAGTTGACTTTTCTACAATCCCTAGTGAGTTGCCGCAAAGCCTAGAAGATAACCAGATAACAATTAACTTCTTTATCCCCAACAAGTTGTTAACTTCCTTTCTCTTCCATCAAGAGATAACTCCCTAGTAGAGCAACGAATAACTAAGACTCCTGAACTCTTTTCCCCAAGCAGGAATCAACACTCTCCATAGAGTTTTCCCTCAGACAAATTCAATATTCCCCAATGGAGTTCTCCTCAAACAACAAAACAGGAATCCCCGGTGGAAACATTCTAAACAAAGTTCGAAGATACACATACTCTTTATCTCCAACAGCAGTCCGGGATTTAACTTCCTAAGGCTCCCCAACATTTGTCAAGGAGTTATTTTCCAAGACAAAGTTACATTTTCATAGCATATGCATACGAAACGCATATAGTACACTCTCATTTATTTTGAGAAACATCATTACACCATGCATTTCATACATCATGAAATTGCATGCAGCTAACTCTTACCTTTTCAGAAAAGATCAATCAACAGATAGCTATCATTAATAGTTTTCAAAAAGGTCATAGACTAATTCCTGAAACAAGATAGGGAAACTATCTCTACGGACAACAAAAAGAAAGTTCCAGATTAATACCTGAAATAAGAAAGGAAAACTATATGCAAACGAATGATTGTAGATTAATACCTGAAACAAGACAGGGCAACTATCTACTCGACCAGCTGAAGCAACCCTACCCAGGTTCCTTCTCATTCCCAGATGTAGTTTTACCCGGACTCATCATGAAGCAACCCTACCCAGGTTCCTTCTCATTTCCAGATGTAGTTTTACCCGGACTCGTCATGAAGCAGTCTTACCCAGGTTCTTTCTCATTTATAGATGCAATTTTACATGGACTCATCATGAAGCAACCCTACCCAGGTTCCTTCTCATTTCCAGATGCAATTTTACCCTGACACATCATGAAGCAACCCTACCCAGGTTCCTTCTCATTTACAGATGCAGTTTTACCCGGAATCATCATGAAGCAGCCTTACTGTTGTACCCCAAAATTTGCCCTCTCATTTCACTCAAGACATGCCTCCAAATAAAATCAATTGCTCAAGGTTGACTAAGGATTGACCAGACGAATCCTCCTCTTAAGACAATAAGCCTCAAATTAGGGTTTCAATTTCAAGCAAGATGGTTGAGTCCCAAGGGTCCCAAATGTCCTCCATTGCCATAATATGTCCCCAAGATCATCCATGTCAAGTTTCATGCCTTACACAACAAGTTTGCTCAGTCAACTGCTCAGATGCCTGAAAATCAACTATACTAGGTCAAAAGTCAACTGTGGCCCAAATACAGTCAAACTTCAAGATTTTTGGTCACCATCAACATTTTGAAGTAATCTCCATCATTTAATCAAGGGTTGATCATGATTCCTCAAGAAATGCCCCTAACTCATCAAAAGTCAAAAATGGCAATTTAGGGTTTCTAAAGGAAAAGTCAACCAAACTTTGATCAGGCATAACTTTCTCATACTTTATCAGAAATTTTCCAACCAAGGCTCATTTTGAATAAAATCCAATTCCCTTCAACTCCTCTTCAGCCCTCAAGTTCAAGAAATGCCTCAATAAAAAGATATAAGCTCAGACATTATAGGTCCATTTAAAAAGTCAACAAAAACACCTTTTGGGTCATAGCTCCTTATATGAACACGGAAGATCCAATTGAGATTAAACCAAAGGGTTTGTTTAGGGGACATCCTAATCTTTCTAAAAAGTCCAAGAACACCCTCTTAGGGTCAAAAATGAGAGAGAGAGAGAGAGAGAGAGATATGCATTGCTAAAGTTGACCAATTTTTGGAAATGTGCATGGAGTCAACATTGATCAAAATTGATTTTTTTTTCCAAATGGGCCCATGTTTTCTTATTTGAAACTTGTTCTTAAGATGGCCCACGACCCCTGAGCTTATACACTTATTATTTTATTATTTTTATTATTTGTTTTTATTTTTTATTCATTAAAATCAAAATAAATCATTTAAAATAATGGAATAATGAAATAAAATCAAATATTGGATTTTATGAGCACATTATGGATCAATGATCAGCTGGCAAATCATATAATTCGTGCAAGGGCTAATTTGGATTGAAAAATATCATGATTTGGCCTATTTTAGAAACAAAGTATACAAGGCACAAATCAAATCTTTTCTCACCAATTTGCAAAGATTCAACTTAATTTTATTGACCTAATTGCTTCTACTATATATGCATAACAAACTCTGATCATACAAAGGAGGAGGATTGGCCGTGTGAATTGAGGGGAAAAAAACTCAAATTTTCGACAAGAAAGTGGTGATCGGATTTTCTTTTGTAAGGAGTTTCAAGGCGTTTCAAAGGTTGCAATTCATTCCTAGAAGAATTTGGAATCTTCCTGGATCATTACCACACCTCAACACGCCCAGACACAGCATATCCAGATTCACGGTTTGTTCTTCCTTCTTGAAATTAGTTTTTGAAATACACGCATGGTAAATGATTTCTAAATATACAGTCATGCTTATATGATCATTTAGAACATGTTTGCATAATTAATTGTGTTTTGATGCATATTTGACTGGATGCCATTGTTAGGGTTTCAAGGTCCTTTTTAGGGTTTTTTGTTTCAGCAAAATCAGGGCCAAAGAAGGGTACCAATATACTCACGAGATCAAACCCAGTTGAAATGTATAATTAGATTTAATTTATATTGCATGGTGGTGATTTTTGAGAATTGCAGGTTTGTAGCTACAACGCTATCTGTAGGTAAAGGCCTTAGTCTTAAACGATAGTCCCAACGAGGAAGACGATTGCGTGTCTAAACCTGAGTGGCCCATTTGAATTTCGCACGCTTCTATTTATTACACAGACTTTTCATTACATATAATATATATTGTTTGTTTATATTAATGATAGAACAATTGGCTCAGTGGTACAAGTGAAGGCTTTTAAGTGCACGTGTGTAGGAGGTCAGGGGTTCGATCCCTGCCTTTTACATGTTATTTTTCTTAATAATCCTTTGCAGATCCCATGCTATCCTTCCAAGCGCGCACACCAAAGGCCTCCAGATCATCATCCTTGGATCAATCAACGCCCAAATCAAACACTTTCAATGAAGCTCTTCATGGTGGACCCTCCTAGCGCAGCCTCACCAGATCTCACGTGGCCTTGGGCTCACAAGATTGGGCCTTTGCATAATTTCAGCAACACAACCCCAGTTTGGGCACATACCCCCTCAGGCTTATTATATTTCTCTTTTAATTTTATTATTTTTATTTTATTTAAATTAGTTTATTTATTTTGTTTAAATCAATTTTTTTCATAAAATCATAAAATCAACATCACAAAAAATAGGATTTAGTTTTTTTTAATAAATTAATTTTTGTAAATTAATTAATTTCATCAACTTTAATTTGTTTCATTAATTAAAATTAATTAGAAAAATTAGGTCAAGCTTTAAATCTTTTTTATACAAAAAATCTCAAAAATACTTTCAATGATCAAATTAGGGTTTTTTAGGGTTTTAAACTTATTTCAATTTTTTATTCTCACACATAATTATTTTTGTTGTACGATTAATTTTTACTATTGATGTAACTGTGCCCGGTTTGTAATAGCTTAATTAGGGTTTTATTTTCACATTTTACTTTCAGTCAATTCCTTATGTATCTACTCCAAAGCCTTGTAATAGCGTAAGTCCTTTATTTCTCGCTTTTATATTTTATATGCTTGTATATAATTGCTAATATCCTAGGCGTGTATGCTTAATCAATCAATCAGTAGATCACTAAACTGCAAGATAAAAATATCTGAAAAAAGCACACTGCCGCACACTTGCACCCTTAGGGTATACCTCACTTGGTTGCCTCGGAAACAGTGGTCATGTCCCTCGAACATAGGGATATCTTAGCAAAGACCCTCAGTTTAAAAATCATCACAAAGATTATAGTCCCTTACTATCCCACGAGTTGCCTACGAGAAATGATCTTATGATGATAGTCCCTTCAAAATGCTAAGGTATCCTTACATGTTGCCTTCAATGACCATTACATCCCTTTCGATAGTCCCTCAACATCCAACGACTGGGGTTACCTACTCACTAATAGTAGGATAACACGGTCTAAAGAATAGGAGGAAAAGAACAGTATTTTTCGAGTAGGTAGATAACTGTTAGGTACTTGCTCAAACAAATTTTTACACCACACTTTCAAAAAACTTTTCAAACTAAAGTTTTCAAAAAGACACTTTATCACACCCTTGAGGACTGATACAAGGGTTATCATAAAGCGAGTCGCCGCACTAAGGCATTTTCAAACAAAAACTTTTTCACACAAACACGAAAGCAATTTTTAAAATGAGCAATTACCTAAGAGCCCATTGAAAACCATGGATGGAAAGACCATGGATGGAAAGAGTTCTAACACCTCCCCTTTCCATAATCTACCCCCCTTACTCAGAAAATCTCGAAAAAAGGTCTTTTACTATTCTTTTCACCATTTCCTTTGTTGGATAAAAGAAAATTCGGTGGCGACTCTTGCTTAACGCGACATTTGCAAATACAAAATGCAAAATCAATATTTAACAGTCGGTTCTGCCACCGTATCACACCTACCTAGGTTCCTTCTCATTTCCAGATGCAGTTTTATCCAGACTCATCATGAAGCTTCTCTACCCAGGTTCCTTCTCATTTCCAGATGCAGTTTTACCCAGACTCATCATGAAGCAGCCCTACCCAGGTTTCTTCTCATTTCCAGATGTAGTTTTACCCGGACTCATCATGAAGCATCCCTACCCAGGTTCATTCTCATTTTCAAATGCAGTTTAACCCAGACTCATCATGAAGAAACCCTACCCGGGTTCCTTCTTATTTCCAGATGCATTTTTACCCGGACTCACCATGAAGCATCCCTATCCAGGTTCCTTCTCATTTCCAGATGCAGTTTTATCCAAACTTATCATGAAGCTACCCTACCCAAGTTCCTTCTCATTTCTAGATGCAATTTTACCCGGACTTGTCATGAAGCAGCCCTACCCAGGTTCCTTCTCATTCCTAAATATAGTTTTACCCGGACTCATCATGAAAGAACTCTACCCAGGTTCCTTCTCATTTCTAGATGCATTTTTACCCAGACTCATCATGAAGCAACCCTACCCAGGTTCTTTCTTATTTCCAAATGCAGTTTTACTCGGACTCATCATGAAGCAGCCCTACCCATGTTCCTTCTCATCTCCAGATATAATTTTACTCGGACTCATCATGAAGCAGCCCTACCCAGGTTCCTTCTCATTTCCAGATACAATTATACCCGGACTCATCATGAAGCAGCCCTACCCAGGGGCATTCTCATTTTCAGATGTCGTTTTACACTAACTCATCATGAAGCAGCCATACCCAGGTTTCTTCTCATTTCCAGATGTAGTTTTACCCGAACTCATCATGAAACAGCCCTCACGAGATTCTTTCTCATTTCTAGATGCAGTTTTACCCAGACTCATCATGAAGCAGCCCTACACAGGTTCCTTCTCATTTCCAAGTGCAGTTTTTACCCGGACTCATCATGAAGCAGCCCTACCCAGCTTCCTTCTCATCTCGAGATACAGTTTTACCCGGACTCATCATGAAGCGGCCCTACCCAGGTTCATTCTCATTTCCAGATGCAGTTTTACCTGGACTCGTCATGAAGAAGCCCTATCCAGGTTGCTTCTTATTTCCAGATGTAGTTTTACCCAAACTCATCATGAAGCAACCCTACCCATGTTCCTTCGCATTTCCAGATTCATTTTTACCCAAACTCATCATGAAGAAGCCCTACGCAGGTTCTTTCTCTTTTCCAAATGCAGTTTTACCCCGTATCATCATGGAGCAGCCTTACCCAAGTTCCTTCTCATTTCCATAAGCAGTTTTACCTGGACTCAACATGAAGCAACCCTACCCAGGTTCCTTCTCATCTTCAGATACAGTTTTACCCAGACTCATCATGAAGCATCCCTACCCAGGTTCCTTCTCATTTTCAGATGCAGTTTTACCCGGACTCATTGTGAAGCAACCTTACCAAGGTTCCTTCTTATTTCCAGATGCAGTTTTACCTGGAATCATCATGAAGCAGCCCTACGCAGGTTCCTTCTCACTTCCAAATGCAGTTTTACCTGGAATAATTATGAAGCAGCCCTACACAGGTTCCTTCTCATTTCCAGATGCAGTTTTACTCGGACTCATCATGAAGCAACCCTACCCAGGTTCCTTCTCATTTCCAAATGCAGTTTTACCCG
This sequence comes from Vicia faba, assembly GCA_948472305.1. Lineage (NCBI taxonomy): Eukaryota > Viridiplantae > Streptophyta > Magnoliopsida > Fabales > Fabaceae > Vicia > Vicia faba. The sequence goes on along the minus strand of OX451739.1, from coordinate 83,520,427 downwards.
GACTCATCATGAAGCAGACCTACCAGGTTCCTTCTCATTCCCAGATGCAGTTTTACCGGGACTCATCACGAAGCAACCCTACCCAGGTTCCTTCTTATTTCCAGATGTAGTTTTACCCGGACTCATCCTGAAGCAGCCCTACCCAGGTTCCTTCTCATTTCCAGATGCAGTTTTACACGTACTCATCATGAAGCAGCCTTACCCAGGTTCCTTCTCATTTCCAAATACAGTTTTACCCGGACTTATCATGAAGCAACCCTACCCAGGTTCCTTCTTATTTCCAGATGCAGTTTTACCCTGACTCATCATGAAGCAGCCCTACCCAGGTTCCTTCTCATTTCCAGATGCAGTTTTACTCGGACTCATCATGAAGCAACCCTACCCAGGTTCCTTCTCATACATTTTCAGATGAAGTTTCACACGGACTCATCATGAAGCAACCCTACCCAGATTCCTTCTCATTTCCAGATACAGTTTTATCCGGACTCATCATGAAGCAACCCTACCCAAGTTCTTTCTCATACATTTCCAGATGAAGTTTCACACGGACTCATCATGAAGCAACCCTACCCAAGTTCCTTCTTATTTCCAGATGAAGTTTCACACGGACTTATCATGAAGCACCCCTGCCCAGGTTCCTTCTTTAAAATTCTAGATGAAGTTTCACATGGATTCATCCTAAAGTATCCCTACCCAGGCTTCCCTCTCATATATCTCCTAAAGCAGCCCTACACAGGCTCATCATAAAGTAATCTTACACAGATTCCTTCTAATACATTTCCGGACACGGCTTAACACGGGCCCGTTCCAACATATCCTTCAGATTTAAATCAACCAAAGATTTATCCTTATACTTCTTCAAGATACAGTCAAACTTAGACTTAGTCTAATTTATGTCAACAATCACCTTTGGATGACATCTGTAAGCCCATCTCCGACAACCCTCTATCATCTCTCCAAATGACATCTTTAAGCTCATTCCCTACACAATCAACCACCACATCATTGAGTGCAAATTTATGGGCACTCTAGTGTTCAATCATCTCCTACCTTCAAGCTACAAACGACAACGTGCCATACTCGCTTTTTAGGCTTAAGAAGATTGAACATGGGCAGCTGTTGTACCCCAAAACTTTCCCTCTCATTTCTCAAGATTTTTCTCAAAATTCTTACTGGGTCAAGGTTGCACAAATACAATTGGATCATATGGGATTTTCAATCATCAAGTCAAAGAGGAAAGTATTGAAAGAGAAAACTAGATAAATTTTATTTTTTAACAAAATTGAAGAAAAGCAAGCTTGCTTCGATTCATACTAGCTTCGATTGGGCATTGCTTCGACTCATGCTAGCATCGACCGAACTCCTTCCTTCATGCTAGCTTCGACTGGGCCGTGTTTCCCTTTGAAATATTTTTCTTTGATCTAGAGGTTTCGATTGGGCATTTCGTTTCTTTTTAGAAAACCTGATTCCTATGCTTCGATTGGACATTGGACTTCTTTTGAGCAAGCTTGACTCCTGCTTCAATTGGGCATTGGACTTCTTTTGAGAAAGCTTGATTCCTGCTTCGATTGGGCATTGGATTTCTTTTGAGCAAGCTTTATTCCTGCTTTCGTTTGAATATTTATTTTCTTTGTGCAAGATTGGTATACATCCTTCGTTTGGTCATGTGACCTCTTGCAGGCAAGCTTCGATTGCACCATTGGCCCCTTTACATGTTTGCCTTTGGAGTCACAAAGCAGTGACCTCCTGCATGCAGCTTTCGATTGGACATTGGCTCTTCATGCAAACCTTCGTTTGAGCAATGCCCTCTTGTATGCTTTCTTGGAGTTATAAAGCAGTGACCTCCTGCATGCAACTTTCGATTGGACATTGGCTCTTCATGTAAACCTTTGTTTGAGCAATGGCCTCTTGTATGCTTTCTTGAAGTCACAAAGTAGTGACCTCCTGCATGCAGCTTTCGATTGGACATTGGCTCTTCATGCAAACCTTCATTTGAGAAATGGACTCTCGTATGCTTACTTGGAGTCCCAAAGCAGTAGCCTCCTTCACACAAGCTTTGATTGGACAAGGGATACCTACACGTAAGCTTTGACTGAGTATTGGATGCTTCATGCCAGCAGGCACAAGGCAATGGGATCCTGGAATTTTCCTTCGATTCAGAAGGCATTGGCCTCCTGCTTGGTTTACTTTCAATTCACAAGGCAGGAACTCTCCTCATGATTGCTTCGATTCCACCTTTGAAAACTTCCAACGCACATAGTTTGGTGGCCCATTCGAAGGACATGCATTGGTGAATTTAAAAAACATACCTGGATGTCCCATTCAAAGGACATATTTTGGTAGCCCATTCAAGGGGCATACATTTGGCCCCTTCGAAGGATGCACAAAGGGCCCATTCGAAAGACACATACTGTTTAGAAACAAATATTGTTGTCTAAAGAGTGGTTCTGGTCGAAGGTTTGACTTATGAAGTCAAAACGAAAGGTTGAAATATTCAAAGATGCTTGATGGCTAGAGTCTTATGTGCTACCAAGTCCAAGCCCTCTGCACTGGCCACAACACTCCAAAACTGTTGCGCAGCAGTCCTGCTATGCTACTCCTATATTTGCACCAATTTAGCATACAAATAATGCACCTTGAAAGCTACAAAAATAGTATACTCAATTTGTTCAAATTCTTTTGTTTTCCCTTCCAAATCTCAACCATCTGCATCTATAAATAAGATGTTCCACAACACATCTTAGGGGGGCTTTTGGCAGCTGGAGAAACTTTGGTTGTGTGAAAAATCATCAAACACTTAACACACTCTCAAACCCAGAATCAAAATACCACACCCTTTATTCTCTCTTTCGAATCCATTACTAGAAACTCCACACTTTTTTATTTCCTTCGAATCCAGAACCCAGGGAAACACCAACCCAACACTTGGTTCCTTCTTTCGAATCCAACATTAGAAACACAACACTTGTTTCTTCACTTCGAATCCAAGAACATCCAGGGATGCAACTTAAGTCCAAACACACATTCCAGCATCAAGCAAGGTAATTCCTCTTAACCTTAAACCTTTCATTTTAAGCATAACATGTAAATAACCATTTCCTTTCATTTCAAGCATCATCATTACCCTTTGGTTTGTTTCGTTTCCACCTTTTCTGTTTGTTTTCATTGCCAATATTGTGGTTTGTTTTCTTTGTTTGTCAAACATATTTTAAGAACTAACCTGACCATGAAACAATATTAGCATGGCTTTAACCCATGTTACTACTTAATCCCAAATGAAAGAAAACAGGAGGAAGGATGTGTGAATCGAAGCCTTAGGCTTTACCCCATGCTACTATTTGACCCCAAATGAAAGGAAAAAAACAAAGGTGGTGTGAATCGAAGGTTACAGACTTCGATACACACTGACTTCCAGGCCAAATTGAAATAAGCAGGAAAGGTGTGAATCGAAGGGTGCATCTCACGCTGACTTCCAGGCCCAAATTAAAAGAGGCAAGAAAGGGCTGAATCGAAGGGTGCCTACTGCTTGGATCGAAGAACTTGTCTTCCCCTCTTTTATTTTGCTTTGTTTTTATATTTTCTTGCTATTTAATATGGTTGTAATAGTGTAGGACATTTATTTCCCGCATTTATATTAGTTTATATATGTTAGTAATTAGGTTGTGTATGGCAAGTTAAAATCAACAAGTAGACAACCCAAAATTGAAAGAAAAAATGCATGCAATCAAACCTACTATTCACACACATGCACCTCTAGGGTAATCTCACTTGTTGCCTCGGAAAATAGTCATGTCCCTCGAATATGGGCGTTTTAGCAAAGTCCCTCGATGACCCTCGATGTTGCCTTCGGTAAACGATCCAGTCCCTAACAAAAATTGCTAAAACATCTTATAGGTTGCCTTCTATGACTATATAAACGACCCACACCCGTCCCTTCACATCCAACGATGGGGCTTCTTACCAAATCAATGGTAAGACAGCAACATCTAAAGGAGGAGGAAAAGAACATTAGACCTTTCGAGTAGGTAGGACGCTCGTAGTTTCTCGCTTGCTCACAACTAAAAAACATTTTCACACCAACACTTTCAATTGAAACGTTTTCAAAAGGTCAAAGCACTTTGTACACATTCTTATAGAGACGAGAATTATTACAAAAGCACTTTTCAAAATCACTTTCAAAAACATCTTCCACAACAAACACCTCTTTGAACTATTTTCAAAACCAACACTTTGTACGCATTCTTATAGAAACGAGAATCATTACAAAGACATTTTCAAAATATTTTCAAACCCACACCACAAAGCACATTTTCAAATAAAAGCAAGTGATCTAGCAAGCAACTAAGATCCCGTAGAAAACAACGGATGGAAAGGGTACTAATACCTTCCCTTTTCATAATCTACCCCCCGAACTCAAGAAAACATCTCTAAAGGTCTTTCTTATTCTTTTCACCCTTTCCTTATTAGATAAAATAAAAGTCGGTTGCGACTTTTGCAACAATTGCGATCAAACGCAAAACACCCAAGTCAATTCTCCAACCATGTTACACATATCATGAGGATCGTCCCTTCACGCGTAACCAAACTGACGTAAAGCTAGAGAAGGGTTGTAAGTGACGCCTCCCCTAATGCCAAGGAGTGGCACATTAAGAAATTCTCCATAGCGGTCAATGATAGAGACGTCTTCTTAAGAGCAAGAACACCAATAGATATTAGAGTAAGAGAGAGACATAAACCTTTGAGACCATCTTAATCCTAAATCATTCTTCATTACTGATTGAGGAAGGTGCAAAATAAACCACCTATAGAGCAAAGGTATACAACATATAAGAGTTCCTCGTTTCTTTATAATACGGGTATGGAGAGAATGCAAAATACCCCCGAGCAATATAGGCACTGGATTACGAGTAAGGAAAATCTTGATGGCGCTCACATCTATAAGTTGGTATGGATTAGGGAACAATACCAACCTATAGATCAGGAGGGCCAAGATATCCTTAAAAGCATGGAAACACATGGCATCTAGGAACAACTGAGCTCTCTCTATCAGAAATTTTGCAAGAAGACCTTTAACCCCACTTCTCCTTTCCCAATTAGATTTAACGTCAGATGGTTTTAGGTGTAAAGTTGTGGCAACATCTTCAGGCTTTGGATCTTGTTCTAAACCGGTGAAGGGTATCTGCTCCAGTATAGGCACTCCAAGTAGCTTAGAGAATTCTTCCAACGTGGGTACGAACTGATAATCGGGGAAAGTGAAGTAATGATGTTTAAGATTGAAGAACTGGAATAGGATGCTCATCATACCTTCTTCAAAAGAGGCAGTAACCAAACTGAGCAAGTGGCCATGTCTTCTATTGAATTGGGAACTTTCAAGAACCCTTCAGACCAATTCTCTAAGCTTGGAAGGTATTCCTACGAAGTTTATTCGGATGGTATTTATGCGAGCGAAAGGCATAACCTACAAAATAGAGAAGAGGTAAATCCCTAGGTCCTTGAAATGGTTAGTGTGAATGCTATGTTATGATGTTTACGATGTCATGTTTATGCTTAAAAAAAATAGCAAACACAAACAAATCACACAAAGAACTTAGGTTTAAAGGCTTGTATGAGGTCTATAGGTAAGTACCGTCTTGAAGTTTAGTTGGCTCAACCTGTCCTAGCAATAGTAACTGGATTCTAGGGATCTCATATCATTGATCTTTCTCTCAAGCATTATTTCAGCTCAAGCATCTGAATTGCGACCAAAATATCCTGAAAGTCTAATCTCAATGAGTATAGCATCGAGTATCAACCAACTTCAGTCTGCACCAAAGTCGGCCATCTCACTACTTTCTAATGGCCAAGATGAGTCAATTTAAGGCTCTAAAGATCAGTTAATGCTTATTGACATTATATGGAAGCCTAATGTTATCCTTGAATGGCTCAAGGAACATTAGTACAAGCCAGAGTATCACATAAATGTAGCTATCATATCATCCATATCGGTCTATGCCGTACAGTATCCATGATTTATTGCTACTTACCTAATGGTGTTCCCCGATCCGAGTGTAGGATCTTTGCAAGAAAATACCCAAACAAAACCCTCAAATGTAAAGTAATCAAAGCAAACAGTTTAAAGCAAGTAAATGTGACCTAAGCTCTTAAGGTAACCCCTCTTTTTAAGTATAAAATTCCCCAACAGAGTCTCCAGTTCTGTAATACGGTGGGAGAACTGACTTGGGTTGTTTTGCATTTTATCGCAATTGTTGCGGATAACAAGAGTCGCCACCGACTTTTCTTTTATCCTATAAAGGAAAGGTGAAAAGAACACGAAAGACCTTAGATAGATTTTGATTTCTGGGGGTAGATTATGAAAAGGGAAGGTGTTAGCACCATTTTCATCCGTAGTTGTGTACGGGCTCTTAATCGCTTGCTTACTTTATTTGTATTGTGTGTGTGTGCTTTTGAAAAAGTTTTGAAATTCCAAATAGCAAGGCAGTTTGCTTTATGATAACTCTTGTATCAGTCCTCAAGAGTGTTGATAAAGCGTTTTGAAAATGTTTTTGAAAGTGTGAGGTGTGAAAAAGTGTTTTAAGTTGTGAGCAAGCAATTAACAGTAACTACCCACTCAAGGTCTTTCTTGTATTTTTCCTCATCATTTGGATAGTGTTATCCATACCATTAGTTAGCAGGAAGCCATATCTTTGGATATTTGAGGGACAGGCGTAGGGTCGTTGTTATGGTCATTGAAGGCAACATGTAGGGATACCTTTAGCAATTTGAAGGGACTGTTATCATATATATTCATAGGAAACATCAAGGGACAAGATCATATATCATAGGCAACTTCAAGGGACATCGAGGGACTATGATCTTTATGATGATTTGTAATTGAGGGTTTTTGCTAATGGTATCCCTACGTTCGAGGGACAAGACCATGTATTCGAGGCTATGAGAGAGGTTACCCTAGAGGTGAAGTGTGCAAAGTGTGCTTGATTCAATTCATTTATCTTTCAATTAGGGTTTTCTATCGTTCATTTTTATCTTTCCATACAAACCCTAATTATTAACAATTGCATAAAATATAGTAGCTGAAGGTAAAGGCGAAAATGTAAACCTAGGCTATTACAGAGCTTTGGGGCAGTTACATAATAGTGAAGTGCGGAAAATAAAAACCTATAACTATTACGTACTAGGAACAGTTACATAATAGAAAAATGCGGAAAAACAAAGCTACGCTATTACAATTGAACACGCCTTATACACTTTATCTAGGAAAATAAAAATAAGATGAAAATAGCAAGGAAAATATTTTGTTGATTTTTATTGAAAAAAATGATTTATGATAATTAATTAAATAAACCTAAAAAAACCTAATTAATTTTAATTAATAAAAAAAGGTTAAGTTTGAAAAAAAAGTTAATTAAAAACACAGAACCTAATTAATTTGAATTAAAAAAAAGGTTAATTTTGAAAAAAAATTAAAAAACCTAAAACCTAATTAACTTTAATTAATAAAAAAAGGTTAATTTTGAAAAAAAAAAGGTTAATTAAAAAAACTTAAAACCTAATTAACTTTAATTAATAAAAAAGGTTTATGTTTAATGATAAATAAATAAAAAATAAAGTTTGCCAAAAAATATAGAGGAAGAAAAGCCAATGGGAATAGGGTTACAAACCACAAAATATAAAAATACCAAGGGTGGGTGTTGAACCCACGCCCTTCTAGCCTTTGTCATGCATTGGTTGATGTTATGGTCTGGCCTTAGCGCGTCTTATAATAAACCTGCATGAGACCATTACAATGGTCCAAACCTGTAGTGTTGAATCTCATGAACACATTAAACAAATTAGTATACCATGAAATATAAAGAAAACAAATATATGAAATTTTGTAATGTTAAAACCGATATGGCATGTATGAATTATTCTACACCTTTTTGATCATGGAGATTGAATCATCCTTACCCTACTGAGTTCCTGGAAGTGAATGAGATGGCTTGTTTGTAGTGAGATGGAGGTTTGTAACAAGGATCTCAAGATTTCTAGGATTCTTGAAAGAACTTGATATTTTGACAAGGTTGTGGCAAGGGTTTTTTGTGTCCTTGTTTGCGTGAAAAGAATGAGATTATATAATGGAAATTAGAGCAAAGATATGTGGGCTTTGGATGTGCAATTGGGCCTCCAATAACCACAAGCAATAGTGCAAATTTTTGTTCACTTGAGTCTGACACGTTCCAGGATAAATTGTAGAGACCTCAATGCAATTTTTGAAGTTGAAATGTGAAAACAAAATGTAGCCTACATCAAGAAAAACTTTTTTCTGGAAATGGGCTCAATCGGATAAATGGTGAATTAGTTATGAATTTTTGAAGTTTTGCCTCAGACAAACTTATTTTGGGCTCCAATGTCAACTCTAACCCGTTCTTCAATAAAAAACAAGTATTAATGGGAGCAGAATACAGTCTCAACTTTAGAAGTAAAGTTGTAGATCTCTGAGTCAGTGACCTTGTGTAAAAATATGGGCCCGATCATATAAAATTGATTGAGTTATAATTTTTTGAATATGGTGCAGATAAACATATGTCACAATTTTCCTGTACGAAAACACTTGATAAATCCATATTTTCAGAGACTTTCTGAATGAAATTGGCTTCCTGTCGTGAGAGATGAAAATTTATATGACGTCAAGACATATTTTTGGCCACTAGAACGGGTTCAAAACGAGCCACGGACTTCAAGTTATGAATTTTTTAGTGCGTACAAACTGCACTTTCAATACACTTTTTCACCATATTTCTTCGAGAAAACTCGCACATTGAGAGACCTTCTTTAAAGAATTGGCTCTCGAGCCAAACCTGAATTTGAGAATACGTCACCAGGGATATCTTGGTGAAAGAACACCTGAATATGAAGCTTCGGATGGGACTTGTGAATCTTTGAACCTTGAATCATTGCGAAACGGAGAACCGATCTTCAACACGGAAAATACTCTGAGAATATCCATTAATGAAATAAACGTCACCTGTAATCTGACGAGGCTTGCTAGAGATACCTGGATCCCATAATCATAGAACCAATGATATGCATGCATGTAATGATTAAATATAAGCCAAAGGGGTTGAAATGAAGAGGGTAAATTTTGGGGTACAATAAAGTGGAACAACGATTGTCAGATAGCCTTCGACAAAATCAAATAATACCTTCAAAAACCTCCAATTCTAATGCCACCATTCGAAGTAAGACCTCTGATCATGTACCTAACAATGTTAGAGATTTCAATGGGGGTGTGTATTGGGGCAGCATGATGAGTCTGGTCGAAAAGAGCACGCAATATACTACCTTAGCAAAAAGTTTACCAACTGTGAAACAAGATATCACTACTCGAGAAAACTTGTTGTGTTTTGGAATGGGCTGCTCTCTGACTAAGACAATATACGTTGACTCATACTACTTTTTGGATCTCTAAGATGGATCCAATAAAATACATATTCGAGAAACCCGCTCTCTCCGGAAGAATAATAAGATGGCAAATGGTCTTGACAGAATACGACATTTAGTACACTACTCAAAAGGCAATCAAAGTAAGTGTATTGGCAGATCAGTTGGCTCATCAAGCTGTAGATGATTATCAGTCTATGAATTTTGAGTTCCCAGGTGAGGATAATATGATAGTTACAAATTATGAAGAACCTGGACCGTGTGAAGGACTTGAGTCGGGATCCTGATGGACTATGGATTTTAACAGAGCTTCCAATGCGATTGGTAATAGGATTGGTGATGTGGTTATCACTCCCAAGGGTTTCCATATGCCATTCACCTCTAGATTATGTTTTGACTATACCAACAACATGGCAGAATACAAAGCGTGTATCATGGGTATCAAGGCTGCTATCAATATGAGAATTAAATTATTAAATGTATATGGGGACTCGGCCCTAGTAATCAATCGGATTAATGGAGAATGGGATACAAAACATCCAAATCTCAATCCTTATCGGGAGCATGTGTTGACATTAATTATGTACTTCGAGGAAATCACTTTTGAACATATTCCACGAGAAGAGAATCAATTAGCAGACACGTTGGCTACCATGTCGTCCATGTTCAAAGTCAGATGGGATGATGTGGCTCCTCAAATTACTATCGAGAGACTAGACAAAACTGTATTGATACTGACAGAGTAGAGGAAAAGCTATGGTACCATGAAATAAAAAGATACCTCGAGGCTCAAGAATATCCTGAAGGGGCATCTATTAATGATAAGAAATTCCTAAGAAGGTTCTCTGCCAAATTCTTTCTAAGTAACGAAATTTTATACAAGCACAATCACGATTCAACTCTGCTTTGTTGTGTAGACAAGAAGGAAGCTGAGGAGATTATGGAGGATATGCACGAATGAGTCTTTGGTACTAACTCCAGTGGACATACGATGGATAAGAAAATTCTGAGAGCAGATTACTATTGATCTACTATGGAAACTGATTGCCATCATCATTCCAGAACTTGTCACAAATGCCAAATTTATGCTTATAAAGTACATGTGCCTCTGGTTCCTCTCAATGGCTTGTCTGCTCCTTGGCCATTTGTAATGTGGGGAAATGATATGATTGGAGAGATTAAGCCTACTACATCTAATGGGCCCAGTTTCATCTTGGTCGCTATTGATTACTTCACGAAGTGGGTTGAAGCAACTCCATTCACCTCTGTTACCAAGAATGTTGTGGCCCGTCGTTTCATTAAGCATAACCTCATCTGTCGGTATGGCATACCTAAAAGCGTCATCACAGATAATAGTACCAATCTTAACAATAATATGATCAAAGAACTCTGCACGAAATTCAAGATTAAAAACCATAATTCTTCTCCGTATCGACCAAAGATGAATGGCGCAATGGAAGCCGCCAACAAGAATATCAAGAAGATCTTGCAGAAGATGAAGTTGACATGCAAAGACTGGCACAAGATGTTACCATTTTCTCTTCATGGTTATCGCACCTCAGTACATACATCAATTGGGGCAACCTCGTTCTCCCTAGTCTACAGTATGGAGGTTGTCTTACCTGTCGAAGTCCAGATTCATTCCATGAGGATTATGAAAGACGTAGGTTTAGATGAAGATGTGTGGATTCAGACTAGACTCGACCAGATAAATTTGATTGATGAGAAAAGGATTGCGGATGTTTGTCATGGTCAGATGTATCAGAAGCACATGATCATGGCCTTTAACAAGAAATTCAGACATCAGGTACACTAGGCTGGTGATTTGGTGATAAAGCGCATCATCCTACCACAAGGTGATCCCAGGGACAAATGGACTCCCATATACGAAGGACCGTTTGTAGTCAAAAGGATATTTTATGGCGGGGCTATGATACTTACCACCATGGACGGTGAGGATCTTCCACACTCTGAACACGGACATAGTTAAAAAATACTACGCATGAAGAAGTGACCCACTAGGTTGACAGGCCTAGGCAAAAATAAGGGCATCCCGGCGAACCAATAGGGCTTGGGCAATAGTTAGGGATATATATATATATATATATATATATATATATATATATATATATATATATATATATATATATATATATATATATATATATATATATATATATATATATATATATATATATATATATATAAAGATTGTACACCAAGTAAGTCAAAAACCTGAAAAGGTAGCTTGGGCAAAAAAGGGTATCCCGGTGGATTAAAAACCCGAAAGGTGGTCCAGGAAAAAGTTAAGGATTGAAGCATATGACTATGCTCCGTTTGATCACAACCAGCATAATTACCAATGTCAAAGATCAATATACAGACCAATTCAGTCAACTTCTTCCGACAACAAGGGATGAGATGCTTGAAGACCCTAATAGGGGCAATAACAGAGTTGAAACTCGGTGGGATTATTTCCACATAGTTGTCTTTATTTTTTTCTTTGTACTTTCCTCATTTTCACGATGATTTCCTCTTACTAGGATCTCTGTCTCCTTGTACAAAACTGCCTATTTATAGGCAAACTCTCAATACAAATATATTTCAAAATTCAAATTTGTTTCACTTTCTCTGTTTTGTTTGCAAAAACATCCAATGATTACTTTGAAAGAACATATGCATTTGAATATGATTGTTGCTCATAAATATATGCATGAAAACAAAATTAGCGTTTATCAAAGACTCTAGTAATTGGGATAATTTTTAAGTTATTCATAAATCTCCATAGAGCAGTCTTTATGAAACTATCTCTATAGAGCTATCTTTGCAAGCTCATCCCCAACAGAGATATATTCCTCATCAAGGTCAATATGTCCTCAAGCAGAAATTGGGGCATCCCCCAACAGTTCACCTCCATATTCCTAATGGATAGCTTGACCTGATCATCATCCCTAATAGGTCCCCTAGCAAATAAGGATGTTTGATCATTACAACCAACATGCAATGGAGACTTCCTCAGCGTAGCCTATAAAATTCCATTCCCCATCAGAGTTTATTTCCACGACACGGTTTACAAGAATTTAATTCCCCAGCAGAGTTTAGTACTCCAACACCGTAAATCCCTAACGAAGTTCTCTTTTCCACCAGGGTTTAATCAATGTTGCTATCCCCATAAGAGTTGCTACGATATCTGAAACTTGGACAGATAACACACCAGAGGAATATCCATCATTTTTATCCCCAGTCAGGGTATGTTTCTTCAACAAAAAGTACGGCGAACAACCGACTCTCCTTGAATGCCTTTATCCTCAAGCAGAAGTTGAAGATCCCCAGCAGAGTATCCTCAAATAGAAAGCGGGTATCTCTAGCAAATTATTCCCAGCAAAAGTTGAAGAATCACTCTCTTCATCCCCAACAATAGTCAGGGATTTATTTTCCCCGACCAGAGTTGTTAAAAGGAGCTACCGATACGCTTCAACGACATACTGCGTCCCTACATCATTTCATAATACATCATAGCATATGCATACCGAAACGCATATAACATTCTCATTTATCTTGAAAGCATCATTAAAGCATTACATGCATCACGACATTACATAAAGCTAATTTTGTCTTTTCAAGTAAAATTTGCAAACAAACGAATATCATCAGCAATTTCTAAATAGGTCGGAGATTAATTCCTGAAACAGGACAGGGAAACTATCTATATGACCAGGCGGTATAAACTCCCAAAACAGGCAGGTTTACCAACAAGAAAATAGGTCGTAGATTAATTCCCGAAATAGGGTGGGGCAACTATTTGTATAACCAGGCGATATAAACTCCCGAACAGGACGAGTTTACCAACAAGAAAATAGGTCGTAGAGTAATTCCCGAAATAGGACGGCGCAACTATCTATATGACCAGGGGGTATGAACTCCCGAAATAGGACAGGTTTACCAACAAGAAAACAGGTCGATGATTAATTCCCGAAACAGGACGGGGCAACTAACTGTATGACCGGGCGGTATAAACTCCTGAAACAGGACAGGTTTACCAACAAGAAAGCAGGTCAAAGATGAATTCCCGAAACAGGACAGAGCAACTATCTATATGACCAGGCGGTATGACTTCCCGAAATAGAACGAGTTTACCAATAAAAAACAGATTATAGATCAACTCCCGAAATAGGATGGAGCAATTATTTGCATGACCAAATGATTTCCTTCAGAGACCAAACTTAGACGAGCATTCTCCTTCAGGGCCTCCATTTTGAAAAAGCATTCCCCCAGTGACTGAACTCTGGCGAGCATTCTCCTATGGAAAAGCATTTTTCAGATATAGTCAGGTGTAGACTCATTCTGATACTCCTATCAATAGTTACTTTGGATGGTATTTGTAAGCCCATCTCCAGCAACACTCTATCACCTCTCCAAATGTCATATTTAAGCCCATTCAAGCAATACTATCAACCAAAAACATTACTCGGTGCGCCAGTGAGTGCAAATTTCTGGGCACTTAAGTATTAAATCCACTTCCACCTCCAGATCATGGATGGCGGACATGCCAATCTAACTTTTCATGTTTAAGAAGATTGAACAGGGGCAGCTGTTGTACCCCAAAATTTTCCCTCCCATTTTTTAGGACAATTTATTCAAGACACCTCCTCATTCTCCTAGGGTTCTCAATTACTCAAGACTACTCAAGGAATTGGTCAGACAAACGCTCCTCCTAAGAAGTTGGCCTACAACTACGGGTTTGCTTTCTTCAAATAAAATTGTGTTTCTAATAACTCAAGTGAGTTTCATGGGTCCTCATATGCTTCAAAGAATCCTCATGTCAAGTTTCAAGCCCTACATCACAAGTTTGTTCAGTCAATTGCTCAGATGATTGAAAATCAATTATATTGGACAACAAGTCAATTGTGGTCAACATACAGTCAAACCTCAAGATTTTTTGTCAACATCAACGTTTTGAAGTCATATTCATCATTTGATCAAGAGTTGGTCATGATTCATCAAGAAAACTCTCAATTAATCAAAAGTCAAAATTTACCAAATTAGGGTTTTCATAAGGAGAAGTAAACTGAACTTCGACCAAGCATAACTTTCACATGGTTCATCAGTTTTTTTCTCAACCAAAGTTCATCTTGAAGGAAATTCAATTCTCTAAAACTTTGTCTCTCTAAGCTTAAGTACAAAAATGCTTCATTTGAGAGATATGGGCCAAAACATTATAGGTCATTTTAAAAGTTAACAAAAAGACACTTTTTGTCAAGGCAACTTACATCAAGATAAAGTTTTCAAGTGAAAAATTATCAATATAGAGATTGTAGGGGACATCTTGATATTTCCAAGAAGTCCAATATCACCTTTATAACATAAAATTTGACGGAGTTATGTTTGGTGCAAGCTGAGCAATTTTTGAGAAATGCGTGAAACCTCAATTGAGCAATTTTGAAATTTTGGGTTAATGGCCTAAACTTTTGAGTTTCAATCATGTTTATGATATGTTAGAGGACCTATAAATCATTTGGCACATGGCCATGTTTTTTATTTAATTTATTTTAATTTTATGCAAATATTATTAAAATAAATCAAATAAAATAATAAAACTAATGGGCTAAGACATGTGGGCTTGGTGTTGGATCAACTTGAGGCCTAAGGAATACATGACAAACATGCCAAAACCGCGTGACACTCTTATGGAATCATATTGTTGTACCTCAAAATTTTCCCTCCCTTTTTCTTCAAGGCATTCTCTTAGGATTCTCAAATGCTCAAAGTTGCTTAAGAATTGATCAGACAAGTTCTCCTCCTAAGCAATTGACCTACAACTAGGGTTTTGTATTTCTCAAGGAAGATTGGGTTTCTAAGGTCTCAAGTGGATTTAATGGTCTCTTATATGTCTCCAAGAATGCTCATACCAAGTTTCATGCCTTACATCACAAGTTTGTTCAGTCAACTGCTTAGATGACTGAAAAGCAACTACATTGGGCAAAAAATCAACTATGGTCAACATACAGTCAAACTTCAAGATTTTTGGTCAACATCAAGGTTTTGAAGTTATATTCATCATTTTATCAAGGATTGACCATGAGTCATCAGGAAAACTCTCAAATCATCAAAAGTCAAAAGTTGCCAAATTAGGGTTTCTTTAGGAGAAGTCAATTGAACTTTGACCAAGCATAACTTCCACATGCTTCATCGGATTTTCCTCAACCAAAGCTCATTTGGAAGGAAGTTCAATTCTCTACAACTTTGTCTCTCTAAGCTCAAGTCCAAAAAATGCTTCATTTGAGAGATATGGGCCAATACATTATAGGTCATTTTGAAAGTCAACAAAAAGACACTTTATGTCAAGGAACCTTACATCAAGATAAAGTCTTAAAATGCAAAAATGATCAAATAAGTATTTTAGAGGACATCTTGAGCTTTCCAAAAAGATCCAGATCACCTTAAAATGATGAAAATTGAGAGAGTGATGACCACTGCAAGTTGGGAAACATTTGAGCAAATACATGAAGTCCAAATTGAGCAAACTTGGATTTTTGGGCTAGTGGGCTATTGTTTCAAAGTCCAAACGTGTTCTACACTTCATAGTGCACCTCAATACTTATTCATACACCCCCTTTGGATTATTATATTTATTTTTGATTTTTAATTATTTTAAAAGTCAAAATAAAATAAAATAAGACAAGGCTTATTACAAGAGTCCAAGCCCAACTTTTGACCTAAATTCCCTTCTATATATTACATGCATTCAGACATTAAAGGGGGCAGCTAGGAAACCTTGTGCACTTCCAAAAACTCCAAAAAATAATTTACATTACGGCAGCTTGTGAACCCTATTTGTAGCCATTTTCAAAGCATTATAACTCATGCATTCACTTCTATGGACGCAATAGGGTAAGGTTGGATCGATTTCCATGGTCAAAAGGGCATAAAATTGCATATACGTGCCTCTCTGGTTTCATCATTGCATGATTTTCATATATGTTATTTCATTATGTTTTTACGCATATAATGTTATTAATATGTTCATGTTGTACCCCAATTTTTGCCCTTAATATCCTTTCATCATACCATATTGATTCAATCACAACAAGATCACATTAGGGCTTTTGGTTCTCCTCCCTATCTTTAGCTTTGCTCTTTGAGGAATCACTAAGCACCTTGACTTGTTTTTCTTTTGTGATCATGCATGTTTTGTTTTGACTTTCCTTTTAATTAATAAAATGCAATGTTGGTTTGTCTTACTTGTTAATAATTTAGGTAAAGGCAATGTGGGTTAGCAAGTTGATCCATGGGTTCATGAGTTTAAGTTGATCCATGGGTTCATGAGTTTATTTCTATGCCCTAGTCAATAAAGCTTGAGAAATTCAAACCTCACCATTGAAGTTGTTTTGGAAGAAATGGCATGGCAAGGTTTATTTTGGTTCACCATATTTCAAAGTTATCAAGATTGATTCAAAAGTACAAGGGGTTGATTGAATAAGTTGTCATGGTTGGACAAGACCTTGTTCCCATTGGTCACAAGTGCATATTTCTCTCAATTCTCAAGATATGGAAGTGGTTGTTGTTTCTATGAGTTCTCATTATCATCCTCAAAAACTTCTATCTACAAAGCAAAAGTGTTGGTACAAGAAGGTTGTTTAAAATTGTTAAAGTTCCTCAAAGCATTTTCTTGATCTAGGAGCTAGGGTTTTGAACTTCAAAGAAGTATATCTTGCTCATCTTTTGGTATTTTTGACTGGTTCCAAAAACATCCTTCTCTTCAAAGGGATATTAATATTAACAAATCACTTCAAAAGTTTCAAGGAGTTTTCATGTGGAAGAAACTTGATGATGAAGAAAGATTACAAGTCCTTCAGATGAACCCCCAACTTCCCATGTGTGACTTCAAATGATCATAACATGGTCAATTTTTATCACCTTAAGCCCACTCTTTTTCCATAATGATCTTGAGGATGTGAACTTTATTCCTTCTTTTATGTTCAAAGTGAGAAAATGGATGGAGGATGCCTTAAGGATACTGTGATACGGTGGGAGAACTGACTTGGGGTTTTTGCGTTTGTGTTTGCAAAATGTTGCGGTTTAGCAAGAGTCGCCACCGACTTTTCTTTTATCCAATAAGGAAAGGTGAAAAAGCATAGGAAAGACCTTTTGAGATGTTTTCATGAGTTCAGGGGGTAGATTATGAAAAGGGAAGGTATTAGCACCCTTTTCATCCATGGTTTTTCATGGGCTCTTACTTACTCGTTAGATCACTTGCTTTTGTTTGAAAATTGTATTTTTGTGTGGTTTTGAAAGTATTTTGAAAAGGTTCCATCGTGTAGGCAAACTTTGCAATGATTCCCGTTCGTAAGAATGTTTGCAAAGTGTTGAGCTTTTGAAAATATTTCAATGTTTGGAAAGTGTTTTGAAAGTGTATGTGATTGTTTTGAAAAATAGCAAGGATGTTTGTTTTGAAATTGATCGAGTAACTAAAAGTAATCTACCTACTCAAAAGGTTTTAGATGTATTTTTCCTCCTCCTTTAGATGTTGCTACCTTACCATTGCTTTAATAAGAAGCCCCATCATTGGATGTGAAGGGACGAGCGTTGGGTCATCATATGACCATGATAGCAATGTTGTGAAATGAATTAGCACTTTTCTGTAGTGACTAAGATCATTTTTAAAGGCAACTTTGACAGCGTCATCGAGGGACTATGATCTTTTTTGATTTGTTTGTGCTAAGACATCCCACATGCATAACATGGCCATTTTTGTAAGGCAACAAGTGGAATTTCCTTATGGGTGCATGGGTGCAAGTGTGTTTAATTGCATGCATTTTGTCTTTGATTTTTGTGTTGTCTACTTGTTGATTTTATCTTGCCATAAACACCTAATTACTAGCATTTGTACAAAGCAATAAAAATGCAGGAAATAAATATCCTACACTATTACAACCATATTGAATTGCATGAGAATATAAAGGCAAAAATAAGGTAAAAGCAAGAAAAATGGTTCTTTCGACCTAGGGCAGCAACCCTTCAATTCTGCCATTTTTTGACCTTCTTCGACCTTACCTGGAGGCCAACATGTTGTGCCTTTCGACTGCCTCTTTCGTTTGACCTGAAGGTTAGTATGGAAGCCAGAGGCTTCATTTCTAACTTTTCTGTCTCCTGTTTCTTTCATTTCAGTTTGAATAGCAACATGGCCAAAGGCCATGCCAATATCACCTTAAGGCTAGATTAATTCTTTAAAACATATTTAAATGTTCCAAGAGCAAAAGCCAAGAAGATTGTTAACCATAACACATATTAAGAGGGTGGAACAGAACAAAAAGAAGAAAATAGTATGTACATGTTTTAAATGAAAAAGAAAACTTATTTACATGCTATGATGGAAACGAAGGGTCAAAGGTTAAGAACGACTTACCTTGCTGGAGGTTGGAACGTGTTCTGGACTTTGAAGCGATTGCTTTGAATGCCTCTGGATTCGAAGGAAAAGGCCCTGGGTAGTCATTCGACACTGGATTCAAAAGAGCAAAACAGGTGAAATATACTTTTCTGCTGGATTTGATGGAAAGAACGAATGGGATGTTCCTTGAGTGGAAGGAAACTGGAATGTGTGGTTGTTCTTCAGGTTTGAAGGAGATGAATGTGATTCTGGGCTTTTTTGTGATTTCTCTAGTGTTGAAGTGTTTGAGAACTTTTTTGTTGTGTTTGAGAGAATTTGGGGGAATTTGTTCCTCAGGTCCAAAGATCCTCTCCTCCCTTTGTGCAAATGAACTTTCTATTTATAGAGAAAGGCTTTAGGGAATCTTTGGTGAGCAAATATAATAAAATAAGGCTTAGCCTGGAAAGTAAATGCCCACTTGTGCCATAAAAGTAAAATGAATGGTTCAGATGGGGTTGCTTCCTTCTGAAGGAAAACAGGCGCAAGGCTCAAGACAAACCTTTCTAAAAGGTAGTATTATGCTGTTAAGTGCAGGTGGTCTTGGATAATAAATGGGTAAAGGCCTAAAAAGGGAAGACACGTAGCCTAGCCTATGGGTCTAAATGTTCAACTTGATCTTTTGAGTCGAATCCTCCATCTTTCTACACCTTTCGACCAGACTGGAACAACACAGCATTCGTTTTCACCAGTTGGTGTCATAATGCAGGACTATGGCGTGTCAAAGGGTTTACAGATGAATTCGAAAGTGATATGAAGGCACATTTGAATCATACATGGAGATGAATTTGAAAGTCACAAGAAGGTAGCCATTCATCCGATTGAAAACTTATGAATCCAAGGCAAACAGGTGAGGGGAAAATGGTGCAGTCGAATGACACTTTTCAGAAGGTTATTAACTTCTGAATTGAAGGAAGCTTTCAGAAGATTATTGATTTTTTGAATTGAAGAAAACCAAAAGGAGGCCTTTACTTCCTGAGTCGAAGGACACTACTTCAGAGGGAAACAAAAACTCAATTGAAGCTTGTATGAAGATCATTTCCTTCTAAGTCGAGTGAAGCCTTTCTGAAGTCACATGCCCAGACGAAAGAGGCACTCTAGCAGCAACTTTTGAGCAATCGAAGGAGGTGCAAAGTCCAGTCGAAGGGGCCTGAATTGAAGGAGACCTATTTTCTTCCAAATTTGTCAAAATGTTATTTTTATCTGTTTTCTCCCTTTTTGATAGTTTCCTTTTAATTCTGGTGTTGGAAGACCCCAATATAGTTGGGCAAGCTTGAACCTTGAGAATCTTTGTGAGAGATGCTTTAAAAATTGAGAGGGCAAATTTTGGGGTACAACAGCTGCTCCTGTTCAAACTTCTTGAGCTTAAAGAGTTAGATTGGTAAATCTGGCATTCGTGACTTGATGGTGAGAGAAGTTTAAACACTAGAGTGCCCAGAAATTTGCACTCGAAGATGGACGGTGAATGGGCTTATAGATGCGATTTGGATGAATGTTGGTAAACTCTGGAAGAAGTATCAGCACGGATCTCCAGTTGATCCATACTAAACTTGTTGTTTTACCTTTGAGAAAAGGGTTAGGAAAATGCATATGCTTGCATGATGCTTACCAGATGTGGTATCATGCTAAATACATTGTTATGTACATGCTATGATGTATGAATGCAAACTGTGTTTTCGTCCGGGAAAATAAATCCCTGACTAGTGCTGAGGAAATCTTCGGAGGTTGAATCCTTGATTGCCTGTTGAAAATGAAGAATATGTATCTCTTCAAATTCTATTAAAAAGATGCTTCTGCTGGGGAGCATTACTCAAGAATCAGTTGTTATCTGGTCGGATCCAGGCTTTATAGTTGTTGAGGATGAAGTAGTTGGTTGCTATCTGGTCGGGTCCAGGTTTCATGGCAACTTGCTAGGGGAAGGGATGAATTAACTGTTATCTGGTAGGATCTAGGCTTTGCAGAAAACTCCTTGAAATTGAATAGTCCTCTGGTCGGGTCTAGGTTTCGTAACAACTTGTTGGGGATGTGGAGGTTAACTATTATCTGGTCGGATCCAGGCTTCATAGTAACTTGTTGGAGGTAAGGGTGAATTAACTGTTATCTGGTCGGGTCCAGGCTTCACAATACTTCTTAAAGGCTGTTATCTGGTCGGGTCCAGGCTTTGTGGAAAATTCCTTGAAATTTAATAGTTATCTGGTCGGATCCAGGCTTCACAACAACTTGCTAGGGATACAGAAGTTAACTGTTATCTGGTAGGGTCCAGGCTTCACAGTAACTTGGAATGGCAACTACTATCTGGTTGGATCCAGGCTTCATAGTGTCTTTCTGGGGATCATAGTTAATTGTTATTTGGTCGGGTCCAGGTTTCACAATAAACTGCGGGAAAAATTGCTATCTGATCGGATCCAGGCTTCGCAGATTTCTGAGGTTAATGCGGTCAATCGTTATTTGGTCGGGTCCAAGTTTCACAACAAACTGCTTGAAAAACTGTTATCTGGTCGGGTCCAGGCTTTGCAGATTTCTGATGAGGTTAATCGTTATCTAGTCGGGTCCAGGCTTCACAATGAACTGGTTGAAAATTGTTATCAGGTCGGGTCCAGGCTTTGTAGATTTCTGATGAAGTTAATTGTTATCTGGTCGGGTCCAGGCTTCACAATGAACTGCTTGGGGATTTAGTTGTTATCTGGTCGGGTCCAGGCTTCACAACAAATCTCCGAGGATGATTGCTATCTAGTCAGATCCAGGCTTCGTAATGACTTTCTTGAAAAGATGGAAGTGAGGAATGATATCTGGCGACTTCATTGGGGAATAAAAAGGCAACTCTACTGGGAACCAGTAATTAAAACCTTGGTTGGATTAAGTTTAGATTCTTCTATATCTTGGAAGAGTCGGGCTGGTCATGTCCAGGTTTTCATAGCTTTTTGAGAAATGAGATCAATTATTATCTGGTCGGGTCTAGGCTTTAGTAACTCAAGAGGTCAAACTGTTATTTGGTCGGGTCCAGGCTTCAGTAATCGAAGAAATCAAACTGTTATCTGGTCGGGTCCAGGCTTCAGAATAATTTAAACATTATGCTAATATCTGGTCGGATCCAGGCTTCATAGTATTTCTTGGTAATAATAAAGGCTTTGTTGAAGACTTTACTAGGGATTAGGGGTTGTGGCCCTGTGATTTGCAGTCTTTTGAAGGGGAAATTCTAACTGGAGAACATAGACTCAGTCAGGAAAGGTAGACTCAGCTTGGTGAGAATATACTCAGCTGGGGATGATGAACTCATCTGGGGAGGACAGATTCTGTTTGGAGAAAATAGCCTTGGTGGGAAAAATGTACTCAACTGGGTGATTCAGACTCAAATGGGGAATTTGGGTTCCGTTGAGGGATTTGTACTCTGTTGGGGAATATCTTGGTTGGAAGATATACTCCGCTGGGGAAGATGGACTCAGTGGGGAGTGTTTATTCAGTCGGACTCAACTTAGAGAATAAAATCTCGGTTGGAAGATACACTCTATTGGGGATAAAAAACTCCTGGTTGGGAGATATACTCCACCGGGGATGATGGGATTATCTGGGAAATTTTGGACTCAATGGGGAGTGCTTACTTGACTGGGGAAATCGGGGTGTCTTGTACGTTGAGGAATTTACACTCGGCCCGGGGAAATAGTTCTGTTGGGGAAATAAATCCTGCTGAGGAGATGAGTTTCCTTTAGACAGAGTCCTCTAGGCTTCAAATTTTTAAAAGTTTGTCGAGAGATTGAGGCTCTGGCAAGGGGTTTATCCTTTGTGACGAAATTTTTAGGCAATTCCGCTGGGGAAAGGATGTATTGGGGTTGTCCCTATAGGGAAAATGATGATGAGATAACTCTGTGGGGAATAAAATCTGCTGAGGAGATGGATTCCCTTTAAGAAGAGATCTCCAAGGCTTTAGCTGGGAAAAAGCTGTCAAGAGATTGAGACTCTGGCCGAGAATCGTCATGTGCAAGGATATTTTGTGGGAAAATCTGTTGGGGAAAGGTTTATTACCAACGCCCTGGTGTGGATAATGATGGCGAGATAACTCCGTGGGGCTATTTCACATTCATTAAAGGGATGTTTACTGCTGTTGCGCGCTGATGCCTTGTTGAGGTTGCTGCTTGGCAGGACACATGTGCCAAATAGCTTTAATTATGTTCATATGCATATGTTCATTCAATTTTAGTCATTGGACAAATTTGCGTTCAAAACAGAGATAGACAATTTTGCACTTGAAAGTGTATTTGTATTGATATTTTGCCCATGAATAGGCGTTTTTGTACATAGAGACGAAAATCCTAGTAAGAGGAAATCGCCGAAAAGAAAACAAAATTGAGAACGAAAAACAAATAGCCATGTGAAATGATATCATTGCCTTTCAGCTCTACTATTGCCCCAGTGTCTTTGAACGTCCCTTGTCGTTGATCGAAGTTGATTGGACTGATCTCGAACCATTTGAACTTGGACCTTGGTGATAGTATTGATTGTGTTGATTTCACGGGACATAGTCGTACGCTTTTAATCCTTAATTTTTGCCTGAACCTCCCTTTCGGGTTTTCGGTCCACCAGGATACCCTTTTTTGCCCAAGTCGCCCTTTCGAGTTTTCAACTTGTCGGGTGTACAATCTTTTGTATATATCCCTAACTTTTGCCCAAACCTTTTGGTTTGCCGGGATGCCCTGATTTTGCTTAGGTGTGTCAACCTAACGGGTCTCTTAGGCGTAGTATTTTTTAACTATGTCCACGTTTATAGGATGTGGGAAGTCTTCGCCATCCATGGTGGTTAGTATCATGGCACCACCAGAGAAAATTCTTTTGACCACAAACGACCCTTCATAGGTGGGGGTCCATTTTCCTCTGGGGTCACCTTGTGGTAAAATGATGTGTTTTATCACCAGATCACCAACTTGATATACTCGAGGCTTGACCCTTTTGTTGAAAGCTTTGATCATCCGTTTTTGATACGTTTGACCATGGCAGATAGAAGCTAATCGTTTTTGATCGATCAAGTTCAGTTAATCCAATCTCGTTTGAATCCATTCGTCTTTACTTAGGCCTGCCTCAATCATAATCCTCAGCGAGGGAATTTGAACTTCCACTGGCAAAACGACTTCCATGCCATAGACTAGAGAGAAGGGAGTTGCCTCAGTTGATGTTCTAGCTGAAGTATGGTAACCATGTAGAGCAAATGGTAGCATCTCATGCCAATCTTTATAGGTTACTACCATTTTCTGCACAATCTTCTTGATATTTTTGTTGGCTGCTTCGACTGCGCCATTCATTTTTGGTCTATATGGAGAAGAATGGTGATGCTTGATCTTAAATTGAGTGCACAATTCCCTGATCATGGCATTGTTGAGGTTAGTCCCATTGTCGGTGATGATCCTCTCGGGGATACCATAACGACAGATAAGACTGTGTCTAATGAATCTGGCTACCACATTCTTGGTGACTGAGGCAAATGAGGCGGCTTCGACCCATTTGGTGAAATAGTCGATGGCAACAAGAATGAAGCGGTGTCCGTTGGAAGCTGTGGGCTTGATCTCTCCGATCATGTCGATACCCCACATTGCAAATGGCCACGAAGAGGTCATGACATTCAGAGGGATTGGAGGTACATGGACCTTGTCAGCGTAGATTTGACATTTGTGGCAAGTTCTTGAATGTTGATGGCAATCTGTCTCCATTGTTGACCAATAGTAGCCAGCTCTTAAGATTTTCTTAGCCATTGTATGCCCACTTGAGTGAGTACCAAAAAGGCCATCGTGCATGCCTTTCATGATTTCCTCTGCCTCGCTCTTATCCACACATCGGAGTAGAGTTGAATCATGGTTGCGCTTGTACAATATCCCATTACTTAGGAAGAATTTGGCTGCAAATCTTTGTAAGAACTTTCTATCATTGATAGATGCTCCCTCTGGATACTCTTGCGCTTCAAGGTATCTCATTACCTCATGGTACCACGGCTTTTCCGTATTGGTGTCTAGCTCATAGCAATGTGCAGGTTCATCAAATCTTTGACTTGTAATCATAGGGGCTTCGTTGTCCCATCTGACTTTGAACATTGAGGACATGGTTGCCAGAGCGTCAGCCAACTGGTTTTCTTCCCTAGGGAAATGTTCAAAAGTGATCTCTTCGAAGTGAGGAATTAGGGATAGCACGAGTTCCTTGTAAGGGATAAGATTAGGGTGTTTAGTGTCCCAATCTCCTTTCACTTTGCTGATCACCAAAGCGGAATCTCCAAACACGTCTAAATGCTTGATCCTTAAGTCGATAGCAGCCCTTAGACCTAAGATGCATGCTTCATACTCGACCATATTATTTGTACAGTCGAAGCATAGTCTGGCGGTAAAAGGAGTGTGGCAACCTTCAGGAGAGACGGTCACAACACCAATTCCGTTACCTAAGGCGTTGGAAGCCCCATCGAATACCATAGTCCATCGGGATCCATGTTCAGGTCCGTCGTACGGTCTAGGTTTTGCACAGTCGGTTACCAGCATAATATTCTCGTCAGGGAAGTCGAAGTTCATTGACTGATAATCATCCACAGCTTGATGGGCCAAATGATCTGCTAGTGTACTTCCTTTGATGGCTTTTTGATTTGTGTATTGAATGTCGTACTCAGTCAAGATCATTTTCCATTTGGCTATTCGTCCTGAAAGGGCAGGTTTTTCAAAGATGTACTTAATCGGATCCATCTTAGAAATCAACAAAGTGGTATGAGTCAACATGTATTGCCTTAGCCTGCGAGCAGCCCATGCTAAAGCACAACAAGTTTTCTCGAGCAGTGAATATCTGGTTTAACAGTCGATAAACGTTTTGCTTAGGTAGTAAATTGCATGCTCTTTTCGGCCAGACTCGTCATGCTGGCCCAAAACACACCCCATAGAATTCTCTAGTACTGTTAAGTACATGATCAATGGTCTTCCTTCAACCGAAGGTATGAGAATAGAAGGTTCTTGTAGGTATTCCTTGATTTTGTCAAAGGCAATCTGGCATTCATCGTTCCATTTGACTACCTGATCTTTTTTCAAGAGTTTGAAGAGTGGCTCACAGGTAGCAGTTAAGTGTGATATGAAACGGGCAATGTAATTGAGACAACCCAAAAATCCTCTGATTTCTTTTTCAAAACGAGGGGCTGGCATTTCTTGGATGGCCTTTATCTTGGTGGGATCAACTTCAATGCCTTTATTGCTGACAACAAATCATAGAAGCTTTCCAGAGCGTACTCCGAATGTGCACTTGTTAGGGTTCAACCTCAGCTTATATTTCTTTAGTCTCTCGAATAGTTTGCGCAGATGGCCGAGATGTTCTTCTTTGGTTTGTGATCTGGCGATCATACCATCCACATATACCTCTATCTCATGATGAATCATGTCATGAAATAGAGCCACCATAGCCCTTTGATATGTTGCCCCTGCATTCTTTAATCCGAAAGGCATGACCTTGTAGCAAAAGGTGCCCCATTGTGTAACGAAAGTAGTTTTTTCCATATCTTCGGGAGCCATCTTTATTTGATTATAGCCCCAGAAGCCGTCCATGAATGAGAAGACTTTATGCTGAGCGGTATTGTCGACTAAGACATCAATGTGTGGTAGAGGGAAATCATCCTTGGGGCTTACCCTATTCAGATCCCTATAGTCTACACACATGCGAACTTTCCCGTCTTTCTTTGGCACTGGCACTATATTAGCCACCCATTGAGGATAGGATGTTACAGTTAGGAATCCTGCATCAAACTATTTCATTACCTCGACTTTGATCTTTTCAGACATGTCGGGTCTCATGCGACGAACTTTTTGTTTAACAGGAGGGTAGTCTTTTTTAGTCGGCATACGATGAACCATAATGTCGGTATCCAATCCAGGCATATCTTCATACGAAAAAGCAAATACTTCCACATAATCGTGCAACATATGAACCAAACGGCTTTTGACACTGCCTTCCAAATTAGCACCGATCCTGATTTCCTTCTTTTCTGACTCAGTACCCAGGTGATAACCTCAATTGACTCTTCATGTGGTTGAATAGCCTTTTCCTCTTGTAACAGAAGTCTGGCTAGTTCTCCTGGTATGTCACAATCTTCCTTGCTTTCGTCTTCGAATTGGTTGATAGGACATTCAAAGTCATAGTTGGCAATAATAGAGTTGTTGGCAATAGGATCCATAATGGATATAGACCTGCAAGAGTGTGTGTGTGTGTGTGTGTGTGTAAGATACATGGCTATCTTTTGGGAATGTATTTGAAAGAAAAGAAAGATAATGAACACACATATTTGAATGCAAAAGAGTCCAATGTATTGAATGATCATATGATTAGATGACCAAAATATAAAACCATTGACAAAAGGACCAAAGTGCCCCATGCTAGGCACATGGTTTAAAAGTCAATATCAAAACATTACAGACAATGAGTTCTTGAATTGATAAAAGGTAAAAACAAGTAGATTACTCCTCAATGAAGGAGATGGGCACAAAGTACTTCGCAAGCCAATTGTTGGGCTTCCCCTCGGTTGTTGGGTAGATCCAGTCTTCGAAGGCACACTCATCATCAGAATCCTCTACAGCGTTCACTTCATGACTCTTGAGGTGGAGAGACGGCTTTCCCGTACGAGCATCTCTAATTTCTTTCCGAGCTTTCGAGGTGAAACCTATCCCAAACTTATCTGCCTTGAACGGGATGTCGGGGAGCTGACCCCACATTTCATTGTTTCCTTCTTCTACTACCGCACGGGCATCCTTAAGAGAAACCATCTAGGGAATAACTTTATCGGCCCTTGGAGTGTCGGAGGAGATTTTGGTGGTGGCCACAACTTCAAATGTCTGGCAAGGAGTCTCTATGAATTCGCCATCCATTTCCACGTACTTGAAAGAATTGAGATGGCTTACCATAAATTCTTCTTCACCGTAAACAGTGACAACCTTCCCTTGAACTGGGTATTTTAACTTCTGGTGGAGAGTAGAAGTGACCGCACCTGCCCCATGGATCCATGGGCGCCCAAGCAAGCAAGAATACGCGGGCCGTATGTCCATTATGTAGAATGTGGAGTTGAAAATCTGTGAACCAACCTTAATTGGGAGATCCACCTATCCATGAACCATCCTTTTCGACCCATCAAATGCCCTCACAAAAATATCACTTGGCTTCAAAACCAAACCTTCATAGTCTAGCCGATCTAAAGCGCCTTTAGGTAACACGTTTAAAGATGAGCCTGTGTCTACCAAAACATGTGACAGAGTGGTTCCTTTACATTCAACAGAAACATGCAAGGCTTTATTGTGATTCTTTCCCATGGGAGTTAAATCTGTATTGGAGAACCCCAGACCATTGTCAGCGGTCAGACTTGCTACGCAGTTCTCAAACTGGTCGATTATGGTTTCTTGAGGCACGTGAGCCTTTTTTAAGAACTTAATCAGAGCTTGTGCATGGGTGTCGGAACATAACAATAGGGACAACATTGATATTTTAGAAGTGGTTTATCCCAACTGCTCCACTATTTTGAAGTCGCTTTTCTTGATGATTTTCAGAATCTCCTCCATCTCTTGAGTGGATGGTTCTTCCATAACAGTCTTTTTAGCAAGTGCCTCTTCTCTGGCAGGCTCACTTTCTTTCTCTTTCCCTTTAGTACTGGCACCAGCATTGTCGTTGGTTATGCGGATTGGAACTGCGGTAGTGGTTGGTGGTGAGATATCAGGGGAAAAGACTCTTCTTGTTCTTGTGACTTTACTAGAACCAGTAATATTAGTAACACCTGCTTCATTATCATCAATCCAAGAATCTTGTTTTACCCCATGGTAATAAACATCAACACCATAATTCTATGGAACCGCTTTATCAAAGGTGTATGGAACGGGTCCGGCAGCACTGATTATGAGAGGAACAATGATTGGTTCATTTAAAATCCTGATAGGACCTTTGGATGAGATACTAAGAGGTTTCTTTGAAATTGGTATGATGGCCAAGTCTTCAGCTTTACCGAGTGGATTTTTGATGGCAGGATTCTTTTCGAATAGAATTTCGCGGCTATCCATTAGGTGTTATATACATTTCCTTAGTTTTTCACACCCATCAGATTGTCTCATACAGCCCACACAGTCTTTTTCACAGCCGGGGAAAGTCCCAGCTTTCAACAGATTTCTCTTGATTACATTTAATGGCGTAATTAACCCTTTGACAAAGGCAATGAAAGTTGTATCTTTGATGGCATTAACACCTTTGTCGTGCTTCGGCATTGGAGCGGTAATTACATTTGGCGTTGGAGGAGGATCAAATTTAATAGTCTTGTTGTCGATTAAATCCTGGATTTTGTTCTTTAGAGCCCAACACTGATCAGTCTCATGCCCTGGGCTGTTTGAATGATAAGCACATTTTGCATTTGGATTATATCTCGGTGATGAGGTGTCAGGGTTGGCAGGAGGATCCCGCAATGTCACTAAATTGATCTTGAGCATATGCTGAAGGGCTTGGGATAATGACATGCCTAACCTCGTGAACTATCTTCTTGGAGCTTCAACCCGTTGATGATTGGTGGATGGTATTGGAGTAGCATTCGGATTGGAGATTCGGACAACATTGACAGACAGATGATTATTCATTTTGGTATGGGCCTTTGCTCTATACACAACATTAACTTCTTTCTTCGTGGCAAAAGGTTTCTTGACAAGATTGGGAGTGGAAGTAGATGCCACAGAGATCTTTCCACTATTAATGCCACTTTCTACTTTCTCATTGGTTAGGATTAATTCGGTGAAACTAGAAGAAGAGCAGCAAACCAACAGATTAAAGAAAGGACCAGATAATATGCTCATGAACATGTCAATGTGTTCCCTATCAGTCAAGGGAGGTTGGACCATACTTGCAAGGTCTCTCCACTTCTGTGCATACTCCTTAAATCCTTCATCCTTTCCCATGGTCACACCTTGCAATTGAACCCTCGTCGGTGCTAAGTCGGTGTTGTATTGATATTGATGGTAGAAGGAAGTAGCTAGACCCTCCCAAGTATTGATGCGTGAGCCATCCAACTGATAAAACCATTCAAGTTGTGTTCCAGCCAGACTCTCTTGGAAAAAGTGAATCCATAGTTTTTTATCGGCAGTGTGCGGTTGTATCTTGCGCACATATGACTTCAAATGGAGCTTTGGGCAAGAAACCCCATCGAATTTTGCGAAGGTTGGTATTTTGAATTTGTGGGGAATGATTATCCCAGAGATTAAGCCCAAATCGTCAAAATTCCAACCGGGAATAGCTTGGATCTCAACTGCTTTCAATTTGTCTTCTAGTTGCTTGTATTTGATATCTGCGGGTGGATATTGTTCATTGAAATAATCATCATCAAATTCTTGGTCATTGATACAGTCGGCCTGAGTACTCTTGACCTCACCAATTTAGTTTTCATCCTCTTCGGATGAATCTTCCTCTATTGGAATCTGGCGGATTGTCTCTTTGAACCTTCTACCCTTGTTGAGCAGAGCTTTCTTCTTTGGCTTCTTTTTAGCGGCCAACAAGGTCATCATATCCTGCTGCCCCTTGGCCAGGGCGAGTAAAGCTTCCTGAAACTGAGAATTCTGAGCCTGGAGTTCCGTCGCAGTTTTCTCTAGATCCATCTTGCTTGCTTGCTTGCTTGCTTGTTGAAATAAATAGCGGAGAGATGAGGAAACCTGTTATACGGACACCTGTCATGTCATGATGCATGAATATGCGGTATGCAAATGATTTCAAGGATTAAAGAATTTAAATTTGTATAGACAAAGAGTGAACAAACGTTAACTTGCATTAAAGAAATCTTGATTTGAATACAAACATGCCTCTTGGGCTTTACAACAACAAAAATAAGCATAAAGTAAACTCCAAAGACAGAAAAGTTGTGTGCATCTTCTTTGGTGCAATGTAGGTGTTTAAGCTCCTTTCTTCATGAAGTTCCCTTGTAAGCTCCAATATCTTCTTCTCGCTTTCGTAGAACTTAGCTTCAAAGGTGTCTCGCTCTCCTTTTAACTGAATCCAAGCGTTTTGTAAATCTTCAAGAGAAGTAGGCATATCAGGATAGAGGATCGTATGTGGGATGTCTCCCTCGACTATTGGCTCCATGATAATAGGTAAGACGGCTTCATAAGGCATCTTGAGACTTTGAGCGCGAGCCCTTACCCATTTAAGATAAGGTTCCAAAGGAATGGAATTCTTACGCCCCAATGTCTTGCTATCAACTTTGTTAATCATACCCCAAGCTCGTATAAATCCTTGACGGCAACCTTGGGTATCGCTTTTGTAGTCAAATGCAATTCCTTGGATGAGTACCTCATGAGAGCCATCTCTTCTAACGTATCCAAATTGTCGCAAAGCTAAATAAGGGTTGTAAGTAATGCCTCCCCTAATGCCAAGTAGAGGGACATTAGGGAATTCCCCACAGCGGTCAATGATGGTAATGTCTTCTAAGGAGTGATAATACCAGCGGATATCAGCATGCGAAAGTGACATCAATCTTTTAGACCATCTCATACCTTGTTCATTCTTCACCACAGATCGAGGTAGGTACGAAATAAACCACCTAGCCAACAGAGGAGTGCAACACATCAAAGTCCCCCTTTTCTTCAAAGTGCGAGAGTGAAGAGAATGCAATATGTCTCCAAGCAATGTTGGCACCGGATTATGAGACATGAAAACCTTAATCGCATTCACATCTATAAATTGGTCAGGATTTGGAAATAGTACCAATCCGTAGATGAGAAGAGCCAGAATTTCCTCAAAGGCTTGTAGATCCAAAATATCCCAACACTCTTGAGCCTTTTCCAACAAAAACTTTGCTAGTAACCCTTTAACACCACTCCTTGTTACCCAATTTTCTACTATGTCAGATGGTTGCAAATGTAGAGCTCAGGAAATTTCCTCAGGTTTAGGGTCTTTTTCAATACCGTTGAAAGGTAACTGATTAAGAATAGGGATCCCTACGAGTTGAGAAAATTCCTCCAAAGTGGGCATAAGTTGGTAATCAGGAAAAGTGAAGCAATGATGCAAAGGGTCGAAGAATTGGACAAGCACCTTTATCATCTCTTCTTCAATACTTGAGGTAACCAGACTAAGGAGTCGCCCATGTCTTTTGGTGAACGGGGAATCTTCAGGGACCCTTGATACTACATCCTTGAGTTGTGGAGGTACCCTCACAAGACTGACTTGGATAGTGTTCCTACGAGCGAAGGCCATGTCCTACAAAACAGAACAAAGATAAATCCAAAAATCCTTGAAATGGTTAGTGATGTTTATGATGTTTATGTACAAGTGCATATACACACAAATCAAACAAGTCCTTAGTTTAGGCTTTCATGGGGTTTTCAGGTAAGTACCCTCTTGAGGTTTTAGTTGGCTCAACCTGTCCTAGTTAAATGTAACCAGGTTCTAAGGGATCTCAATATCACTGATCTTTCCCCCAAGTTTCGTTCGATAAGCGATTGACTCGCAACCAAACAAAACTCAAGAGTCCAACCTCAATGAGTGTAGCATCGAGTATCAACCAACTTCGGACTGCACCAAAGTCGGTCATCTCGCTACGTCCTAATGGCCAAGTTGGTCAAGCAAGTTTCTAAGGTTAGTTGATGCTTTATGACACCACGCGGCGGCCTCGTACTCTCCTTGATTGACTCAAGGATTACTGGTACCAACCAAAGTGCCACATCAACGTAGCTACTGCTTCAACCGTGTCGGTATACCCCGCACAATTCCTTCACAGTTTATTGCTACTTACCTAAAAGGTGTCCCCAAATTCGGGTGTAGGATTTTTTAACAGTAACCCAAACAAGGAACCAAAATATAAAGCAAGCAAATCAAACAATATAAGCAAGTAAATATGATCTAACCCTAAGGTAACCTCACTTTAAGATTTTGTATCCCTAGCAGAGTCGCCAATTCTGTGATATGGTGGGAAAACTGACTTGGGGTTTTTGCGTTTGTGTTCGCAAAATGTTGCGGTTTAGCAAGAGTCGCCACTAACTTTTCTTTTATCCAATAAGGAAAGGTGAAAAAGCACAGGAAATACCTTTTGAGATGTTTTCATGAGTTCGGGGGGTAGATTATGAAAAGGGAAGGTATTAGCACCCTTTTCATCCATGGTTTTCCATGGGCTCTTAGTTACTCGTTAGATCACTTGCTTTTGTTTGAAAATTGTGTTTTTGTGTGGTTTTGAAAGTATTTTGAAAAGGTGCCATCGTGTAGGCAAACTTTGCAATGATTCCCGTTCGTAAGAATGTTTGCAAAGTGTTGAGCTTTTGAAAATATTTCAATGTTTGGAGAGTGTTTTGAAACTGTATGTGATTGTTTTGAAAAATAGCAAGGATATTTGTTTTGAAGTTGAGTGAGTAACTAAAAGTAATCTACCTACTCAAAAGGTTTTAGATGTATTTTCCCTCCTCCTTTAGATGTTGCTACCTTACCATTGCTTTGATAAGAAGCCCCATCATTGGATGTGAAGGGACGAGCGTTGGGTCATCGTATGACCGTGATAGCAATGTTGTGAAATGACTTAGCACTTTTCTGTAGGGACTAAGATCATTTTTAAAGGCAACTTTGATAGCATCATCGAGGGACTATGATCTTTTTCGATTTGTTTGTGCTAAGACATCCCACATGCATAACATGGCCATTTTTGTAAGGCAACAAGTGGAATTTCCTTAAGGGTGCATGTGTGCAAGTGTGTTTAATTGCATACATTTTGGCTTTGATTTTTGTGTTGTCTACTTGTTGATTCTATCTTGCCATACACACCTAATTACCAGCATTTGTACAAAGCAATAAAAATGCAGGAAATACATATCCTACACTATTACAACCATATTGAATTGCATGAGAATATAAAGGCAAAAATAAGGTAAAAGCAAGAAAAATGGATCTTTCGACCTAGGGCAGTAACCCTTCAATTCTGCCATTTTTGACCTTCTTCGACCTTACCTGGAGGCCAGCGTGTTGTGCCTTTCGACTGCCTCTTTCGTTTGACCTGGAGGTTAGTATGGAAGCCAGAGGCGTCGTTTCTAACTTTTCTGTCTCATGTTTCTTTCATTTGAGTTTGAATAGCAACATGGCCCAAGGCCATGCAAATATCAACTTAAGGATAGATTAGTTCTTTAAAACATATTTAAATGTGCCAAGAGCAAAAGCCAATAAGATTTTTAACCATGACACATATTAAGAGGGTGAAAACAGAACAAAAAGAAGAAAATAGTATGTACATGTTTTAAATGAAAAAGAAAACTTATTGACATGCTATGATGGAAACGAAGGGTCAAAGGTTAAGA
The DNA here is from genome assembly GCA_948472305.1 of Vicia faba. NCBI lineage: Eukaryota > Viridiplantae > Streptophyta > Magnoliopsida > Fabales > Fabaceae > Vicia > Vicia faba. The sequence continues at coordinate 83,486,299 of OX451739.1, read as the reverse complement.
ATGACTTACCTTGCTGGAGGTTGGAACGTGTTCTGGACTTTGAAGCAGTTTCTTTGAATGCCTCTGGATTCGAAGGAAAAGGCCTTGGGTAGTCCTTCGACACTGGATTCAAAAGAGCAAAACAGGTGAAATATACTTTTCTGTTGGATTTGATGGAAATAACGAATGGGATGTTCCTTGAGTCGAAGGAAACTGGAATGTGTGGTTGTTCTTCAGGTTTGAAGGAGATGAATGTGATTCTGGGCTTTTTTGTGATTTCTCCAGTGTTGAAGTGTTTGAGAACTTTTTTGTTGTGTTTAAGAGAATTTGGGGGAATTCGTTCCTCAGGTCCAAAGATCCTCTCCTCCCTTTGTGCAAATGAACTATCTATTTATAGAGAAAGGCTTTAGGGAAGCTTTGGTGAGCAAATATAATAAAATAAGGCTTAGCCTGGAAATTAAATGCCCACTTGTGCCATAAAAGTAAAATGAATGGTTCAGATGGGGTTGCTTCCTTCTGAAGGAAAACAGGCGCAAGGCTCAAGACAAACCTTTCTAAAAGGTAGTATTATGCTGTTAAGTGCAAGTGGTCTTGGACAATAAATGGGTAAAGGCCTAAAATGGAAGACACGTAGCCTAGCCTATGGGTCTAAATGTTCAACTTGATCTTTTGAGTCGAATCCTCCATCTTTCTACACCTTTCGACCAGACTGGAACAACACAACATTCGTTTTCACCAGTTGTGTGTCATAATGCAGGACTATGGCGTGTTGAAGGGTTTACAGATGGATTCGAAAGTGATATGAAGGCGCATTCGAATCATACATGGAGATGAATTTGAAAGTCACAAGAAGGTAGCCATTCATCCAATTGAAAACTTATGAATCCAAGGCAAAAAGGTGAAGGGCGAATGGTGCAGTCGAATGACACTTTTCAGAAGGTTTTTAACTTCTGAATCGAAGGAAGCTTTCAGAAGATTATTGATTTTTTGAATTGAAGAAAACCAAAAGGAGGCCTTTACTTCCTGAGTCGAAGGACACTGCTTTAGAGGGAAACAAAAACTCAATTGAAGCTTGTATGAAGATCATTTCCTTCTGAGTCGAAGGAAGCATTTCTGAAGTCACATGCCCAGGCGAAAGAGGCACTCTAGCAGCAACTTTTGAGCAATCGAAGGAGGTGCAAAGTCCAGTCGAAGGGGCCTGAATCGAAGGAGACCTATTTTCTTCCAAATTTGTCAAAATGTTATTTTTATCTGTTTTCTCCCTTTTTGACAGTTTCCTTTTAATTCTGGTGTTGGAAGACCCCAATGTACTTGTGCAAGCTTGAACCTTGAGAATCTTTGTGAGAGATGCTTTAAGAATTGAGAGGGCAAATTTTGGGGTACAACAAATACAAAAGATTATAGGTCATGATTTTTTTCAAACTTCAACAATTCATAACTCTCTCAATTTTTGGATATTTTGAATGGTTCGAGTTTCAAAATGTCATTCAAGAGGCCTATTTCATGCCATCTTTTTTGGTCAAGATCAAATTCCAAGAGGAAGGCCATGTTTGGATGCAAAACATATAGGTCACTTTTGAAGAAAAACTTCAAATATTTCTAAGTATGGAAAGTCAACCTCTTTTTCCCAACTTTGACTCATTGCAACTTTCAGCTCAAACATCCATTTGATTCCATTCTTTTCCCACTGTAGCGCTTGTAATCTCATCTTTCTAAAGCATCAAGAACCATGCCATTGGAATTGAAGTTTCATTGCAAGTCAGAATTTGAATTTCATGTTACAACTTCTAACCCTCAAATTAGCACACGTTTTGGGTCTAAACATGATTAGCCAACTTTCCCAAGTGGATTAGTGCATTAAAACACACGTTTTGGATGAGTTTTGACAAAAGAGAAGTCACACTTTCTTCATGATGCATACCCACACGAATTCCCTCCAAATTGCATCATTCAACCTTTCTTTTGATCCCATTTGCATCTCCTATAAATACATGAGCTATCCCATTCATTTTCTGAAGCTTGAACAACCAAAATCACCCTGCCAAACTCGCTCCATAACTCACTTTTCTGCAACTTCGAAATCATTGTTCAAGCCTTTTTCAATCCATTTTTTCTATCAATTCACCTTCCTTGATCTTACCTGAAGCTAACAGAAGAAGAATTGAGCCTTGAACCTTCTGAATTGATCTGTCCAAGTCCATTTACAGAGCTCTGTAACTAAACTTCAATAGGTAGATTTATCCATCAATTCTTCCAAACTTTGATATCATTGTGAAGCTCTCATTGCCCTGGTTCTAGTCGCAACACTTTCTTTTAACTGGAAACACGTTTTGGCCATGAATTTTCAAATTCCTCTTCAAAACATTCCTTCCAAATTGCTTGAGCTACAGTTTATATTAATTTTTTGCGAAGGTGTGGTTGTCTTCGTCTTGATGAGACGAAGCAAATGGTATCGGTCTCGTGCTCTAATTTTACAGTTTGAGCAAGCTCGATTTGAGACTGGCTGGAGGTTAAAGATGACCAACGTGTCATCCTTCAACCAATGAAACAACGCCATTTGGAATTTTTGAATATCTGATTTAATTAATGATCATGTGTGTTATTCACTAATGACTAGGATATACATAGCGCGTCTGATCCATTGGATTAGCTTACTAACGCGTTTTGACTCTCATCCATTGGTCCACATTTTTTTGACTTTATTTTATTTTCTGATTTTTATATTTAAATTGTTTTAAACTTCAAAAATCATTGAAAATTCATTTTAAGTCCAAAAAATCTGAAAAAATTATGAAAAATATTTTTGATTTTTCTCTTTCTGATTTTTATTTTTTTTACAATTTTATTTTGTGTTTTGATATTTTTTATAAATTTTCACTTTATTTAAATTGTTTTAAATGTTTAAAAATATTTTTATGCATTTTTAAATTCTAAAAAATATGGAATGATCCAATGATATTGTGACAAATATCGGTGACCTCATTTATTTTTTATTTTTGACTTTGTTATTTTTTATCATTTTTTTGGTTTATTTTACTCATTTCTTTTAATTTTAAAAATAGTTTCTAACTTTAAAAAATTACCAAAAATTTTATAAAAATATTTGAGTCTATTTCTGATTTTTCTATGACCTTATTTCTTTTTTATGAATCAATTTGAATATAGTTGATATTTTTTTCCTTTATTTTCATTTTTATTCATTTTAAACCCTATTCAACATATATACTAAAAGTAATATTATTTTGTGATTATTTTCTGGCTGATCTTGGGTTGAATTTTTGATCATGAACTTTGTTAACATCATTGGATCCATGGTATTGAGTCTAACTCCATAAAAATGGATGAATGATTTTAATAATAGTTTGATTAAATTTTAATTCAAATGTGGTTTAAATATTCTTTCCCACCCTTCTTCATCTCATCCCTTTTTTATTGCACTAAGTGTTATTGGAGCATGATCTCTATATCATGTCTCAAAACAAATGGTGTATAGATTGCTATTGATCGGCCTTAAAATAGGTGCGACTTCTACATAAGTCCACTTACGATTGCTTAACATAGCGCTAAATTTTGTCCCGATTCGAATAAATGATCATTCGTGTCCCAAACCTATGTTTGAAAGCCCAAGTATGTTAAATTAATCTCTTTGATCCAATAACCTTGAGATTCATTGTGTGGAGGCTTTGGTTCTACCAATCCTCTAATGGATTTACATCACTTTTGGTATACGCGGATCACTTAAACATCGTTGATCATTAAATGTTACTTTTGAGGATTCTAAAATGGATGATATATTTGACATAAAGCAAATGCAATTCATTGTGTAGAGGCTTTGGTTCTACCAATCCCCTAATGAGTTCCAAATGCAAGTTTCAAGATGGTCATCCAATTAACCACTAATTACTAATAATTGACTTTATTTTGTGTTTTTATTTTATGCTTTTACTTTATGTACTATTTACTTTAGCATTTACATTTCATGCTATTTTCATCTTTGCTCACTTGAGCATTTACTTTTATATCATTTTTATTTTGCTCACTTGAGCTTTTCTTTTCTTTTTGAAGATACTTAATAATCAACATGAACCATAAAAAACTTTAATGATACTTAGACTATTTGGTTTCTATCCTTGGCATTATGGAGTATTGGACTTCTTGGACTTAGGATTAGAAACCTTGTCCTATGTTTTAGACCTTGTGACCTTAATTGATATTTTTTCTGGAGTTCTTGAGGTTTACCTCAAGACATTGGGTTGTTTGTTTGTTTTGTGTGCATGTTATTGTGATCACATACTTTGTTTGTAATATGGAATTCACCCGTATACAGCCGTTACTCTGCCCAATTTTTGTGAAGACTTAATACACTTGAATTTTTGTTCTCTCACGAGGTCTAGTATCTTTGCTTGCTTGGTTTGAATCCAAAGAATGGGAATTCTATCTTGACTCATAATGTCAAGTATTGGCTTCTTGTTGGTTAGATGGTTCTTCTCCCTAACTTTTACCTCATGCTTTAGGATAGTCTATTCTTCTCCTCCCATCTTCTTTAATTTCAAAAATATTCTCTCTCCTTTTGAAAACTCTTCTTGTTTTTAAACTTGAACTACTCTCATAATAAACTTGGACCTAGGTCCATGCACTTTCAAAACCTTTTCATAAATAAACTTCAATCAACTTAACAATACCTTGACATTTTTTTGTGAGAAGACTAAAAGTCAATCAATCTCATTTCAAACTATTTTTGCCATCTTGGCTTTCATCTTAAATTTTTCTCAAAAGATTATACTTTTGTCAATCCTTGTAGTGATGCAAACAACTATAATTCTACAATATGTAGTGAAGTGAGATATTTTCCACTTGGGTGTTGAGTGATGCATTGTTAATTTTAAAATCTAAGCCATATCCTCCACTTTGAGATGATGCAAATTCTCCTTTCTCATGATTGTGGGTAGTAAGTATATTTTCCACACGGACAATGATGATGATGTCTTATCTCATAAAATTAACCAACACACTTGTGTTTTAAAATTTTTAAAGGTGAACAACGTGTACCTGATCCCCTATTGCACGAAAGGTGGTACGTAGGCACTAAAGGTTCGCAACTGCGGCGGGTGCAGAAATCATAAAAAATACTTCTCTTCTCACCTCCACCATCTATTTCTATACAACATATTTTATAGCTAAAATATACAGATTTTACAAAGAGGTTCCTGCGGAGTACATAGATTTTTAGGGTGCTAATACCTTCCCTTTGCATAACCAACCCCCTTACCTAGAATATTTCCCCCTCTTTTTGGGTTATTCGCTCTTTTCCCATTCCTTTGGAAACAATAAAGCGCGGTGGCAATTTTTATTTCGATTTGTATAAGTCTAGTCAATCCAATGGCTCAGTCTTAAACATTTCTACTGCTACAGTTCATGAGGTTCAATGATGCAAGAATGACCCATCGTGGGAGTTCCATGATGGGTGAATAGGGCATAGCCATGTTCATGCTGATTTTAGATATTTTTGTTGTAGCTCCCAAACCATCGCGATTTAGTCCAAGATAATAGTCCCATTGAATTCGCATGCCTTGATTTAGGGGGGTAGGGACCCTCTGGATCTCGAACGCATATTGTTTTGCAGGAACATGAAATAGACTTACCGGAGAAGACGACCGAAGCTAGGGCTCCGGTGCCTCTCCGGTCATGCAATGTGATTTTATATTATATGTTTCGTTTCAATTTAAACAATGGATGTATCACCACCCCAATGGTTAAATGCGTGCTCTAAAGACACTACTATGGCAAGGCATGGGTTCGATCCCAGCCTTTTGGCATTTTGAGTTTTTTTTCATAATTTTTACATGTTTTGCAGGATAATAACAAAACATGTTGATTCTCTTTCCTTATCACAGGCGCGCGCCTGGCCTAGTGGTAAACACGCTGGATAAAAGTGCTAAGGCCGCGGGTTTAACACCCACCCCTGGCAATTTGGTTATTTTTCTCTATTTTTCTTACTCTTTCTTCTTTTCCCTTAAAACAAACCCTAATTATTTTTTCAAAACCTTATTCTAAAACCCTAATCAAATTAGTTTTTTAGGTTTTAATTTAATTAATCATTTTTATTTTATTAATCAATTTAGGTTTTTAGGTTTTGAATTTAAATTAATTAACTTTTTAATTAAAATTAATTAGGTTTTTAGGGTTAATCATCATTAAAACCTTTTTATCAAAAAATCACCAAAAACCCTTTCGCTTTCCTTTTTCCTATTTTACATTTTGTGTGGTTTATTATTCTCGCACTTTTTCCGATTATTGTAATTGCTTCCCGGTTTGTAATAGTCTAGGGTTTACCTTTCCGCACTTTACTGCTTTTCATTATTTTTACTATATTACTGTTAGTAATTAGGCTTGTATGGAAAGACTACCAATGAAACAATAGCTAACCCTAACCTCAAAGACTAACATAACTAGAAAAAAATCACCTCGCACACTTGCACCTCTAGGGTAACCTCCCTTGTTTCCTTTCGACAAAAAAGTCATATCCCTCGAACGTGGGGACGCTTTAGCAAAGTCCCTCGAAAATAAGGATCATAGTCCCTCGATGACCCTTTCGATGTTGCCTTCAGCAAATGATCTAGTCCCTTAATGAAAATTGCTAAAGCGTCTCTACCAGTTGTCTTCGATGACTGTATGATGAGACGCGCATGTCCCTTCACATCCAATGGATATGGCTGCCTATTAACTAATGGTATGGATATCAATATTTCTAAAGGAGAAGGAAAATAATAAGAAAGACCTTTAGTGGGTAAGAAACTCCTAATTAGCGCTCACAAATTTTCTCAAAACATTTTTTCACACATCACTTTCAAACAAATATTTACAAAACACTTTGTACGCATTCTTGAGGACTGATACAAGAATCATTACAAAGTTAGAATTGCATTGGCTTTTTTTCAAAGTATTTTTCAAAACACTTATACAAAAAAAGCAATTTTTAAAAGTGAGCTAGCGATTAAGAGCCCGTAGTTAACTACGGATGAAAAGGTTGTTAACACCTTTTCATAAGCTACCCCCCCGAACCCAAAATGTCGAAGGTCTTTCCCGTTCTTTTCACCATTTCCTTATTGGATAAAAAAAGTCGGTGGTGACTCTTTCTATCTGCATATTTGCGATAAAACACAAAACCAAGTCAGTTCTCCCACCGTATTACAGAACTGGCGACTCTGTTAGGGAAATATTTAAAAGTGGGGTTACCTTAGAGTTAGATCACTTTATCTGCTTTGCTTGATTGTTTTCTTTACATTTGAGGGTTGCTCGGGTTTTACTTTCTTGCAAAGATCCTATACCCGAATCTGGGGACCCTAGTTAAGTAGATATAGATCATGGAAACTGTACGGCATAGACCGATATGGTTGAAGGGATGGCTAAATTAGTGTGACACTTTGGTTTGTATTGGTGTCCCTTGAGGCAGTCAAGGAGAATACTAGGTTGTCGCGTGGTGTCATAAGCACTAACTGAACTTTAGAACCTTAATTGACCCAACTTGGCCATTAGAAGGTAGTGAGATAACCGACTTTGATGTAGTTCAAAGTTGGTTGATACTCGATGCTACACTCAGTGAGACAAGTCAGTTGTCGTGCTAAACAAAACCTGTGAGAAAAATCAGTGATATTTAGATCCCTAGAACCCGGTTATTATTTTAGGACATGTTGAGCCATCTAAACTTCAAGAGGGTACTTACCTACGGACCTCATGCAAGCCTTTAAACCTAAGGCTCTTGTGTGATTTGTTTGTGTTTACTTCTTGTCTAGACATAAACATAACATTATGACATTATGACATCATAACATCATAACATTTTCACTAACCGTTTCGAGGATCTAGAGATTTATCTTTGTCCTTTATTATAGGTCATGGCTTCCGATCGCATAAACACTATCTGAATCAACTTCGTAAGGATACCTTCCAAACTTGAGGAGTTAGTCTCAAAGGTTCCTTAAAATTCTCAATTTACCAAAAGACATGGTCATCTACTTATTTTGGTTACTCCCGGTTTCAAAGAAGACATGATGAGTGTTCTGTTCTAGTTCTTTAATCCTAAGCATCATTGTTTTACCTTCCCGAATTACCAGTTGGTGCCCACAATGGAAGAATTCTCTAAGTTACTCGGAGTACCTATTCTTGATCAGACACCTTACATCTGAAATGATCAGACATCGTATCTAATTGGGAAACAAGAATGGAGTCAAGGGTCTTATTCTTAAATTTTTGGTAGAGAAGGATCATTGGTGCCTAGATGCCACGAGTTTTCGTGCTTTTGAGGATATTATGGCTTTACTGATCTATGGTTTGGTGTTGTTCCCTAATGCGGACCGACTCATAGATGTGAATACCATCAAAACATTTCTTACCCATAATCATGTGCCTACTTTGCTTGGAGATATTCTACATTCTCTTCACACTCAAACTATGAGGAAGCAAGGGACTCTCATGTGTTGCATATCTCTACTTTCTAGGTGGTTTATTTTGCACCTTCCCCAACCAGTAATGAAGAATGAACAAGGCTTGAGGTGGTCTCAGAGATTGATGTCACTCGCTTATTCAGATATTCATCGATGTCCCCGATCTCAGGAGGACATCATTATTATTGACCGCTGTGGGGAATTCCCTATTGTGCCACTCCTTGGCATAAGGGGAGATATCACTTACAAACCTTCCCTAGCTCTACGTCAGTTTGGTTATGCTCGAAGAAATGGCCCTTATGATATGCTCATCTAGGGTATAGTATTTGACTATGAGAACGATCCTCAAAGTTATCATCAAAGGTTTATACGTGCTTGGAGCATGATCAATAAGATTGATAACAAGACTTTGGGGTATAAGAATTCCATTCCTCTGGAGCCTTACCTCATATGAGTTTGATCTTGTGCTTAAAATCTTATGATGCCATATCCTGCTATCCTCAGTGATCGTAAAGCCTATTGTTGAAGGAGACGTTCCTCATACCATTCTTCATCCTGATATGCCTACTGACTTCGAAGAACTACAGAAGTCCTGGATTCAGCTCAAGGAAAAAAGGGATACCTTTGAGACTCAGTTCTATGCTAGTGAGAAGAAAGTACTGGAGCCGACAAAACAACTCCGCAAAGAGCAGAGCCTTAATGCATATGTCGACACAAAGAGGAAGCGTCCATGGGAGACTTGATACCTTTAGGCCTTATGATTTTTATAATTTAACTCTTGTTTTCATTGTAAGCCTAGAAGGAAATCATAATTTTAGCTTAATACTAAGTTTCTTTGTTTTCTTTTTGTTTAACAAATTTAAATCTCAATAGATCCTTGAAAACATTGCATCCACATATCATGCATGTCATTACATAATAAGTATTTCCCAAGATAGGGTTTCTCATCTTCTTGCTATTTATTTCAGTAAAAGATGGCTCTTGAAGAAACTGTGAAAGACCTTCAAGCTCAAAACGCCCAATTCCAAAAGTCGCTCCTGAACTTAGCCAAGGGGCAACAAGAATTGATGGCGCTCGTCTCTAAGAAGAAAAAGACTAGGAAATCGGTCGGTATCCTCAACATGGGAAGAAGGTTTAAAGGTCCTCCTAAACAAGCTCGGGGCTGTGATATTCCCTCTGATGAAGATGACAATCAAGAGGAAGATGATAGAAGTATCAAAGTTGAGGGGGGAAGCAACCTTGGTTCTGGTAAAATTCCTGATGAAGATGACTACTCTGATGAATAGTATCCTCCCACTGATGACAGATACAAACAACTGGAAGATCATCTGAATGCCATGGAAATCCAGAAAGTGCCTGGGCTGGATTTTCGAGAGCTGGCTCTTATCTTGGGGGGAGTCATCCCCCATAAATTCAAGGTCCCTACTTTCGCCAAATATGATGATGTTTCTTGTCCTAAGCTTCATCTGAGGTCTTATGTCCGGAAGATCCAACCCCATACTGCTGACAGAAAGTTATGGGTTCACTTCTTTCAAGAGAGATTATTTGGGACACAATTGGAATGGTTCTATCAGCTGGAAGGAACCAGTATACGTACTTGGGAAGACTTGGCCGCTGCTTTTTACAAGAAATATCAATACAACGCTGACCTTGCACCAACTCGTGTGCAACTACAAAGTATGACTATGGGCTCGAATGAAGGGTTTAAAGATTATGCATAGAAATGGAGAGACAAGGTTGGAAGAGTGCAACCTCTTTATCTGACAGGGAGCTGGTTGATATGTTCATGGGCACTTTGACAGGGCCTTTCTTTAATCATCTGATCAGGAGTTCCTCATCTGGTTTTACTGAGTTGATACTAACAGGGGAAGGGCTTGAAAGTGGCATCTGAAGTGGAAAGATTCAAGTGGCGGCGTATTCGGGTACTGTCAAGAATACGTTCAACAGTAAAAAGGAAACTAATGTTGTTTATAGCCAGAAGGGTCATACTAGAATTGACCGTAATCAGTCTGTAGGAGCAATGCTAATTTCTAATCTGGTGAATGTACCACAACAACAATAGGGAAATCAGCGTAGGTCAGAAGCTTCAAGTAGACAATTCACTAAGATTAGCATGCCATTGTCTCAGGCATTGCAATATCTTTTGAAAGTAGAGTTAATAACGTTAAGGGATCCTCCACATAATCCCAACACCTTCTCTCCTTATTATAATCCTAATGTGAAGTGTGTTTACCATTCCAATAGCCCCGGGCACGACACCAATAGTTGATGGGCTTTGAAGATCAAGATTTAGGATATGATTAACAATAAATAAATTGAGTTTTATCCTCCCTTGACCCCTAATGTGATTACTGCACCTATGTCGAAGCACGACAAAGGCATTAGTGTTGTTGATAATGTTCTTTATGTTTCTACTGTAAGTGAATTGGCTACTCCCCTCTCGATTATCAAGAAGAATCTGTTGCAGGCCAGTTTATTTCTAGGTTATATTGAAAGATGTTACTGCTGCGCACCCCAACCCAATGGTTGCAAGTTGCTTGAAGAAGGTATTCGGCGTCTAATGGACAATCACCTAATTCTGGTTGAGAAGATTCTGTTTGTTGAGAATTTGTTGCAAGACTTAGAGTTGGAAGAGGTATTTGTAATATCTGGTACTCCTATCAGGATCACTGCCAAACCTAAAGTTTCTCCCCTGATAATTACTTCACCTGGACCAATTCCGTATTCCTCAGACAAGGCTGTCCCTTGGAACTATGGAGCCGACGTCTACTACCATGGCATCAAGAAATAGCCATTGACTGTCGAGAAAAAAATATACTGAAGCTGCTAATCCCAACATCGACAATATTGCTGGGACCAGTAAGGTTACTAGAAGCGGAAGGGTTTTCTCTCCGGAAATCTCTCCAAAGACTGCTGCTACACCGATATGAGTTATTGTGACTAAGCCAACTATTGAGACTCGGGGAAAAGAACAAATGAATGAGCTGCCCAAATGGAGGCACCTAAAGAAGTTACCATTGTCGATACTTCCAGGCAAGATTTGGAGGATGTATTAAAGATTATTCACGAAAGTGATTACAAGATTGTCAAACAGTTGGGACAAACTGCCTCCAAGATATCAACGTTATCCCTTTTAATGTGTTCTTAGACCCATGATCAGGCTTTAGTAAAGTTATTAAAATCTGCTCACGTGCCACAAGAAATTTGTACCGATCAATTTGGAAGTTATGTTTCTATCCTAACTACTAATAATGGGCTAGGATTTTCTGATACCAATTTGACCCCTGAAGGAAAAAGCCACAACAAGGCCCTGTATGTCTCTATTGAATGCAGAGGCACTACTCTAGCTCATGTATTGGTTGATATTGGGTCCTCGCTAAATGTTCTACTGAAGGGTGCTCTCGACAGGCTTGACTGTGAAAGGGTTGTGCTGAAACCCAGTGATATTATAGTCTGAGCCTTTGACGATTTAAAGAGGATGGTACACAGAGAGGTGGATCTCCCTATTAAAGTAGGTTCCCAGGTATTTGACTCCACTTTCTATGTAATGGATATTCGATCGCCCTATTCTTATTTACTTGGGCGCCCTTGGATCTATGGGGAAGGTGCTATTACTTCCATGTTGCATCAAAAGCTAAAATATCCCGTGAAAGGAAAGGTTGTTACTGTTTGTGGCGAATAGGAGTATATGGTGAGTCATTTGAACTCATTTAGATATGTAGAGATGGACGGTGAATTCATCGAAACCCCATGTCATACTTTTGAAGTAATCCTTCCTACCGTAATTAAAGACGTTTTTGATATTCCCAAGATTACCAGGGTTCCACCCAGAATGGCTTCTTTGAAGGATGCTAAAGCTGTTATAGAAGAAGGTGGTTGTACTACTCGGGGTCAGCTTCCTGACATTTCGTATAAATCTAACAAGTTTGGTTTGGGTTTTACTGTAGAGGCTCAGAGTGATGTTCGTCGCGCTCGTGCTGGAAGACGACCATTCCGCGTCAGGCACAATGGAGTAAACATGATGGAAGATGCTAACAGTGACTACGACCTTGACAACTGGATCTTTCCTACTATCGACAACGGGCTCAGCAACTGGATGACTGAAGACCTTATCTGAATCTCCTTTAGTCAGGAGTAATTACTATTTCCTGTTTATTATTTTCAAAAGTTTTGGTTATGTAATTTTTAAACAATGACTTTAAGCCTGGTGCCTTACCCGAGGCACAATGGTCCATTTGTTAGGGTTGTCATTTCATAAACATATTTTTATTTAATAAAGCATTGGACGTTTTGCATTCAAATTTTGTGCTCTTTGTCTTTCTTTTATATTTATCACTTTCAAAATAGCTATGTGTTCTTACACACACCCACACAATAAATTGCAGATCGACATCCACTCTGGATCCCGTTGATAACAATTCTGCTATTACCACTTATGACTTTGAAAATCCGATCTATCAAGTCGAGGACGAAGGTGATGAAGATTGTAAAATACTGGGGGAACTTGCCAGACTGTTAGTGCAAGAGGAAAAGGCTACACAACCACATGAAGATAATGATCAGACAGAAAAGAAGTCAAGATATGTGTCAACTTAAAGGACAATGTCAAGAACAGGTTAATCCAGATGCTGCATGACTATATTGAGATCTTTGCTTGGTCATACGAAGATATTCCAGGGCTTGATACTGATATTGTGGTTCACCGTCTGCCAATGAAAGAGGGTTGTTCTCCAATAAAGCAAAAGGTCTATCGTATGCGTCCCAAGATGTTAGAGAAGATCAAGGCTAAGGTTATGAAGCAATTCAACACAAGTTTATTAGCAGTTACATCATATCCTCAGGGGTTGCAAATGTGGTGTCAGTGCCTATGAATGATGGCAAGGTGCATATGTATGTAGATTACAGGGATCTAAACAGGGCAAGCCTGAAGGATGACTTTCCGCTTCCATATATTGATGTTCTGGTTGACAACACCACTCAGGACAAAGTATCCTCCTTCATGAATGGCTACTCAGGCTATAATCAGATCAACATGGTGCCTGAAGACATGGAGAAGACTATGTTTGTTACACTGTGGGGCACTTTTTGCTACAAGGTTATTCCTTTTGGGTTGAAGAACATCAGCATAACATATCAGCGTGCCATGGTAGCTTTATTCCATGACATAATACATTACAAGATAGAGGTCTACATTGACGACATGATAGCCAAATCCCAGACCAAAAAGTAACATCTTGATCATCTACGCAAGTTATTTGAGAGGCTGAAAAAGTACAAGCTAAGGTTGAATCCGAACAAGTGCACCTTTGGGGTAAGATCCGATAAACTCCTAATTTTTGTAGTTAGTGGAAAAGGTATTGCAGTTGATCCTGCTAAGGTCAAAGCTATTCAAGAAATACTTGCTCCCCGTATTGAGAAGGAAGTCAGAGGTTTCTTCGGAAGACTAAATTATATTTCCAGGTTTATTTTCCATCTGACCGCTACTTATGAGCCGATCTTTAAGTTGCCGAAGAAAGATCAGGTAGTGAAGTGGAACAACAACTTCCAAATAGACTTTGACAAAATCAAGGAGTACCTACAAGAACCTCTGATTCTGATGCTACCAGTTAAAGGAATTCCTATGATCATGTATTTTACAGTGTTGGAGAATTCAATGGGGGTGTGTATTGGGCCAACATGATGAATCTGGTCGAAAAGAGCATGCAATATACTACCTTAGAAAAAACCTCACCGACTCTAAAATAAGATACTCACTGCTCGAGAAAACTTGTTGCGCTTTGGCATGGGCTGCTTGCCGACTAAGACAGTATATGTTGACCCATACTACTCTGTTGATCTCTTAAATGGATCCCATAAAGTACATATTCGAGTAACCCGCTCTCTTCGGAAGGATATCCCAATGGAAAATGGTCGTAACAGAATACGACATCCAATACACCACTCAGAAGGCAATCAAAGGAAGTGTACTAGGAGACCACTTGGCTCATCAAGCTGTAGATGACTATCAGTCTATGAATTTTGAGTTCCCATATGAGAATATTACGCTAGTTACAGATTGTGAAGAACTTGGACCATATGAAGGACCTGAGCCAGGATCCCGATAGACTATGGTCTTTGATGGAGCTTCTAACACGCTGGGTGAAGGAATTGGTGTTGTGATTATCTCTCCTAAGGGTTGACATACACCCTTCACTGCCATACTTTTCTTTGACTGTACAAATAACATGGCTGAATACGAAGCGTGCATCATGGGTATCAAAGCTGCTATTAATCTAAGGATCAAGTTCTTGAATGTATACGGGGACTCAACCATGGTAATCAGTCAGATTAAGAGAGAATGGGATATGAAGCATCCAAATCTCATTCCTTATCGGGAGCATGTATTGACATTAATTTCGTACTTCAAGGAAATTACTTTTTAGCACATCCCACGAGAAGAGAATTAGTTGGAAAACACGTTTACTACCATGTCATCTATGTTCAAAGTCAGATGGGACAATGAGGCTCCTCGAATTACCGACACATTACTACGAGGTTGATATTGACGGAGCAGAAGAAAATCCTTGGTTTCATTAAGTGAAAAGGTACCTCGAGGCCTAAAAATACTTTGAGGGAGCATCTATCAATGACAAGAAATTCCTACGGAGGTTCTCTGCTAAGTTCTTTCTGAGCAATGGAATTTTGTACAAGCGCAATCATGATTCAACTCTGCCTCGTTATATGGACAAGAAGGAAGTAGAGAAGATTATGGAAGACATGCACGAAGGTATCTTTGGTACTCATTCTAGTGGGCATTTTATGGCTAAGAAGATTCTAAGAGTGAGTTATTATTGTCGACTATGGAGGCTGATTTCCATCACCACTCAAGAACTTGTCATAAATGCCAGATCTATGCTAACAAAGTACACGTGCCTCCGGTCCCTATGAATGTCTTGACTGCTCCTTGGCCATTTGCAATATAGAGAGATCAAGCTGACTGTTTCTAATGAACACCGCTTCATCCTCGTCGCTATAGATTATTTCACCAAGTGGGTTGAAGCAACCTCATTTGCCTCTATTAACAAGAATGTAGTTGCCCGGTTTATTAAGCATAACCTCATTTGTCAATATGGAATCCCTTAAAGGATTACCACGGACAATAGTACCACTCTCAATAATACCATGATCACAGAACATTGCACGCAGTTCAATATTAAGCACTATAATTCTTCTCCGTATCGACCGAAGATGAATGGCGCAGTGGAAGCCACCAATAAGAACATCAAGAAGATTATACAGAAAGTGTCGGTGACGTATAAAGACTGGCATGAGATGTTACCATTTGCTCTTCATGGCTATCGCACTTCTGTACGAACATCAACTGGGGCAACCCCATTCTCTCTAACGGTATGGAAGCGGTTCTACCCGTCAAAGTCCATATTCCTTCTCTAAGGATTATGAAAGATGCATATTTAGACAAAGACGTGTGGATTCAGACTAGGTTGAACTAGATAAATTTAATTGATGAGAAAAGGCTTGCGGCTGTTTGTCACGGTCAGGTGTACTAGAAGCGTATGATTAAAGCCTTCAACAAGAAAGTCAGGCACCGGGTATATTAGGCTGGTGAGTTTGTAATAAAGCACATCATCCTGCCACAAGGTGATCCCAGAGGCAAATGGACTCCCATCTAAGAAGGTCCATTTATGATCAAGAAGGTATTTTCTGGTGGTGCTATGATACTTACCACCATGGGCGGTGAAGATTTTCTGCACCCTGTGAACGCGGACATAGTCAAAAAATACTACGCGTGAAAGAGACCCGGTAGGTTGACTGGCCTAGGCAAAAATAAGGGCCTCCGGTGAACCAAAAGGGTTCGGGAAAAAATTAGGGATATATATAAAGATTGTACAGCCGGTAAGTCGAAAACCTGAAAAGGAGGCTTTGGCAAAAAAGGGTATCCTGGTGGACTGAAAACCCAAAAGGGCGGTCCAGGAAAAAGTTAGGGATTAAAACGTACGATTATGTCCTGTTGGATCACCTACATACAACCAAATTTGTTACCAACATCAAGTTTAAACGGTATAGATCAATTCAGTCAACTTCTTCCGACAACAAGGGATGAGATGCTTGAAGACATAAGGGCAATAGCAGAGTTGAAACTCGATGGGGTCATTTACACATAGCTTTATGTTTTGTTTTTACTTTGCACTCTTTTCATTTCATGACGATTTCCTCTTACTAGGATTTATGTCTCTATGTACAAAATCGCCTGTTTATAGGCAAATTTTTAATACAATTATCAATACAAGTTCGAAATTCATATTTTGTCTACTTTTTATGTTTTGTTTGCAAAAATGTCGAATGACTAAATTGAATGAAAATATGCATATGAATATGATTACTGTTAATAAATATATGCATAAAAACAGGAATAAGCATTTACTAAAGACTCTAGGAGTTGGGATAATGGTCAAGTTACCCAGAAATCCCCACATAGTTTGCCTTCGCAAGCTCATCCCCGACGGAGATACTCTCCAGCAGATGCCCTAGCGAATAAATGAGTATGATCATCTCTCCAACATATAGTGGAAACTTCCTCCGTACAGCCTACGAAATTCCAAATCCCATCAGAAATGGTCCCCTCAACACAGCTTACAAGAATTTAATTCTCCAGCTGAGTTTATTTCTCCAACATTGCAAAATCCCCTGCAAAATTCTCTTCTCGATCCGGGTTTATTTCTTCAGTAAGGTTTATTTCCCCAATGGAATTTAATTTCCCAAGCAGAGTTTATTTCCCTGATTACTGCAAATCCCAGATAGATTTCTCTTCTCCAGCAAAGTTTAGTCCAGGTTACTATCCCCAGAGAGTTATTGTAATATGGTGGGAGAACTGGCTTGTTTTTGTGTTTTATCGAAAATGTTGTGGATAGCAAGAGTCGCCACTAACTTTTCTTTTATCCAATAAGGAAAGGGTGAAAAGAACATGAAAGACCTTAAATATTTTGAGTTCGGGTGGGTAGGTTATGAAAAGGGAAGGTGTTAGCACCCTTTTCATCCGTAGTTATCTACAGGCTCTTAATTTCTTAGTTCACTTTGAAAACTTGCTTTGTGTGTGTGATTTGAAAATATTTTGAAATTTCCGAAATAAGGCTGACTTTGTAATGATTCTTGTATCAGACCTCAAGAATGCATACAAAATGTTTTAAAAATATTTTGAAAGTGATGTGAGAAATGTTTTGTTCAGAAAAGTTTGTGAGCCAGCGATTAACAGTATCCTATCCACTCAAGGTCACTCTCGTACTTTTCCTTCTCCTTTAGAGATAATGCCATCCATACCATTAGTTGGTAGGTAGCCCCATCTATTGGATAAGAAGGGATAATGAAGGGTCACCGTACGGTCATCGAAAGAAACTTGTAAGGATGCTTTAGCAGTTTCGTTAGGGACTATATCATTTTTTGAAAGGCAATGATGAAGGGTTATCGAGGGGCTATGATCTTTTATTCAGAGGGACTTTGTTAAAGCATGACCTTTCGAGGGATATGACCGTTATTCTGAAAGGAAACAAAGAGAGGCTAGCCTAGAGGTGCAAGTGTGAAAAGTGTGTTTGATTCAGTTATTTGTCTTGTATTTAGGTTTTCTAGCGTTTGCTTTTAGTCTTGCCATACAAACCCTAATTACTAACATTAATACATTAAATATAGTAGTAGAAGATAAAGGCAGAAATATAAACCTAGGCTATTGCAATCAATGCTTTGGGGCAGTTACATAATAGAGGTGCAAAAAATAAAAACCTACAACTATTACATATTAGAAGCAGTTACATAATAGAAAAATGTGGAAAAAATAAAGCTACGTTATTACAGTTGAACGCGCCGCCCTATACACTTTATCTAGGAAAATAAAAATAAGATGAAAATAGCAAAGAAAATGTTTTGGTGGTTTTTTATGAAAAAATGATTTATGATCATTAATTAAATAAACCTAGATAAAACCTAATTAATTTTAATTAATAAAAAAAGGTTAATTTTGAAACAACATGAAAACAAAATTACGAATTACAAAAAAAACAAGGAAATTAGAGATGAATGTATGCAATTTTCAGGCCCTTTGGATCATCAAGATTGATCCATTCTTACCCTACAATTCCTTAGGGATTGATTTGGATGATTGGCTTGCTTGGAGAGAGGCTGAAAATAGAGTTTGAAGTTTGCCCTAGTTTTGGATAATTTTGGAGTTTTGGGGATAGTGATCTCTTGCCATGGTTTTTTGTGCCTTGTGTTGTCTGAATAGTGAGAATATATAGAGATGAATTAGGTCAAAAGGAAGTGGGCTTGGACTTTTGTGAGAAAGCCTTGACTTGATCTAATTTGATTTTGACTTTAAATAAATAAAAAATAGTATAAAAATCCAAGGGGTGTATGAATGGGTTCAGAGGTTCATTATGCGTTACAAAACACGTTTGTACTTTGAAACATAAGCCCACTAGCCCAAAAATCCATGTTTGATCACTTTTGGTTTCAGGCATTTTCTCAAAATTGCCCAACTTGCACCAATCATAACTCTCTCAATTTTTATCATATGAAGGTGGTCTTTGAATTTTTGGAAAGCTCAAGATGTCCCCTACAATCTCTATGTTGATCATTTTTTCATTTGAAAATTTATCTTGATGTAAGTTGCCTTGACAAAAAGTGTCTTTTTGTTAACTTTTGAAATGACCTATAATGTTTTGGCCCATATCTCTCAAATGAAGCATTTTTTTGACTTGAGCTTAGAGTGACAAAGATGTAAAGAATTGGATTTTCTATAAAATTAGCTTTGATTGTGAAAAATCTGATGAAGCGTGTGGAAGTAATGCTTGGTCAAAGTTCAGATGACTTCTCCTTAAGAAAGTCCTAATTTGGCAACTTTGACTTTTGATGAATTGAGATTTTTATTGATGAATCATGATCAAACCTTGATCAAATGATGAATGTGACTCCAAAATATTGATGTTGACCAAAAATCTTGAAGTTTGACTGTATGTTGACCATTGTTGACTTTTTAGTCCAATACAATTGATTTTCAATCATTTGAGCAAATGATTGAGCAAACTTGTGACGCAAGGCTTGAAATTTGGCATGAACATTCCTGGAGACATGTGAGGAACCATGAAATCCACTTGAGGCATTATAAGCTCAAATTTCCTTGAGAAAAGTGAAACCCTGGTTGTAGGTCAACTACTTAGGAGGAGAATTTGTCTGATCAAACATTGAGTAGCCTTGAGCAATTGAAAACCCTAGGAGCATGAGGAGGTGTCTTGAAGAAAGTGGGAGGGAAAATTTTGGGGTACAAAAGTTGCCCCTGTTTAATCTTCTTAAACCTGAAGAGTTATATTGGCATGTCCGCCATTCGTGATTTGAAGGTTGAAGATGATTGAACACTTAAGTGCCTAAAAATTTACATTCGCCGGTGCATGAAGTAACGATATTAGTTAATAGTATTGCTTGAATGGGCTTGAAGATGCCATTCGGAGAGATGATAGAATGTCATCGGGGATAGGCTTACAGATGCCATCCAAAGTAACTGTTGATAGGAGTATCAGAACGAGTCTGCGCCTGACTGTGAAGAATGTTTTTCAAAAGGAAATAGCTCACCGGAATTTAGTTTCTAGGGGGAATGCTTTTCAGAATAAACTTCTGAAGAAGAATTCTCGTCAGAATTCAGTATCTAGAGGAAGTCATTTGGTCACGCAGATAGTCTCCCCGTCTTGTTTCGAGAATTGATCCACAATCTGCTTTCATTGGTAAACCTGTCCTAATTCGGGAATTCATACCGCGTGGTCAGATAGATAGTTTCCCCATCTTGTTTCGGGAATTAACCTCGGACCCGCTTTTTTTGTTGGTAAACCTGTCCTGTTTCGGGAATTCATACCGCTTGGTCGTATAGATAGTTGCTCTGTCATGTTCGAGAATTAATCTCTGACCTGCTTTTTATTGGTAAACCTGTCCTATTTCGAGAATTCATACCGCTTGGTCATATAGATAGTTGCCCCGTCCTGTTTCAGGAATTAATCTTTGACCCACTTTTTTTGTTGGTAAACCCGTCCTATTTCGTGAATTCATATCGGTTGGTCATATAGATAGTTGTCCCGTCCGGTTTTGGGATTTAATCTCAGGCCCGTTTTCTTGTTGGTAAACACGTCCTATTTTGAGAATTTATACCGCCTCGTTATATAGATAGTTGCCTCGTCCTGTTTTGGGAATTAATCTCTGCCCTGTTTAAAAATTGCTAATGATATTCGTCTGTTTGTGAACTTTACTTGAAAAGATAAAATTAGCTTTATGTAATATTGTGATGCATGTAATGCATTAATGACGCTCTCAAGATAAATGAGAATGTTATATGCGTTTCGGTATGCATATGCTATGATGTATTGTGACATGATGTATGGATGCAATATGTCGTTGAACCGTATTTGTAGCTCCTTCTAACAATGTCTAGTTGGGGAAAATAAGTCTCAAATTATTGTTGGGGATGAAGAAAGTGATTCTTCAACTTATGCTCGGAATAATTTTGCTGGGGAATCCCGCTTTTTGATTGAGGATACTCCGGTGGGGATTTTCGACTTCTGTTTGAGGATAGAGGCATTCAAGGAGAGTCGGTCATTCACCATTTTTTTGTCGAAGGATTTGATTCTTACGTACCCGGACTGGGGATAAAAGTGATGGATATTCCTCTAGTGTGTTATCTGTCCAGCCAGATACCGTAGCAACTCTTTTGGAGATAGCAACTTTGATTAAACCCTGTTGGAGAGGAGGATTTTGTTGAAGTGATAAACTTCACTGGGAATTAAGTTTATGTAAACTGTGTCGAGGAAATAAACTTTGATGGGGGTTAGAATTTTATAGGCTGCATTGAGGAAGTCTCCATTGTGTGCTGGAGAAATGATCAAACTTCCTTATCCGCTAGGGGACCTATTGGGGATGATGATCAGGTCAAGGTATCCATTAGGGATATGGAGGTGAATTGCCGGAAGATGCCCGAATTTCTTCCCGTGGGCATATTAAACTTGTTAAGGAATATATCTCTGTTGGGGATGAGCTTGTGAAGATAACTCTGTAGAGATAATTCTATGGAGATTGCTCTGTGGGGATTTCTGGATGACTTGAACATTATCCCAACTCCTAGAGTCTTTATTAAATGTTGATCAGAGTGATAAACAAGTGATGAGATAACAGGACATAGTCATACGCTTTAATCCCTAACTTTTTCCTGGACCGTCTTTTCAGATTTTCAGTCCAACGAGATACCCTTTTTTCCCCAAGCCGCATTCTCAGGTTTTCGACTTGCCGGGTGTACAATTTATTTATATGTCCCTAATTTTTGCCTGAATCCTTTTGGTTTGTTGGGATGCCCTTATTTTTTCCTAGGCCTATCGACCTAGAAGATCTCTTTTTCATGCGTAGTATTTTTGACTATGCCTGCGTTCATAGGGCGCGGGGAATTTTCACTGTCCATGGTAGTAAGTGTTGTAGCATTTCCAGAAAATAATTTCTTGATCATATGTGTCCCTTCATATGCGGGAGTACATTTTCCCCTAAGATTAGTCTGGTGCACCCAATGTTTGAAGTTATTGATTACCAGGTTTCTGATAGTCTTGACCTTCCTCAGTATTTTTCTAAGAACTGTCACGACAGAATGACACCATCTGATACTGCTGACATAGACAACCAATTTGGTGATACCGAAGATTAAATTTTCATAGTGGCTTTTGCTGAAACTCATTATCAATGTAACATGCCCCAAGTGATTCAGATGGAGATCTGCCCTTGACTATTCACCACTTTTGAGATATTCTTTGAATCTTGATTTGACTGCCACAAATGAGTTGGACAGTAACATGTCATGCCCCTTGATTTATAACCAATTGTGTCCATGAAAGGCCTATTACTGGAAGTGTCTTTCTCTTTGACCCATCCTCTCAAGTAATTATGTCCATTGGGAGGATTTTCATTCATTGAATATTTGTCATGTGAATTTCTCTGCTGTCAGACACTTAGTCATATGCAAATAGTGGTATTAAAATGTAAAGCTTATGTCTGTCTTGAAGTTTAAAAAATGCATTTTTTAGTAAAACAAAATTTATAAGAATGTGATATCAACTCAAGATTTATAGTAAGCCTTACAAGAGTCAGGTACCTTTTTGTAACAGTATGTTTTCGAACTAACCCATGCTTCAGTTAGGACTTTGAAGCATTGTAGCGTGGCCTGGTTCACAGTTTAAGAAACAAAGGATAAAAACTCAAAGTTTATTTATACCCAACCCGTTCTTCATGATGTCCTTCAATTCTATACTCAGTTAATTATGCATTTAGGTTCCAATAGAGTTTGGAATTATAGCACTGAAACTTGGTGATGGTTCAAAAACCGAAAGTTTATTTGAGAAGGAAGTCATTTTTTCTTGTAACATATTTCTTTTGTTGAGGATTTGTAGTGACCTCTTTTTGACTTTATTATCCCTAACTTTTACCTGAACTATTTTGTATGAGATTACAGTCAACGGGATGCCCCAGTTTTTTCCTAAGTCTCCTTCATAGGTTTCGACTTAGCGGTTTTTTTTTTGAAAGATAATGACTGCCCAACTTAATGATTACGAGGAACCATCATCGAATTTTGATTTGGAAGGATGTCTTTGATATTACCTGTTGTGTATGAAGGAAAATCTTGCGATTGAATGCACAATTGAATTAACTGAGAAACTACCCTACCTTAGGTTATGATTAAGGGTTTCAATTTGGGTGAAAAAGAAAACTCCTACTTCTTAGGCTCAAAGGGGTTGACTAGGGATTAACTTCCTTATATCTCCACTGTTTAGGAGTTGAAGCAACGCTTGTACATCATCAACAAGGTCTGTTCAAAAGCATACTGTATGGGATTATGGTATCGTTTTTGTCATCCTCCCTCTAAAGGCTTATATCTTTTAGCGAGAGTTGAATATCACAAAAAGGAAGTAAAAAGCACAATTTAAATATAGTAAAAACGAATGGATTTGTTCAAGAAAAACATATACAATGCATTAATGGAAAGAAAACAAAGTTTTACATAAAGATAAGTGTTCGAACAAACAAAAGAAATTACAATTGAAAATTCAAATGAACTAGACGCTCTCAATTTTAGTCATGAATTGGCATGGGAGCAGTGATCACATTAGGAGTCTCAAGAGGGTCAAACTCAGTCTCTTTGGAGTCAATCATATATTGAATATTATTTTTCAAAGCCCAACAGTTACTTGGGCCGTGTTTGGGACTATTGGAATGATAAGCGCATCTTACATTAGGATTGTACCGAGGAGAGGAGGTGTTGGGATTCTGAGGAGGATCTCTCAACGTAATCAACTCTACTTTTAATAGATGTTGCAATGCCTGAGACGATGGCATGTTGATCTTTGTAAATTGTCTCCTGGGTGTGTTCGTCCTATGCTGATTGCCTTGTTGATGTTTTGCACTGGTGCAGGATTGGAAATTAGCATTTCCCCCACAGATTAGTTACGGTCACTTCTACCACGACCCTTCTGGCCATACACAACATTAGCTTCTTTTTTCCCGTTGAATGTCTTCTTTACAGTACTCGAAGATGCAGCCACCAGGATCTTTCCACTTCTGATTCCACCTTCAACGTGTTCCCCTGTTAATATTAGCTCAGTGAATTCGGCTGAAGAGCTTCCGACCAGATAATTGAAGAAAGGACTTGTAAAAGTTCCCATAAACATGTCAACCAGCTCCCTATAAGACAAAGGAGGTTGCACCTATCCTGCTAGATCTCTCCATTTTTGGTCATACTCTTTGAAGCCTTCGTTAAAGCCCATGGTCATACTTTGTAATTGCACACGGGTTGGTGCAAGATCAGCATTGTATTGGTATTGTTTATAAAAAGCAGCAGCCAAATCTTCCCAAGTATGGATATTGGGTTCTTCCAGTTGATAGAACCATCCTAATTGGGTCCTAGATAGGATTTCTTGAAAGAAATACACCCATAGTTTTTTGTCGGCGGTGTGTGGTTGGATCTTTCGGACATAAGACCTCAAATACAGTTTAGGGAAAGAAACATCGTCATACTTTTTAAAAGTAGGGACCTTGAATTTGTGAGGAATAACAACTCCTGAGACTAAACACAAATCTTAAAAATTCAACCCAGGCACTCTCTGGATCTCCATAGCATTTAAACGAAATTCTAGTTGTTTGTATTTTTCATCGGCAGGAGGATATTATTCATCCGAATAGTCTTCTTCATTTTCATCAGAATATTGGCCAGAGCCATGGTGGCTTCCTTTCTCAGCCTTCACACTCTTACTATCTCCACCCTGGTTGTCATCTTCGTTTGATGGAATATCATAGTCTTGATCTCACTTGGGAGTACCTCTGAACCTTCTTCCTATGTTGAAAATTCTGATTGGTTTCCTTGTATTTTTATTCCTCTCTTTGGTGATGAGGGTCTTCAGCTCTTCTTGCCCCTTGTCTAAATTGAGGATCATTTGTTGGAACTGAGCATTCTGGGCTTGAAGATCTTTGACGGTTTGTTCGAGAGCATCTTTTAATGAAATAAACAGCAAGAAGATGAGAAAACATGTTTAGAAAGTATCTGTTATGTAATGAGATGCATGATATGTAGATGCAAATACAATGTTTTCAAGGATCTTGCAGGGTAAGAGAGGTTAAGAAGGAATCTTGATTGCGACTTTGACTTGTGGAACTTTGAGTCTTCATTTTTGGACGTCCTTCTATTAGAATCAAGCTCACCATACCGAGTGGGTCCTAGCCTCTGACTCAAAAGAATGTACTTCGGTCTTTGACGGTATCTAGTTAGAGGAAAATAAATCCTCTTGCCCCTTTGCTAGCAGTCTGGCTTGAAATCCTGCAACAAAGATCCCTAAGATCCTTGAAATGGTTAGTAAATGCCATGTTGGATGTTATGATGTCATGATGTTATGTTTATGTTTAAACAGAGAGAAAACACAAACAAATCACACAAGAGCCTTAAGTTTAAAGGCATGCATGGGGTCCATAGGTAAGTACCCTTTTCTATTGAAGTTAAGTTGGCTCAACCTGTCCTAAAATAGTAATTGGGTTCTAGGGATCTCATATCACAAATCTTTCTCGAAGGTTTTATTTTAGTACAACAACTGATTTGCCACCAAAATATCTTGCGTGTCAAATCTCAATGAGTGTGGCATCGAGTATCAACCAACCTTGGACTGCACCAAAGTCGACTATCTCACTACCTCCTAATGGCAAAGATGGGTCAATTAAGGTTCTAAAAGTCCGTTAGTGCTTATGACACCACGCGGCAGACCAATGTTTTCCTCGACTAACTTAAGGAACATCGATATAAACCAAAGTGTCACACTAACATAGCTATCACTTCAACCATATCGGTCTATGCCGTACAGTTTCCATGATCTATTGCTACTTACCTAGGGTACCCTAGATTCGGGTGTAGGAACTTTGCAAGAAATTAAACCCAAATAACCCCTTAAAATAAAGCAGACAGTGCAAACAAATAAAATAAATAAAAGTGATCTAAGACTTTATGTAACCCCTCTTTCCCAGCAGAGTCGCCAGTTCTATAATACGGTGGGAGAACTGACTTGTTTTTGCATTTTATCACAAATGTTGCAGATAGCAAGAGTCGCCGCCAACTTTCTTTTATCCAATAAGGAAAGGGTGAAAAGAAAAGGAAAGACCTTAAATATTTTGAGTTCGGAGGGTAGGTTATGAAAAGGGAAGGTGTTAGCACCCTTTTCATCTGTGGTTATCTAGGGGCTCTTAATTGCTTAGCTCACTTTGAAAACTTGCTTTGTGTGTGTGATTTGAAAATATTTTGAAATTGCCTAAATAAGGTTGACTTTGTAATGATTCTTATATCAGTCCTCTAGAATGCGTACAAAGTGTTTTAAAAATATTTTGAAAGTGATGTAAGAAATGTTTTGTTTAGAAAAGTTTGTGATCCTACCAACTCAAGATTATTCTCGTGCTTTTCCTTCTCCTTTAGAGATAGTGCTATCCATACCATTAGCTGGTAGGTAGCCCCATCTATTGGATGTGAAGGGACATCGAAGGGTCGTCGTACGGTCATCGAAGAAAAGTTGTAAGGATGCTTTAGCAGTTTCGTAAGGGACTAGATCATTTTTCGAAAGGCAACGTGGAAGGGTCATCGAGGAAATATGATCTTTTATTCGGAGGGATTTTGCTAAAGCATCCCCACTTTCGAGGGACATGACCGTTATTCCAAAAGGTGACAAAGAGAGGCTACCCTAGAGGTGCAAGTGTGAGAAGTGTGTTTGATTCAGTTATTTATCTTGAAATTAGGTTTTCTAGCGTTTGTTTTTAGTCTTGTCATACAAACCCTAATTACTAACAGTAATACATTAAATATAGTAACAGAAGATAAAGGAGGAAATATCAACCTAGTCTATTACAATGCTTTGGGGCAGTTACATAATAGAGGTGCGGAAAATAAAAACCTACAACTATTACATACTAGGAGTAGTTACATAATAGAAAAATACAGGAAAAATAAAGCTACGTTATTACAGTTGAACGCGCCGCCCTATACACTTTGTCTAGAAAAATAAAAATAAGATGAAAATAGCAAAGACAATGTTTTGGTGATTTTTTATGAAAAAAATGATTTATGATAATTAATTAAATAAACCTAAAAAAAACCTAATTAATTTTAATTAATAAAAAAGGTTAATTTTGAAAAAAAAATGTTAATTAAAAACCTAAAACCTAATTAATTTTAATAAAAAAGGTTAATTTTGAAAAAAAGTTAAAAAAAACCTAAAACCTAATTAATATTAATTAATAAAAAAAGGTTAATTTAAAAAAAGGTTAATTAAAAAACCTAAAACCTAAAACCTAATTAATTTTAATTAATAAAAAAAGTTTAATTTGTTTAATGATAAATAAAAAACCTAATTAATTTTAATTAATAAAAAAAAATTATGTTTAATGATAAATAAATAAAAAGAATTAAGTTTGTCAAAAATTAGATAGGGGAAGAAACATCAATTGAAAATAGGATTAGAAAACAAAAATAATGCAAAAGTCAGGAGTGGGTGTTGAACTCACGTCCTTTGCCTTCACAACAGCATAGCTTGCCAAAAAATAGATAGCGTAAGAAGCATCAATGGAAAATAGGGTTTATCCTGCATAGTTATACCTCAGAAGCATGTTAGTAATGTTAATATGCATCAAAACAACATGAAAACAAAAATACGAATTACAAAAAAAACGAGGAAACCGGGGATGAATGTATGCAATTTTAAGGCCCTTTGGATCATCAAGATTGATCCATTCTTATCCTACAATGCCTCAGGGATTGATTTGGATTATTGGTTTGCTTAGAGAGAGAGGCTGAAAATAGGGTTTGAAGTTTGCCCTAGTTTTGGATAATTTTGGAGTTTTTGGAATAGTGATCTCTTTCCAGGTTTTTTTTATGCCTTGTCTTGTCTGAATAGTGAGAATATATAGAGATAAATTAGGTCAAAAGGAAGTGGGCTTGGAATTTTGTAAGAAAGCCTTGACTTGATCTAATTTAATTTTGACTTTAAATAAAAAAATAAAAAGAATAAAAATTCAAGGGGTGTATGAATGGGCTCAGAGGTTCACTATGAGTTACAAAACACGTTTGAACTTTGAAACATAAGCACACTAGCCCAAAAATCCAAGTTTGATCACTTTTGGTTTCATGTATTTTCTCAAAATTGCCCAACTTGCACCAATCATAACTCTCTCAACTTTTATCATATGAAGACGATCTTTGAATTTTTGTAAAGTTCAAGATGTCCTATACAATCTCTATGTTGATCATTTATTCATTTGAAAATTCATCTTGATGTAAGTTACGTTGACAAAAAGTGTCTTTTTGTTGACTTTTGAAATGACCTATAATGTTTTGGCCCATATCTCTCAAATGAAGCATTTTTTGGACTTGAGCTTAGAGCAATAAAGTTGTAGAGAATTGAATTTCCTTTAAAATAAGCTTTGTTTATGAAAAATCTGATGAAGCATGTGGAAGTTATGCTTGGTCAAAGTTCAGTTGACTTCTCCTTAAGAAAACCCTAATTTGGCATCTTTGACTTTTGATGAATTGGGAGTTTTCATGATTAACCCTTGATCAAATGATGAATGTGAATATTCAAAATCTTGATGTTGACCAAAAATCTTAAAGTTTGAATGTATGTTGACCACAATTGACTTTTTTGTCCAATACAGTTGATTTTCAATCATTTGAGTAATTGATTGAGCAAACTTGTGATGCAAGGCTTGAAATTTGGCATGAGCATTCCTTGAGACATATGAGGAACCATGAAATCCACTTGAGCCATTATAAGCTCAAATTTCCTTGAGAAAATTGAAACCATAGTTGTAGGTCAACTGCTTAGGAGGAGAATTTGTCTGATCAAATATTGAGTAGCCTTGAGAAATTGAAAACCCTAGGAGCATGAGGAGGTGTCTTGAAGAAAATGGGAGGGTAAATTTTAGGGTACAACACTTTCTATGGAATATGAAGTTGGGCCAGATATCATTTAACTTTGGCCTCTCTAGAAGAGTTAGCATTCATATCGGAAACTCGGTCATACAACACTTCGGAAGGTTATTCATCTTTTTATCCCCAGTCAGGGCATATAAGAACTAAATTCCTCAGTAGAGCGACGAACGACCAATGTTCCTGAACTCTTCTGTCCCCAAGCAAAAGTAAAAAATTCCCAGTGGAGTATCCTCAAAACAGAAAGTAGGAATCTCTAGTGGAGACATTCTAAACAAGAACAAAGATTTGTATTCTTCATCTCCACCAACACTCAGGATTTATTTCCCCCAGTCAAAGATGTTATACAAAGCTATCGATATGCTTCAACAACACCCTACATCCATACATCATTCACAAATATCATAGCATATGCATGCGAAACACATATAACACACTCTCATTTACTTTGAGAACATCATTATGCAATGCATCACATACATCATGACATTGCATAAGGCTAATTTTATCTTTTCAGGTAAAGTTCACAAACAGATAAACATCATCAGCAATTCTCAAACAGGTCAGAGGTTAATTCCTGAAATAAGACGGGGCAAATATCTATACAACTAGGCGGTATGAATTCCCGAAACAATACGGGTTCGCCAACAGAAAGCAGGTCCAAGATTAATTCCCGAAACATGACAGGGAAACTATCTATATGACCAATCAAATATTAACTCCCAAAATAGGACGGGGAAACTATCTATATAACCAGGCAAATATTAACTCCCGAATCAGGACAGGGAAACTATCAACATGACCAGGTGGTATGAATTCCCAGAATAGGACGCGTTTACCAACAAAAATAGATTTTCGATCAATTCCCGAAGCAGGACAGGGATACTATCTATATGACAAGCGTTTCCCTCAGAGACTAAATCTGACAAGCATTTCCCAGAGACTAAATCTGACAAGAACCTACTTAAGCACCTTCCCTAGAGGTTCATTCTAGAAAGCATTCTTCAGATATAGTCAGGCGTAGACTCACTCTGATATTAACATCAACAATTACATCTATATGACAAGCGTTTCCCTCAGAGACTAAATCTGACAAGCATTTCCCACAGAGACTAAATCTGACAAGAACCTACTTAAGCACCTTCCCTAGAGGTTCATTCTAGAAAGCATTCTTCAGATATAGTCAGGCGTAGACTCACTCTGATATTAACATCAACAATTACATCTATATGACAAGCGTTTCCCTCAGAGACTAAATTTGACAAGCATTTCCCACAGAGACTAAATCTGACAAGAACCTACTTAAGCACCTTCCCTAGAGGTTCATTCTAGAAAGCATTCTGCAGATATAGTCAGGCGTAGACTCACTCTGATATTAACATCAAAAATTACTTTGAATGGCATCTATAAGCCCATCTCCAATGACATTCTGTCACCTCTCCGAATGGCATCTTTAAGCCCATTTAAGCAATATTCTCAACCAACAACATTACTTCTTGCACAGGCGAGTGGAAATTTCTAGACACTAAGTGTTCAATCCTCTTCCACCTTCAAATCACGAATGGCTGACATGCCAATCTAACTCTTCAGGTTTAAGAAGATTGAATAGGGGAAGCTGTTGTACCTCAAAATTTTCCCTCCCTTTTTCTTGAAGTCATTCTCCTAGGATTCTCAAATGCTCAAAGTTGATCAAGAATTGATCAGACAAATTCTCCTCCTAAGCAATTGACCTACAACTAGGGTTTTGTGTTTCTCAAGGAAGATTGGGTTTCTAAGGTCTCAAGTGGATTTCATGGTCTCTTATATGTCTCCAAGAATTCTCATACCAAGTTTCATGACTTGCATCACAAGTTTGTTCAGCAAACTGCTCAGCTGATTGAAAATCAACTACATTAGGCAAAAAGTCAATTATGGTCACCATACAGTCAAACCTCAAGATTTTTGGTCAACATCAAGGTTTTGAAGTTATATTCATCATTTGATCAAGGATTGACCATGAGTCATCAGGAAAACGCCTAAATCATCAAAAGTCAAAAGTTGCCAAATTAGGGTTTCTTTAGGAGAAGTCAACTAAACTTTGACCAATCATAACTTCCACATGCTTCATCAAATTTTACTTAACCAAATATCATTTTGAAGGAAATTCAATTCTCTACGACGTTGTCTCTCTAAGCTCAAGCCCAAAAAGTGCTTCATTTGAGAGATATGGGCCAATACATTATAGGTCATTTCAAAAGTCAACAAAAAAACACTTTTTCTCAAGCAAACTTACATCAAGATAAACTATTCAAATGCGAAAATGATCAAAATTGGGATTATAGAGGACACATTGAGCTTTCCAAAAAGTCAAAGATCACCTTCAAATGATGAAAATTGAGAGGGTTATGACCAGTGCAAGTTGGGAAATTTTGAGCAAATTCATGAAGTCTAAATTGAGAAAACATGAATTTTTGGGCTACTGAGCTATTGTTTCAAAATCCAAACGTGTTCTACACTTCATATTGCACCTCAAGACTTGTTCATACACCCCATTATGATTATTATTATATTTATTTTTTATTTTTAATTATTTTAAAAGTTAAAATAAAATAAAATAAGACAAGGCTTATTACAAGATTCTAAGACCAACTTTTGACCTGAATTCCCTACTATATATTGCATGCATTCAGACATTAAAAGGGGGCAGCCACGAAACCTTGTGTAAGAAACTTCCAAAAACTCCAAAAAATCATTCACATTAGGGAAGCTTGTGAACCCTATTTACAGTTGTTTCTAAAGCATTCTAACTCCTCCATTCACTTCCAAGGACGCAATAGGGTAAGGTTGGATCGATTGCCATGGTCAAAAGGGCATAAAATCACATATGCGTGCCCCGCCGGATTCATCATTGCATGATTCTCATATATGTTTTTTCATTATTTATTTTAGCATACTAACTTTTTTAAATGTTCATTGTAATGCCCAATATTTAATTAATTATTTAATTAAATATTTTTGAATATTTTTCGATTAAATTTTTGAAGTTGTGAATTATCGATTTAAGTTGTTATGTGTTTAGTTGATAAATTGGTTGATTTAAGTTGTAGAAATAATATTATTAATAATATTAGAATTATATAAGACTAATTTTTTATGTGGGGTTATTTAATGGTTAGAAAAGTAAATGGTGGGGTGTATAGTGAAGCCCAATAAGAGTAATAGTAAGATGATAGTATTATTATATAGATTAAATTGAATAAAATAGAATTAGAAGTATCAGTAGAGAGAAAGAGGAATAAGGGTTTGTGGAGAAGAGAAGGTACGTAATGTTGCAAGCAAAGGGGAAAATCTAAGAGTCAATCGGAGAGTTAGAGCAACCTTCAATCCAAGGTAAGGGCGGGGTTTTGACTCTATAACAGGGTATATGATAAATGGTATGTGGGATTGGGTTTGTAAAATTGTTTCTGTTTGTGTTTGAAATTGATATATTGTTGAAATTGAGGGATAAATTAAGAACCCAATTTGATATTTTACGTACTGTAGCATCACTTTTCTTTATGATACAAGCATGTTCCTTATGACACTACCTCTACTGTAACGAAAAATTATAACAACCTTATATGCTTGGATACTATAGCTTTAATTGGAGATAAGAATGTTGATATACATATATGTACTACACAGTACCACCTACGTTTTTGTTTTAAGCACAATACCGTTGAAAACTAAGGAGAACTAAGGCCTTATATAAATTAAAAATTGAGAGACAATTGGTAGCATCCATACTGTAGAATTCATATCATAGTGTCACTTCACTCTTATGCATATACAAATAGCATCCATGTTACCTAGACATATTAAATTAGTAGTTAACAATTGGATAAATGAACTACCAATTTAGTGTATACTATAGAGTTAAATAGTTTACTATTATGCTGGGAATGATAATTGTCACTATAGCGGTTTCTCTTCTTTATATATATATATATATATATATATATATATATATATATATATATATATATATATATATATATATATATATATATATATATATATATATATATATATATATATATATATATATATATATATATATATATATATATATATATATATATATATATATATATATATATATATATATATATATATATATATATATATATATATATATAGTACCACTTGCGTTTTGAGAACAATGAATGAAAATTATAATGATTCTGATATAATCATGTGACTACGGTGTTGGTAAGTCACCTGTTTCAAGTTCACTGATTTATTCTATTATAATAATAATAGAACTTTTTAGCCGATAATTAATTAGCCGGTTTTAGTCGAAATAGTCTGAATAATTACGCTATTTATTTGTAGTAATTTTTGGTTGATTCTTTGGATGGTGTTTTTGTTGAAATATATGAAATTGCAGGTGATGTTGTATATTGTTGAATTGCCTCTATTTATGAGCAAAATATAAGTTGTAGGCCTATGGCCAATGCTGATGTGTTATTGTGATTGTTACTGTGAATTTTTGCTGTTAATGCATACATAGCATATCATGTTGGAGCTGATGCTCGTCAAGTTGGCATGGATTGGCAAATATAAAGTTCAAGGCTTATGCCTTATTGATGCCTCTATTAATTGGCAATTGTTAAGTTGGGAGTTCTGCTCTATTTCTAAGTTGGGAGTTCTGCTCCATTTTTAAGTTGGGAGTTCTGCTCCGCTGGTACCATATGCATGTGCATTGTAACGAGTCACATTCCATATTACATATTTAAGTTATTGTGTTGTTGACTTGTGATGATTGATGTTGGTTGAAAGTTGCGAAGTGGTGATTTTATATAATTTGATCTAATATATTGTTTATCATACACTCAATTATATTGTTTATCATACACTCAATTATATGGTTTGATATCTCACCCCTTCTATTTGAATTTTACGCTCTGTTGGTAACGTGCAGGTAATAAAGAAGGATAGTTGTTATCTTCGTTAGTCTGAGTCGGTGTTGTCGCTCTGATATGTAGCACTCGGGGGGGATGAACACATGTTTTCCTTATTGTTGGTTTTCATTACGTTTCCGAGTTTTTAAGTGGTTTTTATTAAAGACTTGTTGTCTTAAAGTTGTTTTGAGTTGGACAAGATGTTATGGTGTTTTCATTTGAATTTTGTGAATCTGCTACATAGTAATGAAAGTTGTTTTATTTATAAAAAAACTAAATTGGTTGGTATCGGTTCATCCGAAGTTTATGTGTTATGTATCTGAACTATAGGTGATTGAATGTTGTTGTTTAAGTTGAAAGTGTAGCATTCCATTTGTTTGTTGGAAAATTTTGTAACTCTGATTTTATATATTTTGTTGGGTAGAAATGGGGTGTTACGTTAGTGGTATCAGAGCAGGTCGATTCGTCTGACCTAGTTGTCGAGTTGTAGTTTTGTCTAGCAATCGAGTATTGTTAATCTGAATTCTAATTGTTGTTTATGTTGTAGAGATAAGTTGAGATGGATGGAAGGAATGATGTTGCACTTGCTGCTGCTTTAGAGGCAATGGCACATGCTATGGAGAATTAGCCGAACACTGACGGGAATGATGGATCTCGTAGTTTGGCAACTTTCTAGAGGGAAAATCTGCCTACCTTCAAGTGTAAGTATGATCCTGACGGAGCGTTGGATTAGATGAAAGAGATTGAGACAATCTTCCATGTGATGGACTGCACTCCACCGCAAAAGGTTCATTATGGTACTTATATGCTAGTGGTTGAGGCTGATGGCTGATGGCTGGTGGCTAGAGACTTGTCAAAGATTGGAAGCTACAAGTGAGAATGTCACTTGGGCTGTGTTCCGTAGGGAATTTCTGAGGAAGTATTTTCTTGAAGACGTTTGCGGTAAGAAGGAAATTGAGTTTCTTGAGCTGAAATAAGGGAGAATATCGGTTGTTGAATATGCTGTAAAGTTTGTTGAGTTGGCTAAGTTTTATCTGCACTATAGCAAGGCAAATGGTGAGTTTTCAAAGTGCATTAAGTTTGAGAATGGGTTGCATCCAGAGATCAAGTAGGCAGTTGGATACCAGAAGATTCGTGTTTTTGCTGATTTGATTGATAGTTACAGGATTTATGAAGAGGATAATAATGCTCACTATAAGATTATCAATGAGAAAAGGGGTAAGAACCAACAGAACCGTGGTAAGCCTTATGATGCCCCAGCTGGTAAAGGTAAACAGAAAGTTGCTCAGGGTTAGAGGACAAGTTGGGGTGATGTCCTGCTAGTGTTGTGTGCTTCAAATGTGGAAAACCTGGTCATATGAGAAATGTGTGTACTACTGAGGTGAAGAGGTGTTTTCAATATGATAAGACTGGATATGCTATATCTGAGTGCAAGCATAAAGAGATGATTTGTTTCAATTATAGTGAAGAATGACATAGTGGTAGTCAATGTCAGAAACCAACGAAGGCGTAAACTAGTGGAAAAGTGTTTGTGTTGGTTAGGACTCTGACAGCTAATGAGGATAGACTCATCAGAGGTACACGTTTCATTAATAATAGTCCTTTAATTACTATTATTGATACTGGTGCTACTCATTTCTTTATTGCTGTTGATTGTGTTAAAAGATTGGGTCTTATGTTGTCTTCTATGAATGGAGAGATGTTCGTCGAGATTATGGCTAAGGGATCGGTGACTACTTCTCTTGTGTGTTTAAAGTTTCCTTTGTCGTCTTTGATAGAGACTTTGTTGTTAATTTAGTGTGTTTTCCTTTAAGTGGATTGGATGTGATTTTAGGCATGAATTGGTTAGAACATAAATATGTTTATATTAACTATTATAACAAGTCAGTGAGGTTTTCTACTCCTAAAGAGGAGGAAGCTTGTCTGTTGTCTGCTAGATAGTTAAGGCAGTTGATGCAAGAAGAGGCTCATATGTTCTCGTTGATGGCGTCGCTATCTATTGAGAATTAAGTTATAATTGAGGAATTGCAAGTGGTGCGTGAATTTCCTGAAGCTTTCCCTGATGAAATTCCTGATGTACCGCCAGAGAGAGAAGTCGAATTTGCTATTGATCTTGTACCTGGTATCAGACCTGTTTCTATGTCACCATACAGGATGTCTGCGTCTGAATTGTCAGAACTAAAGAAGCAATTGGAAGAGTTACTTGAAAAGAAATTTGTAAGACCAAGTGTATTATCATGGGGAGCTCTAGTGTTGCTAGTAAAGAAGAAAGATGCAAGTATGAGACTTT
Organism: Vicia faba; assembly: GCA_948472305.1. NCBI lineage: Eukaryota > Viridiplantae > Streptophyta > Magnoliopsida > Fabales > Fabaceae > Vicia > Vicia faba. The sequence goes on along the minus strand of OX451739.1, from coordinate 83,450,155 downwards.
GTATTGATTATAGACAATTAAACAAAGTGATGATTAAGAACAAGTATCCGCTTCCGAGAATAGATGATTTGATGGATCAATTGATGGGTGCCCGAGTGTTTAGTAAGATTGATTTAAGGTTGGGTTATCATCAGATTAAAGTGAAGGATGAAGATATTCAGAAGACGTCTTTCAGAACGCGTTATGGACACTATGAGTATTCAGTGATGCCTTTCGGTGTTACTAATGCGCCAGGAGTATTCATGGAGTATATGAACCGTATTTTCATACTTATTTGGATCGATTTGTAGTGGTGTTCATTGATGACATTTTGATTTACTCTAAATCGGAAGAAGAGCATGTAAAACACTTAAGAATAGTATTGCAAGTTTTGAAAGAGAAGTTGTATGCAAAGTTGTCTAAATGTGAATTTTGGTTGAAGGAGATTAGTTTTCTTGGTCAAGTGATCTCAGGTAGTGGCATTTTTGTAGATCCATCTAAAGTAGATGTTGTGTTGTAGTGGGAAACTCCAAAATCGGCTACAGCGATTAGAAGCTTTTTGGGATTAGCTTGTTATTATAGAAGGTTTATCGAAGGTTTTTCTAAGTTGGCACTTTTGTTAACTAAGTTAGCTTGTAAAGGTAGAGCTTTTGTGTGGGATGTTCAATGCGAAAGTTTTACAAAATTGAAGAAGAGATTGGCGTCGGCTCCGATTTTGACATTACCTAATCCAGGAGAACCTTTTGTGGTATATTGTGATGCTTCCAAGATGGGTTTAGGAGGTGTGCTTATGAAAAATGAAAAGGTAGTTGCTTATGCGTCAAGGTAGTTGAGAACTCATGAAAAGAATTATCCTACGCATGATTTAGAGCTTGCTGCAGTTGTTTTTGTGTTGAAGATTTGGAGGCATTTTCTTTATGGTTCCAGATTTGAAGTATTTAGCGACCATAAGAGTTTAAAATATCTATTTGTTCATAAGGAATTGAACATGAGACAATGAAGATGGTTGGAGTTGTTAAAGGATTACGATTTTGGTTTGAATTATCTTCCAGGAAAAGTGAACGTAGTGGCTGATGAGTTAAGTCGAAAGACTTTACATATATCTGTAATGATGGTTAACGAGTTGGAATTAATTGAACAGTTTAGAGATATGAGCTTAGTTTGCAAAGTGACACCACAAAGTGTTATGTTGGGAATGTTAAAAATTAACAATGAATTTTGGACAGTATCAAAGAAGCTCAGAAGTTAGATATGAAATTGGTAGACTCGATGGTTGGGATCGATCAGTCTGAGAATAAATATTTTAAGTTAGATGCACAAGGTGTGTTGAGATTCCGTAATCGAATTTGTATTCCTGATGATGTAAAGATAAATAAAGTGGTTCTCGAGGAAAGTCATAGAAGCAAGTTGAGAATTCATCCGGGAGCTACAAAGATGTATCAAGATTTGAAGAATTTATTTTGGTGGTCTAGAATAAAGAGTAATATGGCTCGATTTGTGTATGCAGGTTTAACTTGTCAGAAGTCAAAAGTTGAACATCATAAGCATGTAGGGTTGATGCAACCGTTTGAAGTTTCAGAATGGAAATGGGATAACATTTCGATGGACTTTGTGACAGGGTTACCTAATACTTCAAGAGGACATGATTTGATTTGGGTGATTATTGATAGGCTTACAAAGTAGGCTCATTTTATTCCTATTAACATCAGTTTTCTAGTGTTGAAGCTGGCTGGGATTTATACTAGTGTAATTGTAAACTTGCATGGTGTTCCTTTGTGCATTGTGTCAGATAGAGATTTGAGGTTTACTTCTGATTTTTGGAGGAGTTTGCAAGAGGCGTTGGGTTCTAAGTTGAGGTTAAGTTCGGCATATCATCCTTAAATGGATGGTCAGACGGAGAGGACTATTTAGTCGTTAGAAGATTTATTGAGAGCATGTGTACTTAAGCAGGGAGGTTCTTAGGATACTTATCTTCCATTGATAGAGTTCACTTATAATAACAGTTACCATTTTAGTATTGGAATGGCACCTTTTGAAGTGTTGTATGGTCGAAGATGTAGAACTCTTTTATGTTGGCATGAGTTTGGAGAAAGTGTAGTACTTGGACCTGAACTTGTTCGAGAAACTACCGACAAGGTGAAGTTAATTCGAGAAAAGATGAAAGCTTCCCAAAGTAGACAGAAGAGTTATCATGACAAGCGAGGAAAGATTTATAATTTCAAGCAGGTGACCATGTGTTTCTGAGAGTTACACCTATGACTGGTGTTGGGAGAGCATTGAAGTCTAAGAGTTGGGAATGTTGCTTATAGAATGACTTTACCACCTAATCTTTCGAATTTGCATGATGTGTTTCATGTGTCACAAATCTGGAAGTATATTTCAGATCCATCACACGTGATTCATATGGATGATATTCAAGTATGGGATAATCTTACTGTGGAGACGATGCCTGTACGCATCGCGGATCTTGAAATGAAGACTTTGAGAGGCAAGGAGATTGCTTTGGTTAAAGTAGTTTGGTTAGGAGCTGCCAAAGAAAGTATGACGTGGGAATTGGAGAGCAAGATGCGGGACTCCTATCCTAAGTTGTTTGAATCAGGTAAATTTTCGAGGACGAAAATATTCTAAGTGCGGGAGAGTTGTAACGCCCAATATTTAATTAATTATTTAATTAAATATTTTCGAATATTTTCCCGATTAAAATTTCGAAGTTGTGAATTATCGATTTAAGTTGTTATGTGGTTAGTTGATAAATTGGTTGATTAACGTTGTAGAAATAATATTAGAATTATATGAGACTTATTTTTTATGTGGGCTTATTTAATGGTTAAAATAGTAAATAGTGGGGGGTGTATAATGAAGCCCAATAAGAGTAATAGTAAGATAATGGTATTATTATATTGATTAAATTGAATAAAAGAGAATTAGAAGTATCAGTAGAGAGAAAGAGGAATAAGGATTTGTGGAAAAGAGAAGGTAAGTAGAGTTGTAAGCAAAGGGGAAAATCTAGGAGTCAATCGGAGAGTTAGAGAAACCTTCAATCTAAGGTAAGGGTGGGGTTCTAACTCTATAATAGGGTATATGATGAATGGTATATGGGATTGGGTTTGTAAAATTGTTTCTGTTTGTGTTTGAAATTGATATATTGTTGGAATTGAGAGATAAATTAAAAACCAATTTGATATTTTACATATTGTAGCGTCACTTTTCTTTATGATACAAGCATGTTCCGTATGACACTACCTTTACTATAGCGAAAAATTATAACAACCTTATATGCTTGGATACTGTAGCTTTAATTGGAGATAAGAATGTTGATATACATATATGTACTACACAATACCACCTACATTTTTTTAAGCACAGTACCGTTGAAAACTAAGGAGAACTAAGGCCTTATATGAATTAAAAATTGAGAGACAATTGGTAGCATCCATACTGTAGCGTTCATATCGCAGCGTTACTTCACTCTTAAGCATATATAGTAGCAGCCATGTTACTTAGACATATTAAATTAGTAGCTAACAACTGGATAGATGAACTACCAATTTAGTGTATACTATAGAGTTAAATGGTTTACTATTAGTAGCTAACCACTTGCGTTTTGAGAATAATGAGTGAAAATTATAATGATTCTGATATAATCATGTGACTACGGTGTTGGTAAGTCACCTGTTTCAAGCTCACTGATTTATTCTATAATAATAATAATAATAATAATAATAATAATAATAGAACTTTTTAGCCGATAATTAATTAATCGATTTTAGTTGAAATAGTCCGAATAGTTACGCCGTTTATTTGTAGTAATTTTTGGTTGATTCGTTGGATGTTGTTTTTGTTGAAAATGTGAAATCACATGTGATGTTGTTTTTGTTGAAAATGTGAAATTACATGTGATGTTGTATCTTGTTGAATTGCCTCTATTTATGGGGAAAATATTAGTCGTAGGCCTATGGTCAATGGTGATGTGTTGTTGTGATTGTTGCTGTGAATTTTTGTTGTTAATGCATACATATCATATCATGTTGGAGCTGATGCTCGTCAAATCAGCCTGGATTGGAAAATATAAAGTTGAAGGCTCATGCCTTGTTGATGCCTCTATTAATTGGTAATTGTTAAGTTGGGAGTTCTGCTCTATTTCTAAGTTGGGAGTTTTGTTCCGTTTTTAAGTTGGGAGTTCTGCTCCACTGGTACCACATGCATGTGCATTGTAACAAGTCACATTCTGTATTGCATATTTAAGTTATTGTGTTGTTGACTTGAGATGATAGATGTTGGTTGAAAGTTGTGAAGTGGTGATTTTATATAATCTGATCTAATATATTTTTTATTATACACTCAATTATATGGTTCGATATCTCACTCTTTCAGTTTGAATGTTGCCCTCTGTTGGTAACGTGCAGGTAATCAAGAAGGATAGTTGTTATCTTCGTTAGTTCGAGTCGGTGTTGTCTCTCTGATACGTAGCACTCGGGGGGGGGGGGGGGGGGGGGGGGTGAACATATGTTTTCCTTATTGTTTGTTTTCATTATGTTGCTGAGTTTTTATGTTGTTTTTATTAAAGACTTGTTTTCTTAAAGTTGTTTTGAGTTGGATAAGATGTTATGGTGTTTTCAGTTGAATTTTGTGAATTCATTGCATAGTAATGAAAGTTGTATTATTTAAAAAAAAAACTAAACAGGTTGTGTGATACGGTTGCAGAACCAACTGTTATACTGGTTTGCGTTTTTTGTTCGCAAATGTGCGGTAAGCAAGAGTTGCCACCGTCTTTTCTTTTATCCAACAAAGGAAAGGGTGAAAAGAACAGAAAAAGACCTTTTCGAGATGTTTCTGAATAAGGGGGTAGATTATGGAAATGGAAGGTGTTAGCACCCTTTCCATTCGTGGTTTTCCACGGGCTCTTAGAGGTTTGCTCATTGTGAAATACCTTTGTGCTTTGTGTGTTTTGAAAATGTTTAGAAAACGCCTTAGTGCAACGATTTACTTTGCGTTTAACTCTTGTATCAGTCCTCAAGAATGTTAACAAAGAAAATGTTTTTGAAACTTGTTTTTGAAAAGTAGTATTTGTGTAAGTGCAAAAAGTGTTTTTTGAGCAAACTTCTAACAACTATCTACTTTTATACGCGAAAAGGTTGTTCTTTTCCTCTTTTCCTTTAGACAGTGCTATCCTACTATTAGGTAGTAGGTAGCCTTGTCGTCGAATGTTGAGGGACATTCGAAGGGAGGTTTTACAGTCATAAAGGAAACATACGGAGATGCTTTAGCAACTTTTGTTTAAGAGAAGAGATCATTTACCGAAAGGCAACACTGTAAGGGTCATCGAGGGACTATGATCTTTTGAATTTACGGGTCTTTTCTAAAGAGTCCCCATTCTCAAGGGACATGACTGCTTTATTTTCCGAAAGGCAACCGAAGCGAGAGAACCCTAGAGGTGTACACGTGATAGTGTGTTGTGTTTCAGTTATTTTATCTTTAAACATTTAGGTGTTCTACCATTTGTTTTCATATCTTGTCATGTAATCCTAGTTAGCATACATCTAAGCAGTTAATATAGGTACATGAATTTAAAGTGCGAGAATTGTAAATCTTACGCTATTACAAGGCTTCAAGGAGGGGATTATTTACATGTCCAAAATTGGGGGAATAAAGTAGTGAAGTGTAAAAGTCCTAATTAAGCTATTACAAACCAGTAGGAAGTTACAATAAAATAAACGCGAGCGAATTTGAAAATAACCTCTAAAAATAAAATCTTTTTATTGTTTTATTTTATTTTGGGAAAATAATCTAAATCTTCTTAATTTTAGTTTGAGAAAATGTTAAGATAATTAAATGATTAATTAACCAAATTAATTTAATAGAAAAAACTAGCCTAATGTTTTTGTGGCTTTTTTGATTGATTTTATGTTGATTAAAAAAAAGAAATAAAATAGTCAAAACAAAGATAAAATCGAAGGAACAGGCAGTAAATCAAGAAAGGTGTAATTCTAGAGGCCTGTCTTTCGACCCAGTGAAGAGGCTTGATCGAAGATGCATGAGGGGTGCACTTTGGGGGTGTTCGGTCTGGATATCCTTCGATCTGGGAACCCTGGACACAATTCGAAGTTGAGCTGCTTCGAAGCTCTAAACAAGATTCTGATAAGATGTTTCCTGCAAAACAAAACAAATGTTATAGATCCAGAGGGGACTTTACCCCCCCTGATTCGAATCTCCTCCCAATTCGAATCCTTCCTCAATTCGAATCTGCTGAGTTTGGGTCTGGGTTTGTTTTGTCCTGAGATTCGAAGGAAAAACTTAGATTGTGCCCTAGCAATGGCACGATCTCATCTCTGCACTTTAGCTTATATGCAACATAATCAGTAATAACAAGAATATATGTGCAATGTGTATTTAAATGTCATGAAGGCGCAATTTTAGTCTTGCAAACCCTTACCAATCGAAGATGTATGATCTGTAGCTCTGGGTGTGAAGATGTTTGCTTAGGAGTTGGGGTGGACTCCTGGATGACTCAGGAACACGAATATGGTATTCTTTCGGAATGGGGATACCTGCAAAAAATGTATTTCGATTGGGATCACTCTGTGAGTTTTGAGTTTTTTGATGTGCTTTCTGAGGCAGCGTGTGTGTGTAGTATCCCCTTATGTCCTCTTTTTCGTCCCCCTCTTGGTACTGTGTCCTTTCTCTTGTATTTATAAGAGTATGATGGCACATAGTAACGGTAAGAGACAACCATTTAACCAGGCTTTTAATGCTATGAGACAAGAATCAGACAAATTGAAAGGTTTCCTTTTTGAATTATTCATGCCCCTTCTGAAATCTTGGATGAACATGGACATTTGACTCCTTCGAACGTCCTCCTGTCATTCGAAAATCCTTTGCCCAAATACCACTCGAAGGGTATTTATTGAAACGCCAATCGAAGGGCCTTGCCAAAAGGCCAATTGAAGGGTACTTGGTTAACATGCCTATCGAAGCTGCCTTGTTTGAGATGCTAAATTGAAGGATTCCTTGTGTTGTACCCCAAAATTTTCCCTCCTATTTTCACACAAGACATACTCCTAGAGGTCCTCATTTGCTCAAAGTTGACTAAGGATTGACCAAACAAATCCTCCTCCTAAGACAATAAGCCTCAAACTAGGGTTTCACTCCTTATCAAGATGGTTGAGTTCCAAGGGTCCCAAATGGTCTCCATTGTCCTAATATGTCCTCAAGATCTTCCATGCCAAGTTTCATGCCTTGCACAACAAGTTTGCTCAGTCAACTGCTCAAATGCCTGAAAATCAATTGTACTAGGTCAAAAGTCAATTGTGGCCCAAATACAATAAAGCTTCAAGATTTTTGGTCAACATCAACATTTTGAAGTAATATCCATCATTTCATCAAGGGTTGATCATGATTCCTCAAGAAATGCTCCCAACTCTTTAAAATACAAAAATGGCAATTTAGGGTTTCTATAGGAAAAGTCAACCAAATTTTGACCAGGCACAACTTTCTCATACTTTATCAGAAATTTCTCATCCAAGACTCATTTTGAAGAGAATCCAATTCCCTACAACTCATCTTCAGCCCTCAAGTTCAATAAATGCACTCATGAAAAGGTGTAAAATCAGACATTATAGGTCCTTTACAAAAGTCAACAAAACACCTTTTGGGTCAAAGCTCCTTACATGAACATGGAAGATACAATTAAGATGAAACCAAAAAGGTTATTTAGAGGACATCCTAAGCTTTCTAAAAAAGTCCAAGAACACCCTCTTAGGGTTAAAATTGAGAGATATGCATTGTCAAAGTTGGCAATTTTTGGAAATTAGCATAAAGTCAACAATGCCCAAATATGCATTTTTTCCAAATGGGCCTAACTTTTTATACTTGAAACACATTCCTAGCCTGGTCCACGACCCAAACACCTTTCCATGCATCATTGGATTTATTTATTTAATTTATTTTGATTTTAATCCTTTAAAAATCAAATTAAATCAAATAAATGATATAAAAATAATGAAGATTTGTTTTGATTTGATTACGCATTGAATTAAAATCCAAATATGTTGTATAATACCCAGAAAAATCGTGCAAGATTGAAAAAAGAGGAAATCTCCACATATGGAAAGATTGGAAGCAAAAAATTGAAAAGGCATTATTTATTGGATTCTTGCCATACATAGTGACCTAATTTGATTCACATATTTATACACAAGCATTCTCAACCCTAAGGACAAGTTTTTTACACGCACGACCTGCCTCCAAAGCAAGAAACAAGTTCCAACTTTTGTCAAAAAAGTGCAAGACCTATCTTATTCCACAAGCCAGTTCAAGGAGTTTTAAGTCTTCAGTAATCATCCACGCATACTCATGAAGCTTTTCCCATTGTTTCCAAGCCTTAAGGCTTCAAGAATCTCCATCTACACATCACGATTTGCACTCCCTTAATTCAAAATCGTTTTCAGGGTTTTATGTATTTTACCTTCGATTTGCTTGCACAAACATGTTCATAATCATGTTTGTGATCTTTTGGATAGCCTGGATTTGATTTTTAGTATAGGAATAAGCATGTGCCATAGTTGGGGTTTCTCTGTCCAGGGAAAATTGAAAGGGATCATGGGCACCAATAGACTCAAGGCAAAATTCTTGGTTGATCTATGCTTTTAGTTTTGGTTAATATGGCTTATTTTGTGTTGTAGAAATCTGCAGGGTTATAACTATGGACGAAAACTGTCACTGTAGCCTTTAGCGACAACTTTGTCCATAGGTAAAAGGCTGGTATCAAAAACAACGGTTGCAGGAAGAAGGTAATTAGGTGGCAGCATCCCATTGGAGAGTTTGAATTTGGCGCGTGTTTTTGGGCATAACACTTTGTTTTGCTTACAAATTATTCGTTTAATTATATAAATGAATAACATTCCAGCGCAGATGGTTAACGGGCAAGGCATGCAATGCAAACGTCCTGGGTTCGATCCCAGGCGTATGGATTTTGTATTTTCTCAATATTTTCCACATGATCTAGCACGTAGCATCCAAAGAGGAGTATCATGCAACTCCTAGATCCAGCCATAAGGTCATCATCAATCCAGATCCAATGGTCCAGCAAAGGCAGTCCATGGTGCGCACCACAGAAATCAACATCATTGGATTCACACGCAGGCAGATGGGCCATCAACTTTGGGCTTTGTCAAATTCCAACAATACACCCCCCAGTTTTGCTCATCACATCAGGCCCACTTTAATTCTTTTTATTTCTTTTATTTGTTTTAATTATTTATTTTAATTATTTTTACAAAAAAGAAATCATTATTTTTTAACTAAATCATAAAATCAAGAAAAACATGAAATATTAGAACTAGATTTTTTATCATTAAAAATTAATTTCTTTTTCATAATTTAAATTAACTAGTGACTAAGTTTTAATTGCAATTAAATTACTTTTCTCAAATAAAAACACAAAAACATTAGAATTAGGTTTTTTTCATAAAAATATTTAATTTCATTAATTAATTAGGTTAATTAGGATAATTTAAATTACTTTTTCATAATTAAAATTAATTAGAAATTAGGTTAATTTTCAAAATTAATTACTTTCTCAAAATCCAAAGAATATTTTTCTTTATTCACTAATTAGATGTCTTTGAATCTAATTGTTAATTCCCCGTATTTAATTTTGTCACGCGTATTCTTTTTCCATTATTTTTTAAAATTATTATAATTGCTTCGAGATTGTAATAGTTTAATTAGGTTATTTACTGTCGTTCCCTATTTACTGTTTAATCCCCATCCCCTGAAGCCTTGTAATAATTAGATTTACTTTTCCGCTTTTACTTTCTGCAAATATATAAACTGTTTAGATGTATGCGTAGGATTGTATGCAAAAGATCAATAATTTGAAAAAGTAGAAAACCATAACTGTGCAAAGATAAATAACTGAAAAACAATCACACGCACATGCGCACCCCTAGGGTATCACCACTCTGGTTGCCTTCGGTAAACGATCATGAAGTATAGGGAGTTTTAGTGGTTGCTCTCTAGTCCCAAAAGATCAAAAAGGACCCATTCGAATGTTGCCTCGGAAAGATCTTTAGGACTCTAGGGTAACTACTAAGGTTTCCTAACCATTGCTTTAGAAATCGTAATTGTCCCTTCGAATGTCCCTTAAAACTCAAACGATGGGGCTACCTACTCTTTAATAGTAAGACAGCTCTATCTAAAGGAAATAAGAAAACGAACAACCCTTTTTCGAGTAGGTAGAAACTCTTAATTACTTGCTCAAAACAACAAAAACTTTTTCACACTTACACTTTCAAAAAAAATATTTTTAAAGTACTTCGTTACACTCTTGAGCAAGTACCTAAGAGCCCGTGGAAAACCACGGATGGAAAGGGTGCAAACACCTTCCCTTTCCATAATCTACCCCCTTACTCAAAAAAACTCGAAAAAGGTCTTTTTCTGTTCTTTTCGCCTGTTCCTTTATTGGATAAAAGAAAAGTCGGTGGCGACTCTTGCTTACCGCGATATTTGCGAACAAAAAACGCAAACCAGTATAACAGTCGGTTCTGCCACCATATCACACCTTGCCATGCCAATCGAAAAGCCTAGCCTAGGGTGCCAAACGAAAGGGTCTTTCAAAATTCCAATCGGAGGCCTTGACACCATGCCAATCGAAAGGCTTATCATGAGGCCAATCGAAAGGCCTTGTATCCATGCCAATTGAAGGGCTTGGCCATGAGGCCAATCGAAAGGCCTTGTATCCATGCCAATCGAAGGGCTTGGCCATAATGCCAATCAAAGCATTTTTTGGAATGTCAATCGAAAGGCTTGGCCACAATTCCAATCGAAGGGCTTGGCTATGAGGCCAATCAAAAGGCCTTGTATCCATGCCAATGGAAGTACCTTGTTGACCGATCGAAAACTTCGTCCTACTCTCTTTGATTTCCTTCATTTGGGACCAATCGAAGTGACGTTAAAATGCCAATCGAAGACGCCTTTGTTCAGATGCCAATCGAAAGAAATTGTTAAGATGCCAATCGAAAGACACCTTGTTCAAATTCCAAATGGAAGATGATTGAACACTAGAGTGCCCAGAAATTTGCACTCGCATGAAGTAACACTGATTATTGATGATGGCGAGAATGGGCTTATCGATACCATTTGGAGAAGATGGCAGAGAGTCATCTGAGATGGGCTTAAAGATGCCATCCAAGGAATATGACGGAGAGTCATCGAAGATGGGCTTAAAGATGGCATCCAAGAAATATGACGGCGAGTCGTCAAAGATGGGCTTAAAGATGCCATCCAAAATAGATGCTGACTTCATAAGAAGTCTCTTTGTGGGGATTCCTGTTCCTGTTGTCTGAGGAGGAGCCCTCTGGGGGATGTTGATTTCCGTCATTTTCCTGTTTGAGGAAAACTATGGGGAATAGAGTCTAGGAACTTCAGTTGTCTGTGGCTCTACTGAGGGGTTATCTCTGGATTGGAGAGATAAAAGTTTGTTGTTTTCTGGTTGAAATCCAGGTTTCACAGTGATTTGCTAGGGAGAATGAAATTAACTGCTATCTGGAAATGTATTAGGAGAAGTTTGTGTAGGGCTGTTTCAGGATGAGTCTGGGTGAGACTTCATCTGGAAGTGTATGATAAGGAACCTGGGTAGGGCTTCCTCAGGATGAGTCCGGGTAAAACTGCATCTGGGAATTGTAAGAAAGAACCTGAGTAGGGTTGCTTCAGGATGCTTCCGTGTAAAACTGCATCTGGAGATTGTGAGAAGGAACCTGGGTAGGGTTGCTTCAGGACGAGTCCGTGTAAAATTGCATTTGGAAATTCAAGAGAAGGAACCTGGGTAGGGTTACCTTAGGATGAGTCCATGTAAAACTGCATTTGGAGATTGTGAGAAGGAACCTAGGTAGGGTTGCCTCAGGATGAGTGAGTGTAAAACTGCATCGAGAAATTCAGAAGAAGGAACCTGGGTAGGGTTGCCTCAGGATGAGTTTGTGTAAAACTGCATCTGAAAGTTCAAGAGAAGAAAACTGGGTAGGGTTGCCTCAGGATGAGTCCGTGTAAAAATTGCATATGGGGATTGTGAGAAGGAACCTGGGTAGGGTTGCTTCAGGATGACTCCATGTAAAACTGCATCTGGAAATTCAAGAGAAGGAACATGGGTAGGGTTGCTTCGGGATGAGTCTGTGTAAAATTGCATCTAGAGATTGTGAGAAGGAATATGGGTAGGGTTGCTTCAGGATGAGTCCGTGTAAAACTTCAGAAGGAGCCTGGGTAGGGCTGCTTTGGGATAAGTCCGTGTAAAACTTTAGAAGGAGCCTGAGTAGGGCTACTTTGGGATAAGTCCGTGTAAAACTGTTTTTGGAAGTTAGAAGAAACCCATGTAAGATTGCTTCATGTTGAGCCCGTGTAAAGCTTTATTTGGAAGTCAAAAGAAACCCATGTAAGATTGCTTCATGTTGAGCCCGTGTAAAGCTGTTTCTGGAAGTCAGAAGAAACCCATGTAATATTGCTTCATGTTGAGCCTGTGTAAAGTTATTATTGGAAGTCAGAAGAAACCCGTGTAAGATTTCTTCATGATGAGCCCGGGTAAAGTTGTATTTGGAAGTCAGAAGAAACCCTTGTAAGATTGCTTCATGTTGAGCCTGTGTAAATCTATATTTGGTCATCAGAAGAAACCCGTGTAAGATTGCTTCATGAAGAGCCCATATAAAGCTGTATTTGGAAGTCACAAGAAACCCGTGTAAGATTGCTTCATGTTGAACCCGTGTCAAGCTATATTTGGTCGCACATATAATTACTCTGTTTTGTTTCAGGAGCTAATCCTGGACCTGTTGAAAATTGTTAATGATAAATACCTGTTGATTGATGTTTCCTGAAAAGGTAAAGCGCTAGCTGTATGCAATGTCGTGATGTATGAAATGCATTATGTAATGGTGTTCTCAAAATAAATGAGATTGGGATATATATGCATTTGTACTGCAGATGTTATGACGTTTGTAGAATGATGTATGAATGCAATATGTGAATGTATCAGTTATTCTATTGCAACGCTGTTGAATTAGGGAAAATAAATCCCTGATTGCAGTTGGCGATGAAGAATGTAGGTCTTCAGATTTTGTTGAAGCTGAACTGCTGGGGGATGATCTTCCGTTGTTAGAGAAATAAACTTTGTTGGGGAAGGAAAGCTCTGTGCACAGCCTGAGGATTTTGTGAAATCCTGAGAAGTTTGACAACTTTACTAGGGAAAACCTAATGTCGAAACAATGGTTAGAAATTCCTATTTTTCTGGGGATACAAGAGCACATGACATCACTAGATTGTAAGCTGAGGATATGGCGGCTACCTTGTAGTAGAATTCCCCTGCATCTGTACCTGTTTGAGAAAGTACCTGCATAAACTTTTTGGATGGTTTGAGCGTCATCCCAAATCCTGGGGTGTTTGGTAAATGTTGATCAGGATGATAAGTCTTGTACTGATTAGGCAAGTGACGAGATGATGGGACGTAGTCGTACACTTTAATCCCTAACTTTTGCCTGGGCCTCCCTTTCGGGTTTTCAGTCCACCGGGATACCCTTTTTTTTTCCCATGTCTCCTTTTCATGTTTTCAACTTTCCGGGTGCATAATTTTTGTATATATCCCTAATTTTTGCCCGAACTCCTTTGGTTCGCTGGGATGCCCTTATTTTTGTCTAGGCCTATCAACCTAGCAGGTGTTTTTCATGCGCAATCTTTTCCTACTATGTCTATGTTCACCGGGTATGGAGAATTGTCACCGTCCATAGTAGTGAGTGTTACGACACTTCCAGAAGATGTTTGTTTGATCGTACAGGATTCGTTGCTGGAATTCATGCCCAATGCCCCAAGCGATTCAGATGGAGATCTACTCCTAGGTATTTGACATCTTTAAGAGATTCCTTGAACCTTGACTTGACTGCCCCAGATGATGGACAATGATCATGCCGTGCCCCTTAGTTGGAAGTGTTTTTCCATTTGAGGTGATCCTTTTTGTTGAGAAGGTTTTTGTTCACTAGATATTCGTCATGTGGATTTCTCTGCTGTTGAACAAATAGTCATATGCAAACAATGTCATTTAAAGAATGCAAAACTTATGTCTTTCTTGAAGTTTGAAAATTCATTTTTTTAGTAAAACAAACCAATTTTGTAAAAGTGTGATATAAACTCGGGGTTTATAACGAATCCTAGAGGAGTCAGGACACCTTTTATAACAATATGCTTTCTAACTAACCTATGCTTCAGTTAGGACTTTAAAGGGTTGTAGCGTGGCCTGGTTCACAGTTTAAGAAACAAAGGATAAAGGCTCAAAATTTATTTGTACCCACTCGTTCTTCGTGATGTTCTTCAGTCCTATGCTCAGTTAATTGTGTGTTTAGATCCCAATTGAGTCTGGAATCTTTGCTCTGATACTTGGTGATGGTTCAGAAATTGAACGTTTGTTTGAGAAGGTAGTCATTTTTGTGACATTTTCTTTTTGTTGAGGATCTGTATGACCTCTTTATTTTTTTGATTTTGTAATCCCTGTCTTTTTTCTGAACTATTTCTTTTGTGATTACAGCCAGCGGGATGTCCTAGTTTTTTTCTTAAGTCTCCTTCATAGGTTTTGACTTAATGGGCTTTTATTTTGAGAGACAATGATTGCCTGTTCTTAATGATTATGTGTAACCATCACCATCTTTTGGAGAGCATCTTCTACACTATTTGTCGTGTATGAAGGGAAAGCTTGCGACTGAATGCACATCTGAATTAACTAAGAAAACTACCCTGCCCCAGGTTATGATTAATGGTTTTATTTGTGTGAAAAGAAAACTTCTACTTCTTAGGCTCAAAGGGGTTGACAAGGGATTATCTTCCTTATAACGCCACTATTTAGGATTTGAAACAACGCTTGTACATCGTCAATGGGGTCTGTTCAAAAGAATATTGTAGAGATTATGGTATTGTTCTCGTCATCCTCCCTCTAAAGGCTTAGAGCTTTTAATCAAGAGTTGAATATCACAAAAACGAAGTAAGAAAGCAGTTTAAGCATAATGAAAACAAATTAATTCAAGACAAACATGTGTAATGCATTAATGAAATAACAAAGTTTGAAATGACAATAATTGTTTGAACAAACAAAGAAAATACAACTTGAGAATTCAAATGAAGAAAAACACTCTCAATCCTGGCCATGATTTTGCATGGGAGCAGTGATCACGTTTGGAGTCTCAGGAGGGTCAAACTCAATCTCCTTGGCATCAATCATATTTTGAATCTTGTATTTCAGTGCCCAACAATCATTAGTGTCGTGCCTAGGACTGCCAGAATGATAGGCACACCTTGCATCAAGATTGTAGTTAGGAGAAGAAGTCTTAGGGTTTGGATGAGGTCCTATCAACATAATCAAATTCATCCTCAACATATGTTGCAATGCTTGAGATAAAGGCATATTAATATCAGTGTACTGCCTCTCTTGATATTTTATCTTACGCCTATTGCCATGTTGATGTTGAATGGGTGTAGGATCAGACATTAACACTATTCCCACTGACTGGTGGTGGTTATTTGTATTATGGCGCCTTTGACCATAGACAACATTAATTTCTTTTCTACCACCAAATGGCTTCCTCTCAACATTAGAGGATGCCTCCATTGGAATCTTCCCACTCTTGATACCGCTTTCAATCCTCTCCCCAATCAGAACCATTTATCTAAAACCGGATGAGGAACTTCCAATTAGCAAATTGAAGAATTGGCATGTCAGAGTGCCCATGAACATGTCCACCATTTCCCGATCAGTCAAAGGAGGTTGAACCCTGCCAACCAAATCCCTCAATTTCTGCGCATATTCCTTGAAGCCTTCTCTTGAGCTCATGGACATATTCTGTAGTTGCACTCGAGTTGGTTCCATGTCAGCATTGTATTGGTACTTCTTGTAGAAAGCAGCAACCAAGTCTTCCTAGGTACGAATTTCAATTCCTTCTAGCTGATAGAACCAATCCAGTTGAGTGCCAGCCAAACTTTCTAGGAAGAAATGGACCCATAGCTTCCGGTCAGCAGTGTGAGGCTGGATCTTTCTGACATATGACCTCAAGTGAAGCTTGGGATAGGAAACACCATCATATTTTGCAAAGATATGGACCTTGAACTTAGGTGGGATGACCACCCCTGGAACCAAACCTAATTCTTCAAAATCCAGATCGGGCACCCTTTGGATCTCCATGGAATTGAGTCGATCCTCCAGCCATTTGTATTTATCCTCCGTAGGAGGATATTGCTCCTCAGAATAGTCAGGTTCACCTTCTTCACACGCTGGATTGTTGTCTTCTTCCTCTCACTCCTCGCCATCTTCTTCTTGATTATCCCCTCCCTTTGATGGGGTTGTGAAATCTAGAGCTCAGTTAGTTGGTCTTCTTCTTCCCACACTCAAAACACGAACTGGTTTCTTTTCCTTCTTAGCCTTCTTTTTGACGATCAGAGCTTTCAGGTATTCTTGCCCCTGGGTCAGAGTCAGGAACATTTGTTGGAATTGAGCGTTTTGAGCTTGAAGGTCTTTTACTATTTGTTTAAGGGATATTCCGTTTGCTAAAATAAACAGCGAAAATATGAGAAACATGTACTGGAAGACCTATTATGAAATGGCATGCATGCAATGTTTTCAAGGATATCGCGGGGTAAACAAGAAAATTTCAGAAATTTAAATTTGCAGCTTTGATTGAAGAACTTTCGTATCGTTTAAGTTCCTTCTACAAGAATCAAGCTCACCATATCAAGTGGGTCATAGCCCCTGACTCAAGTTGTTAAGTTTTGATCTTTTGACGGTATTGGCTTGAGGAAAATAAACCCCTTGCCCCTCGCTAGACATCTGATTTATCATAACCTACATCACAAACCCTTGAGATCCTTGAAATGGTTAATGAAATGTTGTGGCATGATGTTAGGCTGTGTATGCTACGCGTTAAGCAAAAGTGTAAGGTGATGAAGACAAGTGAGTCTAAGAAGTCCAGGTTACTGGATAATGACTATAAGCAAATCCTTCAAGGAGATCATGTTGTTAGATAAAAACCCTGCAAGTAGCTCAAGTTGAAAGCAAACAAATCACACAGGCAACCTTAGGTTTAGGCTTGCATGATATTTGTAGGTAAGTACCCTCTTGAAATTTAGTTGGCTCAACCTGTCCTAGTAATAGTAATCGAGTTCTAAGGAGTCTCAATATCACTGATCTTTCTTTATCGAGCGTTATTTCAGCTTAGCAATCTTTTCTTGCAACTGAAACATCTCGAAAGTCCGATCTCAATGAGTGTAGCGCCGAGTATCAACCAATCCCCAGCTTTACACCGAGGCCAGCTATCTCACTACTTTCTAATGGCCAAGCTTGTTCAACTAAGGTTCTAATGTCTGTCAGTGCTTAACAACACCACGCGACGGCCCCGTATTCTCCTCGATTCAACATAAGGGATACCGATACCAACCAAATTGTCACACTAACATAGCCATCACTTCAACCATATCGGTCTAGGTCGTACAGTCTCCACAATCTATTGCTATTTACCTAAAAAATGCCCCCAGATCCGGGTGTAGGATCTATAGTAACAACCCAAACAACCCTCCAAGGATAAAGCACAAAAATAAATTTTAATAATGAACTAACTCTAAGGTAAACCCCACTTTTTGTTTAGAATCCCCAACAGAGTCGCCAGTTTTGTGATACGGTGGTAGAACCGACTATTATACTGGTTTTCATTTTTTGTTTGCAAATGTGCGGTAAGCAAGAGTCACCACCGTCTTTTCTTTTATCCAACAAAGGAAAGGGTGGAAAGAACATAAAAATACCTTTTCGAGATGTTTCTGAGTAAGGGGGTAGATTATGGAAAGGGAAGGTGTTAGCACCCTTTCCATCTGTGGTTTTCCAAGGGCTCCTAGAGGTTTGCTCCTTGTGAAATACCTTTGTGCTTTGTGTGTTTTGAAAATGTCTGGAAAACTCCTTAGTGCGGCGATTTACTTTGCATTTAACTCTTGTATCAGTCCTCAAGAGTGTTAACAAAGCAAATGTTTTTGAAACTTGCTTTTGAAAAGTAGTATTTGTGTAAGTGCAAAAAGTGTTTTTTGAGCAAACTTCTAACAAATATCTACTTTTATACTCGAAAAGGTTGTTCTTTTCCTCTTTTTTTTCCTTTAGACAGTGCTATCCTACTATTAGTGAGTAGGTAGCCTTGTCGTCGGATGTTGAGGGACATTCGAAGGGACATTTTATAGTCATAAAGGCAACATACGAAGACGCTTTGGCAACTTTTGTTTAAGGGACGAGATCATTTACCGAAAGGGAACACTGTAAGGGTCATCGAGGGACTATGATCTTTTGATTTTACGGGTCTTTGCTAAAGCGTCCCCATTCTCGAGGGACATGACTGCTTTATTTTTCGAAGGGCAACCAAAGTGGGAGTACCCTGGAGGTGTACATGTGATAGTGTGTTGTGTTTCAGTTATTTTATCTTTAAACATTTAGGTGTTCTACCGTTTGTTTTCAGATCTTGTCATGCAATCCTAGTTAGCATACATCTAAGCAGTTAATATATGTACATAAATTTAAAATGTGGGAATTGTAAATCCTACGCTATTACAAGGCTTCAGGGAGGGGGATTATTTACGTGTCTAAAATTGGGGGAATAAAGCAGTAAAGTGTAAAAGTCCTAATTAAGCTAATACGAACTAGTAGGCAGTTAGAATAAAATAAACACGCGCGAATTTGAAAATAACTTCTAAAAATCCTAAGAATAAAATCTTTTTGTTGTTTTATTTTATTTTGGGAAATTGATCTAAATCTTCTTAATTTTAGTTTTGAGAAAATGTTAAGATAATTAAATGATTAGTTAACCAAATTAATTTAATAGAAAAAACTAGCCTAATTTTTTGTGGCTTTTTTGATTGATTTTATGTTGATTAAAAAAAATAGTAAAGACAAAGATGAAATCGAAGGAACAAGCAGTAAATCAAGAAAGGTGTAATTCCGGAAGCCTGGATCGAAAAAGGCTTGGCTGTCTTTCGATCCAGTGAAGAGGCTCGATCGAAGATGCATGAGGGGGTGCACTTTCAGGGTGTTCGATCTGGATATGTCATCCTTCAATATGGGAACCCTGGACCCAGTTTGAAGATGAGCTGCTTCGAAGCTCTGAACAAGATTCTGAGAAGATGTTTCCTACAAAACGAAACAAATGTTAGAGATCCAGGGGGGACTTTACCCCCCTGATTCGAATCTCATCCCAAATCGAATCCTTCCTCAATTCGAATCTGCTGAGTCTGGGTCTGGGTCTGGGTTTGTTTTGTCCTGAGATTTGAAGGAAAATCTTAGATCGTGCCCCAACAATGGCATGATCTCATATCTGCGCTTCAGCTTACATGCAACATAATCAGTAATAACAAGAATATATGTGCAATATGTATTTAAATGTCATGAAGGTGCAATTTTGGTCTTGCAAACCCTTACCAATCGAAGATGTATGATCTGTGGCTCCGGGTGTGGAGAGGTTTGCTTAGGAGTTTGGGTGGACTCCTGGATGACTTAGGAACACGAATCTGGTATTCTTTCGGAATGGGAATGCCTGCAAAAAATGTATTTCGATTGGGATCACTCTGAGTTTTGAGTTTTTTGTTGTGCTTTCTGAGGCAACGTGTGTGTGTAGTATCCCCTTATGTCTTCTTTTTCGTCCCCCCCCCCCTTGGTACTGTGTCCTAGCTCTTGTATTCATAGGAGTATGATGGTGCATAGTAACGGCAAGAGGCAGCCATTTAACCAGGCTTTTAAAGCAATGAGACAAGAATCAAACAAATTGAAAGGTTTCCTTTTTGAAATATTCATGCCCTTTTTGAAATCCTGGATGAACCTGGACATTTGACTCCTTCGAAAGTCCTTCTGTCATTCGAAAATCCTTTGCCCAAATACCACTCGAAGGGTATTTGTTGAAACGCCAATCGAAGGGCCTTTCCAAAAGGCCAATCGAAGGGTACTTGGTTAACATGCCTGTCGAAGCTGCCTTGTTTGAGATGCTAAATTGAATGATTCCTTGCCATGCCAATCGAAAGGCCTGACCTAGGGTTCCAAACGAAAGGATCTTTCAGAATGCCAATCGGAGGCCTTGACACCATGCCAATCAAAAGGCTTGTCACGAGGCCAATCGAAAGGCATTGTATCCATGCCAATAGAAGGGCTTGGCCATGAGGCCAATAAAAAGTCCTTGTATCCATGCCAATCGAAGGGCTTGGCCATAATTCAAATCAAAGCATTTTTTTCAAATGTCAATCGAAAGGCTTGCCCATAATGCCAATCGAAGGGCTTAGCCATGAGGCCAATCGAAAGGCCTTGTATCCATGCCAATCTAAGTACCTTATTGACCGATCAAAAACTTTGTTCTGCTCTCTTCGATTTCCTTCAGTTTGGACCAATTGAAGTGACGTTAAAATGCCAATTGAAGATGCCTTTATTCAGATGCCAATCGAAAGACATTGTTAAGATGCTAATCGAAAGAAACCTTGTTCAAATTCCAAATGAAAGACATTTTGTTGACATGCCTTCGAAGTACACCCCATCGAAGGACACTTTGACCAACTTCAAAATTTGTTATTTTTCTTCAAGCAAGTGTTTGTAACAACCCGTGTAAGAGAAGATCTTATAAAAAAATGAGAGGGCAAAAATGGGGTACAATTGGTTGTTGTCGGTTCATCCGAATTTTATGTGTTATGTATTTGAACTATAGGTGATTGAATGTCATTGTTTAAGTTGAAAGTGTAGAATTCCATTTGTTTGTTGGAAAATTTTGTAGCTCTAATTTTATATAATTCGTTGGGTAGAAATGGGGTGTTACATTCATGAGGTCCAATGATGTAGGAATGACCCATCATGGGAGTCCCATGATGGCTGAATAGGGCATAGCTATGTTGATGCCGATTTAAGATATTTTCATTGTAGCTCCCAAACCATCGCGATTAAGTCCAAGATAATAGTCCCATTGAATTCGCAGGCCTTGATTTAGGGGGTAGGGTCCCTCTGGATCTCTAACGCTTATTGTTTTGCAAGAACACAAAATAGACTTACTGGAGAAGACAACCAGAGCTAGGGCTCCGGCGCCTCTCCGGTCATGCAATATGATTTTATATTATATATGTTTTGTTTTAGTTTAAACAATGAATGCATCACTACCCCAGTGGTTAAACGCGCGCGCTAAAGACACTATTATGCCAAGGCGTGGGTTCAATCCCAGCCTTTTAGCATTTTGAGTTTTTTTCATAATTTTTACATGTTTTGTAGGATAATAACAAAATGCACTAATTCTCCTTATCACAGGTGTGCGCCTGTCCTAATGGTGAACACGCTAGATGAAAGTGCTAAGGGCGTGAATTCAACACCCACCCCTGACAATTTGGTTATTTTTCTCTATTTTTCTTACTCTTTCTTCTTTTCCCTTAAAACAAACCCTAATTATTTTTCAAAACCTTTTTCTAAAACCCTAATCAAATTAGTTTTGTAGGTTTTAATTTAATTAATCATTTTTATTTAATTAATTAATTAAGGTTTTTAGGTTTTGAGTTTAATTAATTAACTATTTTATTAAAATTAATTAGGTTTTTAGGGTTAATCATCATTAAAACCTTTTTATCAAAAAATCACCAAAAACCCTTTCGCTTTCCTTTTTCCTATTTTACATTTTGTGTGGTTTATTATTCTCGCACTTTTTCCGATTATTGTAATTGCTTCCCGGTTTGTAATAGTAATTAGGGTTTACTTTCCGCATTTTTATTACTTATGTCCCTCTCCCAAAACATTGTAATAGTCTAGGGTTTACCTTTCCGCACTTTACTGCTTTTCATTATTTTTACTATATTAGTGTTAGTAATTAGGCTTGTATGGAAAGACTAATAATGAAACGATAGCTAACCCTAACCTCAAAGACTAACATAACTGAAAACAAATCAACTCGCACACTTACACCTCTAGTGTAACCTTTCTTGTTTCCTTTCGACAAAACAATCATGTCCCTCGAACATGGGGACGCTTAAGCAAAGTCCCTCGAAAACAAAGATCACAGTCCCTCGATGACCCTTTCGATGTTTCCTTCGGTAAATGATCTAGTCCCTTAATGAAAATTGCTAAAGCGTCTCTACCAGTTGCCTTCGATGACTGTACGCTAACCCGCGCCTGTCCCTTCACATCCAATGGATATGGTTGCCTACCAACTAATGGTATGGATAACACTATCTCTAAAGGAGAAGGGAAATAACAAGAAAGATCTTTAGTGGGTAAGAAACTCCTAATTGCTTGCTCACAACTTTTCTCAAAACATTTTTTCACACATCACTTTCAAACAAATATTTTCAAAACACTTTGTACGCATTCGTGAGGACTAATACAAGAATAATTACAAAGTTAGCCTTACATTGGCTTTATTTCAAAACATTTTTCAAAACACTTACAAAAAAAAGAAATTTTTCAAAAGTGAACTAGCAATTAAGAGCCCGTAGATAAACTACGAATGAAAAGGGTGCTAACACCTTCCCTTTTCAAAATCTACCCGCCGAACTCAAAATTTTGAAGGTCTTTCCTGTTCTTTTCACCCTTTCCTTATTAGATCAAAATAAAAGTCAGTGACGACTCTTACTATCTGCACATTTGCGATAAAACGCAAAACCAAGCCAGTTCTCCCATCGTATTACACATATCCTCGTTGTTTTAGAAAACTTTCAATTTATATTTTAAAATGAATTATCCCATAAGTATGCAAGATTCTTTCCATGTTTTGTTGTTCTATTCCTTCCTCTATAAATACACACAACACTTAGATGCAAAGGACACGAAAAATTGGCAAGAGACACTAGGGTTCCAAATTCACAAATTTCAAAGAAAAGTGCAAAATTTGTATTCCAAATTCCAGCCTGTTCCAGTCTAAACTAGTGATTCATTCATACTCCTGAGGTTCCCAGGAATCTCCCTGAGCCCAGAAATGATCACTATCGTGCCCAAACTCTCTCTCTCTCTCTCTCTCTCTCTCTCTCTCTCTCTCTCTCTCTCTCTCTCTCTCTCTCTCTCTCTCTCTCCCTCTCTCTCTCTCTCCCTTTATTACACTATTTTGGGTAATTTTTCCAAAACTTTAAACTTTTGTTTTTCACATTGTTAATTAACCTTGTGTGTCGATGTGTGTTTAGGATGATATTTAGAATAGGTTTGATGTGTTACATGTATGCTTTGATGTATGAATCTCGATCTGCCATAATTAGGGCATAAATTTTTTTTGCATCAAATCTCTGTTTACAAGAACATTCAGGCCAAAGGAGCCTTTCCATTGGATTCTTAGCCCTCGACTTAGGGGAGTAGGGTCCTCTTTTATTTCTAATATGTGTTATTTTTACAGATCCAAGAACCATATAACCGGACAAGACGACCAGAGCTAGGGCTCCGACGCTTCTCCAGTTCATTGATTTTGTTTTTTTTATATAATATGTTGTTTGTGTTTTAGTATCGGATGAACAACATAGCTCAATTGGTGAAGCAGGCGCGAGCGTATCATGAAGGGCATGAGTCTGATCCCAACCTTTTGGCATTTTTTTTTATTTTTCAAATCAATACAAGTTTACATTATATTGATTTAGTTCTATTTCCAAACATAAAATGCGCATGGCTCAGATGGCAAAGGGTGAAGGCTGGTAAAGGGAAGGGTGTGGGCTCAAGCCCCAGCACCTGCAACACTTTTTTTTTGCTTACTCATTTTCAACCTTTTTCCATTTTATTTTTTTCTTTTTATTTAATTAATTTCTTGTTATTTATTTTAATCAATATTTAATCAAGAAAAATCCTAAAAAATATAATAAAATTAGATTTAGACTTTTAATAAATTAATTTAATTTTAGACAATATTTTTCTTATTTAATTAATTAGATCTAGTTTTTTTAATTAATTAAGTATTTAATTTAGGTTTTAAAATTTATTTATTTTATTATTCAAATCAAACCAAAAAAATGCACAAAAACTAATTTCTAATCTTTTAGATGTTAAGACTTGAAAAATAATTTTGCAAACATTTATGTTTACTTTTGCCATTTATTTTCTTAGAAACGATTGTATAGGTCGCATGAGTTTTTTTGTTGTAATAGCATAACGTTTAAATTCCCACAGAGTTGTAAATATTGTAATTCTTCCGGAGCCATGTAATAGCTGTAGGTCTCGCACATATGCTTTTTTTTCCTTGTATGTATATATAACTGTTAGCTAATATGATTGTATGGTAAGATAATAATCAAACGCTAGAAAACCCTAATGAAAGATAAAATAACTGAATCGACACACTTGCACACTTGCACCTCTAGGGTAGCCTCCCTCTGTTGCATTCGGAAAAAACAACAGTCATATCCCTCGAATGTAGGGATGCTTTAACAAAGACCCTCGAATAAAAGATCATAGTCCCTCGATGACCCTTCGACGTTGCCTTTCAAAAAATGATCTAGTCCCTTATGAAACTGCTAAAGCATCATTACAAGTTGCCTTCAATGAGTGTACGATGACCTTCGCCTATCCTTTCACATCCACGATAGGGCTTCCTACTAACTAATGGCACGGATAGAACTATCTAAAGGAGAAGGAAAAGTATAAGAAAGACCCTGAGTGCGTAGAATACTATTAATCACTTGCTCACACTTTTCAAAACAAAAACATCTCACACAAACACTTTTAAAGATATTTTCAAAACACTTTGTATGCACTCTTGAGGACCGATACAAGAAACATTACAAAGTTCGCCTTACATTGGCATTTTCAAAATGTTTTCAAACACACAAAAAGAAAATTTTCAAAATGAGGTAAGCGATTAAGAGCCCGTAGATAACTACGGATGAAAAGGGTGCTAACACCTTCCCTTTTCATAACTTACCCCCCGAACTCTAAAATCTTAAAAGGTCTTTCCTGTTCTTTTCACCCTTTCCTTATTGGATAAAAGAAAAGTTAGTGGCGATTCTTGTTATCCGTAAGATTTGCGATAAAACGCAAAATAAGTCAGTTCTCCCACCATATCACAATGAGCATGATGTCAGCATAATATTGGGTGTAATGTCGAGAAAATTCAGAAATACCATTATCTTTAGTTAAGTCAAAAATAGCATTTTTGGGGGGCAATTTGTTTGCCTAGATTTTCGACCATAGTGATCTCAGTGGATGAAAAGAGAAGATCAGGGAGAGCTAAGAGAATTTCAGGATTTCAGGAAAAGCATTTTGACACAACCCTTTTCTTTTTTCAACCAAGAAGTCGAAGTTTCATGCACAAGGCAGAAGTAGGGACTTAGTGTTTTCTCAGGAAAGATTATCCATGAACTTCGACAACAAACAACGCAATCAATATTTCAACCTTAAGGTTGACATAGGTCTTCGTCAATAATGGATTAGATAGGAGAGGAGCAATGTACCTATTTTTTTGCCTTGTCCAAAAGTATGCATGGAGACGCATCCAATGGAAAAATGCATTTAGCGAAGACATGTCAATTTTTAAGGAGAAGTCCATTGTAGACAATTAATCTATGTATTAGTATAAATAGGAGTTCTAGCATTAGGATTCAGGATGTCAAAATCATTATGAAAACTCATAAACTTAAAGTATCAAAACATCAAGAGAGAAAAGAGTCAGTTGAGCAAAATGAATGATATTGAACACCATTTTCTTTATAATTTAAGAAATTTCATTTTACTTTAAGTTATCCCTTTTCTACATTTTATCTTTAGGTTTTCAACTTACTTTTTACCCATATTTCAACCAAGTCGAAATCCCTTTACTTTCTGTAAATTTTACAGCTTTACTTAGTAGAAATCACAATAGATTTCACTTTACACCAAATACTCAAACGAAGTCACAAACACTCATGCACATATGTCTTAGGATCAACTAGTTGATCATACGAGTAAGCATTCTGGAAGACTAGCGCTTGTTTGCCAAAATTCAATGGAAACACCAGCAAAAGTGGTTGAATTCAAACAAATACCATAAGTGACAAACAAACAATGGATATGCCACTTGGTTATGTTAGTTTCAAGTTCTTTTATAGAATAAAAATAATCATAATGTTTAATAACCATTTGATTAAAGAAAGGTAGATTTTTTTCACTAAATTATCTATTTCTTTTGTGATTATGAAAAGTAACAACGGGTTTGGCGTATGACCAAATAGATTGAAGCCTTATATATATATATATATATATATATATATATATATATATATATATATATATATATATATATATATATATATATATATATATATATATATATATATATATATATATATATATATATATATATATATATATATATATATATATATATATGTTGAAACACTTTTGTTAGGGTAATTATTTTCTTTATCGTTTCCACAGGGATTGATGTGTTATTACTTCTGTTCTACATTTAATAATATTTTGAGTAAGGGTTTATCAAATGTTTTGGCATTGGAAAGTTTTGATTGCATGAAATGTAACAACGATAAAAAGTTTTGGTTTTACGGATTAAAAATCATGTCAAGATTAGGGTTCACTAATCTACTTCACTATGACCCTTACGCATAACTCGCTGCGCATCCTTAAGAGAAACCATGGAATTCTCATTTCCTCTTATGTTATCAATGGATAAGGCTTGGAACTGGGTTCCAACAGCAGCTTCATCCGCCTATACAATGCTAAAAGAGGACAAATGAGATATCAATAATGCATGTTCTCCATTTATTATTACCACTTTTCCTTCACGTACAAACTTCAAATTTTATTGTAAAGTTGAAGTGACAGCCCATGCCTCATGTACCCACGACCTTCCGAGCAAACAGCTATAAGCGGGTACAATATCCATGACATGGAAAGTAATGTGAAACAAATGTGGGCCTATATGGATAGGCAAGTCCACTTCACCAATAACAGATATCATTGATCCATCAAACGCTTTCAAAATAATGCCACTTGGGCGCATGGGCGTTCCCTGATATTTCAACTTCATAAGTGTACTCCTCGGTATAACGTTCAATGCGGATCCATTATCAATCAGCATATTAGATAGTGAATCATTCTTGCAATTCATAGAGATGTGGAGGGCCAGGTTGTGATTCCTTCCTTCATCTGGTAATTCATCGTCGTAGAAACTCAGGTTATTATATGACGTAATGTTCCCTACTACACTATTGAATTGGTCTATAGGCATGTCACTTTCCACAAAAGCTTGATCCAGTACCCTCATCAGAGATTCTCTGTGAGCAGAGGAGTTCATCAATAAAGCCAAGATAGATATTTTTGAAGGAGTCTGCAGTAGCTGATCTACAATTCTGTAGTCGCTCATCTTGATTATCTTCAAAATATTATCCACTTCTTTCTCTAACGTAGCACTACTAGATTCACCCATAGCCTTCTTGGGTTCAACATTCTCAGCAATTTTCTTTCCAACACTAACATCTCCTCAAACAACTGGTGCAAATACACGACCGTTGTGGGTCACTCTGCTAGTCTCAACAATATTTCCAACATCAGGCATTGGCTGGATGGGAACCTCCACACCATCCTCTAAGATTGTAGCGTTATATTTGTAGGGTACATCCTTATCTGACTTGTAGGGAACATGACCCAGCAAACTAATCACCAATGGAGCAATAGTCGGCTTGCTATGATACTCGACTTCAAAATAGGGGGTGCACTAAAACAAGGCACAATGACATTTACCCCTTCTTCAACACAATCAGTCATTTTTGAGTCATCTCTAAAAAACAAATCTTCATCTGAGGAGAAATACTCATCTGCAGAGGCATACTCATCATCTAACTCTTCTTCAGCCAAACAAACCTCAATCATATCAACTTCATGGTAATCATACCTTTGACCTGTAACCCTGATAGTTCCATTATCCAACAACAACTGAACACCTTTCTTCATGATTGAACATCCTCAGGAGTCTCAATAGCAAATTTGACAAGATCCATACTGATGTTCCACCTGACCAGCCATGTGGCAGAAAGTAGTTGCAATTGCACAAGGTCTTCATTCATATACTCCACATCAAAAATTCGGAACTCTCCAGAACATCCAGAAACCATGTTTACCTCCTCTTCATACTCTTCTCTAGGCCTGATTATATGGATGAGGCCCTCAACCATCATCTCCTACAAATCAACATTTATCTTGTCGCAACCTTGTATGTCTGTACTACAAATAGCACAACCGGAATGGTCATGCGTATAGTAGCTAAATTCACAGAGGTCTGCATGCATTTTCACCAAATCTCCCCTAACTAGATGAATATCAAAAATCCAGAAGTCGCCGGACAACCGGCCACCATATTCACAACATTTTCTCCTCCATGCTTGGGTAGAGGATTGTCTCTCACATTAGGACCTACATGCTTGAAAGATAGAATACTAGACTTCACCAATTTCTACACCTCATTCTTCAAAGGATAACAATTCTCAACATTATGCCCTGGTGCTCCTTGATGAAAAGCACATGTTTGGTCTGCCTTGTAGTACCAAGGCATAGGTGATGGTACAACGGGAGGTGGTCGGGTCTGAACCAACTTCTTCTGAATCAATGCCGGTAGTAACTCCGTATAACTCATAGGAATAGGGTCATAAATCTCCCTTCTCTAACAATACCCTTGATTCCCCTGCTGGGATGGTCTCTGATAAACAATAGTGGTTGGAGCTACACCAACAACTGGAGTAACTGAGGCGACTTGCTGATGACGTTGATAATTTCTTCTAGGAGGATTAACCTTCCTCTCTTTCATAACAACATTTATATCCCCTTCCATCTTCTTGGTAAACCCATAAGATGGCTTCTTTGCACCTCCAGATCCTTCACTCTTTGTTAAATGGCCCTCTCTTACAACCTCTTCTAAACAAATACCCATGCCTACCATTTCAGTAAATTCACTCGGCTCACTTGCTACCATCCTTTCATAGTAGAAAGTACCCAGAGTATTCAAGAAAATCTTAGTCATCTCATTCTCTTCCATGGGAGGAATCACTTAGGCGGCTACCTCACGCCATCTCTGCATATTCTTTGAATGATTCCATGTCTTTCTGAACTATGGCCCTGAGTTGATCACGGTCAAGCGCCATGTCCATGTTGTACTTGTATTGTCTGATAAATTCTTCTCCCAAGTCATTGAAAGTATGGATATTGCCACTATCCAAGCTCATATACCACTTCAGCGCAGCACCAGTCAAACTATCTTGAAAAAAGTGAATCAGCAGACGCTGATCATCAGTATTGGTAGACATTCTCCTTACATATATCACCAGATGAGCACGGGGGCAAGTGTTTCCCTTGGACTTCTCAAACTTCGGGACCTTAAACTTTACAGGTATATTAATATTCGGGACCAAGCATAATTCATTCACATTCTTCCCAAATAACTCTTTTCCCTTGAGGGCCTTCATCTCCTTATGCATTTTATCAAACAACTCTTGAAAATCATCCATTATGTTGTAAAGACCCAAGTCTTCACTTGGTGGAGGAAAAGGACGGCACACATCATCATTAAAAAATGGAACCAAATTCACCGAAGGAGGTGCAGCAGGAGCAACATGCACCATAGGAGGTGCCGTAGTAATAGTAGTCTGAACAATTGGAGTATCTTGAGGACCAAGATTGAAACCTACAGGCGCAAAGTTCTCTGGCATTCCCCATGGATAACCTTGAGGCATGCGATTCTGAATAACATCTAGAGTAGCAGACACACGAATAGCCGGAACTTCAGCAGTAGCCCTTGTTGGTTGAGGTTGAACACTCGGTTGGTGATTCTGAGCAGCCACGAGAGATTCCATCAGAGCAGTAAGATTGGACATGTTGGCCTTTAAAGCAGAAACCTCATCGCGCAACTCGCGATTCTCTTATTCTAAGTTTTCCATCTTCCTTCTGAAATTAGCCCGAGTCTTGTAGTGGTGAGTCAGCTTGTTGAACAAAGTAAAGAAGCTTGGTAAGACACCTGGATATGCATAACAAATGCAATAAAACTATGCAATATGATGCATGATATGCAATGTGTTGTACCCCAAAATTTACCCTCCCATAATCTTCAAAGTTTTGGCAAGCATCACCTCAAATGGTCCAAAGTCTACTCAAGGGCTACACAGTCAACCATCCTCCTAAGACAGGCAAAATTAGGGTTTTGGTTCTTGCAAGGAAGTTGAGGTTTTCAAGGGCTCAATCAAGTCCCATATGCTCATACACATTGTCAAGCACCTACATGTCAAGTTTCAAGGCTCACAAGGTCAAGTTGCACAGTCAAAAACTGTAATTGCTCCACAGTCAACTGCAGGGGCAAAATGTTCATTTGACAGCCAAAAGTCAAAATTTTTGGTCAACATCTTATTTTGAAGCCACAATCATCATTTGATCAAGTCTTGATCATGATTTCACAAGAATGGCTCAAAAATCATCAAGGTGTCAAAAGTTTCTATTTTTGGACAGTTGAAAAGTCAACTGTAACTTGACCAAGGCATAACTTTTTCATGGTTCATCAGAAAAATCCCATCCAATGCTCATCTTGAAG
This sequence comes from Vicia faba, assembly GCA_948472305.1. Classification (NCBI taxonomy): domain Eukaryota; kingdom Viridiplantae; phylum Streptophyta; class Magnoliopsida; order Fabales; family Fabaceae; genus Vicia; species Vicia faba. The sequence goes on along the minus strand of OX451739.1, from coordinate 83,419,643 downwards.
GGGAAGACATTTCCTACAACTCATCTTCACATTCCAAGTCCAAGAAATGCTCTCACAAAAAGTTATCAATTTCAACATTATAGGTCATTTTCAAAAGTCAACAAAAAGGCACTTTAAGTCAAAGACCATAACTTGAGATTGGTGAATCAAAATGACATGGGACCAAAGGAATTGGTTAGAGGACTTCAAGACCTTTCCAAAATGTCCAAGAACATGTTCATAGCTTCAAAATTGAGCAAGATATGCATTGGAGAAGTTGGGAAATTTTTGGGAACTTTCAAAAGTCAACTATTGCCTAAAACACTTCAAATTTGCTAATGGGCCTCAAATTCTTCCTTGAATCATTACCCAAAGCCTATGCACGACCCATTGAGCTTAAAAGGATTTATTTTCTTATTTTTAATTAATTAATTGAATTTTTATTCTTATTAATTCATTTAATTAGTTTTAATTGTAGAAAAATATCAAATAATGGTTGTCAAATCTTTTTGTGCAGCAAATATACTCCAAATATGCTAAAGATTTCGTGCATCACTCAAGGAGACAAGATCTTCCACAATTGGCAAAGTTTTCATGGAAAAAGATTGGAAATTATGTGATAAAAAATCAAATATTCAAGTCATCAATTCATGGATTCATGGGCTTATTTTTGACCTAATTCCATTCACATACAAAGGCACAAGTGAACCCTAGTGCACAAGACACGAAAAAGCTGCTGAAAACTCATAACCAATTTGCAAAAAATAGAGAAAAAGCTTGAAACTGATTTCATAGTTGCAGGATAATTCAAGGCCTAAAGTCTATTCCAACACGTTGCTGGACCTTCCAGGAGTCTATTGGCATCAAGAATCAATCCTAACACGTGAAGAATCCAAGAACATAGACCACACAGTTTGCTTTATTTTCTAGATTTGCACATCACGATTCATGCATTGTTAATACATTTGGTTGATTGTTTTATGTTCACAGCATTCAGGCAAAGCTTTTGGTATGATTTAATTCCATTAATATGCCTTGAAACGAAATTGACCATGGATGAAACCTAGGGTTTCTGAAGCTCCAAATTAGGGCTTTCTTGTTGGGGAAAAATTGAACCTTGAGACCTATGCAGTTGAATTCAGGAGCTCCATACGAGTTGAATGAGATACTCGCGCCCTTTTTATATTTCCTCCTCTTCTAATCGCTAATTTCAGGACTTTCAATTTGTGGGGGTTTTAGGTGAAAACGAAGAAGAAAGCTGAGGTGTCCAGGCGTGGTTGGATAGTTCAAATATCTGGCGCGTTTTTTGTGTTTTATACCATTAACCTTTGTTTTATTATATAATATTTGTTTTCCATTGTATTTACAAACGCGCGCAATAGCTCAATTTGCAAGGGACACGCTTGGTGAGTGCTGGGATCTGGTTTCGATTCCCAGGTCCCCCATATAATTTGTTCTATTTTTTCATAAAACGTTCACATGCAGCGTATTCTCCAACGTCTCACCATACAGCCTCACGCATAGCTTGCCAAGTGGCTTTGATGATCAATCTGAAGGCCACAGAATGAAGTCCAGGGTATGGCACAGTCAACCAACGTGCACACAAGCATGGAAAGTCAAACGAGCCTTGGCTAATGGGCCTGAATTCCTCTCAAACAAACCTCCCCTTTGGGCCTGAAAACCCCCTTGGTTTGCATCCTTTTTATTTTATTTTCTTTTCTTTTCTAATTCTTTTTAATTATTTTAATTGTTTTTTCACCATAAAATAATTTTTCATAATAAAAAATCAGAAACCAAAAAAATGTTTTATATGTAATTATTTATTAATTTCTTCACTAATTATTTTTTGTAAATAAACTCTAACAATTAATCTAGTTTAAATTAGGTTTTAATTCAATATTTTCTTAATAAATAAAATACATAGAATTAGGTTTTGACATTTTATCTTTTTCTTAGTTAATTTTTCCTCATTATTTATTATTATTAATTATTATTTTTGTAAATAAACATGTAAATTAATTAATTAGTAAATTAGGTTAACTTTAATATTTTCTTTAATAACTAAAAATAATTTAGAATTAGGGTTTCCTTTTAAATTCTTTTCTTTATTTCCACATTAAATACAAAAAAACATTAAAAAAAAACCCTTTCGTTTCTTTAATTAAATATTAATTAGCTTTAATTTAATTTAATTTCAAGCAAAGGGTCAAAACCCTCGGACGTTCAATTTTAATTCTTTTCGCGCATTTATTTCCTTATTGATCATTATGTAACTGCTTTCTGGATGTAATAGTAATTAGGTATTTATTTACTTTCTGCATCTTTTATCAAAAACGGGTCTTTGTATTTTGGCGATGTATAGACCCGCGCCTTGTAATAGCGTAGCTTTTATCTTCCTGTATTTTACTTTCTGCACCCTTAAATTCTAAATTGCATGAAAGAATGTATGGTTAATTAAAAATAACTCGTAGCTCACAATGCCATGATCAAAGATAACTGCTAAACTGAAAACAACACACAAATACACACACCACTTCTAGGGTACGCCTCACTCGTTGCCTTCGAAACGTGGTCGTCAAGTATAGGACGTTTTAGCGGTCCTTATGTCCATGATCCAGTGTCCTCGAAACAGTTGCCTCGAAATAGTTGCCTCGAAACAGTTGCCTCAAAATAGTTGCCTCGGAACAGTTGCCTCGAAACGGTTGCCTCGGATTAAAAAAAGGATCAAGGACATAAGGGTAGCTTCTAAGGTGTCCTACTATTGCTTCGGTGACCACACTGTCCCTACAATCGAATTGACCCGAACACCTCCAACGGTGGTGCTACCTACCTCTCAATGGTGGGATGGCACTACCTTAAGGACATTTACACAGCCTAATTCCTTAGGGTAGGTAGACGACTTATGGATACTTGCTCTCTTTAAAACAAATCAAAAACCTTTTCACACAGACACTTTCAAAAAGCTTTCAAAACGAATTTTTCAAACACTCTTGAGGACTGATACAAGAGTTATTCAGAAATCTTTCGATGAAACTTTTTCAAACCCACTCACATTTTAAAAAGCAAACATTTTGAAAACATAAGAGCAAGTATCTAAGAGCCCGTGGATAACCACGGATAGAAAGGGAGCTAACCCCTTCCCTTTCTATAAATCTACCTCCCGAACCGAGAGACAATCTCATAAGGAATTTTGCTGTGCTTTTGTCCTGTCCATGTTGGAGAAAATAAAAGACGGTGGCGACTCTTGCTTCCGAGACATTTCGCGAACCAGCGTTAAACAGTCAGTTCTAAATAAGTTTTGCCAAGCATCACCTCAAATGGTCCAAAGTCTACTCAAGGGCTACACAGTCAACCATCCTCCTAAGACAGGCAAAATTAGGGTTTTGGTTCTTGCAAGGAAGTTGAGGTTTTCAAGGGCTCAATAAAGTCCCATATGGTCATACACATTGTCAAGCACCTACATGTCAAGTTTCAAGGCTCACAAGGTCAAGTTGCACAGTCAAAAACCCTAATTGCTCCACAGTCAACTGCAGGGGCAAAATGGTCATTTGACAGCCAAAAGTCAAAAATTTTGATCAACATCTTATTTTGAAGCCACAATCATCATTTGATCAAATCTTGATCATGATTTCACAAGAATGGCTAAAAATCATCAAGGTGTCAAAAGTTTCTATTTTTGGACAGTTGAAAAGTCAACTGTAACTTGACCAAGGCATAACGTTTTCATGGTTCATCAGAAAAATCCCATCCAATGCTCATCTTGAAGGGGAAGACATTTCCTACAACTCATCTTCACATTCCAAGTCCAAGAAATGCTCTCACAAAAAGTTATCAATTTCAACATTATAGGTCATTTTCATAAGTCAACAAAAAGGCACTTTAAGTCAAAGACCATAACTTGATATTGGTGAATCAAAATGACATGGGACCAAAGGCATTGGTTAGAGGACTTCAAGACCTTTCCAAAATGTCCAAGAACATGTTCATAGCTTCAAAATTGAGCAAGATATGCATTGGAGAATTTGGGAAATTTTTGGGAACTTTCAAAAGTCAACTATTGCCTAAAACACTTCAAATTTGCTAATGGGCCTCAAATTCTTCCTTGAATCATTACCCAAAGCCTATGCACGACCCATTGAGCTTAAAAGGATTTATTTTCTTATTTTTAATTAGTTAATTAATTGAATTTTTATTCTTATTAATTCATTTAATTAGTTTTAATTGTAGAAAAATATCAAATAATGGTTGTCAAATCTTTTTGTGCAGCAAATATACTCCAAATATGCTAAAGATTTCGTGCATCACTCAAGGGGACAAGATCTTCCACAATTGGCAAAGTTTTCATGGAAAAAGATTGGAAATTATGTGATAAAAAATCAAATATTCAAGTCATCAATTCATGGATTCATGGGCTTATTTTTGACTTAATTCCATTCACATACAAAGGCACAAGTGAACCCTAGTGCACAAGACACGAAAAAGCTGCTGAAAACTCATAACCAATTTGCAAAAAATAGAGAAAAAGCTTGAAACTGATTTCATAGTTGCAGGATAATTCAAGGCCTAAATTCTATTCCAACACGTTGCTGGACCTTCCAGGAGTCTATTGGCATCAAGAATCAATCCTAACACGTGAAGAATCCAAGAACATAGACCACACAGTTTGCTTTATTTTCCAGATTTGCACATCACGATTCATGCATTGTTAATACATTTGGTTGATTGTTTTGTGTTCACAGCATTCAGGCAAAGCTTTTGGTATGATTTAATTCCATTAATATGCATTGAAACGAAATTCACCATGGATGAAACCTAGGGTTTCTGAAGCTCCAAATTAGGGCTTTCTTGTTGGGGAAAAATTGAACCTTGAGACCTATGCAGTTGAATTCAGGAGCTCAACACGAGTTGAATGGAAACCTTGCGCTCAATTTATATTACATGTGGGCGTAATCGCTATTTTCCACACTTTCAATTTGTGGGGGTTTAAAGCCCCCGCTATCTCATTCATATTGCAGGTGAAAACGAAGAAGAAAGCTGAGGTGTCCAGGCGTGGTTGGATAGTTCAAATATCTGGCGCGTTTTTTTGTTTTATACCATTAACCTTTGTTTTATTATATAATATTTGTTTTCCATTGTATATACAAACGCGCGCAATAGCTCAATTGGCAAGGGACGTGGCTTGGTGAGTGCTGGGACCTGGGTTCGATTCCCAGGTCCCCCCATATACTTAATGATTTTTGTTTTAACATGTTCATATGCAGCACTTCTCCAACGTCTCACCATACAGCCTCACGTATAGCCTGCCAAGTGGCCTTGATCACTCATCCAATGGCTACAGAATGGTATCCAGGGTGTACCCCAGTCAAGCATCATACGCATGATCAGAAAAGTCAAACAAGGCCTTTGTTTAATGGGCCAGAATACTTCAAAAAACCTCCCCTTTGCGCCTGAAACCCCCCTTGGTTTGCATCCTTTTTAATTTTATTTTCTTTTCTTTTCTAATTCTTTTTATTTGTTTTAATTATTTTTTCACCATAAAATAATTTTTTCCATAATAAAAACAGAAAATCAAATACAAATATATTTAATTATTTATTAATTTCACCACTAACCTATTTTTTTTGTAAATAAATAACTAACAATTAATCTAGTTTAAATTAGGTTTTAATTCAATATTTTCTTAATAAATAAAATACATAGAATTAGGTTTTGACATTTTATCTTTTTCTTAATTAATTTTTCTTCATTATTTATTATTATTATTAATTATTATTTTTGTAAATAAACATGTAAATTAATTAGTTAGTCTAAATTAGGTCAACCTTAATATTTTCTTTAATAACTAAAAATAATTTAGAATTAGGGTTTCCTTTTAAATTCTTTTCTTTATTTCCACATTAAATACAAAAAAACATTAAAAAAACCCCTTTCTTTTCTTTAATTAAATAATAATTAGGTATTAATTTAATTTAATTTCAAGCAAAGGGTCAAAACCCTCGGACTTTCAGTTTTAATTCTTTTCGCGTATTTATTTTCTTATTGAATATTATGTAACTGCTTTCCGGATGTAATAGTAATTAGGTCTTTTTACTTTCCGCATCTTTTATCAAAAACGGGTCTTTGTACTTTGGCGATGTATAGACCCGCGCCTTGTAATAGCGTAGCTTTTATCTTTCCGTCTTTTAATTTTCCGCACTCCTAAATTCTAAATTGCATGAAAGAATGTATGGTTAATTAAAAATAACTCGTAGCTCACGATGCCATGATAAAAGATAAATATTAACATGAAAACAACACACAAATACACACACCACTTCTAGGGTACGCCTCACTCGTTGCCTTCGAAACGTGGTCGTCAAGTATAGGACGTTTTAGCGGTCCTTATGTCCATGATCCAGTTGCCTCGAAACGGTTGCCTCGGATTAATAAAAAAAGGATCAATGACATAAGGGTAGCTTCTAAGGTGTCCTACTGTTGCTTCGGTGACCACACTGTCCCTACAATCGAATTGACCCGAACACCTCCAACGGTGGTGCTACCTACCTCTCAATGGTGGGATGGCATTACCTTAAGGACATTTACACAGCTTAATTCCTTAGGGTAGGTAGATGACTCATAGATACTTGCTCTCTTCTAAAAACAAAACAAAAATCTTTTCACACTGACACTTTCAAAATCTTTCAAAACAAATTTTTCAAACGCTCTTGAGGACAGATACAAGAGTCATTCAGAAATCTTTCAATGAAACTTTTTCAAACCCACTCACATTTTTTAAAAGCAAACATTTTGAAAACATAAGAGCAAGTATCTAAGAGCCCATGGATAACCATGGATAGAAAGGGTGCTAACACCTTCCCTTTCTATAAATCTACCTCCCGAACCGAGAGACAATCTCATAAGGAATTTTGCTGTGCTTTTGTCCTGTCCATATTAGAGAAAATAAAAGACGGTGGCGACTCTTGCTTCCGCAACATTTCGCGAACTAGCGTTAAACAATCAGTTCTAAATCCACCGATCACAAAACTAGCGACTCTGTTGGGGAAACTTAAAGTGAGGTGTACCTTAGGATAGCTCATACTTGTGTTTTCAATTGCTGTGTTTTGTTTGCTTTATTATTGTGGGCATTGTCTTGGGAGTTCTATAGATCCTAACCCGGATCTGGGGGATACCTTCGTAGAAAGTAGCAACAAGACTGTGAGGGAATTGTGCGGGGTATACCGACACGGTTGAAGCAGTCTGCTACGTTGATGTGGCACTTTAGTGAGTATCGGTAACCCTTGAGTCAAGTCAAGGAGAGTACGGGGCCGCCGCGTGGTGTCGTGAAGTATCAACTGACCTTAGGAACCTTAACTGAACCATCCTGGCCTCTTTAGGGTAGTGAGATAACTGACTTTGGCGCAGTCCGAAGTTGGTTGATACTCGATGCTACACTCAGTTGAGGGTTGTTTTCTTGGAATATTTCGGTCGCCAGTTCAGTGGCTAAATCGAAACGATGAACACAGAAAACAATCCAATGATATTGAGATCCTTAGAACCCGGTTACTTCTGATAGGACAGGTTTTGAGCCCACCAACCTCAAGAGGGTAGTACCTAAACTTCATGCTGGCCTAAAATTTAAGGGTTGTCTTGTGTGACTTGTGTGCCTTCAAACTTGACTACTTGCATGCTTGTTATCTGACACTTGAGTTTCTTGCAGGTTTTGTTTACAGTCCTTAATTTGGATTCATAACAGGGTTTACTTACATTACCCCACGCATAGCATAACATCATACCATCATACCATTGCATGCATCCTATATAAGGACTAATCCATTTCAAGGACCTCAAAGGTTTTGTGATGCAGGTCATGATGAATCAAATGTCTAGCAAGAGGCAAAGGGGATTTATTTTCCTCTAGCCAAGGTTGATAACTTGAGTCAGGGGCTATGACCCACTCGATATGGTGAGCCTTTGACCCTTGAAGAAGGACTCTCAACAACATGAAGTTCCTTCAATCAAGCTACCGGATCCCAATTCTAACAATCTTCATGTTTACCCCGCGAGGTCCTTGAAAACATTGCATGCATATCATACATATCATTGCATTACAGGTACCCTTGTTACAGGTCACTTATCCTTTTTCGCTGTTTATTTCAACAATGGCTTCCCAACAAGATAACCAGGGTCTTCATGCTCAAGAGACTCAGTTCAGGGAGATCTTCCTAAGCCTATCAAAGGGGCAGGAAGAGCTGAGGACTCCTCATGGGGAATTTGGCCAAGAAAAGTCTCGAAGATGACAAGGACGAACGGCTGAAACGTCTGCAAGCTAAGGTAGATACAATGAGAACCCAGATGCTGGGGAAAATGGCTCTCATACAAGGCTTAGCTCGGGAGCAAGAAGAGTTGAGGATCATGATCAATCAGCTCCACCAAGAGAGATACAACATGAAGCAACCAGTCCAAGTCAGGGACCAGGTCATTGATCAACTTCCAAGAGGACAAGAGTCTGGCATGGTGAAGAATAGACCTCTCCAAATTGCTACCACTTCACAAGCCCAGCATCAACCTCGCCCAGAGCAACAGGTTGATCAGAGTAAGCCAAGCAGGTCCAAGAGGCAATTCACCCAGCTTAACGTGTCGCTGTTTCAAGTTCTACAACATCTGTTGAGGTTGAATCTGATTACACTAAGGGCTCCTCCCCGGAACCCCAACATCTCTGCTCTTAACTATCATCCCAACAAAAGGCGTGCATACCACTCTGATAGTCCTGGACATGACACTGCCGACTGTTGGGCTCTGAAGAACAAGGTCCATGATCTGATTAATGAAGGAGTAGTGGATTTCACCCAAGTGGGTCAGGCTGAGTGCTTCTACCATCCCTACAGGATTCACCATTTGAAGTAACAAGTCCTGAAATGAGAAGACTTTTTGTCTATTAGAATTTTCAAGTTGTAATTTTCTTTTGATTGTTCAAACATTTATTCATGTTAAACGTTGTTATTTCATTAATGCATCGCATATGTCTATTTTGAATCAATATATTCGCATTCGCTATATTCAAACTGCTTTCATTTTTTGATGTCAACTCTCAATTAAAAATTCTAAGCCTCTTGAGGGAGGATGACGAAAACGATACCACAATCTACAGTATGCTTTTGAACAGACCCCGCTGATGAGGTACAAGCATTGTTTCAATTCCTAAACACTGGAGTTATAAGGAAGATAATCCCTCGTCAACCCCTCTGAGCCAAAGAAGTAGGAGTTTTTCTTTTCAAAAATTAAAACCCTTTATCATAACCTGGGGCAGGGTAGTTCTCTCAGTTGATCCAAGTGCATAACAAATGGAACCAGAGAGGTCCTTACAAAATAAAAAAAAGACAGTGATGGTTCCGAATAATTAAAGGCAGGCAGTCATTACTTCTCAAAATAAAAGCCCATTAAGTCAAAACCTATGAAGGAGACTTACAAAACTGGGGCATCCCGCTGACTGTAATCACAAAAGAAACAGTTCAGGAAAAAAACAGGGATAACAAAATCAAAAAAAAAAGAAAGAGGTCTTACAAACCCTCGACAAAAAATGACTGCCTATTCAAAATAAATTGTCAACATCCGAACCATTACTGGTATATCAGCACAAAGACTCAAACAAGGTCTAACGCACGACCAGCTGAGTTTAGGTTTGAAGAACATCACGAAGAACGGGTGGGTACAAATAAAATTTGAGCCTTTATCCTTTATTTCTTAAACCGTGAACCAGGCCACGTTATAACCCTCAAAAGTCCTAGCTGAAGCATGGGTTAGTTCGAAAGCATATTGTTACGAAGGGTATCCTGACTCCTTAAGGCTTGCTGTGAAATAATGAGGTGACATCACGTTTTACAAAAATTCACCTGTTTATTAAAAAAAACTGCATTTTCAAAAAAAAACTTCAAGACAGACCTAAGCTTTGCATTTTTAATGTAACTTTGTGTGCATATGACTTTTTGTTCGAACAGCAGAGAAATTCGCACGACGAATATCTAAGTGAACGAAAGTACTTCCAACCAAGGGGCAGACGTAATCATTGTCCATCATCTGGGGCAGTTAAGTCAAGATTCAGAGAATCTCTCAAATGCCAAATACTAGGGGCAAATCTCCATCTGGATCACTTGGGGGCATTGGACGATCAAACGAAGATCTTCTGGTGGTATAGCAACGCAATGCTACTAACAGTGACAACTCCCTACACTTTGAGAATATGGACACAGTCGAAAAAATACTACGCGTAATCAAAGACCCGCTAGGTTGACACACCTAGGCAGAAATAAGGGCTTCCCGGCGAACCAAAAGGGTTCGGGCAAAAATAGGGGATGAAATGAAAAAATCTGTACACCCGGCAAGTCGAAAACCTGAAAAGGCGGCTTGGGCAAAAATGGGTATCCCGGTGGACTGAAAACCCGAAAGGGCGGTCTAGGCAAAAATTAGGGATCAAAGCGTACGACTATGTCCCGTCATCTCGTCACTTGCCTACCAGAAGAAGATTTGTCAATCGGCAATCATCAAGCACCTCCACAGGTACCATCTCCTGCAGAAACAGGGGCAATAATGAGTTGTCTAAGCAATCTAATTGCTCTGCCCACCAAGTACCAAGGTAAGTTCGGCTGAAGAACGTAACCCAGATACCTTCACTCCCCGCCGAGTAAGACAAGGTTCAACAATTCTCCCCAAGCAGTTGGTCTCCCGTCAACCCTAACAAGGCACGACATCTCCAGCAAGTCAGTGACACTCTCCCCAAGCAGAGTTAGCATATTGCCAGCCTTAAGGAAGTGGGTATCCCCCGGAGATCTCAACATTCCCCAGCGATATACAAATATTCCTCTACAAGTATCCCCGGCAGTCTTAATATAAGATTGTTCCCCGGCGGTATACCGGACATCCAGTGGAGCCATTCCCCAGTCCAATCTGAAAAGTTTCCCCAGGAGAACTCAATCAATCCCCCCAGCAGATTTAGGAAGCTTATCCCCAGTAGATTCTGGAAGCTTATCACCTGCAGAGTGCGAACGCTCCCCCGACTTTATTCAAAGGTTATTTCCCCACTAGGATATAACTGGGTGGTTATCCTCAGCCAATTGCCACGGAAAGATCGCCCTAGGCGAAGTCTTCCTATCCCCAGCGGAGTTCATCAAAACTTCCAACAGAGCTCAACAATGGTATCCCCAGCGGAGTTATCATCAACCTCAGCAAAGTACCTCTCTTTCCCCACAGAGTTCACTCCCCGCAAAGTAATCTATCCGCCAAGTTTATTCCCTAACGGAGTCATCTTCTCCTACCGGTATTCTTGCAACCATCACCCCCAGCGGAAACAAAGCTCTACTCTCCAACATCAGCCCAGGAGTTAACTTCCCGGCACCCGTCAAAGATTTATTTTCCTAGACAAAAATACATTCATAAACATATCACATTTTCATACATCTTGCTTACATACACAATGCATGCACATACGCATCATATCACACAATCTCATTTCTCCCTGAGAACATCATGACATCATGCTTTTCATACATCATGACATTGCATACAACTGATGTTTTACCTTTTCAGGATGAAGGTCAATACAAAGATAATTACTATCAACTGTCGTGATTCCAGATCCGATTCCTGTATCTTGCCAGGGTGTATCTGTTGACGACTAATTCCAGACTCGATTCATGTATCCTGCCAGGGCACGTCTGAAGAGTTTGAAGATCTGATTCCTGTATCTTGTCAGGGTGTATCTGTTGACGACTAATTCCAGACTCGATTCCTGTATCCTGCCAGGGCACGTCTGAAGAGTTCGAAGATCTGATTCCTGTATCTTGCTAGGGTGTATCTGTTGACGACTAATTCTAGACTCGATTCCTGTATCCTGCCAAGGCACGTCTGAAGAGTTTGAAGATCCGATTCCTGTATCTTGCCAGGGTGTATCTGTTGACGACTATTTTCCAGACTCGATTCCTGTATCCTGCCAGGGCACGTCTAAAGAGTTTGAAGATCCGATTCCTGTATCTTGCCAGGGTGTATCTGTTGACGACTATTTTCCAGACTCGATTCCTGTATCCTGCCAGGGCTCGTCTGAAGAGTTTGAAGATCTGATTCCTGTATCTTGCCAGGGTGTATCTGTTGACGACTAATTCCAGACTCGATTCCTATATCCTGCCAGGGCACGTCTGAAGAGTTCGAAGATCCGATTCTTGTATCTTGCCAGGGTATATCTGTTGACGACTAATTCCAGACTCGATTCCTGTATCCTGCCAGGGCACGTCTGAAGAGTTTGAAGATCTGATTCCTGTATCCTGCCAGGGTGTATCTGTTGACGACTAATTCCAGACTCGATTCCTGTATCCTGCTAGGGCACGTCTGAAGAGTTTGAAGATCCGATTCCTGTATCTTGCCAGGGTGTATCTGTTGACGACTAATTCTAGACTCGATTCCTGTATCCTGCCAGGGCACGTCTGAAGAGTTCGAAGATCCGATTCCTGTATCTTGCCAGGGTCTATCTGTTGACGACTAATTCCAGACTCGATTCCTGTATCCTGCCAGGGCACGTCTGAAGAGTTCAAAGATCTGATTCCTGTATCTTGCCAGGGTGTATCTGTTGACGACTAATTCTAGACTCGATTCCTGTATCCTGCCAGGGCACGTCTGAAGAGTTTGAAGATCCGATTCCTGTATCTTGCCAGGGTGTATCTGTTGACGACTAATTCCAGACTCGATTCCTGTATCCTGCCAGGGCACGTCTGAAGAGTTTGAAGATTCGATTCCTGTATCTTCCCAGGGTGTATCTGTTGACGACTAATTCCAGACTCGATTCCTGTATCCTGCCAGGGCACGTCTGAAGAGTTTGAAGATCCGATTCTTGTATCTTGCCAGGGTGTATCTATTGACGACTAATTCCAGACTCGATTCCTGTATCCTGCCAGGGCACGTCTGAAGAGTTTGAAGATCTGATTCCTGTATCTTGCCAGGGTGTATCTGTTGACGACTAATTCCAGACTCGATTCCTGTATCCTGCCAGGGCACGTCTGAGGAGTTTGAAGATCCGATTCCTGTATCTTGCCAGGGTGTATCTGTTGACGACTATTTTCCAGACTCAATTCCTGTATCCTGCCAGGGCACGTCTGAAGAGTTTGAAGATCCGATTCCTGTATCTTGCCAGGGTGTATCTGTTGACGACTAATTCCATACTCGATTCCTGTATCCTGCCAGGGAACGTCTGAAGAGTTTGAAGATCTGATTCTTGTATCTTGCCAGGGTGTATCTGTTGATGACTAATTCCAGACTCGATACCTGTATCCTGCCAGGGCACGTCTGAAGAGTTCGAAGATCCGATTCCTGTATCCTGCCAGGGTGTATCTGTTGACGACTATATTCCAGACTCGATTCTTGTATCCTGCCAGGGCACGTCTGAAGAGTTTGAAGATCCAATTCCTGTATCTTGCCAGGGTGTATCTGTTGACGACTAATTCTAGACTCGATTCCTGTATCCTGCCAGGGCACGTCTGAAGAGTTTGAAGATCCGATTCCTGTATCTTGCCAGGGTGTATCTGTTGACGACTAATTCCAGACTCGATTCCTGTATCTTGCCAGGGCACGTCTGAAGAGTTTGAAGATCCAATTCCTGTATCTTGCCAGGGTGTATCTGTTGACGACTAATTCCAGACTCGATTCCTGTATCTTGCCAGGGCACATCTGAAGAGTTCGAAGATCCGATTCCTGTATCTTGCCAGGGTGTATCTGTTGACGACTAATTCCAGACTCGATTCCTGTATCCTTTCAGGGCACGTCTGAAGAGTTCGAAGATCCGATTCCTGTATCTTGCCAGGGTTTATCTGTTGACGACTAATGCCAGATTCGATTCCTGTATCTAGCCAGGGCACAACTGTGAGTAACTGATTGTAGACTCGATACCTGTATCCGGCCAGGGCACATCTACATGAAGAGTTCGAAGATTCAATTCCTGTATCCAGCCAGGGCACATCTACATAAAGAGTTTGAAGATCAACCCCTGTAACAGGCCAGGTAATTATTTTCTTTCTCAGGTACGCAAGTTCTCGCTAAGGAATCTCTTACGCGATCAACACCTAGATGGCATCTATAAGCCCATCTCCATAACTACCATTACAGCTCCAAATGGCATCTATAAGCCCATTCCCGACAAGGTTCTGTCACATCTCCAGATGGCATCTATAAGCCCATCCTCCTATCCATCAGTCCCCAAATGGCATCTGTAAGCCCATTCCAGCTATCACACTGCTGATACTCTACTATGTGAGTGCAAATTTCTGGGCACTCTAGTGTTCAATCATCTTCCACCTTCGGATTACGAAAGGCACGCCAGCCAATCTACATCCTCAGGTCTAAGAAGATTGAACAGGGGCAACTGTTGTACCCCAAAATTTGCCCTCCCATAATCTTCAAAGTTTTGCCAAGCATCACCTCAAATGGTCCAAAGTCTACTCAAGGGCTACACAGTCAACCATCCTCCTAAGACAGGCAAAATTAGGGTTTTGGTTCTTGCAAGGAAGTTGAGGTTTTCAAGGGCTCAATCAAGTCCCATATGCTCATACACATTGTCAAGCACCTACATGTCAAGTTTCAAGGCTCACATGGTCAAGTTGCACAGTCAAAAACCCTAATTGCCCCACAGTCAACTACAAGGGCAAAATGGTCATTTGACAGCCAAAAGTCAAAAATTTTGGTCAACATCTTATTTTGAAGCCACAATCATCATTTGATCAAGTCTTGATCATGATTTCACAAGAACGGCTCAAAAATCATCAAGGTGTCAAAAGTTTCTATTTTTGGACAGCTGAAAAGTCAACTGTAACTTGACCAAGGCATAACTTTTTCATGGTTCATCAGAAAAATCCCATCCAATGCTCATCTTGAAGGGGAAGACATTTCCTACAACTCATCTTCACATTCCAAGTCCAAGAAATGCTCTCACAAAAAGTTATCAATTTCAACATTATAGGTCATTTTCAAAAGTCAACAAAAAGGCACTTTAAGTCAAAGACCATAACTTGAGATTGGTGAATCAAAATGACATGGGACCAAAGGCATTGGTTAGAGGACTTCAAGACCTTTCCAAAATGTCCAAGAACATGTTCATAGCTTCAAAATTGAGCAAGATATGCATTGGAGAAGTTGGGAAATTTTTGGGAACTTTCAAAAGTCAACTATTGCCTAAAACACTTCAAATTTGCTAATGGGCCTCAAATTCTTCCTTGAATCATTACCCAAAGCCTATGCACGACCCATTGAGCTTAAAAGGATTTATTTTCTTATTTTTAATTAATTAATTGAATTTTTATTCTTATTAATTCATTTAATTAGTTTTAATTGTAGAAAAATATCAAATAATGGTTGTCAAATCTTTTTTGCAGCAAATATACTCCAAATATGCTAAAGATTTCGTGCATCACTCAAGGGGACAAGATCTTCCACAATTGGCAAAGTTTTCATGGAAAAAGATTGGAAATTATGTGATAAAAAATCAAATATTCAAGTCATCAATTCATGGATTCATGGGCTTATTTTTGACCTAATTCCATTCACATACAAAGGCACAAGTGAACCCTAGTGCACAAGACACGAAAAAGCTGCTGAAAACTCATAACCAATTTGCAAAAAATAGAGAAAAAGCTTGAAACTGATTTCATAGTTGCAGGATAATTCAAGGCCTAAAGTCTATTCCAACACGTTGCTGGACCTTCCAGGAGTCTATTGGCATCAAGAATCAATCCTAACACGTGAAGAATCCAAGAACATAGACCACACGGTTTGCTTTATTTTCCAGATTTGCACATCACGATTCATGCATTGTTAATACATTTGGTTGATTGTTTTGTGTTCACAGCATTCAGGCAAAGCTTTTGGTATGATTTAATTCCATTAATATGCCTTGAAACGAAATTCACCATGGATGAAACCTAGGGTTTCTGAAGCTCCAAATTAGGGCTTTCTTGTTGGGGAAAAATTGAACCTTGAGACCTATGCAGTTGAATTCAGGAGCTCAACACGAGTTGAATGGAAACATCGCGCTCAATTTATATTACCTATGGGCGTAATCGCTATTTTCCACACTTTCAATTTGTGGGGGTTTAAAACTCCCGCTATCTCATTCATATTGCAGGTGAAAACGAAGAAGAAAGCTGAGGTGTCCAGGCGTGGTTGGATAGTTCAAATATCTGGCGCGTTTTTTTGTTTTATACCATTAACCTTTGTTTTATTATATAATATTTGTTTTCCATTGTATATACAAACGCGCGCAATAGCTCAATTGGCAAGGGACGTGGCTTGGTGAGTGCTGGGACCTGGGTTCGATTCCCAGGTCCCCCCATATACTTAATGATTTTTGTTTTAACATGTTCATATGCAGCACTTCTCCAACGTCTCACCATACAGCCTCACGCATAGCCTGCCAAGTGGCCTTGATCACTCATCCAATGGCCACAGAATGGTATCCAGGGTGTACCCCAGTGAAGCATCATACGCATGATCAGAAAAGTCAAACAAGGCCTTTGTCTAATGGGCCAGAATACTTCAAAAAACCTCCCCTTTGGGCCTGAAACCCCCCTTGGTTTGCATCCTTTTTAGTTTTATTTTCTTTTCTTTTCTAATTCTTTTTATTTGTTTTAATTATTTTTTTACCATAAAATAATTTTTTCCATAATAAAAACAGAAAATCAAATACAAATATATTTAATTATTTATTAATTTCACCACTAACCTATTTTTTTTGTAAATAAATAACTAACAATTAATCTAGTTTAAATTAGGTTTTAATTCAATATTTTCTTAATAAATAAAATACATAGAATTAGGTTTTGACAATTTATCTTTTTCTTAATTAATTTTTCTTCATTATTTATTATTATTATTTTTGTAAATAAACATGTAAATTAATTAGTTAGTCTAAATTAGGCCAACCTTAATATTTTCTTTAATAACTAAAAATAATTTAGAATTAGGGTTTCCTTTTAAATTCTTTTCTTTATTTCCACATTAAATACAAAAAAACATTAAAAAAAACCCCTTTCTTTTCTTTAATTAAATAATAATTAGGTATTAATTTAATTTAATTTCAAGCAAAGGGTCAAAACCCTCAGACTTTCAGTTTTAATTCTTTTCGCGCATTTATTTTCTTATTGAATATTATGTAACTGCTTTCCGGATGTAATAGTAATTAGGTCTTTTTACTTTCCGCATCTTTTATCAAAAACGGGTCTTTGTACTTTGGCGATGTATAGACCCGCGCCTTGTAATAGCGTAGCTTTTATCTTCCCGTCTTTTAATTTTCCGCACTCCTAAATTCTAAATTGCATGAAAGAATGTATGGTTAATTAAAAATAACTCGTAGCTCACGATGCCATGATAAAAGATAAATATTAACATGAAAACAACACACAAATACACACACCACTTCTAGGGTACTACGCCTCACTCGTTGCCTTCGAAACGTGGTCGTCAAGTATAGGACGTTTTAGCGGTCCTTATGTCCATGATCCAGTTGCCTCGAAACAGTTGCCTCGAAACGGTTGCCTCGGATTAAAAAAAAGGATCAAGGAGATAAGGGTAGCTTCTAAGGTGTCCTACTGTTGCTTCGGTGACCACACTGTCCCTACAATCGAATTGACCCGAACACCTCCAACGGTGGTGCTACCTACCTCTCAATGGTGGGATGGCATTACCTTAAGGACATTTACACAGCTTAATTCCTTAGGGTAGGTAGATGACTCATAAATACTTGCTCTCTTCTAAAAACAAAACAAAAATCTTTTCACACTGACACTTTCAAAATCTTTCAAAACAAATTTTTCAAACGCTCTTGAGGATAGATACAAGAGTCATTCAGAAATCTTTCAATGAAACTTTTTCAAACCCACTCACATTTTTGAAAAGCAAACATTTTGAAAACATAAGAGCAAGTATCTAAGAGCCCATGGATAACCATGGATAGAAAGGGTGCTAACACCTTCCCTTTCTATAAATCTACCTCCCGAACCGAGAAACTATCTCATAAGGAATTTTGCTGTGCTTTTGTCCTGTCCATGTTGGAGAAAATAAAAGACGGTGGCGACTCTTGCTTCCGCGACATTTCACGAACCAGCGTTAAACAGTCAGTTCTATTTCCACCGATCACACAATGCACATGATTTTATTTTATTATTTAATATTTCAAGGGATTTAAAGTTTTAGAGACACATTGCAAATATCAAAGTAATAACGCATTTGAAATACTGAAGTTTTTTATTATAATAACTTCAAAATAGGTTACAAGTCTCAAAATTTCAAGTACAAGATGAAAATAAAGTCTAAAACCCTGAGAAGTAAAGCTGTCGGAGATCACTCTATACGCTGGCGCTTCCCCGTAAGTCTGGAAATCTGAGCCTTCAACTTTTGATTTTCTTCCGCATACCTGGTGGCAACCTCCTTCCAATCACCTGAATCAAGAAGTGAGTAATCAGCATCTGACTGAGGCTTAGGAGAAAATAAATCCCCTTGCCTCTCCATAGTCTCTACCGCTCGACTCTCAAGGATCTCGATCAAGTCGTCTTTCTCCTTCAAGTCTGCTCTATAGGAAATCTCTAAAGTTCGAAACTTATTCTTCCAAGCATCCTTTTCCTGCTTTATCCTAACCAATGCAAGTTTCAGCTCTTCTAGATCAACCAATAAGGGAGGAGTGGTTTTCACAAACAAATCAGGCATAGGTGTTTCCCGGGAATACGACATCTTCAACTGAATAGCTCTCGTTTGGACCCACTAAAGATAAGGCTCCAAAACAACAACCCCCCTAGGTCCCAAATATTTCCTACTCTTCTTATGAATATGACGCCAGGCCTTCTCAATCTGCTTCTTAGCTTCCTTATGGTCTCCTCCCTCCTTCAAAAAGAAACTACTCAAATGAATACTATTTGGTTTATCCATCATCGGATAACCGAGTTATCGTCGTGCAAGAACAGGGTTATAGTTAATTCCTCCCTTTGTACCAAGAAGAGGTACATTGGGGAAACTACCATAATTGTCAACAATCTCTATATCTTGATAAGCTCGATGATACCAATCAATATCTGAGTGAGTAAGTGCCATGATCTTAGGAGCCCAACGGGGTTCCTTCCTGACATCCCAAAAATCATCATACCGAGGCATATGAGAGATAAACCACCAGTACAACAAAGGCGTGCAACAGATAATCATCCCCCCATGATAAGAATTCCAAAGATGAATAGAGTAATAAGTATCACCCAACAATGTAGGAACTTGGTTTCCAATCATGAAGATCCCGATGGCATTAATGTCAACAAGCTTGTCCACATTAGGAAATAAGAACAACCCGTAAGCAAGTAGAGCAAATATGGCCTCAAAAGCGACTGTACTTTTCATCCTGGCAAAGTAACGAGCTTTCTCCAATAAGAACTGGGCCGGTAATCCTCTAATCCCTCCTTTAGTAGTCATATGGGCTTCAACCTCAGACTTCCCCAGATGGATCAAAGCAGCAATCTCATGTGGTTTTGGCTCACCCTCCAAACCAGTAAAAGGAACACGATTGGTAACAGGTAAATCCAGCAAATAAGAATACTCCTCTAGTGTAGGCGTCAACTAATATTCGGGAAAAGTAAACTAATGATACATCGGATCATAGAACTGGACCAAGGTCAAGAGAATACCCTCCTTCATCCTAAGCTTCATAAGAGGAATGATGGATCCATACTTCTTCTGAAAATCTACAAAACACTCGATCTCGGGAATTAGACTGATCAACTCATCTATCTTGGGATCCTTGAAACTATATTTTCCAGTCTTTCTTTTTCCAGAATCCATGGTTAAAAGGTACCTGGGATATTCACAAATGGTCAACTTTTAAGTCCCTTGAAATAAAATTTCTTCAAAAGATGCTTATGAGTGCATGGATGCATGATGCAACAATCACACACAAGATCACACATATAGGGTTCATAGGTTCAACGTCACAAGCATGAGTTCGAAGGTACTACCCATAAGGTTTTGATCTAAAAGTTATCACCTGCCGAACAAGGTTCTAGAGGTTCCCAGAGTCTACATCCTTCCTTCGGATATTACCAACTTTCCGATTAACTGAGTAATTAGTAAGATGGGTTTGGTATTCTATGGTCCTCAGCTTCAGCAGGCTCTCAGGACGAAAATAGTATGTCTTCCTGATTACTTGGTAAAACGACACTACAATCAAAGGGGCCTCCACTGAGTGGGGGATCTCATGACTCCTTTTTTGGGATTACTCCCTCAAAGTTAACATGACTATACCGCCCGTCCTATCTTAAAGTTTGCCCAAGTCCAGGTATAGGACTTATAAGTAATCACCAAGCACCCTGAAAACTTGGAAAATTCAGACAAACATATATTCAACATATAACACATAAACAACAATAGCACATATATAGATATGAACAAAGATAGGCTCAACCCACTTAGGGATGGACCAGCAAGAGGTCAATCTTTCCCCAATGAAGTCGCCATTTTTCTGTAGCGACATAAATGTTTATGACTAAGCCATTGGATTGACTAGACTTGTGCAAATCAAAATCAAAATCGTCACCGCGCTTTATTGTTTCCAAAGGAATGGGAAAAGAGGTGGAAAGATTCTAGGTAAGGGGGTTGGTTATGTAAATGGAAGGTATTAGCACCCTAAACATCTACGGTACTCCACAGGAACCTCTTTGTAAATTCTGTATATTTTGGCTAAAAAATGTTGTATGTAAAATAGATGGTGGAGGTGAGAAAAGCAATATATATTTTATGATTTTTGCACCCGCCGTGGTTGTGAACCTTTAGTGCCTACGTACCATCTTTTGTGCAATAGGGGATCAGGCTACACGTAGTTCCTCTTTAAGAAAATTTAAAACACAAGTGTGTTGGTTAATTTTATGAGATAAGACATCATCGTCATTGTCCGTGTGGAAAACATACTTACTACCCACAATCATGAAAAAGGAGAATTTGCATCATCTCAAAGTGGAGGATATGGCTTGGATATTAAAATCAATAATGCATCACTCAACACCCAAGTGGAAAATGTATCACTTCACTACATATTATGGAAGTATAGTTGTTTTCATCACTACAAGGATTGACAAGAGTCCAATATTTTGAGAAGAAGTTTTAAAGTAAAATGCCAAAGTGGCAAAAATGGTTTGAAATGAGATTGATTGACTTTTAGTCTTCTAAAAAAATGTCAAGATATTATTAAATTGATTGAAGTTTATTTATGAAAATGTTTTGAAAATGCATGGACCTAAGTCCAAGTTTATTATGAAAGTGGTTCAAGTTTAAAAAACAAGGAGAGTTTTCAAAAGGAGGGAGAAGATTTTTGAAGTTAAAGAAGATAGGATGAGAAGAAGAGACTATCCTAAAGCATAAGGTAAAAGCTAGGGATAAGAACCATCTAACCAACAAGAAGCCAATACTTGACATTATGAGTCAAGATAGAACTCCCATTCTTTGGATTGAAACCAAACAAGCAAAGACACTAGACTTCTTGTGAGAACCAAACTTCAAATGTATTACGTCTTCACAAAAATTGGGTAGAGTAACGCCTGTATACGGGTGAATTCCAGATTACAAACAAATAATGTTATCACAATAACCTGCACACAAAACAAACAAACAACCCAATGTCTTGAGGTAAACCTCAAGAACTCCAGAAAAAATATCAATTAAGGTCACCAGGTCTCCAACATAGGCCAAAGTTTCTAATCCTAAGTCCAATAAGTCAAATACTCCATAATGCCAAGGATAGTAACCAAATAGTCCAAGTATCATTGAAATTTTTTATGGTTCATGTTGATTATTAGGTGTCTTAGAAGAGAAAAGAAAAGGCTCAAGTGAGCAAAATAAAAATGACATGAAATGTAAAGCTAAAAGTAAATGGTATATAAAGCATAAAAAATAAGAGGGCATAAAGTAAAAACAATTTAATAATTAGTGGTTAGTTGGATGACCATCTTGAAACTTGCATTTGGAACTTATTAGAGGATTGGTAGAACCAAAGCCTCCACACAACAAGTTGCATTTGATTTTTTTCAAGTATATCATCCATTTGGAATCCTCAAAAGTACCATTTAATGATCAACGATGTTTAAGTGATCCGCGTTGACCAAAAGTGTTGTAGATCCATTAGAGGATTGGTAGAACCAAAGCCTCCACACAATGAATCTCAAGTTTATTGGATCAAAGAGATCAAATTAACATACTTGGGCTTGCAAACATAGGTTTAGGCCACAAATGATCATTTATTAGAATTGGGACAAAATTTGGCGCTATGTTAAGCAATCGTAAGTGGACTTATATAGAAGTCGCACCTATTTTGAGGCCGGTCAATAGAAATCTATGCACCATTTTTTTGAGACATCATATAGAGATCATGCTCCAATAACACTTAGTGCAATGAGAAAGGGACAAGATGAAGAGGGGTGGGAGAGAATATACAAACCATATTTGAATTAAATTTAAATCAAACTATTATTAAAATCATTCATCCATTTTTGTGGAGTTAGACATAACACCATGGATCCAATGATGTTAACAAAGTTCATGACCAAAAATTCAATCCAAGATCAGCCAAAAATAATCATAAAATAAAATCTACATTAAAAAGGTTTTAAAAATGTTTTAAAATAGAAATAAAAGATAAAAATATCAACTATATTCAAATTAATCAAGAAATAAAAAGTAAGACCATAGAAAAATCAGAAATGAACTAAAATGATTTTATAAAATATTTGGTAATTTTTAAAAGTCAGAAACTATTTTTAAAGTTAAAAGAAATGAATAAAGTAAACCAAAAATGATTAAAAAAAATAACAAAGTCAGAAATAAAAAAATAAAAGTATTTCTAAACATATAAAACAATTTAAATAAAGTATTGGTCACAATATCATTGGATCATTCCATAATTTTTCCAAAATTTAAAAATGCATAAAAGTATTTTTAAACATTTAAAACAATTCAAATAAAGTGGAATTTTATAAAAAATATCAAAACACAAAATAAAATTGTGAAAAAATAAAAATCAGAAAGAGAAAAATCAAAAATATTTTTCATAATTTTTTCAGATTTTTTTGACTAAAAATGAAATTTCTATGATTTTTTGAAATTTAAAACAATTAAATATAAAAATCAGAAGAAAAATAAAGTCAAAAATATGTGGACCATTGGATGAGAGTGAAAACGCGTTAGTAATCAAATCCAAGGGATATGACGCGCTGTGCATATCATGGTCATTAGTGAATAAATCACTGAATCAAATGTAAATCAGAAATTCAAAAAATCCAACTGGAATTGTTTCATTGGTTGAAGGATGACACGTTGGTCATCTTCAACCTCCAGCCAGTCCCAAAACCAGGTTGCTCAATCTGTAAAATTAGAGCACGAGACATATGCCATTCGCTTCGTCTCTTCAAGACGAAGACAACTATACCTTCGCGATAAATTTATATAAACTGTAGCTCAAGCAATTTGGAAAGAAAGTTTTGAAAAGGGATTTGAAATTTCATGGTCAAAACAAGTTTCAAGATAAAAGTAAGTGTTGCGACTGGAACCAGGGGAACGAGAGCATCACAATGATATCAAAGTTTTGAAGAATTGATGAAGAAACCTACCTATTGAAGTTGAGTTGCAGAGATCTGAAACTGGACTTCTATGGAGCAATATAGGGAACGATTATTGAATGTAATATGGTTAGCTTCAGGGAAGATCAAGGAAGGTAAATTGATTGAAAAATTGGATTGAAAAAGGCTTGAAAACAGATTTTGAAGTTGCAGAATTTTGAGTTATGGAACAAGTTTGGCAGGGTAATTCTGGCTATCCAAGCTTGAGGAAATGAATGGGGGATGACCCTCTATTTATAGGGAATCAAATGGAATGTCCAAGCGTGTGAAATGATGAAGTTTGGAGGGAAATCGTGTGGAGTTGCAAACAAGAAAAGTGTGACTTCTAATTTGATCAAAACTCATCCAAAACGTGCATTTTATTGTGCTAATCACTTCTGGAAGTTCACTAAACATGTTTAGAGGAAAAAAGCGCAGAAACAAAGTGTTTAGAAGCTAAACCAATGATTTTAAATTCTGACTTTTGAAGAAACTTCAGTTCCAAGTTACCAAGTTCAAATCAATGGCATTCTCAGCTCAAGGGGTAAGGGGCATGATTCTTGATACTTTACAAAGATGATGTTACAAGCTTTGCAATGGAAGAAAAATGGAATCAAATGGATGCTTGAGCTGAAAGTTGCATTGAGTCAAAGTTGGGAAAAAGAAGTTGACTTTCCATACTTAGAAATATTTCAAGTTTTTCTTCAAAAGTGACCTATAATGTTTTGCATCCAAACATGTCCTTCTACTTGAAATTTTCTCTTGACAAAAAAAATGGCATTAAATAGACCTCTTAAATGACATTTTGAAACTTGAACCATTCAAAATATCTAAAAATTGAGAGAGTTATGAATTGTTGAAGTTGGCAAAAAATCATGAAATGACCTATAATCTTTTGTATCCTTAGGGCATCTTCCATCGATTTTCTCACTTTGCACATAAAAGAAGGCATAAAGTTCAAATCCTCAAGATCATTTTGGAAAAAGAATAGGCTTAAGGTGATAAAAATTGACCAAGTTATGATCATTTGAAGTCACACATGAGAAATTGGGGGTTCATCTAGAGGACTTGTAATCTTTCTTCATCATCAAGTTTCTTCCACATGAAAACTCCTTGAAACTTTTGAAGTGATTTGTTGATAACCCTTTGAATAGAAGGATATTTTTTGGAATCACTCAAAAATACCAAAAGATGAGAAAGATATGCTTCTTTGAAGTTCAAAACCCTAGCTCCTAGATCAAGAAAATTCTTTGAGGAACTTTGACAATTTTGAATTCTTTTACCAACACAAATGCTTTGTAAATAGAAGTTGTTGAGGATGAAAATGAGAACTCATAGCCACCAAAACCACTTCCATATCTTGATAATTGAGAGAAATATGCACTTGTGACCAATGGGAGCAAGACCTTGCCCAACTATGACAACTTCTTCAATCAACCCCTTGTACTTTTGAATCAATATTGATAACTCTTAAATATGGTGAACCAAATAACCTTTCCATGCCATTTCTTCCAAAACAAATCCAATGGTGAGGTTTGAACTTCTCAAGCTTTATTGACTAGAGCATGGAAATAAATTCATGAACCCCTAGAGCAACTTGCTAAATCTCATTGCCTTTACCTACATTAGTAACAAGCAAGACAAACCAACATTGCATTTTATTAATTAAAAAGAAAAAATCAATAAAAAATATTCATGACCACAAAAGAAAACAAGTCAAGGTGCTTGGTGATTCCCCAAAGAGCAAAGCTAAAGATAGGGAGAAAAATCAAGAACCCTGATGTGATCTTGTTGTGGTTGAATCAATATGGTATGATGAAGGGACACAAAACAACACTAGGGATGCAACAAAATAAAGAAACAAGAGAGAAACCTGACTGTAATGCGGTGGGAGAACTGACTTGGTTGTTTTGTGTTTCATCGCAATTGTTGCGGTTAGCAAGAGTCGCCACCGACTTTTCTTTTATCCAAAAGGAAAGGCTGAAAAGAACAGGAAAGACCTTTGGAGATGTTTTCTTGAGTTCGGGGGGTAAATTATGAAAAGGGAAGGTATTAGCACCCTTTTCATTCGTAGTTATCTACGGGCTCTTAGTTGCTTGCTAGATCACTTGCTTTTGTTTGAAAATATGCTTTGTGTGGTCTTTGAAAGTATTTTGAAAAAAAGGCGCCATCGTTTAGGCGAACTTTGTAATAATTCTCGTTCGTAAGAATGTATACAAAGTGTTGATCTTTTGAAAATGTTTCAAGTTTGAAAGATGCTTTGAAAGTGTTGGTGTTTGTTTTGAAAATAACAAGGATGTTTTGGTTTGAAAATGAGCAAGCAACTAGGAACGTTCTACCTACTCAAAAGCCTTTCTTGTTTATTTCCTCTTTTCTTTGACATTGTTATTTTACCATGGATTGGTAAGTAACCTTATCTTTGGATGTAAAAGGGACGGGCATGGGTCATCGTATAGCCATGATTAACAATGCTATAAGATATCTTAGCATTTTCTTTAAGGGACTAAGATCATTTTTGAAAGGAAACTTTGATAGCGTCATCGAGGGACTATGATCTTGTATTTTTTATTGCTTTCGCTAAGATACCCCACATGCATAATATGGCTATTTTCACAAGGCAACAAAGTGAATTTATCCTAAGGGTGTAAGTGTGCAAGTGTATTGATTTACATGCATTGTTTTGTCTTTGAATTAGGGTTTGCTAATTTGTTGATTTTGATCTTTTCATACAAACCCTAATTTACTAGCATAAAGCATTAAATTGCGGAAAATAAAAATACTAAGCTATTACATCATTAGGGGAGGGGGTGTACAAATTTACAAATGGGGAAATTGCAAGAAAATTAAATCTAAATAATTATTACAGCCATATTGAATATTGCACAAAAGTGAATAAATATTCAAGAACATAAATGGACAAAGGAAATGGATTTTTGTTTGGTTTTATGAAAGGTTTTAATCTTGACCTAATTAAATAAAATGATTAAGGAAAATTAAATAAAATTAACTTAAACTAAATAAGAAAAGAAATTAACTTAAAAAGAATTTTTAGGGTTTTTAAACAAAAGGTTTTAAATTAAAAATAAAATGAGAAAATTAATTAATTAAGAGAAACCTAAATTCTAAGTTAATTTTAATTAGGGAACTAAAGTAATAATTAAACCTAAGTCTAAATATTAATTAATTAAGAAAAAGAAATTTATTTATTAAAAGAAAAATGTGTTTTGTTCTTTTTGTCTTTATAAAGAAAATAAAATAAATAAGTGTAAATAATAAATAAATATATTTTTATATTTTTTTCATTAATAAAAAATAATAATAATAATAGTAATAAAAATAATATAATAAAATTGAAAATAAAATAAAATAAGATAGGATATAAATAAAAATGAAATAAATAAAATAAAGTTGGGCCAGGTGTGCAAAAGTAAGGCAGAGGTTAGAAATAACAAAAAGCACAAAAGCCCAAAGGAGAGGCCCAGGAGTTGCTGTGTGTTTGTGATAAAAAAAAGGGTGAAAATGTGGAAAATGAGAAAAAGGCAGCGTGTTGGGTGTTAAACCCACGCCCTCTTGGTTACCAACGCGCTACCTTACCACTGGGGTGGCTATACATCCGTTTACTTATATGAAATGATAAATACATAACATATAATGCTTTCAAGGCATGTACTTCGTCTTCAACCTTCAGCCAGCCAGAGTACCTGTAACTTCTTTATCTCTCAACAAAAATGGAAAGTACAAACATGAAAATTGTGGCAATTCTTCCCATGAATCCAACCATATAGATAACTAAAGCTAAAAGTCAAAGATGAGTGAGAATTTTTCTGGCCCTAATTTAAAACCTAAAAATTTCAGAAACTTCAACTTTAAAATTCTCTAAGCTCAGGCCATATAAATGCAAACTATGGATATGTACAGCTTTGTGGCAATGATATCTACATGAAGTTTGAAAACTTACCTCTTGCAACTGGAGTCGTGTATGGAGTTTGAGCAACCTTTAAGGTGGCCTGATGATTTCTGTAGCTTGCCTGGACCTCCTTGAATGTGTTCCAACTCCTACTTTGCTTTGAGGATGACTGAAACTCCCAACTCAAGTCAAGTTGCAAGCTTCAGTTTTGGAAATGGTGGATAGTGATGGAGGAGTTACAGTCTTGAAATAGGGGCTTGGATCACTTTTGTATGATATAAGTAAGGTGTCTAGATGATTAAGAATCAAAACGCACGAGTGAACATGGATATGGTGAGTTTTGGCTCAAAATTGTCAAGTGGAGCAGTTCTGTGCAGCAAGGGTGTTTGGGAGAGTTTTTTTAGGCTTGGAATCGTTTGTTAGCTTGAAAACAACTTGTGCATAAGTAAGGAAAAGGTTGTAGCACTTGAGAGGGTCAGAAGTGCAAGATGCAGAGTTATGACTATCTTACTTGATTTTGAAGAAAAGTGGAAATATAGTTTCAAGGAAAAGTACAGGCATGGGCTGAGTTGTTAGAGGCTTTAGACAAGTTTCTTTTGGGTTATAGGTTATGTGTGATCAGAAGAAAACAAGTGCAAAGCTCAAGACTGATTTTGTGCATAAAAGCTACTTTTCCAAAATGGCAATGTGCACTTTCTTCCCAAAATGTCATTAAGCATGGGCAATGCATTAAATGCTTAGATTAATGCTTCTTACAGCTGTGCAAAAATTTAATTAGGGAGTGCCAAACAAGTTTGAGGCCTACAAAGCAAACATTGTGCAGTCTAGCATGGATTTAAATTCTTGTTCATCATGGAAATGACCTATAATTCAAGAATGAAATGCCAACTTCATGCCTTCGATTCTCTTTGCTCAAACATGATCTCAAGGAGTTCTTGGACATTTTAGAAAGCTTGTAATGTGCTCTACAACCCCTCTTTGAATTAACTTTTCAAATTCCAAATGGAGCTATGTGAAAAGTTGACATGTTTTAGATCTCATTGAGATCTACAACTTTCATGTTGAAAGTTTCCCTTGAATCATCTTGCACCATGGTGAAAAAATGGCTCAAAGTTGTGAATAAATATGAAGTTTCCAACACTTAGAAACATTTCTAAGTTTGGAAACTTTGACTTTTCAAAATGAAATCTTGACTTTTTGATTTCTTGATGAACAAATTTCATATTTTGACATGTTTTAATGAATTTTGATCTTTGATACTTAATTTTTACCAAAAAGTTAAAGTTTGACTTTCCAGTGTGCAATTGACTTTTGATCAGTTGATTGAAAATCAACTATCAAACAAATGACCTTGAGCAATGTTTTGAGTCATGCCATTAGGTTAAAATGATGCAATTGAATCCTTGAGATCATGTTTCCAACCAATCAGCCATTTTCTAGGTCAAAAATCAGAAATTGCCTTTTCTCAATCAAAACCCTAATTTTGACTATTTTGCCCTTTTGATGATCTGATCAAATTTCCTGAGGAATTATGGTCCAAACTTGACCAAATTACATATATGAGTTCACAATGTTGATATAGATAAAACATTATGAAGTTTGATTGTAAATTGGCCACAATTGACTTTCTCCCAATACAACTGATTTTTAGGTTAACTGATCAATTGACTGAGCAAAAATGTGATCCAAGACTTGAAACTTGACATGAGCAATCTTGAGGGTCCATAATGATCCATGAAATTCATATGAGGCATTAAAAGTTCAATTATCCTTGTGCAATCTCAAACCCTAATTTTAGTCATCAGTGCTTAAGGAGGTGTCTTGAGCTGATCAACCCATGTGCAGTGTTGAACCAAAGGAGATATTGTGAGAAAATACTTGATAAATTAGAGCGCAAATTTTGGGGTACAACAGCTTCCCCGGTTCAATCTTCTTAAACCTAAAGAGTTAGATTGGAGGATCCGCCATTCGTGACTTGAAGGTGGAAGATGATTGAAAACTAGAGTGCCCAGGAATTTGCACTCGGAGATGCATTGTGAATGGGCTTATAGATTCCATTTGGAGGAATGATGGAGGTTTGCCGGAGATGGGCTTGTAGATGCTATCCAAAGGTGATTGTTGACAGAAAATGGACTAAGTCTGAACTTGATTTCAACTGGAAACAAATCAAAATAAGTCTTTGGAGTGATTTATCTACAACTAGCAGAAGTCTTGTATGTTGTTTGACTGGGAAGAATCAGAATAAATCTTGGAGCGGTTTATCTGAACCAGAAATTTTCATTTGGCAAGTATCAGGATAAACTACTGATAGGTTTAAATTGAACAAAAAGAGGTCTTGAATATTCTTTAACTAGAGAGAATCAGAGTAGATCTTTGAGTGATTTATCTGAACTAAAGAAAGTGCCTACTAGGAAAGAATCAGAATAAATCGTTGAGATATTTATCTGAACCAGAGAAAGTGCCTACTAGGAAAGAATCAGAATAAATTGTTGAGAGATTTATCTGAACCAGCAGGGATTTGGAGAATAATCAGAATAAATCGTTGAGAGATTTAAGTTGAACCGGCAGGGATCTAGAGAAGAATCAGAATAAACCATTGAGAGATTTATCTGAACCAGAGAAGACTTCTGCGGGAAAGAATCAGAATAAACCATTGAGAGATTTAAACTGAATCAGCAAGGATCTGGAGAAGAATCAGAATAAATCATTGAGAGATTTATCTGAACCAGAGAAAACATCTGCGGGAAAGAATCAGAATAAACCATTGAGAGATTTAAACTGAACTGGCAAGGATCTGGAGAAGAATTAGAATAAATTGTTAAGAGATTTCTCCGAACAAGAGAAAACGTTTGCGGGAAAGAATCAGAATAAACCGTTAAGAGATTTAAACTGAACCGACAGGGATCTGGAGAAGAATCAGAACATATCATTGAGAGATTTATCTGAACTAGAGAAAGTGTCTAAAGGACATATCTGTTATGTAGATGGTCGACCAGTCCTTTCTAGGGAATTGATCTATAATTGACTTGTTGAAAACTTGACGATAATTTTCTATTGATTGATCTTTCCTGAAAAGGTAAAGGGTTAGTTGCATGCAATGCCATGATGTATGAAATGCACGGTATAATGTTGTTTCTCAAAATAAGATCGCGATGTATGCATTTGTGATGTCATTGTTATGACGTATGGATGTAATGTATGGACACATTAATCGTTATGCCACAGTATTGCTGGAGTCGGGGAAAATAAATCCTTGAGTACTGCTGGGAATGAGGAGTGTAAGTCTTCATATTTTGAAGTTTAAGTGTTGATGAGTTTCCATTTGTTAGAGAAATAAACTTTGTTGTGTAAGGGAAACGTCGTGCATTTCTTGTGGACCTCGTGAAAACCTGTTGGGGAATCTTGAGAAACTGGGCGACTTTCATTGGGGAATCTTTGGAGCGGTAACTGGAAGTTTTGTTCCATCGGGGATGTGAGAGCACTTGATACCATTAGGATGCATACTGGAGATACATTAGCGATCCTGTAGTGGGACGTCCCAGCTTCCGCTCTTGCTGGAAAAGTACCTGCGGGGGATTTTATGGAATGGTCTAAAGATATTATCCTATTTCTTAAAGCCATTAGTGATTATCTTTCTATTTTCTATTCCCTCTTTTTTTTCGCTCATTTGTAAACAGTAATCACGTTCAAATGGATATGTTCAAAAATAATCATTGGACGTTTTTTGCAAACAAAACACAGAAATAAAAGAAAAACAGATAGTTTTTCACTTTCAAAGGAATATCTTTGTATTAACTTGAATAAATATTTTTTGTACAACAAGACTAACACCCTAGTAAGGGAGTGTCGTTGTAGAAAAGGAAAATTTATACAAAGAAAAGATATCTATGTGAAATAATCCCATGGGGTTCTCATTCTGCTATAACCTTCGTGTCTCTGAGCGTCTCGTCCACTTGCTGCTTTGTCCGAAGCTGATTGGATTGATTAGACCCGTTTGAGTTTATTAGTCAATGCTAAAGGTTGTCTTTAAGGTGATCCAACGGGACATAGTCATACGCTCTAATTCCATAACTTTTTCCTGGATCGCCCTTTCGGGTTTTCAGTCCACCGGGATACCCTTTTTTGCCCAAGCCGCCCTTTTGGGTTTTCAGCTTGCCGGGTGTATAGATTTTTTTTTGTATTTTATCCCTAATTTTTGCCTGAACCTTTGCGGTTCACCGGGATGCCCTAATTTTTGCCTAGGCCAGTCGACCTAGCGGGTCTTTATTCATGAGTAGTATCTTTTGACTATGTCCACGTTTACAGGGTGCAGAAGGTCGTCGCCATCCTAGTGGTTAAGATCATTGCTCC
The DNA here is from genome assembly GCA_948472305.1 of Vicia faba. Taxonomy (NCBI): domain Eukaryota; kingdom Viridiplantae; phylum Streptophyta; class Magnoliopsida; order Fabales; family Fabaceae; genus Vicia; species Vicia faba. The sequence continues at coordinate 83,387,786 of OX451739.1, read as the reverse complement.
ACCAGAGAATATGCTTTTGATCACAAATGGTCCCTCGTATGTAGGAGTCCATTTGCCCCTGGGATCACCTTGTGTCAATATGATACACTTGATTACCAAGTCACCAACCCGATATACCTGACGTCTGACCTTCTTGTTAAAAGCTTTGATCATATGTTTTTGGTATATCTGACCATGATAGAGAGCCGTAAGCCTCTTCTCATCAATCAAGTTCAACTGGTCAAGTAGAGTTTGGATCCATTCCTCTTCATTCAGCCCTCCATCTTTTATGATTCCCAGAGAAGGTATTTGGACTTCAATTGGTAGGACGACTTCCATACCGTATACCAAAGAGAAAATAGTTTCCCCTATTGACGTTCTCGCTGTGGTACGGTAACCATGGAGAGAAAATGGTAACATATCATGCCAGTCCTTGTAGGTCACTATCATTTTGTATGATCTTCATGATGTTTTTATTAGCGACTTCTACAGCGCCATTCATCTTCCGTCGGTAAGGGGAAGAGTTATGATGCTGGATCTTGAATTGAATGCATAGTGCAATGATCATAGTATTGTTGAGATTTGTACCATTATATGTAACGATTCTCTCTTGGATACCGACCGACAGATGAGATTCTGTTTGATGAATCGGGCCACAACGTTCTTGGTAACAGAAGCGAAAGAAGCTGCCTTAACCCACTTCATGAAGTAGTCAATGGCCACCAATATGAAGCGGTGTCCATTAGAAGTTGTAGGTTTGACTTCTCCAATCATGTTGATGCCCCACATCGCAAATGGCCACGGAGCAGTCAGGACGTCTACAGGAACTGGAGGCACATGTACTTTGCCAGCATAGATCTGACACTTGTGACAAATTCGTGAATGCTGATGGCAATCTGCTTCCATGGTAGACCAGTAGTACCCTGCTTGTAGGAACTTTTTAGCCATCGTGTGCCCACTAGAATGGGTGCCAAAAGTGCCTTCATGTAGATCAACCATGATCTTGTCTGCCTCAACCTTGTCTACGCAACGAAGCAAAGTAGAGTCGTGGTTGCACTTGTAGATAATGCCATTACTGAAGAAGAACTTAGCAGAGAATCTTCTCAAGAACTTCTTATCATTGACTGAAGCTCCCTCCTGATACTCTTGGGCCTCGAGATACCTCTTAAATTCATGGAACCAAGGCTTGTCCATTGTTTCTTTAGTATCGATCTCGTGACAGTAAGTTGGTTCATCCATCCGCTCAATGGTGATCTGGGGAGCCTCGTTACCCCACTTGAGTTTAAACATGGATGACATAGTGGCTAGCGCGTCCGCTAGTTAATTTTCCTCTCGTCGAAAATGCTCAAAGGTAATTTCCTCGAAATGTGGAATTAATGTCAACACATGTTCTTTGTAGGGGATGAGATTAGGGTGCTTCGTGTCCCATTCTCCTTTGATCTAACTGATGACTAAAGCTGAATCTCCGAATACCCTTAAGGACTTGATTCCCAAATCTATGGTGGCTTTGAGACCCATAATACACGCTTCGTATTCTGCCATATTATTGGTACAGTTGAAACAAAGTCTTGCAGTGCAGGGAGTATGACATCCTTCAGGGGATATGACCATAACACCTATTCCATTTCCGAGTGCGTTGGAAGCTCCGTCAAAAACCAAGGTCCATCGGGATCCTTGTTCAGGTCCGTCATATGGTCTGAATTCTTCACAATTGTTTACAAGCATGATGTCTTCATCTGGGAACTCGAATTTCATGGACTGATAGTCATCCACAGCCTGATGAGCAAGGTGACCGGCTGGCACACTGTCCTTTATTGCTTTTTGGGTAGTGTACTGAATGTCATATTCAGTCAGGATCATCTGCCATCTTGTTATTCTTCTAGAGAGGGCGGGTTTCTCAAATATGTATTTAATTGGATCCATCTTGGATATCAACAAGGTAGTATGGGCTAACATATCCTGTCTTAGCCGGCGAGAAGCCCATGCTAGAGTGCAGTAAGTTTTCTCGAGTAGTGAATATTTAGTTTCACAGTCGGTAAACTTTTTGCTCAGGTAGTATATTGCATGCTCTTTTCGACCAAACTCGTCATGCTGCCCCAGCACACACCCCATTGAATTTTCCAAGACAGTTAGATACATGATCAAAGGTCTTCCCTCGACCGGCGGCATAAAAATAGGAGGCTCTTGAAGGTACCCTTTTATCTTGTCGAAGGCAGTCGGGCAGTCGTCGTTCCAATCCAACACTTGATATTCCTTCAGTAATTTGAAGTTTGGTTCACAAGTAGCGGTTAGGTGAGAAATGAATCTGGCGATGTAGTTTAGCCTTCCTAAGAATCCTCTGATTTCCTTCTCGGTGCGAGGAGCAGGAATTTCTTGTATTGCTTTTACCTTTGCAGGGTCCACTTCAATACCTTTACTGCTGACGATGAAGCCTAGGAGTTTACCGGACCTCACTCCAAATGTGCATTTACTCGGGTTTAACCTTAGCTTGTATTTCTTTAGCCTTTCAAACAGATTTTGTAAATGGTCAAGATGTTCCTCTTCAGTTTGAGATCTGGCTATCATGTCATCCACGTAGACCTCTATTTCGTGATGGATCATATCGTGAAATAGAGCTACCATGGCGCGCTGATAAGTTGCCCCAACATTTTTCAACCCGAATGGCATAACTTTGTAATAGAACGTGCCCTACTGTGTGATGAAGGTCGTTTCCTCCATGTCCTCAGGTGCCATTTTTATTTGATTATAGCCTGAGAAATCATCCACAAATGAGAACACTTTATGCTGTGCGGTATTGTCAACCAGAATATCGATATGGGGAAGCGTGAAATCATCCTTAGGGCTTTCCCTATTCAAATCTCTGTAATCCACACACATGCGTACTTTACCGTCCTTTTTAGGCACTGGAACAACATTGGCGACCCATTGTGGATAAGAGGTGACAACTAAGAATCCAACGTTGAATTGTTTGATGACTTCAGTCTCGATCTTCTCTGACATGTCTGGCCGCATGCGACGGACTTTCTATTTTACTGGAGGGCAGTCTTCTTTTGTCGATAGACGATGGACCACGATATCAGCGTCAAGTCCTGGCATGTCTTCATATGACCAAGCAAAGACCTTAACATAGTCATGTAGTAACTAAGTTAAACGCTTCTTGACACTGGGTTCCAGATTGGCACCTACCTTGACTTCTTTCTTGTCCTCTTCGGTACCTAAGTTAAATGTGTTAACTGGTTCTTCATGGGGATGTATGGTCCTTTCTTCCTATTGTAGTAACCTGGCTAGTTCCCCTAGCACTTCACAATCTTCCTCACCTTCGTCTTCGGCTTGGTAGATCATATTTTTAAAGTCATAATAGGCCATAGCAGAATCATTACCCATGGGATCCTGAGTAGATGTGGATCTGCATTTTGATATGTGAGTGTGTGTAACAGCATATCTATCTTTAAAAGAATAAAAATGTAGAAAAAGAAGAACAAAGAGCGTAAAATTTGCATGCAAAAGCGTCCATGATTCACTGATGACATATGAAAATGAAGTAACAACCCTTACAAATGGACAGTTGTGCCTCAGGTAAGACACAAGGTTTTAAAAGTCTAAATTGTTTAATTATTACAAGTCCAACAAAAATTTAAAGACAATTATTGTTGGATAAAAGTAATAGGGACAAATTCTTTGGCTTCCCAATTGTTGAGTCCTCCGCTAATAGTTGGAAAAATCCATTCTTCCAGGTCATAGTTGTCATCACTATCATCCACTACGTTGACTCATGGTTGCTGATCCACAAAGGTGGTCCCCCAGCACGAGTACGATGAACGGCTTTCTGGGCTCCTGAAGTAAAACCCAAACCAAATTTGTCAGATTTGTAGGGAATATCCGGGAGTTGGCCCCAAATAGTACAACCACCTTCTTCGACTACTACCTTGGCATCTTTCAGAGAAGCCATCTTCAGCGGAGCTCTGGTAATCTTCCGAACTTTGGAAACAATCTTGGTTGCCGCAACTGTTTGTGGGACTTCCTCAAAATGTTGACACAGAGTTTCGATGAATTCACCATCCATTTCCACATATCTGAAGGAGTTCAGGTGACTGACCATATATTCCTCCTCTCTATGGACAGTGATGATTTTTCCCTTGGTTGGGTACTTTAACATCTGATGTAATAGAGAGCTGACGACACCAGCGTTATGAATCCAAGGTCGGCCTAATAAACATGAATAGGAAGGGAGAATATCCATCACATAGAAAGTTGAATCAAAGGTCTGAGTTCCAACTTTAATGGGGATGTCCACCTCCCCGTGCACAATTCTCTTCGAACCGTCAAAGGCCCTTACCACTATGTTGTTGGGTTTTAAGGTCAAACATTCACATTCTAGTCTATCTAGAGTCTTCTCATGAAGCACATTCAATGATGAACCAGTATCTACCAGGACATGGGCCAAAGTAGTGCCCCTGCATTCGACAGAGACATGCAACACCTCATTATGTTTCCTCCCTCTAGGTGTCAGGTCAGCATCAGAAAAGCCCAAATCATTATCAGCAGTCAAACTGGCCACACAATCTTCGAATTGGTCAGCAGAGGTTTTCTGTGGCACATGGGCAGTTTTAAGAAATTTCACCAAGGCCTTCGCATGAGCTTCGGAGCACAATAGTAAATCTAGCATAGAAATCTTTGAAGGGGTCTGCCCTAGCTATTCGACTACATTGTAGTCGCTTCTCTTTATAATTTTCAAAATTTATTCCATCTCCTTCTTCGAAGCCTCTGAGATAGATACTGATTGCGCCTTCATCCGGACACGATCAACCAAAATTCCTTTGCCCCGAGTCTCGGTCGACTCGGTGATAGGGGTGTCAGCAGGGGTAACCACAGGAACTGTAGTAGTAGTATCAACAGGAACAAAAGCAGGTATGATCACAGGACCGATAACAGTTTTCGGAGGAGCAATCTCAGGGGAGAACACTCTTCTACTTCTGGTTATTTTGCTGTTTCCCACAATGTTGTCGATGTCGGGGTCAGCCCTCTCAAAAACTGAGTCTTCATCAGTCAGCTAATCTTGCTTGATGCCGTGGTAGTAGACGTCAACCCCATAGTTCCAAGGAAAAGTTTTATCTGAGGAGTACGGGATTGTCCCTGGCATAGTAATTATCAGTGGAGTACCCTTCAGAACAGATGTAATCCTGATGGGTCTTTTGGTGGAGACCCTGGGAGGATTGGCGAAAATGGTTACTATTGAAACATCCTTGTAAGCAATGGTTGGAACGGGAGTCTTTTCAAACAAAATCTCTTTGTCATCCATCAGGCGTTGGACACATGCTTTCAATAAATGATAACCATTCGGTAGGTATAAACAGAGGTGGCAGCCTTCGCCACAACCCGGAAATAAACTGGCCTTCAGTAGGTTCCTCTTGACGGTCAGGAGAGGAGTAACAAGCTCATCAACAACAGTAACAAACACATCATCTTCAACAGCGTTAACATCACGGTCGTGCTTGGGCATATGAGCGGCGATAACATTTGGGATCTCAGGAGCATCAAACTCAATTTATTTTGCCTCGAGAAGGTCTTGTACCTTGTTTTTCAAAACCCAACAGTCGTTTGTATCATGACCTGGACTTTTTGTATGGTAAGCACAATGAGCATTTGGGTTATAACGGGGAGAGGCAGTGTTGGGATTCTTCGGAGCTTCCCGCAAGGTTACCAGATTAGATTTCAACAAATGTGGCAAGACTTGAGACATCGTCATATTTACCCGGGTAAACTGTCTTACCGGTCTTTCCGTTCTAGGCTGGTTGTTCCTTTGTTGAATATGTGTAGGCTTAGGGATTATGACGGCCCCTACCATTGGACGGTGTTTAGTTCTGTCCTGATTCCTTTGATGGTACACAACACCAACCTCTTTCTTCCTAGTGAATGGTTTTCTCACGGCACTGGAGGATGCGTCCTTTTGGATCTTCCCACTCTTAATCCCAGCTTCCACTCTCTCTGCAGTCAATATTAATTCTGTGAAGCTGGCTGAGGAGCTTCCAGTTATATGATTAAAGAAAGGACCAGACAGGGTACCCAGAAACATATCCACTAGCTCCCTATCAGACAGGGGAGGCTGGACTCCTCCTGCTTAGTCCCTCCACTTCTGAGCGTAGTCTTTGAAACCCTCGCTCGAACCCATCGCCAAACTCTGGAGTTGGGTACGGGTGGGAGCGAGGTCTACATTATACTGATACTGCTTATAAAAAGCAGCGTTCAGGTCTTCCCAATTATGGATATTGGCCCTCTCCAGTTGATAGAACCAATCTAGCTGAGTCCCGGATAGATTATCTTGAAAGAAGTGGACCCATAAATCTCAGTCAGCAGTGTGAGGCTGTATCTTCCTCACATAAGATCGGAGGTGCATCTTGGGACACGAAACCCCGTCGTACTTAGCAAACACTGGTGCCTTGAACTTTGGTGGAATAACAATCTCAGACACCAAACCCAACTCTTTAAAGTCCAGCCCGAGCACTTTCTGAATCTCCATTGCACTTAGACGCTCTTCCAGCTGCTTGTACTTCTCATCAGCTGGAGGATATTGCTCTTCAGAGTAATCATCCTCTTCTTCCTCTTCAAATTCTGGATGGTCAGTCACTTCCTTGTTTTCCCCTCTTGATTGTTCCCTTCACCTGGTGATGTTGTGAAGTTTAGGGTTCGTTTGGTTAGCCCTTGGAACCTTCTTCCTAGATTCAAAACACCTGTTGGTTTCTTCGCCTTCTTCTTCTTTTCTTTGATCATCAAAGTTTTCAAATCCTTCTGTCCTTTTTCTAGAGTCAAGAACATTTGTTGAAACTAAGAGTTCTGTGCCTGGAGATCTTTTACTGTCTGTTCAATATCCATCTCACTGAAATAAACAGTATAAAGATAAGAAGACCTGTTGTAAGAAACCTGTTTGTGTTATGATGAATGAAGATGCATATGAAAATGATTTCAAGGAAATTAGAGATTTAAATTTGCTTTAGACAAAAAGGAACACACGTTATATTAATAAATCAAATTTTGAGTACATCATGCCTCTTTGGGCTTACAAAGAAATACAAAAACTCTAAGATAAAAAATCCGAACGGATCCTCTTTGGTGCGATGTAGGCGTTCAGACTCCGCTCCTCATGAAGTTGCTTGGTGAGTTCCAGAACTTTCTTCTCGCTGGCATAGAATTGGGCCTCGAAAGTGTCTCGCTCCCTTTTAAGGTATATCCAATCCCTTTGCAAGTCTTCAAGAGAGGTGGGTATGTTAGGATGAAGGATAGTGTATGGGACATCTCATTCCATAACAGGTTCTATGATAACTGGTAAGATGGAAGGATAAGGCATCACAAGTTTCTGAGCACGAGCTCGCACCCACTTAAGGTAAGGCTCAAGGGGGATGGAATTATTGTGCCCCAATGTCTTGCTATCTACCTTGTTCAACATCCTCCAAGCTCGGATAAACCTCTAGCGGTAACCTTGATCGTCATTCTCGTAGTCAAATACCAACCCTTGAATAAGCATCTCATGTGGACCATCCCTTCGGGCGTAACCAAATTGTCGTAAGGCTAAACAAGGGTTGTAAGTGATACCTCCCCTAATGCCAAGTAAGGCGACATAAGGGAATTCTCCATAATGGTCGACGATAGTAACATTCTCCAAAGATTGGTAACACCAATGGATATCTGAATGTCTGAGCGTCATCAACCTATGTGACCACCTTGAACCTTGCTCGTTCTTCAATACAGATTGGGGAAGATGCGAAATAAACCATCTTGCCAAGAGAGGAGTGCAACACATGAGAATACCCCTTTTCCTCAGAGTGCGAGAGTGAAAAGAATGTAGGATGTCTCCTAACAAAGAAGGCATTGGGTTACGAGACATGAAGATTTTGACGGCGTTTACATCTATGAGTTGGTCAAAATTTGGAAACAAAACCATCCCATAGATGAGAAGAGCCACAATTTCCTCAAAAGCTTGCAAGTCCAAGGAGTTCCAACAGTATTGAGCTTTCTCAAACAAGAACTTGGCTAAGAAACCTTTGACACCACTCCTTGTTTCCCAATTAGTTGTAACATCAGATTGTTGCAAGTGTAGGGCTTGAGCAATCTCTTCTGGTTTTGGATCTCTTTCTGTACCATTGAAGGGTAGTTGACTGAGAATGGGAATCCTCAAAAATTGGGAGAATTCTTCCAAAGTTGGAACAAGTTAATAATCGGGAAATGTTAAGCAATAGTGTAGAGGACCAAAGAATTGGAAGAGCACCTTCATCATATCCTCATCAGTGTTGGAGGTAACCAAGTTTAGGAGGCGACCATGTCTTTCGGTAAATGGAGAATTCTCAAGAACCCTTGATGCTAACTATTTAAGTTGAGGAGGGATTCTTACGAGATTGACTTGAATGGTTTTCCTGCAGATAGAATCCATGTCCTACAAAACAGAACAAAGATAAATCCGAAAAATCCTTGTAATGGTTAGTGTGTATGAGTATGATGTTATGATGTTTATGATGTTATGTATAAGTAAATATATACAAACAAAACAAAAAAGTCCTTAGGTTTAGGCTTGCATGGAGTCTCATAGGTAAGTACCCTCTTGAAGTTTAGTTGGCTCAAACTTGTCCTAGCAATAGTAACTGGGTTCTATGGGAGCTCAATATCACTGGTTTGTCTTCTCGGGCATTGTTTCAGCGCAAGCCTCTTTAATGGCGACCGAAATATCCCAAAAAACCAAACCTCAATGAGTGTAGTATCGAGTATCTACCAACTTCGGACTGCACCAAAGCCGGTCATCTCACTACGTCCTAATGGCCAAGTTGGTCAAGTAAAGGTTCTAGAAGTTAGTCAGTGCTTCATGACATCACTCAGCGGCCCCGTATTCTTCTTGACTACTCAAGGGCTATCGATACCCACAAATATGTCACACTAACGTAGCTATTTCTTAGACCATGTCGGTATACCCCGCACAATTTCCACAATGTATTTCTACTTACCTATAAGGTATCCCAAATTCGGGTAGAGGATTTAAACCCAAATAAAGAACCAAAATATAAAGCAAACAAATCAAACAATGAAAGTAAGTAAATGTGATCTAGCCCCAAAGTAACCACTTTTAAAATTTTCCCCAACAGAGTCGCCCGTTCTATAACATGGTGGGAGAACTGACTTGGTTGTTTTGCGTTTGATCGCAAATGTTGCGATTAGCAAGAGTCACCACCGACTTTTCTTTTATCCAAAAGGAAAGGCTGAAAAGAACAGGAAAGACCTTTAGAGATGTTTTCTTGAGTTCGGGCGGTAGATTATGAAAAGGGAAGGTATTAGCACCCTTTTCATCCGTAGTTATCTACGGGCTCTTAGTTTCTTGCTAGATCACTTTCTTTTATTTGAAAATATACTTTGTGTGGTCTTTGAAAAAAAAGCGCCATCGCTTAGGTGAACTTTGTAATAATTCTCGTTCTTAAGAATGTATACAAAGTGTTGATCTTTTGAAAATGTTTCAAGTTTGAAAGATGTTTTGAAAGTGTTGGTGTTTGTTTTGAAAATAACAAGGATGTTTTGGTTTGAAAATGAGCAAGCAACTAGGAACATTCTACCTACTCAAAAGTCTTTCTTGTTTATTTCGTCCTTCCTTTGACATTGTTATTTTACCATGGATTGATAAGTAACCTTATCTTTAGATGTAAAAGGGACGAGCATGGGTCATCGTATAGCCATGATTAGCAATGTTGTAAGATATCTTAGCATTTTCTTTAAGGGACTAAGATCATTTTCGAAAGGCAAATTTGATAGCGTCATCGAGGGACTATGATCTTGTATTTTTTAATTGCTTTTGCTAAGATACCCCACATGCATAATATGGCCATTTTCATAAGGCAACAAAGTGGATTTACCCTAAGGGTGTAAGTGTGCAAGTGTATTGATTTACATGCATTGTTTTGTCTTTGAATTAGGGTTTGCTAATTTGTTCACTTTAATCTTTCCATACAAACCCTAATTTACTAGCATAAAACATTAAATTGTGGAAAATAAAAATACTAAGTTATTACATCAATTGGGGGTGTACTAATTTACAAATGGGGAAATTGCAAGAAAATTAAATCTAAATAATTATTACAACCGTATTGAATATTGTACAAAAATGAATAAATATTTAAGAACATAAATGGACAAAGGAAATGGATTTTTGTTTGGTTTTATGAAAGAATCTTGACCTAATTAAAGAAAATGATTAAGAAAAATTAAATAAAATTAACTTAAACTAAATAAGAAAATAAATTAACTTAAAAAGGATTTTTAGGGTTTTTAAGAAAAAGGTTTTAAATTAAAAATAAAATGAGAAAATTAATTAATTAAGAGAAACCTAAATTCTAAGTTAATTTTAATTAGGGAAATAAAATAATAATTAAACCTAAGTCTAAATATTAATTAATTAATAAAAAAAAATTTATTTATTAAAATAAAAATGTTTTTTGTTCTTTTTGTCTTTATAAAGAAAATAAAATAAATAAGTGTAAATAATAAATAAAATTATTTTTATATTTTTTCATTAATAAAATAATAATAATAATAATAATAATAATAATAATAATAATAATAATAATAATAATAATAAAAATAATAAAATAAAACTGAAAATAAAATAAAATAAGAAAGGAAATAAATAAAAATGAAATAAATAAAATAAAGTTGGGTCAGGTGTGCAAAAGTAAGGCAGGGGGTTAGAAACAACAAAAAGAACAAAAGCCCAAAGGAGAGGCCCAGGCGCTACTGTGTGTTTGTGACAAAAAAAAGGGTGAAAATGAGAAAAAGGCAGTGCGTTGGGTGTTGAACCCACACCCTCTTGGTTACCAGTGTGCTGCCTTACCACTAGGGTGGCTATACATCTGTTTACTCATATGAAATGATAAATACATAACATATAATGCTTCCAAGGCCTGTACTTCATCTTCAACCTTCAGCCAGCCAGAGTACCTGTGACTCCTACATCTCTCAACAAAAATGGAAAGTACAAACATGAAAGTTGTGGCATTTCTTCCCATGAATCCAACCATATAAATAACTAAAGCTAAAAGTCAAAGATGAGTGAGAATTTTTCTGGCCCTAATTTAAAACCTAAAAATTTCAGAAACTTCAACTCCAAAATTCTCTAAGCTCAGGCCATATAAATGCTAACTATGGATATGTACAGCTTCGTGGCAATGATATCTACAGCTTATCTTCATAAATCAGAATCAAATGATGCTTGTATGAAGAGATAGAAGTTTGAAAACTTACCTCTTGCAGCTGGAGTCGTGTATGGAGTTTGAGAAACCTTTGAGGTGGCCTGATGATTTCTGTAGCTTGCCTGGACCTCCTTGAATGTATTCCAACTCCTACTTTGCTTTGAGGATGGCTGAAACTCCCAACTCAAGTCAAGTTGCAAGCTTCAGTTTTGGAAATGGTGGATAGTGATGGAGGAGTTACAGTCTTGAAACAGGGGCTTGGATCACTTATGTATGATGTAAGTAAGGTATCTGGATGATTAAGAATCAAAACGCATAAGTGGAAATGGAGATGGAGAGTTTTGGCTCAAAACTGTCAAGTGGAGCAGTTCTGTGCAGCAAGGGTGTTTGGGAGAGTTTTTTGAGGCTTGGAATCGTTTGTTAGCTTGAAAACAACTTGTGCATAAGTAAGGAAAAGGTTGTAGCACTTGAGAGGGTTAGAAGTGCAAGATGTAGAGTTATGACTATCTTACTTAATTTTGAAGAAAAGTGGAAATATAGTTTCAAGGCAAAGTATAGGCATGGGATGAGTTGTTAGAGGCTTTAGACAAGTTTCTTTTGGGTTATAGGTTATGTGTGATCAGAAGAAAACAAGTGCAAAGCTCAAGAACTGATTTTGTGCATAAAAGCTACTTTTCCAAAATGGCAATGTGCACTTTCTTCCTAAAATGTCATTAAGCATGGGCAATGCATTAAATGCTTAGATTGATGCTTCTTACAACTTTGCAAAAATTTAATTATGGAGTGCCAAACAAGTTTGAGGCCTACAAAGCAAAGATTGTGCAGTCTAGCATGGATTTGAATTCTTGTTTATCATGGAAATGACATATAATTCAAGAATGAAATGCCAACTTCATGCCTTCGATTCTCTTTGCTCAAACATGATCTCAAGGAGTTCTTGGACATTTTAGAAAGCTTATAATGTGCTCTACAACCCCTCTTTGAATAAAATTTTCAAATTCCAAATGAAGCTATGTGAAAAGTTACCATGAAGTTGGTACCAAAAATCTGCCTAACTAGTGCAAAATTTTCACTAAGTGTTTCGTTTCATGACCATGTCTTCATAAAATCATAACTTGAAATCCATACATTTCTAGGAGAAGTTGTGTAAAGAAATGCTTTAGATCTCATTGAGATCTGCAACTTTCATGTTGAAAGTTTCCCTTGAATCATCTTGCACCATGGTGAAAAATGGCTCAAAGTTGGTAAAAAATATGAAGTTTCCAACACTTAAAAAAAATTTAAAGTTTGGAAACTTTGACTTTTTAAAATGAAATCTTGACTTTTTGATTTCTTGATGAACAAATTTAATATTTTGACATGTTTTGATGAATTTTGATCTTTGATACTTGATTTTTACCAAAAAGTCAAAGTTTGACTTTTTAGTGTGCAGTTGACTTTTGATCAGTTGACTGAAAATCAACTATCAAACAAATGACCTTGAGCAATGTTTTGAGTCATGCCATTAGGTTAAAATGATGCAATTTAATCCTTGAGATCATGTTTCCAACCAATCAACCATTTGCTAGGTCAAAAATCAAAAATTGCCTTTTCTCAATCAAAACCCTAATTTTGTCCATTTTTCCCTTTTGATGATCTGATCAAATTTCCTGAGGAATTATGGTCCAAACTTTATCAAATGACATATATGAGTTCACATTGTTGATATGGATAAAAAATTATGAAGTTTGACTGTAAATTGACCACAGTTGACTTTTTCCTCAATATAACTGATTTTTAGGTCAATTGATCAATTGACTGAGCAAAATGTGATCCAAGACTTGAAACTTGACATGAGCAATATTGAGGGTCTATAATGATCCATGAAAGTCATATGAGGCATTAAAAGTTCAATTATCCTTGTGCAATCTCAAACCCTAATTTTAGTCATCAGTGCTTAACGAGGTGTCTTAAGCTGATCAAACCTTGTGCAGTCTTGAACCAAAGGAGATATTTTGAGAAAATTCTTGATAAATGAGAGGGAAAATTTTGGGGTACAACACCGACCAGTAAAATAAATCGCTGGTGGATCAAAAGACCTGACTTAGAGAGGATGGTAAAATGGTCAAAGGATACACCAACTCCTACTGAAGGCGAAACTAACAACGTTCACTGAAGGTAGAAAGAGAAAAGAAATAACAACACCAACGTACATTGATGGTGAGCCACTAACATTCACTGAAGGTAGAGAGGAAAAACTATCGATGTTTACTGCCGATGAACTACCAACTTTCACTGAAGGTAGAGAGAAAAGAAAATATCATAACACTGTCGTTCACTGACAGTGAACTACCAACGTTCACTGAGAGTAGAAAAAAGATAACAATCATCGATGTTCACTGCCGAAGACCTACCAACTTTCACTGAAGGTCCAAAGAGAAAATATATCATAGCATTGACATTCACTGACGATGAACTACCAACGTTCACTGAGGGTAGCAAAAAGATAACCATCACCAACTCTCACAGAAGGTGGCCTACCAACTTTCACTGAAGGTAGAGAGAAAATATCATAACATCGCCGTTCACTGACGATGAACTACCAACATTCACTGAAGGTAGAAAAAAGATAACCATCACCAACTTTCACTGAAGGTGACCTACCAACTTTCACTGAAGGTAGAGAGAAAATATATCATAGCATCGCCGTTCACTGACGATTAACTACCAACATTCACTGAGGGTAGAAAAAAGATAACAATTATCGACGTTCACTACCGGTGACCTACCAACTTTCACTGAAGGTAGAAAGAGAAAATATATCATAGCATCGCTGTTCACTGACGATGAACTACCAACATTCACTGAAGTTAGCAAAAAGATAACAATCATCGACGTTCACTGCCGGTGACCTACCAACTTTCACTGAAGGTAGAAAGAGAAAATGTATCATAGCATCCCCGTTCACTGACGATGAAATACCAACGTTTACTGAAGGTAGCAAAAAGATAACAATCATCGATGTTCACTGCCGAAGACCTACCAACTTTCACTGAAGGTAGAAAGAGAGAATATATCATAGCATCATCGTTCAATAACAATGAACTACCAACGTTCACTGAGGGTAGCAAAAAGATAACCATCACCAACTTTCACTGAAGGTGACCTACCAACTTTCACTGAAGGTAGAGAGAAAATATCATAACATTGTCGTTCATTGACAACGAACTACCAACGTTCACTGAGGGTAGCAAAAAGATAACAAGTTTCCCTAAAATTCTGGCATTTCACCTAGAACGGGTCTCAACTTCTTCTTTAACCAAGGCACTCCGCCTAGAAAGGGTAACATATAAGTTGTCGCAAATAAAGAGACTACCACTTGTAAAGATTTCACAATGAACTGCAATATTGAAAGTCTTGCCATCCACTGGAGTAATTTGGCAACGGACTGCAAACTATCCACTCAAAGAGAAGATAGCAAAAAGTTTACGTCGACTTTTACAGGGAAGTACAGGTTGCTCAAATAAAGAGACCTGCTACTTGTTGTTATAGAAAGGATTGTAAAAATAAATGATTTTCGGGGAAAGCAATATGACTTCCTGGGGAAATGCCAATATATTCCTGCTTTAGGAGATAAAGGTCTTCTTTGTGAGCAACCCCTTCATAATTAGTTTTGAATGATTGCAAATATATGTGAAATAATAAATACATGTATACATTACAAAAATATAATATAACACGTTTAAAATAAGTTAAAAATGTGTTTTACTCATAATGCATCATTATGAGTCAACACAACAGGTTTTGCATCGATCCATAACATACTGAAGTCCCTGGAATACTATCTAAAACTATTATGCATCGATAAAAAATCTTATGCATCGACACATAACACTTTGATGCCCCTGTAATGCAAACTTAAACTTGCATGCATCGATACAAAATCTCATGCATCGACACATAACACTTTGATGCCCCTGTAATGCAAACTTAAACTTGTATGCATCGACACAAAACCTCATGCATCGACACATGACATCCTGATGGTCCTGGAAAACATTTTTGAATTTATATGCATCGATACATAATATCATGCATCGACTTATACCATGTTTTATGTTCATAAATTAAAATTACAATCAATATGCATCGACACATACGTGTTATGCATCGACGAATATAAAATTGTTGGTTTTGTAAAATGTTATGATATGATCTTGCATCGACTCAAAGCAACATGTGTTGACCCATCCTGTAACTCATAACTAACATGTGTCGACTCATGACTAACATGCATCGACTCATAATACTTTCTTTTGCCATACCATTTTCTGTTACGTATATAAGCAAGTATTTTTTTCTTAGCAGAAAGTCATTACAACATATTAGAATTGTATGCAAAAATTTGTGAGCAGCCTGAAGCCAAAAGAAACTTCATCTTCATCATCTTCTCAATCATCTTCATTCAACAACAACAACGAAAATCAAACATCCTTGTTGAAGTGGATCAAGAGGACAGAGATAACGTTCAGCTGGGTATTGAAAGAATCTCAGCTGATTGAAGATTGTAAAGGAGGCTTCAAGAAATAAACCAAGGAGTTTGTCCTTCAAGAACAGGTGTGTTCTTGAGGGTTTTGTTAGTCATGGTCGCACGAATCGGATTCAGCCTTAGCGAGGGGTTTGGGAATCAGAAGGATTTTTGCAAACAGGTCGTGGAAGCGGAGGATCAATTGTGGATCTTGCAGGGAATCTTGATACAACTCATATCAATTATGATTCTTACAAGAAGAAGAAAATCATAGAGATTTTTATCTGTCTGTGTAGTGTAACCTTGTTATCAAACATTCAGCAAATTGTTATAAAAGTTCTCAGTTTCAATTGTGAAATTGAGAGGGAGACGTACCCACACGCGAGGACGACAGTGGTGAACTTCCTTACCAAACTTCCTGCGTATCGTTCTTTCTTTCTCTTTATCTTTTTTTACATATTCCATAATTTTGTAATTCAATTGGCTTGCTAAGTTTTTATGTTTAATGATAAAAATAGTGGTTCAAATACTTTCATCAAACCACCACTAGTAAATCATTAAACAAGCATATGCTAAGTGTTTGTCAAAATTCCTAACAAATTTCTTAATTTATTGGAAATACTGCTTTAATGATAAGTGCATTGAAACGTTAAGAAATCTGAGTTGTATATTCATCAATTTCATCTAATAAAATCCAACAAGTTTTTGACATGTCAGGTTTTCTAGTAGTCAATTCAAAGTAGACGGAATAGATTCAGGATGTTAATTTTTCGCTGCTTTCAACACGCTTTGATAAAATAATTTTAAATCCTGGAAAAAGTAAGAGGTGATCTATTCACCCCCCTCTCGATCACTCACCACACCGTCTAACAAGTGGTATTAGAGCACCGGTTAGCTGGTGCTTTGTATCTACTAGTAACGCTATGGCCTTTGA
The DNA here is from genome assembly GCA_948472305.1 of Vicia faba. Classification (NCBI taxonomy): domain Eukaryota; kingdom Viridiplantae; phylum Streptophyta; class Magnoliopsida; order Fabales; family Fabaceae; genus Vicia; species Vicia faba. The sequence goes on along the minus strand of OX451739.1, from coordinate 83,371,150 downwards.
ACCAAAGGGGCGTATAATAGAGCTCCTGTTTTTAATGGTGAAAACTATGGCTACTGGAAAGACTGCATGCGAGTACACATAAATTCCATTGACAGGAATGTCTGGACTGCCATTCAAAATGGTCCCTTTCAAATTACCATGAGGAATGATGCAGGTGCAATAGTACCTAAACCTGAGGATCAATGGAATGAAATGGATGAAAAGAAATGGTCGTGCGATTGGAGAGGCAGAAATATGATAATCTTAGCACTTGGTGTTGATGAGTATTATAGCATGTCTCATTGCACGTCCGCTAAAGAAATATGGGATGCTTTAGAAATTTCCCATGAAGGCACTAGTGAAGTTAAACAGCCCCGCATCAACACACTCAATCAAGAGTTCGAGCTCTTTCGCATGAAACAAGGAGAATTTGTCTCTGACATGCAGAAGAGATTCGTTCATCTTGTGAGCCGTTTAAATGTACTTGTAAAACCTATTTCCAATGAAATTGCTACTAATAAAATTCTGAGATGTCTTAGCAGGGAATGGCAACCTAAAGTAACAGCTATCAAGGAAGTAAATGACCTCACTACGCTTACCATTACTACTCTGTTTGGAAAGCTGGAAGAACATCAACAAGAATTGCAAAGTCTTAAAAAAAATGAAAACAAGAGTAAGAAGGAGAGGAAAAAAGACAAAGAGGGTGAGAAGAAGTCAATAGCTCTAATGGCTTCTAGCTCTAAGTCCTCAACCAAAGAGCAAGATGATAATGATTCAACTAGTGATGAAAATTCTAATGATGAAGAAATGGGACTTTTTGTTCGGAGTTACAATAGGTTTATTCGAAAGAATGGAATCAAGCACTCCGATAAGAATCTCATAAGCTTTCGAAAACAATCCAAAGAGCCAAGGCAAGAAGAAAATAAAAAGCAAAGAGGTAAAGGACCTTGTTACAATTGTGGTAAAGTTGGACACTACAAACCAGACTGTCCAAAGATGAAAAAGGATAAAGGAAAAGCTCCACCAAAGAAGTTCAACAAACAAAGAAGAGCTTACATTGCGTGGGAAAGCGATAGTGATTCATCAAATGATGACAGTTCAAGTGGTAGTGATGAAAGTGCAAATTTATGTCTGATGGCACATACCAAAAGTCAGTCCTACCACAAGAAAGACAACCACAACAAGCAAGTAAGACAAGCATATCCTAACTTTTCTTCTATGACTTTTTCTGAACTAAAAATAGCTTTTGAAAAACAGCAATACAAAGTCGAAGATGCTTTTAATAGATTATCCTCCGATAAACAAATATTTTCATTTTTGGAGAGTAAAGTCTATAAAGCTGAAAAAGACTTAAAAGTCTAAAAGCTAGTATTGCAGAAAGTTCAAAGGATAACGATGTTACAGGATGTATTCCCAGAAGGGAATGTGAAGTTTGTCATATTTGGCAACAAGAGGTTAGAACTCTTAATTCAAAATTAGAAAAAGCTTTACAACCCAAGGTTACTTTTGCAGTCGATCCTAGAGTTTTTAAGAAAACATTGAATCCACCATATTCAAAATACTCTTTTATTGAAAAGATACCAAAGGATTCAATGAGCAGAAGTAAAACAATACATCATCATCATGGTTTATGCCATTATTATTGTCGTTTTGGTCATACCATTGAAAAATGCAAGTTTAGGAGATTTCTTGTTCCTAAAGGCATTTACCAATGGAGGCCTAAAGGAAACCATGTTACCACTTACCCACATGGACCCAATAAAAATTGGGTACCTACCTCTCTCTTTTGATATTGCAGGAAAATTGTCTTACATCCATGGATAGAAGATGGTTTCTAGACAGTGGGTGTTCAAGGCACATGACCGGTGACATATCGCTCTTCATTAACTTCAAAGCAACGAAGAAAGGATTTGTCACTTATGGAGACAATAACAAAGGAGCTATACTCGGTAAAGGTAGTGTAGGTAATCCTTCTACCACTACTATTTCTGATGTCCATTTAGTAGAAGGGCTTAAACATAATTTGCTAAGTATTACTCAATTGTGTGACAAGGATTATAAAGTTACCTTCACAAACACTTGCTGCATAATTGAAAATACTGAAAAGGATATTGTGTTTAAGGGCATTAGAGTAAACAATGTCTATATGCTTGACCTTTTTGATGTATCCTTAACAAGAACTAAGTGTCGAGTCACCTTGAATGATGATTCTTGGCTTTGGCATAGACGTCTAGTGCATGTTAACTTTGATTTGCTTAATAAGGTTGTATCCAAGGATCTAGTAGTAAGTCTTCCAAAGATAAAATGTACAAAGGATCACCTATGTGATGCGTGCCAAATGGGAAAGCAAACAAGGATCTCTTTCAAATCTAAAAATATGATTTCCACTTCACGACCCCTTGAGCTTCTCCATATGGACCTCTTTGGACCTGCTAGAACAAAAAGTCTAGGAGGAAATTATTATGGTTTTGTGATCGTTGACGACTACTCTAGATTTACTTGGACTATATTCCTTCATAGCAAAAATGAAACTTTTTCTGCCTTTAAGAGTTTTGCTAAACTATCTTAAAACAGAATGGAATTGAAAATAATTGCAATTCGAAGCGATCATGGAGGTGAATTTCAAAACCATCTATTTGATAAGTATTGGGACAAGCATGGTATTTAGCATAACTTTTTAGCACCTCAAACTCCACAGCAGAATGGAGTTATGGAGCGTAAAAATCGCGTCTTAGAGGAGTTAGCAAGAACAATGCTCAATGAAGATGGATTACCAAAAGATTTTTGGGGTGATGCAATTAGCACAGCCTGTTATGTTTTAAATAGAATATTAATTCGTCCCATTTTGGATAAAAACACCTTATGAAATTTTAAAAGGAATAAAGCCAAACTTGTCACATCTTCATGTATTCGGTTGCAAATGTTTTTTTTTAATAATGGAAAAGAAAATCTTGGAAAATATGATGCAAAAGGAGATGAAGGTATCTTTCTCTGATACTCATAATCAAGCAAAGCATATAGGGTATACAATAAACGTTTACTTACGGTTGAGGAGTCAGTTCATGTCTCTTTTGATGAATCTTATCCGAAACATGTCGGAAAAGGTATTTCTTTTGATGGTACAGGTGTATCTACTAAAGATATACTCAAAGAAACTGTTGAGGAAATTGTTCTGTCCAAAACAGTTGACGATGAGGAAGAAAAAGATACAAGCCTTTCAAAAGATGAGGAAGAAGAGAAAATGGAAGCTAATGATCTTCCACTAGCTTGGAAGTCCTCTAAAGACCATCCCATTGATAACATATTGGGAGATATCTCAAAAGGAGTAATGACTCGCTCCAAGATAAGTAATTTTTGTCATCATTTTGCTTTCGTTTCACAAGTAGAACCTAAAAATGAAAAAGAGGCCTTGATTGATGAATTTTGGCTAATGGCCATGCAAGAAGAGCTAAATCAGTTTAAAAGAAATGATGTTTAGGAACTTGTCCCTCGTCCGCGAGACCATCATATCATAGGCACTAAGTGGGTTTTTAGAAATAAACTTGATGAAAATGGAATGATAACCCACAATAAAGCATGCTTAGTAGCACAAGGGTATAACCAAGAGGAAGGAATTGATTATGAGGAGACTTATGCTCCAGTTACTCACCTTGAGGCTATACGTCTCTGCTCGCTTATGCGTGTGCAAAAGATTTTAAGCTTTATTAAATGGACGTAAAGAGTGCCTTTCTTAACGGAGTCATAAATGAAGGGTGTATGTCTCACAACCTCCTGGTTTTGAGAATAACGAATATCCAGATCATGTCTTCAAATTAAAACGAGCTTTATTCGGTCTTAAACAGGCCCCTCGGGTCTGGTATGAAAGACTTAGTAAATTTCTACTTGATCATGGTTATTCAAGAGGTAAAGTGGATACCACTCTTTTCATTAAACGTAAAGGAAAGCACATCATTTTAGTTCAAATATATGTAGATGATATTTGTTGTACCCCAAAATTTGCCCTCGTATTTTTCCACAAGAAATCACAGCTTCGGACTTTTCCTGATTTTTCAGACTGGCTCAAGAATCAGTCAAACAGACTTTTCTCGTCAGTCAGGCAAAATTAGGGTTTTCATTGATTTTCATGGCTCTGGAACAGTTCACACAGTTTGCTTAGGGTTTTGGTTGATTTTGGCTCAACTTTGATCAAGCGAACGTTTCTTTGATATTTGGTCAGGAATTAGGGTTTTTAGGCGCGGTTCCTCAGAAAGATTTAATTCTACAGTGCTTTTCAAGTTATGCTGGGATGTGGATTGAAACATTTGGATTGAGTCTGCATTGTGTGATTGAATCAGTGAAAGGGTATCTTTGGATTGAATTTGCAGGGTTTGACTAAATCAATGAAAAGAGACATTGGGTTTGAAATTGCGTTTGCTGGATTTAATCAGTGAAAAGAGGCAGTTGAATTGGATTTGCAATGTTTGGCTAAAACAGTAAAAGGAAAACACGTCTGGGCAATTGTTGTGATTGACTGTTTCTTTGCTTTGGATGTTGGAAGTGCCAAGTTTAATTGATCAATGTCGAAACAATGTTTATTTAACTATTTACTATTCTGAATTTAAATGATTGGAATTTACTTTCCATTATTATAATTTAAAGAATTTTAAATAATAAATAAACAATTTGAGAAGAAAAGAATTAATCAAATAAAATGACTTTTTATTTATCTTTAAATTATTTGTATAATTGTTTTTGTTTACAAAATGTTTACAATAATAATATTACATTTATTTAAATTTAAATAAAAACTATCCTAAATATTTTTCTAAATCTTCAATTCTTCATCTTCTATCCCTTGCTCCCTCTGCCTCATTGATTTCTATCTGCGAAAGAAAAGAAGAAAAGTCAGAAGCAGATGAAATAATTAAAGGTAGACAGTTAAAAAAGATTCATCATTAAAAGTAACTGGCCGGAATCAGTTTTTCCCCTCTCTGCAAATCACGAGATTTCTCCCGGTTCACAAAGAGGGATAAAAAAAATGTCTTGCAAAAAATGTGAAGTGCACAAAAGCAAACATACTGCATTGTCAAGCAGAGCATTTCAAATTTCAAACCAAAGTCCAAACTGGACAGCATGTGCGTAACTATGAAGTCCAAAATGCCTAACCAAGTTCAAAAGGCAAACTGAATGTCAACTAAACTGCCCACAAGCTGCCAAAAGATGAAGAGCTATCAAAGAAGTACAGAATGCTGTCAACAAATGTGCAGAAAAGCAGAAAATATGCAGAGTAAACCAACAATGCAAGCAAGGTTCATGTAACATCATTTTCCTATGGCCAGCTACCCTTTCAGAATAGGACAAACATAAGCAATATAAAATATGCTTTTAAATCTGTCAAAAAGAGAGAGAGAGAAGAGAAAAGAAGTACAGGTTTTGCAGGCTTAGGCTTGAGAGAAAAAAATATATAAAACAAACTGCTAACACAGTAGAAAAGGGGGGAGAAAATCACAAAAACAAATATACAGCAGCACACCGGCCAAAAGAGCAAAAAAAAAACACAAAAACCTGATTTAAACCTCCAACAACACAAACTGTAAAAAGCTTAAGAACCAAAAAAAAATAGCCAAGATCATCATCAAGCCTTTAGCCTCATCAACCTAGCATAACCTTAAACCAACAGCCATCACCAACAAACCATCAACCTGTCAAAACCAGTAAGCCAAAGCCATAACCAAAACAAACAAACCATCGACCTGTCAAAACCAGTACGCACAAGCCATAGCCTCACGCTAAGCACCAACCTTTCAAGCCTTACCTGCATAAGCCATACCCAGCAAATCCAAGCCTAAACCAGTTTCCAAAAACGCACAGAACCCACACAAGCCCTCAGAAATATTCATCATTGGGCTAAAGAACCAAATCGTACAACATCAAACAAATATTAAAACATACCAACCAACACATCCAAGCAACTCAAGGCAGCAAAGAGAGAAGAAAAGAAAAATATATCAAAGTGGTTCAGTTCATCATCATTACCAAGGCAGCAAAGAGAGAAGAAGAGAAAAATATATCAAAGTGGTTCAGTTCATCATCATCACAAAGGCAGCAAAGAGAGAAGAAGAGAAAAATATATCAAAGTGGTTCTCAAGCATCATCATTAAATCAACACTCAAAAGAGCCAAAGAATACACAAACCAGGAATCCAAGCAAGCTAGCACCAAGTTCGTCACCACCCCTCGCCGTCAAGCCGCCGGAGACGCCTCCAGAGCCACCGTCCTCCTCCAACGAAGGTAATCCAATTTCTTCTTTCTCTTCACACCTCAACAGGAAACAACAATAAAACTAAAATCAGAATCAAATGGGCGAAATCCTAGACATGCAGAACATAAAACCCTAACGAGATCGAGACGGAAATTTTACCTCGCTTGAACCGCCGTTGAATGACCCATGGAAGAAGGAGGAAGTGGCGATGGCGTGGGTGGCTGGGCAAGGGGCACTGTTCTGGACGCTTGGCCGGAGAAGGAACGAAAGACGAACGAAGAAGACGAAGAGCAAGCAAACAGCGCCGCTCCTGTAACAAACCCTAGCGCATTCTCAATTGAAACAATAACCCTGAAACCCCAAAACAGATTTTTGTTCCAAGTCTTGGGCCATAACCCGTTCAAAACACATAAGGCCCAAGTACGTTCTAAATTGGCACCCCCCTTGGATTTCTAATTCTGATTAAGCCCTTTAGGCCCATTCCCCTCTTTTGTACTTAAGCTAACCTTTTTTTTATCCTTTTTTTTTCTACAATTTTAAACTAACCTAATCTTATTTGTAAATAAAATTACCTTAATTCTTTTTTTTTTATTTTATATAAAAACTTTCTTTACATGAACTTTAGGGTTAATTAGATTAATAGATTTTTATTTTTATTTTTCTTTTGTATATATAAAAATCCCTTTATACACAAATCACTAATTAAAATATATTAATACATGAGAAATACTTTGTCTTAAAACATTTTCTTGTCTCTAATTAAAATAATTTTATTTGTACATAAATGGGTCAATACATAATTTTTTCTTTAAGTTAGAACATTTTTCTTTTTCTTAAAATACTTTATTTGTGCATATCAACAAATACGAGAATACAAAAATTAAATAAACAAAACATCTAATTCTTTTCATTAAGTAAACCATACTTAATAATACATTCAAATTCACATCTCAACTTGTAAATAAAATACATGTACACTTACACATTTACAATACACAAATACATTTGCATTGCTCTTATACACATTTGCTTATCTTATACATTGCTATACTTACATATTACATTTGCGCAGTTCGATTGGGTTGTAAATTATTTGGACACTACATTCCTAAAGTCTCATCCCCATTTGTGAATTTGTACCCCCACTCCCGGATACTATTTGTAATAGCGTAGACTTTAAAATTCCCGCAATTTACCGCTTTCGAATTATACCATGGTTAGACCTAGGGTTTGCATGTACATAAAATCGAATGCTAGATAACCTAATATAAGACAAATACATGAAATCAATACACAATCACACTTGCACCCCCTAGGGTGATCCCACATGTTGCCTTCCAAAGTGGGCCATGCTTGCACGTCGAGTTTCTTTGGCAAAACAAATTCAAACGATCATAAGTCCCTCGATGACGCTTTCGAAAGTCGCCTATCAAAATGATCAAGTCCCTTTAAGCAAATTGCCAAAGACACTTGGCACCATTGCATTCATGGTCCATACGATGACCCGTGCCCGTCCCGTTAAACTTCCTAAACGCAAGATTGTCCACCAAATTCAATGGTGGGACAAAATTGTTAAAAAGGGGTTGAAAACATAGAGAAAACCTTTGAGTACAATAGGGGTAGACAAAACTCTTAGTTACTTGAGATCAACTTGCAAAAACACTTGCCTTCTTTTCAAAAACCACATCTCGCAAACACTTTCAAAACAAACTTTCCAAAAACATTTTGAAACATCTTTTCGAAAAGATACACACCGTTGTATATACTCAAACACGAGTCATTACAATGGTTGCCGAAACAAAGGCGTCTATTTCAAAAACATTTTCAAAACACACCCATACACCACAATTTCAAAATCAAGGCAAGTGATCTAAAAACCAAGTAACTAAGAGCCCATGGATAACCATGGATGAAAAGGGTGCTAATACCTTCCCTTTTCATAATCTACCCCCCGAACCCACGAAATATCTCAAAAGGTTTTTGCTGTGCTTTTTAACCTTTCCTTTAGGATAAAATAAAAAGTCGGTGGCGACTCTTGCTCAACCGAACAAGTGCGAATACAAACGCAAAACACAAGTCAGTTCTCCCACCGTATCACAATATTATTTTTGGTTTAACTAATCTACACTTGGTCGAGGAATTTCCAAAGTCATGTAGGGTGAATTTGAGATGAGTCTCATGGGGGAGCTAAACTACTTCCTCGGTTTCCAAATAAAGTAGCTCAATAAAGGCACAATTATATGTCAAATAAAATACTGCCAAGAGTTGCTTAAACAATTTGGAATGAACAACTCAAAACCAATTGAAACCCTCATTCCTACCAACGGGAATTTAGACAAGGATGAACATGGTAAGAGTGTTGATGTCAAAAAATATAGAGGTATGATCGGATCCCTCTTGTATCTTACAACATCTAGGCCTGACATCATGTTTAGTGTTTTCATGTATGCACAATATCAATCGGATCCTAAGGAATCCCACTTGAAAGCTGTCAAGAGTATACTTAGGTATCTCAATAATACATTTAAGTATGGGCTATGGTGTTCCAAGGGAAGCGATTGCAGTTTATAGGTTACTCTGATTCTGATTTTGCTGGCTGCAAATCAGTTAGGAAAAACACTAGTGGAACATGTCACTTGTTTTCAAACTCTCTAGTAAGTTGGCATAGCAAAAAGCAAGTTTATGTTGCTTTGTCAAATGTTGGGGCTGAATACGTTGCAGCCGGTAGTTGTTGTGCTCAGATCTTATGGTTGAAGCAACAATTACAAGACTATGATATTCAATTAAAATGTATTCCAATAAAATGTGACAACACAAGTGCTATAAATCTCACTAAGAATCCAGTCTTACACTCACCCACTGAACGCATAGAGATTAGACATCACTTTATTCACGATCATGTTGAAAAGGAAGATGTTACGTTTGAGCATGTTGATACTAAAAATCAACTTGATGACATCTTTACAAAACCACTAGCAACAGAACTCTTCTTCAACATTTGTCGTGAGCTAGGGATTTTAGATCTCTCTTACGTGATGTCTTAAGCATATATGTAGTTGAAATATATCTATGTCTCACCATACTTTTGAGATGTGTTTTCAGCTTTAGTACATGTGTCTTAACATCTCATCAAACGAGGTAATACCCTTCCTATCTACTTTCTCAATTACTTATAAGTTGACCTTAATGTTCCATTGGTAATGTCTATACGTATATCTCTTTTACATAAATTGTTTGAACTTGACATATGCAAATTGCATTACATCATTACGCATGCATAATACTCTTTAGATGATTCATTTTTTATACTCATTTAAATTGGAATTGGGTACCATATCCATCTGTTAACAAGAACCTGTAAAAATTGCATTTCTGTCAAAATTTGTGTTATGAGTCGATACATACAGTTATGAGTCGACTCATATAAAAAAAATATAAAAACAAAAAGTAAAAATTGGTTTCAGGTCGACACATCAAAATTTGCGTCGACACATATTACTTCCCATCAACTCATAGGATTTTTGAGTCGATGCAAAACATTTGAATAAAAAAAACTATTCTTTAACACAGGATGTGTCGACACATACAAATTTCGTGTCGACACTTAAGAATAATAAATGTCATTAATTCTAATTGGGCCAACCCATCTACCTAATTTAAACTCCCTCCAACTATCTGTCTCATTACATACACCATCTAACCCTAATCATCGTTCACTACTCTCATCACTCTTTCATCTTCCAAAAACCATCATCCCCAAACTCTTAACTACCCTTCTTCTACAAACAGAATGCCTCCAAAATTAAAAGGGAAGGGAAAACTTGGTGCAGGACCATCCGGATCTGTCACAGATATCCCTTTGAGCGCTTTGTCTATCATGCATCCCGCCATCGCTGAAGAATTTGAGCAATCCTTTAAAACAAGGTTAGTTATGAAGCCTCATGTCTTTGATAAGGTTGAGGTTCTATCTCTTCATATCACATATGTCTATGATATCCTAGATGCTCAACAATTAGGGTCATTTCTTAACATTAGAGAAGACTATCATGAAGACTTTATAAGAGCTTTTTGTGCTGGTTTAGAAACAAATAAGGGCTGGTGTTTTAAAGTTAAAATAGGGACAAGAAGATATGTTTTTTAAGCCATTGACTGGAAAAGTGTTTTTGGCATTCCATTTGGAAGGTCGATAATGAAGAGCTATCATGACTAAAGTTTTGATACTGACTATGATGACGAAGCTTTCATTACCTCAATTCTGAAACTTGATCGACCTCTAGGCGAGTTTGAGCCCATAACCACGGGCACAATCAAAAGCATTCCTAGAATGCTTCACTGGATAACTTCACATATATTACGTCCAAGATCCGGTGGCCACTCTAGGCTAGACAGGTCAGATATTCATCTTCTGCATATTTTGCTAGATAGGGTTCCCCTAAACTGGCCAAACTACTTTGACAAACGCATGTTTCTTATGCGAAATAGTCAGAAGAATACAGCTCTTGGATATACTGCTCAAATTATGAGAATTATCAAGTTTTGGAACCTTGTTATTCCTCCTGTTCCTATCATCTCCCCTACTGCTGCCCAAGAGTTTAATAAGGCTACTCTATCTCACATGGGATACAGATGGGACAAAAACCGTCAATGCCTTTATTTTAAGGAGAAAGGGTCAAATGTAAGGGTATAAAACTTTGATATACCCTCTGAAAAAATTTATGAGGATGAGGATCCTATTGATGCAGGCATGCTAGATATCAATGAGAATGTCCAACCTGAGGCAAATCAGGCTGGAACCAGTTAGGGTGATTGGGTGCCAAACCGGTGGTCTCCAACAAATTATCAATTTGATCAAACCGCATAACCTCATGATGCTCCCACTACTGCATCACGCTCTTCCTCGAAAGCTCCTACTTACCTCACTACCATGTTTCGGCAAATGCAGATTGCCAATGATTCTCGACATGAAGAAGCGAGACAATGGCATAACCAGGAATATGAATGGCACAAAGAGCATGAACAATGGCATGATGAGCATACATGGATGTACAAAAATCAGCATTCGTGGCACTTAGATTTGGTCAAATGGCACCGGGTATTCTACAATGAGATGATAAGCTTCATGTATGACTGTCATCAAAATCCTGGAATCATGGAAAATTTCAGAAATGTCGATATCCAGAACAAATTTCAACGATATCAGTTCATGACTCAGAATCCTGACATCAATCCACCTCCACCGCCTCCTCCACCCTACAACTATGACGAATCCTGTGATGGGCATAATCCCTAGTCTATATCTCCATGTCATACATTTCATATCATTAACTCATGCCTCTTTTTCTAATATTTGTATTAATGTCTCCTTCAAATAATCTATTTTGCTTATGTAATCTAACTCTTATCTGCATTAATTACTTTTAACTTGATTACTTCCTGTTTACTCAATTATTCACTCAGTTATTGATAACATTATGCCAAGACATTCTATGTGAATGCCAAGAAAATATTTGCTGAAATTGCATATCAATTTTCTCATGTGCTGAGATTGCTGAAAATATTGCTTATTCTCTTTTTGATGTGGTCAAAGGGGGAGAAGAAGATTGTGTTAGTGAATATTGTGTTAGTGTTAGAAAGAAGATGCACAAACTCAGAGGGAGCAAGCTTATTCATCTACATTATATAACCACACATCATCAGATATTTTCCATCATCAAAAAGGGGGAGTTTGTGAGCAACCCCTTCATAATTGGTTTTGAATGATTGCAAATATATGTGAAATAATAAATACATGTATGCATTACAAAAATATAATATAACGCATTTAAAATAAGTTAAAAATGTGTTTTACACATAATGCATCATTATGAGTCGACACAACAGGTTTTGCATCGATCCATAACATGCTGAAGTCCTTGGAATACTATCTCAAACTATTATGCATCGATACAAAATCTTATGCATTGACACATAAAACTTTGATGCCCTTGTAATGCAAACTTAAACTTACATGCATCGATACAAAATCTCATGCATCGACACATAACACTTTGATGCCCATGTAATGCAAACTTAAACTTGTATGCATCGACACAAAACCTCATGCATCGACACATGACATTCTGATGCTCCTGGAAAACATTTTGGAATTTATATGCATTGATACATAATATCATACGCTGACTCATACCAAGTTTTATGTTCAAAAACTTAAATTACAATCAGTATGCATCGACACATACATGTTATGCATCAACGGATATAAAATTATTGGTTCTGTAAAATGTTATGATATGATCTTGCATCGACTCAAAACGACATGTGTCAACCCATCCTGTAACTCATAACTAACATGTGTCGACTCATGACCAACATGCATCGACTCATAATACTTTCTTTTGCCTAACCGTTTTCTATTACATATATAAGCAAGTATTTTTTTCTCAGCAGAAAGTCATTGCAACATATTAGAATTGTGTGCAAACATTTGTGAGCAGACTGAAGCCAAAAGAAACTTAATCTTCATCATATTCTCAATCATCTTCATTCAACAACAACAACGAAAATCAAACATGCTTGTTGAAGTGGATCAAGAGGTCAGAGATAACGTTCAACTGTGTATTGAAAGAATCTCAGCTGAGTTAAAGATTGTAAAGGAGGCTTCAAGAAATAAACCAAGGAGTTTGTCCTTCAAGAACGGGTGTGTTCTTGAGGGTTTTGTTAGTCACGGTCGCATGAGTCGGATTCAACCGTAGCAAGGGGTTTGGAAATCAGAAGGATTTTTGCAAACAGGTCGTGGAAGCGGAGGATCGATTGTGGACCTTGCAGGGAATCTTGATACATCTCATATCAAGTGGTGGTTCTTACAAGAAGAAGAAGATCATATATATTTCTATTTGTCTGTGTAGTGTAACCTTGTTATCAAACATTCAACAAATTATTATAAAAGTTCTCAGTTTCAGTTGTGAAATTGAGAGGGAGACATATCCACACACGAGAACGACAGTGGGGAACTTCCTTACCAAACTGTCTGCGTATCATTCTTTCTTTCTTTATCTTTATCCTTTTTCTACATATTCCATAATTTTGTAATTCAATTTGCTTTCTAAGCTTTTCTGTTTAATGATAAAAATAGTGGTTCAAATACTTTCATCAAACCACCACTATTAAATCATTAAACAAGCATATGACAAGTGTTTGACAAAATTCCTAACAAATTTCTTAATTCATTGGAAATACTACTTTAATGATAAGTGCATTGAAACGTTAAGAAATCTGAGTTGTATACTCATCAATTTCGTCTAATAAAATCCAACAAGTTTTTCACATGTCAGGTTTTCTAGTAGTCGGTTCAAAGTAGACGGAATTGATTCAGGACGTTAATTTTCCGCTGCTTTCAACACGCTTTGATAAAATAATATTAAATCCTTGAAAAAGTAAGAGGTGATCTATTCACCCCCCTCTCGATCACTTTCCACACCGTCTAACATTCTCGTGCAAAATAAATGCACATTCTCAAACCAATGCTCGAAGCTTGCAGAAATCCAAAGTAATAATATTGTCGAGGATCATAAATTCGAACCAAAAATAAACTGGAATAAGACAGTCGTCTAAAACACTTCCTTTGAGAAATAAACTCAAGAGGGAAACCCAAATCATCCAGAAAAGAGTTGTACAAGAAGGCTAAAGCAAAAAATCTTCCACAAGGGATAATTCAATGGGGAAATTGAAAGAGTATACGCTTTCTTCTTAAGGCTAACACTCTATTGGAGAGAGGACAACATAACTCTGCAAAATAGGGTAATATGCCAACAAAATATTACCAATTTTAGCTATGCATGATGTATGTATGAATGTATGAATGTCATCGCGCATATGCTGACAAAACAGATATATAACACTGGGAGTAAATAGGCAAAACCAACTCGGGCACAATCAACACTCGGCTAAATTACATCCAAGATGAACAATCCAAGAAAAAGTAAGCGCCAACTGAGGAAACAAAACCTACTGCCCGATTTAACTTTATTGGGGAGAAACATAATTCGGAAGTAAACAAAACATAGCGACCAAACAGTGCAGATATAGATATAAAACATCATCTCCCATGCTTTACCAGGGAATAACACTCATACTTTAATGGGGAATCAAATATTTTCAAAAGTAATGCCTCTACTGGGGATTTGAAAAACCAATTCCAAGTAAAGCAGACAGACATCAAATCATCAAAACGTTCTTCACTGGGGAAAACAGATGCCCGTGTTCTTCGAGAGTAATTATTGTACCAACTTCTCTGGAAAAAAGAACTTCTATTAAACAAATGAAACCTTCATTAGAGAAATTTTGGATTGAATCTTTATATCATGCAAACTCAGAAAATAGGAGAAATAAACAAAAACTTGATCGGGGATACCAGAGTTACAACCCCTATACGGAGAAACATCTTGAGAAAAACTTCTCCAGGAAACAAAACTTCTTAAAAGCAACTGGAGTTCTTCCATTCCTGGGATCACCACTTTTGTTGTTTTTTTTCTCTTGTGTCACAAATTTTAAAGTAAAGGCAAATTGTAAATTCTTTTTGAAAATCAATTTTGTTATTTAATATTTTTTATTTGAAAGTTATTATCAATAATAAATGGAGTCATTGCAAGCTAAATAAAATAAGAAATACAAAGAATTGGGTAAAAGCTCAAATTTCATTAATAGAATGGTAGTCTACGAATAGCGAGACTCCATGGATAATTACAAAGTTCGAAAAATGGTAATATATAATGGAAAAGATACATTGAGATACAATGACCACTATCCCCTTTAACAACTTTTGAAATCCTGAGCAGCAGCTTTTGTTGAAGTATAATGAGGATCCAAGAAGATTGTTGCTCCAATGATCAAGTCTTGTCTGATGTAGTTACTTGCCAAGAAAGTCCCTAACTTTTTCCTAAGCTACCCTTGCGGGTTTTAAACTTAGCGGGAAATTTATTCTGTTTATGTCTCTAATTTTTGCCTAGACCGCCCTTTCGGGTTTTCGACCTACCGAGACACTCTTTTTTGCCTAAGCCACCCTTTCAAGTTTTCAACTTAGCGAGCTGTTCTTTTATTTCTTTAGGCGAAGTATTTCTTGACTGCTTCAACATTCATGGGACGTGGGAACTCCTCGCCATCCATAGTTTCAAGAATTAATGCACCGCCAGAGAAGGATTTCTTGAAAACATATGGGCCTTCAAAATTGGGAGTCCACTTGCCCCTAGAATCAGCGTTAAAAGACATGATCTTCCTGAGCATGAGGTCGCCTTCTCTGAATTCACGAGGTTTGACCTTCTTATCAAAAGCTTTCTTCATTCTCTTCTGATATAAATGTCCATGACACAAAGTTGTCATTCTCTTCTCTTCAATCAAATTTAATTGGTGAAACTTGTTCTGGACCCATTCAGCCTCTGACAGCTTGGTTTCCATTATCACACGCAAAGAGGGAATCTGAACCTCAATTGGGAGTACTGCTTCCATTCCATACACAATGGATAACGGGGTTGCTCCTGTTGAAGTGCAGACAAATGTTCGATATCCATACAAAGCAAAAGGGAGCATTTCATGCCAATCCTTATAAGTAACAACCATTTTTCTGGATAATCTTCTTGATATTCTTATTAGCATCTTCAACAGCCCCATTCATCTTTGGCCTGTACGGAGATGAGTTGTGATGGACAATCTTAAATTCTTCACACATTTCGGCCATCATTTTATTGTTCAGATTCGATCCATTTTTAGTGATAATTCTGTTCGGCACACCATATCGACATATAAGATTATTCTTAATGAAGCGCACAACCACCAGCTTAGTAACATTAGCATATGAAGAAGCCTCTACCCACTTAGTGAAGTAATCAATTGCTACCAAGATAAAACAGTGTCCATTCAAAGCTTTGGGTTCTATCATTCCAATCATGTCAATACCCCACATAGAGAAAGGCCATGGGGAAGAGATCACATTGAGAGGTGTCGGAGGCAAATGAACCTTGTCTGTATAAATCTGACATTTATGACACTTCTTTGCAAATTTGTAACAATCAGATTTCATTGTCAGCCAATAGTAACCTGCCCTTAGCATCCTTTTAGCCATCGAATGTCCATTGGCATGAGTGCCAAATGAACCTTCATGAACCTTATGCATCAACATGTCTGCTTCGTGTCTATCCATGCATTTGAGCAAGACCATGTCATAATTTCTCTTGTACAACAAATTTTCACTGAGGAAGAAACTGCCAGCCAATCTTCTCAATTTCTTTCTATCTTTATTCGATGCACCAATCGGGTATTCCCGAGTTTGGAGAAAATGTTTGATATCATAATACCAAGGTTTCTCATCTACTACCTCTTCTGTTGTAAACACATGAGCGGGCCTATCCAGTCGTTGAACCATAATTTGAGGTATATCATTCCAAGTATTCACCTGATACATAGAAGCCAGAGTTGCCAGAGCATCTGCCATTTGATTTTCATCTCTAGGAATGTGATGGAATTCAACTTTATTAAAGAAGGGTAACAATCTTCTAGCATAATCTTTGTAAGGGATCAAGCCGGGGTGACGAGTATCTCATTCTCCTTTAATCTGGAGTATTACCAAAGCTGAATCACCATACATATCTAGAATTTTAATTCTGAGATCAATAGCTTCTTCGAGACCCATGATACAAGCCTCATATTCTGCCATATTATTAGTACAAAAAAATTTCATCCTTGCAGTAAAAGGAATGTGCGATCCATGTGGAGTGACAATCACAACACCAATTTCTTTACCATAAGAATTCATAGCTACATCAAATATCATACTCCAGTGAGATTCGGGATCAGGACCTTCCCCAGGCAAAGGTTCATCACAATCTTTCACTTTCAGAAACATCACATCCTCATCGGGGAAATCATACTTCACAGACTGATGATCATAAACTGGTAGGTGAGCAAGATAATTTTCCAACATGCTGCTTTTAATAGCTTTTTAAGTGCGGTATTCGATATCATATTCAGATAACAGCATCTGCATGCGGGCAATTCTCCCAGTAATCGCAGGATTTTCAAAAATGTACTTGATTGGATCCATTTTAGAGATAAACCAAGTAGTGTGATTCAACATATACTGCCACAAACGTTTTGCCACCTAGGCCAGAGCATAACATGCTTTTCCAGCATGGAATACCGTAACTTATAATCAGTAAACTTTTTACTGAGATAATAAATGGCATACTCTTTCTTCCCTGTTTCATCTTGTTATCCCAAAATATAACCCATGGAATTATCTTACACTATCAGATACATAATCAATGGTCTTCCTTCAATAGGAGGGAGCAAGATAAGAGGTTCAAGAAGATATTCTTTAATACTTTCAAATGCCCTTTGGCAGTCATCCGTCCACACACAACCTTGATCTTTCTTTAACAACTTAAAGATTTATTCACATGTTGCAGTCATGTGGGAAATGAATCTGGAAATATAATTTAAACGCCCGAGGAACCCTCTTGCTTGCTTTTCAGTTCTTGGCGCTGGCATCTCTTGAATTGCTTTGACTTTATCAAGGTCAACTTTAATTCCTTTCTGGATAACAATGAAACCTAACAATTTCCCCGATCGAACACCGAAGGTACATTTATTTGGATTCAAGAGGAGATAATACTTCCTCAAACGCTGAAACAACTTCAACAAATCTTCTACATGCCCTTCTTCAGTCTGGGATTTAGCAATCATATCATCAACATATACCTCAATTTCCTTGTGCATCAGATCATGGAATAGGGTTTTCATTGCCCTTTGGTACATTGCACCAGCGTTCTTCAACCCAGAGGGCATCACTTTGTAATAGAATGTTCCCTACGGTGTGATAAACGTTGTTTTTTCCATGTCCTCTAGAGCCATTCTTATTTGATTATACCCAGAAAATTCGTCCATGAACGAGAATACTTTGAATTTTGCTATGCTATCCATAAACATATCAATGTGTGGCAATGGAAAATCATCTTTTGGACTAGTTTTATTTAGATCTCTGTAATCTACCCACATGCGAACTTTTCTGTCTTTTTTTGGTACTGGGACAATATTGGCAATCCATTGAGGGTACACTGACATCACAAGAAAAACGACATTAATCTGCTTTAGAACATCCTCTTTGATCTTCACTACCATATCTGGGTAAGTTATTCTCAACTTCTGTTTGATTGGCGAACACTCTGGTTTCAACGACAAACGGTGCTCTACAATATCTGTATCTAGACCAGGCATATCTTGATAAGATCAAGCAAAAATATCCACATACTCTTTCAACAACTCAATCAGCCTGCTCTTTACATCAGGATGCAACAATGCTCAAATCTTGACTTTTTTCGGATCTTCTTCTGAACCCAAATTGATTACTTCCAATGGTTCTTTATATGGCTGAATGACATTTTCCTCGCGCTCAAACAAACGTGAGACCTCTTCTAGAATCTCATCATAGTCTTCTTCTTCATACACAGGAATTCAAAATTGGGAGAGGGTGCAGGGTCATTGTATTCAACGGGTTTTTTAATTAATCTGCACATATGATTTATGATTGCATTTAGAAACTGACACATATAACAAGTGATCATGCAAATTGAATTTCAGTTATTATTTATTTTGAAAGGTTTTTTCTGATGACCATTTTCCAAGAAAAAGCAGAAAATAAAGACACAATTTGGGAAACAAAGACAACTTTTATTATTGATTTTAAAAGTCACAGCAAACAGATAAGCCCATAAAATATTAATACTTCCACCTTGGGCAGAGTGAAAGCTTTTCAAAAAGATTAACAATAAAAATTACTTTGAAACATGTATGCAAGAGGGAACATCAATGGTGATCCAGTTCTGAACCCTAACTCCGTGCGTCACATGATTTGGCATTTCCGGCTCTACTTCATCTTCCACAATGGCATTAATCCTAGAAA
The DNA here is from genome assembly GCA_948472305.1 of Vicia faba. Classification (NCBI taxonomy): domain Eukaryota; kingdom Viridiplantae; phylum Streptophyta; class Magnoliopsida; order Fabales; family Fabaceae; genus Vicia; species Vicia faba. The sequence continues at coordinate 83,351,982 of OX451739.1, read as the reverse complement.
CGGTCGGATGAAGATAACCCCCGCTACGGAAGATGTCTTGATACTTGCCTGTAGCAGACTTCAGCTTCATACTCTTACCTTTGTCATTCTTCAAAGAGAACCATAAGTCGATTATGTTCTTGTTTATAGGTGGATCCATAATCTGTCCCCATACTTCACTATGACCCTTACGCATGACTCGCTGTGCATCCTTAAGCAAAACCATGGAATTCTCATTTCCTCTTATGTTATCAATGGATAAGGCTTGGAATTGGGTTCCAACAGCAGCTTCATCTGCCTCTACAATGCTGAAAGAGGACAAATGAGATATCAATGGATAAGGCTTGGAATTGGGTTCCAACAGTAGCTTTCGGTGTAAATTTGAAGTGACATCCCCTGTCTCATGTATCCCCGGCCTTCCGAGCAAACAACTATAAGCGGGTACATAATCCATGACCTGGAAAGTAATCTGAAACAAATATGGGCCTATATGGATAGGCAAGTCCACTTCACCAGATTTCCTTGATGCATCAAATGCTTTCACAATAATGCCACTTGGGTACATGGGCGTTCCATGATATTTCAACTTCATAAGTGTACTCCTCGGTATAACGTTCAATGCAGATCTATTATCAATCAACATATTGGATAGTGAATCATACTTATAATTCATAGAGATGTGGAGGGCCAGGTTGTGATTCCTTCCTTCATCTGGTAATTCATCGTCGCAGAAACTCATGTTATTACATGACGTAATGTTCCCTACTACACTGTTGAATTGGTCTATAGGCATGTCACCTTCCACAAAAGCTTGATCCAGTACCCTCATCAAAGATTCTCTATGAGCAGAGGAGTTAATCAATAAAGCCAAGATAGATATTTTTGAAGGAGTCTGCAGAAGCTGATCTACAATTCTGTAGTCACTCATCTTGATTATATTCAAAATATCATCCACTTCTTTCTCTAACGTAGCTCCACTAGATTCACCTGTAGCCTTCTTGGGTTTAACATTCTCAGCAATTTTCTTTCCATCACTAACATGTCCTCGAATAACTGGTACAAATACACGACCATTGCGGGTCACTCTGCTGTCTCAGAAATATTTTTAACATCATGCATTGGCTGGATGGGAACCTCCACAACATCCTCTAAGATTGTAGCGTTATATTTGTAGGGTACATCCTTATGTGACTTGTAGGGAACAGGACCCAGCAAACTAATCACCAATGGAGCAATAGTCGGCTTGCTATGATACTCGACTTTAAAATAGGGGGTGCACAAAAACAAGGAACAATGACATTTACCCCTTCTTCAACATAATCAGTCATTATTGAGTCATCTCTGGAAAACAAATATTCATCTGAGGAGAAATACTCATCTACAGAGGCATACTCATCATCTGACTCTTCTTCAGCCAAACAAACCCCATTCATATCAACTTCATGGTAATCATCCCTTTGACCTGTAACCTTGATAGTTCCATTATCCAACAATAATTGAACACCTTTCTTCATGATTGAACATCCTCGGGAGTCTCGACAGCAAATTCGACAAGATCCACACTGATGTTCCACCTGACCAGCCATGTGGTAGAAAGTAGCATGCAATTGCACAAGGTCTTCATTCATATACTCCACATCAAAAATTCTAAACTCTCCAGGACATCCAGAAACCACGTTCACCTCCTCTTCATACTCTGCCCTAGGCCTGATTATATGGATGAGGCCCTCATCCATTATCTCCTGCAAATCAGCCTTTATGTTGTCGTAACCTTGTATGTATGTACTGCAAATAGCACAACTGGAATGGTCATGCGTATAGTAGCTAAATTCATAGAGGTCTGCATGCATTTTCACCAAATCTCCTATAACTAGATGAATATCAAAAATTCGGAAGTCGCCTGGACAACCGGCCACCATATTCACAACATTTGCTCCTCCATGTTTGGGTAGAGGATTGTCTTTCACATTAGGACCTACATACTTGAAAGATAGAATACCAAACTTCACCAATTTCTACACCTTAGTCTTCAAAGGATAACAATTCTCAACATTATGCCCTGGTGCTCCTTGATGAAAAGCACATGTTTGGTGTGCCTTATAGTACCAAAGCAAAGGTGATGGTACAACGGGAGGTGGTTGGGTCTGAACCAACTTCTTCTTAATCAATGTCGGTAGTAACTCTATATAACTCATAAGAATAGGGTCATAACTCTCCCTTCTCTGATTATACCCTTGATTCCCCTGCTGGGATGGTCTCTGATAAGCAACGGTGGTTGGAGCTACACCAACAACTAGAGTAACTGAGGCGACTTGCTGATGACGCTGATAATTTCTTCTAGGAGGATTAACCCTCCTCTCTTGCATAACAGCATTTGTATCCCCTTCCTTCTTCTTGGTAAACCCATAAGATGGCTTCTTTTCACCTCCAAATCCTTCACTCTTCGTTAAACGGCCCTCTCTTACAGCCTCTTTTAAACGGATACCCATGCCTACCATTTCAGTAAAGTCACTCAGCGCACTTGCTACCATTATTTCATAGTAGAAAGCACCCAGAGTATTCAAGAAAATCTTAGTCATCTCCTTCTCTTCCATGGGAGGAATCACTTGGGCGGCTACCTCACGCCATCTCTATGCATATTCTTTGAATGATTCCCTGTCTTTCTGAACCATGGCCCTGAGTTGATCACAGTCAGGCGCCATGTCCACGTTGTACTTGTATTGTCTGATAAATGCTTCTCCCAAGTCATTGAAAGTATGGATATTGACACTATCTAAGCTCATATACCACTTCAGCACAACACCGGTCAAACTATCCTGAATAAAGTGAATCAGCAAACGCTGATCATCAGTATGGGTAGACATTCTCCTTACATACATCACCAGATGAGCACGAGGGCAAGTGTTTCCCTTGTACTTCTCAAACTTCGGGACCTTAAACTTTGCAGGTATCTTAACATTCGGGACCAAGCATAATTCATTCACATTCTGTCAGAATAACTCTTTTCCCCTGAGGGCCTTCATCTCCCTCTGCATTTTATCAAACTGCTCTTGAAAATCATCCATTCTATCATAAAGACTTAAGTCTTCACTTGGTGGAGTAAAAGGACGACACACATCATCATTAACAAATGGAACCAAATTCACCGAAGGAGGTGCAACAGGAGCAGCATGCACCACATGAGGTGCAGGAGTAACAATAGTCTAAACAACTAGAGTATCTTGAGGACCAAGATTGAAACCTTCAGGCGCAAAGTTCTCTGGAATTCCCCATGGATAACCTTGAGGCATGCGATTCTAAACAACAACTGGAGTAGCATACACAGGAATAACCAGAGCTTCAGCAATAGCCCTTGTTGGTTGAGGTTGAACACTCGGTGGATGATTCTGAGCAGCCACCAGAAGTTCCATCAGAGAAGTAAGATTGGCCATGTCGACCTTCAAAGTAGAAACCTCCTCACGCAGCTCACGATTCTCTTGTTCTAAGTTATCCATCTTCCTTCTGAAATTAGCCCGAGTGTTATAGTGGTGAGTCAGCTTGCTGAACGAAGTAAAGAAGCTTTGTAAGACACCTGGATATGCATAATAAATGCAATAAGTATGTGCAATATGATGCATGGTATGCAATTCACATGATTTTATTTTGTTATTTAATATTTCAAGGGATTTAAAGTTTTAGAGACACATTGCAAATATCAAAGTAATAACGCATTTGAAATACTGAAATTTTTTATTATAATAACTTTAAAATAGGTAATGGGTCTCAACAATGCCAAGTACAAGATGAAAATAAAGTCTAAAACCCTGAGAAGTAAAGCTGTCAGAGATCACTCTATATGCTGGCGCTTCCCCGTAAGTTTGGAAATATGAGCCTTCAACCTCTGATTTTCTTCTGCATAACTGGTGGCAACCTCCTTCCAATCACCTGAATCAGGAAGTGAGTAATCAGCATATGACTGAGGCTTAGGAGAAAATAAACCCCCTTGCATCTCCATAGTCTCTACGCTCGACTCTCAAGGAACTCCATCAAGTCGTCTTTCTCCTTCAAGTTTGCTCTATAGGAAATCTCTAAAGTTCGACACTTATTCTTCCAAGCATCCTTTTCCTGCTGCATCCTGAACAAAGCAAGTTGCAGCTCTTCTAGACCATCCAATAAGGGAGGAGTGGTTTTCACAAACAAATCAGGCATAGGTGTTTCTCGAGAATACAACATCTTCAACTGAATATCTCTCGTTTGGACCCACTAAAGATAAGGCTCCAAAGCAACAACCCCCCTAGGTCCCAAATCTTTCCCACTCTTCTTATGAATGTGACGCCAGGCCTCCGCAATCTGCTCCTTAGCTTCCTTATGGTCTCCTCCCTCCTTCAAAAAGACACTACTCAAATTAATACTATTTGGTTTATCCCTCATCGGATAACCGAGTTGTTGTCGTGCAAGAACGGGGTTGTAGTTAATTCCTCCCTTTCTACCAAGAAGAGGTACATTGGGGAAACTACCACAACTGTCAACAATCTCTATATCCTGATAAGCTCGATGATACTAATCAATATCCGAGTGAGTAAGTGCCATGATCTTAGGAGCCCAATGGGGTTCCTTCCTGACATCCCAAAAAGCATCAGACTGAGGCATATGAGAGATAAACCACCGGTACAACAAAGGCGTGCAACATATAATCATCCCCCCATGATAAGAATTTTGAAGATGAATAGAGTAATAAGCATCACCCAACAATGTAGGAATTGGGTTTCCAATCATGAAGTTTCTGATGGCATTAATGTCAACAAACTTGTCCATATTAGGAAATAAGAACAACCCGTAAGCAAGTAGAGCAAAGATGGCCTCAAAAGCGACTGTACTCTTCATCCTGGAAAAGTAACGAGCTTTCTCCAAAAAGAACTGGGCTGGTAATACTCTAATCCCTCCTTTAGGCATCAACTGATAGTCGGGAAAAGTAAAGCAATGATACATCGGATCATAGAATTGGACCAAGGTCGAGAGAATATGCTCCTTCATCCTAAGCTTCATAAGAGGAATGATGGATCCATACTTCTTCCGAAAATCTACAGAACACTCGATCTCGGGAATTAGACTGATCAACTCATCTATCTTGGGATCCTTGAAACTGTATTTTCCGGCCTTTCTTTTTCCAAAATCCATGGTTAAAAGGTACCTGAGATATTCATAAATGGTCAACTTTTAAGTCCCTTGAAATAAAATTTCTTCAAAAGAGGCTTATGAGTGCATGGATGCATGATGCAACAATCACACACAAGATCACACATATAAGGTTCATAGGTTCAACGTCACGAGCATGAGGTCGAAGGTATTACCCATAAGGTGTTGGTCTAAAGTTATCACCTGCCGAACAAGGTTCTAGAGGTTCCCAGAGTCTACATCCTTCCTTTGGATATTACCAACTTCCCGATTAACTCAGTAATTAGTAATATTCTCAAGAAAAACACGTCCGAGCATAGTATCGCGCGATAACTATTTCCGAATTACTCCATCATAGCTTCTACACTACACCTAAAAGGCCAAGACGGGTTTGGTATTCTACGGTCCTCAGCTTCAGCAGGCTCCCAGGTCGAAAGCAGTACGTCTTCCCGATTACTCGGTAAATGACACTACAGTCAAAGGGGCCTCCACTAAGTGGGGAATCTCATGCCTCCATTTTTGGGATTACTCCCTCAAAGTTAACATGACTATACCGCCCGTCCTATCTTAAAGTTTTCCCATGTCCGGGTATAGGACTTATAAGTAATCACCAAGCACCCTGAAAACCAGGAAAATCTAGACAAACATATATACAACATATAACACATAAACAATAATAGCACATATACAGATATAAACAAAGATAGGCTCAACCCACTTAGGGATGGACCAACAAGAGTTCAATCTTTCCCCAGTGAAGTCGCCATTTTTTCTGTAGCGGCAAAAATGTTTAAGACTAAGCCATTGGATTGACTAGACTTGTACAAATCAAAATAAAAATCGCCACCGCACTTTATTGTTTCCAAAGGAATGGGAAAAGAGCGAATAACCCAAAAGAGGGCGAAAGATTCTAGGTAAGAGGGTTGGTTATGCAAATGGAAGGTATTAGCACCCTAAACATCTACGATACTCCGCATGAACTTCTTTGTAAATTCTGTATATTTTGGCTATAAAATGTTGTATGTAAAATAGATGGTGGAGGTGAGAAAAGAAATATATATTTTATGATTTTTGCATCCTCCACGGTTGCGAACCTTTAGTGCCTACGTACCACCTTTCGTGCAATAGGGGATCAGGGTACACGTAGTTCCTCTTTAAAAAAATTTAAAACACAAGTGTGTTGGTTAATTTTATGAGATAAGACATTATCGTCATTTTCCGTGTGGAAAACATACTTACGACCCACAATCATGAGAAAGGAGAATTTGCATCATCTCAAAGTGGAGGATATGGCTTAGATCTTAAAATCAACAATGCCTCACTCAACACCCAAGTGGAAAATGTCTCACTTCACTATATATTATGGAAGTATAGTTGTTTGCATCACTACAAGGATTGACAAGAGTCCAATCTTTTGAGAAGAAGTTTTAAAGTAAAAAGCCAAAGTGACAAAAATGGTTTGAAATGAGATTGATTGACTTTTAGTCTTCTCAAAAAATGTCAAGATATTATTAAATTGATTGAAGTTTATTTATGAAAATGTTTTGAAAATGCATGGACCTAAGTCCAAGTTTATTATGAAAGTGGTTCAAGTTTAAAAAACAAGGAGATTTTTCAAAAGGAGGGAGAAGATTTTTGAAATTAAAGAAGATAAGAGGAGAAGAAGAGACTATCCTAAAGCATACGGTAAAAGCTAGGGATAAGAACCATCTAAGCAACAAGAATCCAATACTTGACATTATGAGTCAAGATAGAACTGCCACTATTTGGATTGAAGCCAAACAAGCAAAGACGCTAGACTTCTTGTGAGAACCAAACTTAAAATGTATTAAGTCTTCACAAAAATTGGGCAGAGTAACGGTTGTATACGGGTGAATTCCAGATTACAAATAAAGAATGTAATCACAATAACCTGCACACAAAACAAACAAACAACCCAATGTCTTGAGGTAAACCTCAAGAACTCAAGACAAAATATCAATTAAGGTCACCAGGTCTCCAACATAGGCCAAGGTTTCTAATCCTAAGTCCAAGAAGTCCAATACTTCATAATGCCAAGGATAGTAACCAAATAGTCCAAGTATCATTGAAGTTTTTTATGGTTCATGTTGATTATTAGGTGTCTTAGAAGAGAAAAGAAAAGGCTCAAGTGAGAAAAATAAAAATGACATGAAATGTAATGCTTAAAGTAAATGGTATATAAAGCATAAAAAATGAAAGGGCATAAAGTAAAAACAATTTAATAATTAGTGGTTAGTTGGATGACCATCTTGAAACTTGCATTTGGAACTTATTAGAGGATTGGTAGAATCAAAGCCTCCACACAACAAGTTGCATTTTCTTTTTGTCAAGTATATCATCCATTTGGAATCCTCAAAAGTACCATTTAATGATCAACGATGTTTAAGTGATCCGCGTTGACCAAAAGTGTTGTAGATCCATTAGAGGATTGGTAGAACCAAAGCCTCCACACAATGAATCTCAAGGTTATTGGATCAAAGAGATCAAATTAACATACTTGGGCTTGAAAACATAGGTTTGGGCCACGAATGATCATTTATTCGAATTGGGACAAAATTTAGTGCTATGTTAAGCAATCGTAGGTGGACTTATATAGAAGTCGCACCTATTTTGAAGTCGGTCAATATAAATCTATGGAAGAGAATATGCAAACCACATTTGAATTAAATTTAAACCAAACTATTATTAAAATCATTCATCCATTTTTGTGGAGTTAGACTCAACATCGTGGATCCAAACAAAGTTCATGACCAAAAATGCAATCCAAGATCAGCTAGAAAATAATCACAAAATAATATTTCATTTAATATATAAATTAAAAATGTTTTAAAATAGAAATAAAAGAGGAAAATATCAACTATATTCAAATTAATTAAGAAATAAAAAGTAAGACCATAGAAAAATCAGAAATGAGCTAAAATGATTTTATAAAAATTTTGGTAATTTTTAAAAGTCAGAAACTATTTTTAAAGTTAAAAGAAATGAATAAAATAAACCAAAAATGATTTAAAAAAATAACACAGTCAGAAATAAAAAATAAATGAGGTCACAAATATTTGTCACAATATCATTGGATCATTCCTTAATTTTTCCAAAATTTAAAAATGCATAAAAGTATTTTTAAACATTTAAAACAATTCAAATAAAGTGGAATTTTATAAAAAATATCAAAACACAAAATAAAATTGTGAACAAATAAAAATCAGAAAAAGAAAAATCAAAAATATTTTTCGTATTTTCTTTAGATTTTTTTGACTAAAAATGAATTTTGTATGATTTTTTGAAATTTAAAACAATTAAATATAAAAATCAGAAAAGAAAAATAAAGTCAAAAATATGTGGACCATTGGATGAGAGTCAAAACGCGTTAGTAATCAAATCCGAGGGATCTGGTGCGCTATGCATATCATGGTCATTAGTGAATAAAGCACTGAATCAAATGTAAATTAGAAATTCAAAAATCCAAATGGCGTTGTTTCATTGGTTGAAGGATGACACATTGGTCATCTTCAACCTCCAGCCATTCCCAAAACCAGGTTGCTCAATTTGTAAAATTAGAGCACGAGACCCATGTCATTCGCTTTGTCTCTTCAAGACGAAGACAACCACACCTTCGCGATAAATTTATATAAATTGTAGCTCAAGCAATTTGGAAAGAAAGTTTTGAAAAGGAATTTGAAATTTCATGGTCAAAACAAGTTTCCAGATAAAAGTAAGTGTTGCGACTAGAACCAGGGAAATGAGAGCATCACAATGATATCAAAGTTTTGAAGAATTGATGAAGAAATCTACCTATTGAAGTTGAGTTGCAGAGCTCTGAAACTGGACTTCTATGGAGCAATATAGGGCACGATTCTTGAATGTAATTATATGGTTAGCTTCAAGGAAGATCGAGGAAGGTAAATGATAGAAAAATTGGATTGAAAAAGGCTTCAAAACAGATTTCGAAGTGGCAGAATTTTGAGTTATGGAACAAGTTTGGCAGGGTGATTCTGGCTATCCAAGTTTTAGGAAATGAATGGGGGGTGACCCTCTATTTATAGGGAATCAAACGGAATGTCCAAGCGTGTGAAATGATGAAGTTTGGAGGGAAATCGTGTGAAGTTGCAAACAAGAAAAGTGTGACTTCTAATTTGATCAAAACTCATCCAAAATGCACGTTTTGTTGTGCTAATCACTTCTGGAAGTTCACTAAACATGTTTAGAGGCAAAAACGTGCATAAACAAAGTGTTTAGAAGCTAAACCAATGATTTCAAATTCTGACTTTTGAAGAACCTTCGGTTCCAAGTTACCAAGTTCAAATCAATGGCATTCTCAGCTCAAGGGGTCTAAGGGCATGATTCTTGATGCTTTAGAAAGATGATGTTACAAGCTTTGCAATGGAAAAAAATGGAATCAAATGGATGCTTGAGCTGAAAGTCGCATTAAGTCAAAGTTGGGGAAAAGAAGTTGACTTTCCATACTTAGAAATATTTCAAGTTTTTCTTCAAAAGTGACCTATAATATTTTGCATCCAAACATGGCCTTCCACTTAAAATTTGCTCTTGACCAAAAAATATGGCATGAAATAGACCTCTTAAATGACATTTTGAAACTTGAATCATTCAAAATCTCCAAAAATCGAGAGAGTTATGAATTGTTGAAGTTGGAAAAAAAATCATGAAATGACCTATAATCTTTTGTATCCTTAGGGCATCTTCCATCCATTTTATCACTTTAAACATAAAATAAGGCATAAATTTCACACCCTTAAGATCATTGTGGAAAAAGAACGGGCTCAAGGTGATAAAGATTGACCAAGTTATGATCATTTGAAGTCACACATGAGAAATTGGGGGTTCATCTAGAGGACTTGTAATCTTTCTTCATCATCAAGTTTCTTCCACATGAAAACTCCTTGAAACTTTTGAAGTGATTTGTTGATAAACCTTTGAAGAGAAGGATGTTTTTTGGAATCATTCAAAAATACCAAAATATGAGCAAGATATGCTTCTTTTAAGTTCAAAACCCTAGCTCCTAGATCAAGAAAATGCTTTGAGGAACTTTGAGAATTTTGAACAAACTTCTTGTACCAACACAAATGCTTTGTAAATAGAAGTTGTTGAGGATGAAAATGAGAACTCATATCCACCAAAACCACTTCCATATCTTGAGAATTGAGAGAAATATGCACTTGTGACCAATGGGAGCAAGGCCTTGCCCAACCATGACAACTTCTTCAATCAACCCCTTTTACTTTTGAATCAATATTGATAACTTTTAAATGTGGTGAACTAAAATAAACTTGCCATGCCATTTATTACAAAACAAACCCAATGGTGAGGTTTGAACTTATCAAGCTTTATTGACTAGGGCATGGAAATAAACTCATGAACCCATGGAGCAACTTGCTAAATCTCATTGCCTTTACCTACATTAGTAACAAGAAAGACAAACCAACATTGAATTTTATTAATTAAAAAGAAAAAATCAATACAAAATATTCATGACCACAAAAGAAAACAAGTCAAGGTGCTTGGTGATTCCCCAAAGAGCAAAGCTAAAGGTAGGGAGACGAATCAAGAACCCTGATGTGATCTTGTTGTGGTTGAATCAATATGGTATGATGAAGGGATCTTAGGGCAAAAATTAGGGTACAACATTGGCGTATCGCATAGAGACATTAGGAAAGGTTCAAGAAAGGAAACAAGGTAAATAAGGCCATGAAGCCACTTAACCAGAGTTTTCTTCCTATTATCTTTTGACTTGGCATCCACCAGTTGTCACTATGCCGAAAAACACAGTCACCATTGAACTTTACTTATCCTAAGGGAATGGAAAACATCAAGAAAAACCCAAAAGGTGAAGAAAATGGTCTCGCAATAAAATTTAGGTTTGGAAGTCGGTTATGCAAGGGGAAGGTATTAGCACACCTAACATTCATTGTACTCAACGGGATCCACTTTGTTTGTTTGTTTATAAGGATCTTATTATCTAAAGTCTTATTTGCAATAAAATGATAAATGGGGAAGTTTTAAATTAAGGTACTTGCCTCGGTTTTGGAACCTCGTCCCTATGTATCCTCATAGTGCAATAAGGAAATCAGAGCTCCGTAGTTCGGCTAGAAAAAGGTTATTTGTTGGTTCTTTTTATTGGACGATGTTACGTTCGCATTCTAGCAGTTAGACATTGCCCCTAATTGTGTGGAAACCTATATGTTGCCTGTTTGTGATAGAACATAAATAACACGTCCTTTTTGAAAGGTTTAAAGTTGAAAAGCCCTAAGGTAAGATGCCAAATTTGATTGGTTGAGATTGCTTGTTAGGAGACATATACTAAATGGTCCCTTAAGACTGAGGGTATTTGAATATACCGAGAGTCGAGAAGAAATGCCCCACCAACTCATTTTTCTCCTTTAATTATGAAATTGTTTGTGATACGTATTATCCTAAAGACTATGAAATGATGGTGAATACTTTGTACAAATGAACCAAGTGTCTAACGTACAAAGATACTATAAGGTGAGGTAAGGAAGGCTCCGCTCACCCTTCCCCATTTTCTTAAGGATCATGGAGTATAATATGTGTTGTACCTCAAACTTTTCCCTCTCTTTTCTCAATACATTTCTCACCAAAGATCTCAAATGCTCAAGGGTTCTCAAGAGTTTGATCAGACAAGCTCACCTCCTAAGCACCGAGTCTACAAATTAGGGTTTTGGTTTTATCATGGAAAATTAGAATTTTGATGCTTCAAATGACTTTCATGGTTCATTGTAGGTCTCCAAGATTTCTCATACCAAGTTTCAAGTCTTGCATCAAAAATTTACTCAATCAATTGCTCAGATGATTGGAAATTAACTATATTGGGTAAAAAGTCAAATATGATCACTATACAGTCAAACCTCATGATTTTTGGCCAGCATCAACATTTTGAAGTCACATTTATCAATTGATCAATGGTTGATCACAAAGACTCAAGAAAAGCACTCAAACCATCAAAGGGGAAAAATTGTTAAAATTAGGGTTTTGATTGAGAATGACTGATCATTGACTTTTTACCTAGTACATAACCTAATGGATTTAAGAATGATCTCAAGGACTCAAACACAACATGTTGACCATATTTCATGGCTCAAACCATTTCTCAAGATCAAGTGATTGATAGTTGAAATTTGGACCAACTAATGAAAAGTCAATTGATACACAAAAAGTCAAACTTTGATTTTTTGGTCAACATTGAATTTCAAAGATCAAAATTCATAAAGACATTCAAAAATATCAAACTTGATCATCAAGAATCAAGAAAGTCAAGAAAAGTCAAAGATTTCCAAAACTTAGGAAATTCTAAGTGTTTTTTAACCTTGATATTTTCACTACTTCATGCCAATTTTTCAGCAAGATGCAAAATGATTCAAGGAAAACTTTCAACATGAAAGTTGTAGATCTTGATGAATTGTACAAATTTTCCCTTAGGGTTTATGTCCAAAAAATTCTTAGATTAAGAGACATAGGCCCATGAAGCCATGACTTTTTATCTAAAACACTTAGTGAAATTTTGCATCAAGTTAGGCATATTTTTTGTACAACCTTCTTGGAAATTTTTCACTAAGTTCCAAGTTGATTTAGCCAAAGTGGTCAACATTAAGGTTTTAGACAATGTTTCAAGATTTCCAAAATGTCCAAGAACTTGAAGAGATCATGCTTGACCTAGGAGAATCAAAGAGAACAAGTTAAGCATTCATTCTTGAATTATATGTCATTTTCATGAAGAACACATGATCCAATCTCAATCCATCCTGCATAAATCTTGCTTTGCAGGCTTCTAACTTGCATATCTATCCATAATCAGATGTTTACACAACTGATTGAGCCATTTTCCAAGCATTTGAGTCATTGTCCAAGTGATCATTCCATTTAGGGAAGAAAGTCAAAACTTCCATTTTGGAAAAGTGGCTTTAATCATAAAGTCCACTCTCCTTGAGCCTTGCTCATGTTTCTTCTGAGCATATATAATATCAAAACCAAGAAGCAACCATCTACGACCTGTTAACCACCCTACAAGCCCGTGTACTTCACATTGAAACCATGAATTTCATGTTTGCTTCAAAATCAAGTCACATTACCATAACATGTGATTCTTGATTTCTAACTACCTCTAGCTTCCAAACCTCTTTCTTATAAATAGAGGAGTCATTTTCAAGCTATCATACGAATTCACAAGCCTTGAAACACCCTCAAACTCCATGAAACTCAAAATTGCACATAAAACCTCCATTGTTGAAATTTCTGATCAAAAACTCCAAACTCATAATCCACTCGTGCGTTTTCACTCTAAATTAATTACAAAGCTTCCTTACCTCATTTAGAACTCATCCTCACCCTTGTTTCACCACTGTAACACCTCCACCATCATTGTCCAAACCTCACTTTACACCTCTGCAACTTGACTTCTCCAGGAAGATTCAGGAACTTTCAGTACAACGTAAGAGTTAGATTAGCTTCCTAGGAGTCCAGAGAAGCTATCAAGATCATCACCACACCTCCAGGAGTGCTCAAACTCCAAACACGATTTCTAGTTTTGAGGTAATTTGTTTACACTTTGAACTCTCTCTCCAAGTATCATTAATGGTTACTTTTTGAATGAAAAATGTAGACATCATAGCCCTGAAGTTAACCATGCCTTTAGTTTTCATTTATATTGCCTGAGTGATGCGAATTTTAAAGTTGAACTTTCTAAAAAAATTAGGTATTTATTTGGTACCGACAATATTCTCATTCATCTTTGATTTATAGATTATGAAATTTATATGGTTGGATTCATGGTGAAATTTCAAGAAAGTTTCATGTCTACATTATTTTAAATTTATTGCAACTTGTTCTATAAACAGATGAAACAATCACCCCAGTGGCAGAGGAAGCGCGTGTAAGGAATTAGTATGTAGGGACCTAGGTTCGAGCCCCAATGGTACCCTTTTGTTTTTTCACATTATTTCTTTATAGATTTGGTACATCAAGTGTAGCGCGCATGCCATACATCCTTGTGACTGGACCATCAGATCTCCCAATTATCTCATCCAACACTTCCTGATGCAAGACCATGGTGCATCATCATAAGTCAGTCACACATGATCCATATAGGCGCTTAGACCCTTTTGTTTGAGTCTTTTTATTTTTGATCTCCCACCCCCCCCCCCCCCCCCCAATTTACATTTCAAAGCGCAAGCCTATTCATACTTTTTTTTTTAATTTTATTTTCTCTGATTACAAAAAAAAAATATATTGGGCCTTTTTGCTTATTTTTAACACCCTTTTTTACTTTTACACCTAAAGCCCAATTTATTTTATTTTTATCTATTTATTTGTTCTTATTTAACAAAAATACAAAAAATATATTTTCTTAAATAAATTAAATTAAAAATATTTTAATTTAAACTTTTTATTTCTTTTTTAATTAAATTAGAGTTTATTACTTTCCTTTTCTACATTATAAAACCTTTTTTCCCCAAAATTAACATTAACCTTCAAATTATTTTCTAAAACAATTTACTTAAACTTAGGTTTATTTTCTTCTTAATGTCAATTAACTTAGATTTTAGGTTTTGTTAAATAATTAATTAATTTTTCTTGTAATTAAATTTAATTAGGTTAACATTAAACCTTTTCCATCAAAAAAACCCTAAAAAAACAAATTCTTTCTCCCTCTTTACATTTTGTGCATTTTTATTATTATTCATGTACATGGTTTGTAATAGATAATTAGGGCCTCTTCCCCTCATTCATAAAATTGTATCCCCATTCCTAGAGCATTCTAGTAGCGTAGGACACTTAAATTCTGCAATTTACCACTTTCCTTATTATTATTATTAGTAATTAGGGTTTGCATACTTAAAACCAAACCATAGAAACATTAATTCAAAGATAATATATTTGAAATCAAAACACTTTGCACACATACATCTCTAGGGTAACCCACACTTGTTGCCTCGGATATAAAACAGTCATGTCCCTCGAATGTGGGATGTTTTAGTAAAGACCTTCGATTAAAAGATCATAGTCCCTCGATGACCCTTCAAAAATTAGGGTACAACATTGGCGTATCGCATAGAGACATTAGGAAAGGTTCAAGAAAGGAAACAAGGGAAATAAGGCCATTAAGCCACTTAACCAGAGTTTTCTTCCTATTCTCTTTTGACTTGGCATCCACCAGTTGTCACTATGCGGAAAAACATAGAGTCACCATCGAACTTTACTTATCCTAAGGGAATGGAAAACATCAAGAAAAACCCAAAAGGTGAAGAAAATGGTCTCGCAATAAAATTTAGGTTTGGAAGTCGGTTATGCAAGGGGAAGGTATTAGCACACCTAACATTCATTGTACTCAACGGGATCCACTTTGTTTGTTTGTTTATAAGGATCTTATTATCTAAAGTCTTATTTGCAATAAAATGATAAATGGGGAAGTTTTAAATTAAGGTACTTGCCTCGGTTTTGGAACCTCGTCCCTATGTATCCTCATAGTGCAATAAGGAAATCAGAGCTCCGTAGTTCGGCTAGAAAAAGGTTATTTGTTGGTTCTTTTTATTTGACGATGTTACGTTTGCATTCTAGCAGTTAGACATTGCCCCTAATTGTGTGGAAACTTATATGTTACCTGTTTTTGATAGAACATAAATAACACATCCTTTTTGAAAGGTTTAAAGTTGAAAATCCCTAAGGTAAGATGCCAAATTTGATTGGTTGAGATTGCTTGTTAGGAGACATATACTAAATAGTCCCTTAAGACTAAGGGTATTTGAATTTACCGAGAGTCGAGAAGAAATTCCCCACCAACTCATTTTTCTCCTTTAATTATGAAATTGTTTGTGATACATATTATCCTAAAGACTATGAAATGATGGTGAATACTTTGTACAAATGAACCAAGTGTCTAACGTACAAAGATACTCTAAGGTGAGGTAAGGAAGGCTCCCGCTCACCCTTCCCCATTTTCTTAAGGATCATCGAGTATAATATGTGTTGTACCTCAAAATTTTCCCTCTCTTTTCTCAATACATTTCTCACCAAAGATCTCAAATGCTCAAGGGTTCTCAAGAGTTTGATCAGACAAGCTCACCTCCTAAGCACCAAGTCTACAAATTAGGGTTTTGGTTTTATCATGGAAAATTAGACTTTTGATGCTTCAAATGACTTTCATGGTTCATTATAGGTCTCCAAGATTTCTCATACCAAGTTTCAAGTCTTGCATCACAAATTTACTCAATCAATTGCTCAGATGATTGGAAATTAGCTATATTGGGTAAAAAGTCAAATATGGTCACTATACAGTCAAACCTCATGATTTTTGGCCAGCATCAACATTTTGAAGTCACATTTATCAATTTATCAAGGGTTGATCACAAAGACTCAAGAAAAGCACTCAAACCATCAAAGGGGCAAAATTGTCAAAATTAGGGTTTTGATTGAGAATGACTGATCATTGACTTTTTACCTAGTACATAACCTAATGGATTTAAGAATGATCTCAAGGACTCAAACACAACATGTTGACCATATTTCATGGCTTAAACCATTTCTCAAGATCAAGTGATTGATAGTTGAAATTTGGATCAACTAATGAAAAGTCAATTGATACACAAAAAGTCAAACTTTGATTTTTTGGTCAACATTGAATTTCAAAGATCAAAATTCATAAAGACATTCAAAAATATCAAACTTGATCATCAAGAATCAAGAAAGTCAAGAAAAATAAAAGATTTCCAAAACTTAGGAAATTCTAAGTGTTTTTTAACCTTGATATTTTCACTACTTCATGCTAATTTTTCAGCAAGATGCAAGATGATTCAAGGAAAACTTTCAACATGAAAGTTGTAGATCTTGATGAATTGTACAAATTTTCCCTTAGGATTTATGTCCAAAAAATTCTTAGATTAAGAGACATAGGCCCATGAAGCCATAACTTTTTATCTAAAACACTTAGTGAAATTTTGCATCAAGTTAGGTAGATTTTTGTACCAACTTCTTTGAAATTTTTCACTAAGTTCCAAGTTGATTTAGCCAAAGTGGTCAACATTAAGGTTTTAGACAATGTTTCAAGATTTCCAAAATGTCCAAGAACTTGAAGAGATCATGCTTGACCTAGGAGAATCAAAGAGAACAAGTTAAGCATTCATTCTTGAATTATATGTCATTTTCATGAAGAACACATGATCCAATCTCAATCCATCCTGCATAAATCTTGCTTTGCAGGCTTCTAACTTGCATATTTATCCATAATCAGATGTTTACACAACTGATTGAGCCATTCTCCAAGCATTTGAGTCATTGTCCAAGTGATCATTCCATTTAGGGAAGAAAGTCAAAACTTCCATTTTGGAAAAGTGGCTTTAATCATAAAGTCCACTCTCCTTGAGCCTTGCACATGTTTCTTCTGAGCATATATAATGTCAAAACTAAGAAGCAACCATCTACGACCTGTTAACCACCCTACAAGCCCTTGTACTTCACATTGAAACCATGAATTTCATGTTTGCTTCAAAATCAAGTCACATAACCATAACATGTGATTCTTGATTTCTAACTACCTCCAGCTTCCAAACCTCTTTCTTATAAATAGAGGAGTCATTTGCAAGCTATCATACGAATTCACAAGCCTTGAAACACCCTAAAACTCCATGAAACTCAGAATTGCACATAAAACCTCCATTGTTGAAATTTCTGATCAAAAACTCCAAACTCATAATCCACTCGTGCGTTTTCACTCTAAATTAATTACAAAGCTTCCTTACCTCATTTAGAACTCATCCTCACCCTTGTTTCACCACTGTAACACCTCCACCATCATTGTCCAAACCTCACTTTACACCTCTGCAACTTGACTTCTCTAGGAAGATTCAGGACCTTTCAGTATAATGTAAGAGTTGCATTAGCTTCCTAGGAGTCCAGGGAAGCTATCAAGATCATCACCACACCTCCAGGAATGCTCAAACTCCAAACACGATTTCTAGTTCTGAGGTAATTTTTTTCAACTTTGAACTCTCTCTCCAAGTATCATTAATGGTTACTTTGTGAATGAAAAATGTAGACATCATAGCCCTGAAGTTAACCATGCCTTTAGATTTCATTTATATTGCCTGAGTGATGCGAATTTTAAAGTTGAACTTTCTAAAAAAATTAGGTATTTATTTGGTACCGACAACATTCTCATTCATCTTTGATTTATAGCTTATGAATTTTATATGGTTGGATTCTTGGTGAAATTTCAAGAAAGTTTCATGTCTACATTATTTTAAATTTATTGCAACTTGTTCTATAAACAGATGAAACAGTCACCCCAGTGGCAGAGGAAGCGCGTGTAAGGAATTAGTATGTAGGGACCTAGGTTCGAGCCCCAATGGTACCCTTTTGTTTTTTCACATTATTTATTTACAGATTTGGTACATCAAGTGTAGCGCGCATGCCATACATCCTTGTGACTGGACCATCAGATCTCCCAATTATCTCATCCAACACTTCCTGATGCAAGACCATGGTGCATCATCATAAGTCAGTCACACATGATCCATATAGGCGCTTAGACCCTTTTGTTTGGGTCTTTTTATTTTTGATCTCCCACCCCCCCCCCCCCCCCCCCCCCCAATTTACATTTCAAAGCGCAGGCCTATTCATACTTTTTTTTAATTTTATTTTCTCTGATTACAAAAAAAAAATATATATTGGGCCTTTTTGCTTATTTTTAACACCCTTTTTACTTTTACACCTGAAGCCCAATTTATTTTATTTTTATCTATTTATTTGTTCTTATTTAACAAAAATACAAAAAATATATTTTCTTAAATAAATTAAATTAAAAATATTTTAATTTAAACTTTTTATTTCCTTTTTAATTAAATTAAAGTTTATTACTTTCTTTTTCTACATTATAAAACCTTTTTTCCCCAAAATTAACATTAACCTTCAAATTATTTTCTAAAACAATTTACTTAAACTTAGGTTTATTTTCTTCTTAATGTCAATTAACTTAGATTTTAGGTTTTGTTAAATAATTAATTAATTTTTCTTGTAATTAAATTTAATTAGGTTAACATTAAACCTTTTCCATCAAAAAAACCCTAAAAAAACAATTTCTTTCTCCCTCTTTACATTTTGTGCATTATTATTATTATTCATGTATATGGTTTGTAATAGATAATTAGGGCCTCTTCCCCTCATTCACAAAATTGTATCCCCATTCCTAAAGCATTGTAGTAGTGTAGGACATTTAAATTCCGCAATTTACCACTTTCCTTATTATTATTATTAGTAATTAGGGTTTGCATGACAATACTTAAAACCAAACCATAGAAACCTTAATTCAAAGATAATATATTTGAAATCAAAACACTTTGCACACATGCACCTCTAGGGTAACCCACACTTGTTGCCTCGTATATAAAATAGTCATGTCCCTCGAATGTGGGATGTTTTAGTAAAGACCCTCGATTAAAAGATTGTAGTCCCTCGATGACCCTTCGAATTTGCCTTCGGAAAACGATCTTAGTCCCTTACGAAAATTACTATAATATCTTACAAGTTACCTTCTATGACTGTACAATGACCCACGCCTGTCCCTCACATCCAATGATATGGATCTCTACCAATCAATGGTCAAGTAGCACTATCTAAAGGAGGAGGAAAATAACAAATACTTTTTGAGTAGGTAGATTGCTCGTAATTGCTTGCTCACAAACAAAACCATTTACACCTCACACTTTCAAAACACTTTTCAAACAAACATTTTATATACATTCTCAACAATACGAGAATCATTACCAAATTTCCTTACATTGGCATTTTCAAAACACCTTTCCAAAACACTCCCCCCCAACAAATATTTTCAAAACCAACACTTTGTATACATTCTCAATGATACGAGAATCATTGCAAAGTTTTCCGAACGAAGGCGTTTTCAAAATATTTTTAAACTTACAGAAACACAAGGCATTTCAAAGTGAGCTAGAAATTAAGAGCCCGTAGATAACTACAGATGAAAAGGGTTCTAACACCTTACCTTTTCATAAGCTACCCCCCGAACTCAAGAAAATTATCAAAAGGTATTTCCTGTTCTTTTCACCCTTTCCTTTATTGGATAAAAGAAAAGTCGGTGGTGACTCTTGCTATCTGCAACACTTGAGATAAAAACACAAAACACCTAGTCAGTTCTCCTGCCCTATTATAGAACTGGCGACTCTGCTAGGGATATGAAACTAAAAGTGGGGTTACCTTAAGAGCTAGATCATCGTTAGTGCTTTACTTGCTTGAATTGTTTGCTTTACATGTATGGGTTATGCTTGGGTTTATTACTTGTAAAGATCATATACCTGGATCTGGGGAATTTTAGGTAAGTAGCAATAGATCATGGAAATTGTACGATATAGACCGATATGGTTGAAGCGATAGCTACGTTAGTGTGACACATTTGTGGGTACCGGTGTCCCTTGAGTTAAATCAAGGAGAATACGGGGCCACTGAGTGGTGTCATGAAGCACTAACTGACCATAGACCTTAGTTGAACAACTTGGCCACTAGAAAATAGTGATATAGATGGCTTTAGTGCAGAATGAAGTTGGTTGATACTCGATACTACACTCATCGAGATCAGACTTTCGGGATATTTCAGTTGCGAAAACAAATTGCTTGCGCTGAAACAATGCCCGATGAAGAAAGATCAATGATATTGAGATTCCTTATAACCCGATTACTTCTTTTAGGACAAGTTAAACCAACTAAAACTTCAAGAGGGTACTTACCTATAAACCTCATGCAAGCCTAAACCTAAGGCCTTGTGTGTATATGATTATGTGTTCATAACATCATAAACATCATAACATCATGCCATAGCATTTTCACTAATCATTTCAAGGACCTAGGGATTTTCTTTGTCCTATTTTATAGGTTATGGCTTCCACTCGCAGAAATACCATCTGAATTAGCTTCATAAAGGTGCCTCCTCAACTCGAAGAGTTAGCATCAAGGGTTCCTGAAGATTCTCCATTCACCAACAAATATAGTCGACTTCTCAATCTGGTTACCTCAAGCTTTAAAGAAGACATGACGTATGTGCTCTTTAAATTCTTTGATCCTATACATCATTATTGCACCTTTCCCGATTACCAATTGGTGCCCACAATGGAAGAGTTCTCTCAACTATTAGGAGTAACAGTCCTTGATCAAATGCCATTCATTGGTTTAAAGGAAACTCTAAAACCCGAAGTTATTGCCAAGGCCTTACATTTGAAAAGGTCTAACATTGTAGATAATTGGGAAACAATGAGTGAAGTCAAGGGTTTTCTAGATAAGTTTCTATTAGAGAAGGCTCGACTATTGTGGGAGGTTATAGATTTGAAAGCTTTTGAAGAAGTCTTGGCTCTTCTAATATATGGGTTAGTAATGTTCCCTAATCCAGAACAACTCATAGATGTGAATGCTGTCAAAATCTTCCTTTCTCGTAACCCTGTGCCTACTTTGCTCAGAGACATTTTGCATACTATTCACACTCGTATCATGAGGAAGATATTTCCTCTTATGTGTTGCATACCGTTGCTATCTATGTGGTTTATTTCGCACCTTCCTCAATCAGTACTGAAGAATGAACAAGGCTTGATTTGGTCTCAAAGGATGATGTCACTCTCTTATTCTGATATCTTTTGGTGTTCTCGATATCAAGAGGACATTACCATCATTTATCATTGTGGGGAATTCCCTAATGTTCCACTCCTTAGCATTAGGGGAGGTATTACTTATAACCCTTCTCTGGCACTACGACAATTTGGATATGCTCGAAGAGATGGTCCTCATGATGCACTTGTCCATGGTATTGTATTCGACTACGAGAACGATGTCCAAGGTTATCGTGAAATGTTTGCACGAGCTTGGGGTATGGTAAATAAGGTTGATAGCAAGACTTTGGGGCATAAGAACTCCATTCCTTTTGAGCCTTATCTCAAATAGGTGCGAGCTCGCGCACAAAATCTCATTATGCAATATCTATCTATCCTACCAAGAGTTGTGGAGCCTGTTGCTGAGGGGGATGTTACTTATACCATTCTTCACACGGACATGCCTACTGACCTCGAGGAGTTGCGGAGATCTTGGATTCAACTCAAGGGGGAACGAGACACCTTTAAAGCTCTATTATATGCAAGCGAGAAGAAAGTGTTGGAGCTCACCAAGCGACTTCACGAGGAGCAAATCCTGAATGCCTACCTCAACACGAAGAGGAAGCGCACGTGGGAGACTTGAGTCTTTGTTTTAGGAGTTCATTTTGTTGTCTCTTTGACACCTTTTACTTTTTTTCATTGTAAGCCCAAGAGGAAATTGTAATCTTTGAACTTATTAATACAATTATTGTGTTTGTTTCCTTTTTGGCTAGAAAATTTAAATTCCTTAAAGTCCTTGAAAACATTGCATCCGCATGTCATGCATCATGTCATAAGAAGGTTTTTTTATGCACGTTTCCTCATCTTTTTACTATTTATTTCAGTATAAGATAACTCTAGAGAAAACTGTCAAAGATCTGAAAACTCAACACACACAGTTCCAAGAGACTCTCCTCAACCTAGCCAAAGGTCAACAAGAGATGATGGCGCTTCTCGTCACAAAGAAGAAGACCAAGAAACAGGTTGTTATCAACATGGGAAGGAGGTTCAAAGGTCCTGTGCGACAGGCTCAAGCTGAATATGTCTCCTCCAAGGAAGACGATAATCAAGATGAGGATGTTAGAAGCACCAGAGCTGGCGGTGGAAATAACCATATTTCTGAGGATGCAGATTATTCTGAAGAGCGGTACCCACCGGCGGATGAGAAATACAAATAATTAGAAGACTTAAGGCTATAAAGATCCAAACAGTGCCTTGTCTGGACTTTGGAGACTTGGGTTTGGTCCCTGGGGTGGTCATTCCCCACAAATTCAAGGTCCCTATCTTCTTCAAGTATGATGGGGTCTCTTGTCCCAAGATGCATCTGAGGTCTTATGTCCGCAAGATTCAACCACACATCGTCGATAGGAAGTTATGGGAGCAATTCTTCCAAGAAAGCTTATCTGGAACACAATTGGAATGGTTCTATCAACTGGAGGGGACTAATATCCACACATGGGAGGATCTAGCTGCTGCCTTCTACAGATAATACCAATACAATGCTGACCTTGCACCAACCTGCGTGCAATTACAAAGTAAGACTATGGGTTCAAATGAAGGCCTTAAGGAGTATGCTCAAAAATGGAGAGACTTGGCTGGAAGGGTGAAACCCCCTTTGACTGACATAGAATTAGTGGACATGTTCATGGTCACCTTGATTGGTCTATTCTTTAATTTGCTGATTGGGAGTTCTTCATCAGGGTTTACTGAGCTGATTTTGACTGGCGAGCAAGTTGAAAGTGGAATCCGAAGTGGGAAGATCCCAATGGCCTCAACCTCTAATACTGTAAAGAAACCATTTGTTGGTAAGAAGGAAGCTAATGTTGTTTATGGACAAAGAAGCCATGTTAAGAATGATCGTCATCAATCAGTAGGAGCAATATTTATTTCTAACCCAACACCAGTTCAACAAACACAACAATCAAACAATTAGAAAAGGCTAGATGTCTTGAGGAGGAAACTTACTAGAATCATTATGCCATTGTCTCAAGCTTTATAACATTTGTTGAAGGTAGATTTTGTAATGCTGTGAGATCCTCATCCTAATCCAATACTTCCTCTCCCAAATATAATCCGAATGTGAAATGCACATATCATTCAAATAGTCTCGGCCATGACACCAACAATTGTTGGGCATTGAAGAACAAGATTCAAGATTTTATTTATAACAAGGTGAATGAGTTTGACCCTCCACAAACCCCTAATGTGATCACCACACTCAT
Organism: Vicia faba; assembly: GCA_948472305.1. NCBI lineage: Eukaryota > Viridiplantae > Streptophyta > Magnoliopsida > Fabales > Fabaceae > Vicia > Vicia faba. The sequence goes on along the minus strand of OX451739.1, from coordinate 83,327,954 downwards.
GCCCAATCATGGTAAAGGTGTCAATGCCATTGACGATGTCTCTTTTGTCTCCGCCATCGGTGATTTGACTACTCCCTTATTGACTGTTAAGAAGAATCTGTTAAGAGCCAGTTTATTTTCGGGTTGCCTAGAAAATTGTTACCATTGTGCTTCCCAAATTAATGGTTGTATATGGATGAAGAAAGGTATTCAATGCCTGATTGATAGCCATGAAATTCTATTGGAGAGAACTTTGTCCATGAAAAGTTTGCCTGAAAGTATACCTCAAGAACTGATACTTGAAGATGTTTCCATAATCACAATTTCCAATACTCCTATTAGGATATCCTCTAAAGGCTCTATAATGATTCCCATAGAGCCAAGAGTGGCTCCCATGATTATTACTACACCGAGGCCAGTCCCCTACTCCCCTGACAAAGTTGTGCCTTGGAACTATGGGGTGGAAGTTTATTATCACGGTGTCAAGCAAGAGCCATAGATTGATGAAAATGAAGATTCTAAAATTACAAATATTGCCGAAACTAGTAAGGTCAATAGGACAAGAAGGGTATTCTCCCCGAAGATCTTTCCTCCAACAAATATAATAACACATGTTCGTATTCCTGTTGCTGGAGGTAAAGAGAAAGTACATGAGCCTACCCTGACGGAGGCACCCTCAAAAGAAGTGACAATTGAAGACCCATCTAGACAAGAGATGGAATAAATTATGAAGATCATCTGAAAGAGTGACTACAAAATAGTTGAACAACCGAGGAAGACACCCTCAAAGATATCCATGATGTCCTTGTTGTTATGCTCTGAAGCACATGCCCACGCTTTATTGAAATTTCTGAAGAATACCCATGTACCTCAAAATACCAATGTTGATCAATTTGAGAATTGTGTTGCAAGCCTAATTGCTGATAATGGCTTGGGATTTTCTAATGCAGATTTAACTCCTGCAGGGAAGAATCATAACAAAGCTCTGCACATCTATATTTACTGCAAAGGCACCACCTGGCGCATGTGTTGATAGATACTGGGTCCTCCCTCAATGTTTTACCTAAAGGTGCTTTGGATAGATTAGACTGTGAAGGTTTGGTGTTGAAACCCTGTGATATTTTGGTAAGAGCCTTTGATGGGTCGAAGAGGATGGTCCATGGAGAGGTTGATCTCCTGATCAATGTGGAATCTCAAGTCTTCAATTCAACATTTTATGTAATGGATATCCGCCCTGCATATTCCTGCCTGCTCGGACGCCCCTGGATTCATAGGGCAGGCGTTGTTACCTTAACATTACATCCAAAGCTGAAGTACCCAGTAAAAGGGAAGATTGTCACAGTATGTGGAGAGGAAGAATATATGGTCAATCATTTAAATTCTTTCAAATATGTTGAAATAGATGGAGAATTCATTGAAACTCCTTGCGAAGCATTTGAATTAATCCCTCCAATGATTGTTATTGCTAAAGTTATTCCTGCTACTCCTAAGATTGCCAAGGACACACCAAGAATGGCCTCTCTGAAGGATGCTCGGGTTGTTGTAGAAGATGGAGGTTACACTATTTGGGGACAACTTCTTGATATCCGCTACAAATTCGAAAAACTTGGGTTAGGTTTTACTTCAAAGGCTCAGAAAGAGGTTCGTCGTGTTCACGCTTGAGGACCACCTCTCCTTATTAGCAACAATGAAGTCAATGCTCTAGAAGACACTGACAATGATGGTGACCTGGATGACTGGATATTCCCAACTGTTGATGGTAGACTCAACAACTGGAAAGCCAAAGACTTCATCTAAATCTCCTTCAGCCAGGAGTAATTGTTATTTCCTGTTTTTATTACTTTAAGAAGTTTGTCTATAATTTCCTTTAAAACAATGACTTTAAGCCTTGTGCCTTACCCAGGGCATAATGGTCCATTTGTTAAGGGTTGTCATTTCATATATCATATGCTCATTTAATGAAAATCTTGGACGATTTTGCATTCAAATTTTGTGCTCATTTCCTTTCTTTTACTTTATTGCATTTTCAAATAGCCATGTGACCTTACATGCACACACACACATTTGTAGATCCACATCCACTCTGGATCTCATTGACAATAATTCTGCTATTGTCGTCTATGACTTTGAAAATCCAATCTATCAAGCCGAAGATGAAGGTGAAGAAGATTGTGAGATACCTGGAGAATTTTCCAGACTCCTGATACAAGATGAAAATGTTATCCAACTGCAGAAAGAACTGGTCAAAGTGGTAAACTTGGTTAATGAGGCAGATAAGAAAGAAGTCAAGATTGGCACCAACTTGGAAGACAATGTCAAGGGCATATTGGTTCAGATGTTGCACGACTATGTTGAGGTATTTGCTTGGTCATATAAAGACATGCTAGGGCTTGATACTGATATCGTGGTTCATCATCTACCAATGAAATAGGGTTATTCTCTGATCAAACAAAAGGTTCGTCGCATGCATCTTGATATGTCAGAAAATATCAAGGCTGAGGTAATGAAACATTTCAATGCAGGTTTCTTGGCAGTGATGTCATATCCCTAATGGGTTGCAAATGTTGTTCCAGTGCCGAAGAAAGATAGTAAGGTATGTATGTGTGTAGACTACAGGGATTTAAATAGGGCAAGCCCCAAAGATGACTTCCAACTATCGCATATTAATGTCTTGGTTGACAACACTGCACAACACAAAGTGTTCTCCTACATGGACGAATTCTTGGGCTATAACCAAATCAAAATGACGCCTGAGGACATGGAGAAAACTACTTTTATCACACAGTGGGGCAGCTTCTGTTATAAGGTCATGCCTTTTGGGCTGAAGAACACAGAAGTAACTTATCAACGGGCTATGGTGGCTTTATTTCATGACATGATTCATCATGAGATAAAAGTCTATGTTGATGACATGATAGCAAGGTCCCAAAGTGAGGAAGAACACCTTGACCATCTGCACAAGTTATTTGAAAGGTGAAGAAATACAAGCTGAGGCTGAATCCAAACAAATGCACCTTCGGGGTATGTTCTGGAAAACTCCTAGGCTTCGTTATCAGTGGCAAAGGTATTGAAGTCGGCCCTGCAAAAGTCAAAGTTATCCAAGAAGTTCCAGCTCCTCGTACTGAGAATGAGGTTAGAGGTTTCTTAGGATGACTCAACTATATTGCCCGATTCATCTCTCACATGACTGCTACTTGTGAGCCAATCTTCAAACTGCTGAAGAAAGATTAAGTAGTCAAATGGAATGATGACTGTTAAATAGCTTTTTACAAAATCAACGAATACTTATAAGAACCTCCAATACTGATGTCACCAGTTGAAGGAAGACCTCTGATCATGTACTTAACCGTGTTAGAGAATTCAATGGTCGAAAAGAGAATGCAATATACTACCTTAGCAACAAGTTTACCGATTGTGAAATAAGATATTCACTGCTCGAGAAAACTTGTTGTGCTTTGGCATGGGCTGCTCGCCAACTAAGGTAGTATATGTTGACTCATACCACTATATTGATCTCTAAGATGGATCCCATCAAGTACATCTTTGAGAAGCCAACTCTCTGCAAAAGAATAGCCCGCTGGCAAATGATCTTAACTGAGTACGACATTTAGTACACTACATAAAAATCAATCAAAGGAAGTGTATTGACAAATCATTTGGCACATCAAGCTGTAGATGACTACCAATCTATGAACTATGAATTCCCGGATGAGAATGTCATATTGATTACAGATTGTGAAAAGCCTGGACCGTATGGAGGATCTGAACAAGGATCCTGATGGACTATGGTTTTTGATGGAGCTTTCAACGCACTTGGTAACGGAATTGGTGTTGTGATCATCTCCCCCGAAGGTTGCCATATGCCTTTCACTGCCAGACTTTGCTTCGACTGTACCAACAACATGGCCGAGTATGAAGCGTGCATCTTAGGTCTTAAGGCTGCTATTGACCTAAGAATCAAATTCTTAAGTGTATATGGAGACTCAACTTTGGTGGTCAGTCAAATTAAAGGAGAGTGGGATACAAAACATCCAAATCTTATCCCATACAAAGAACTTGTGCTAACTTTGATCCCGCACTTTGAAGAGGTTACCTTTGAGCATATCCTGAGGGAAGAAAATCAGTTGGCAGATGCCTTAGCCACCATGTTATCTATGTTTAAGGTTAATTGGGAGAATTAGTGTCGAAAGATTTGACGAACCTACACACTGCTTTGAGATTGACACTGATGGAGTAGAGGAGAAGCCTTGGTTTCATGAAGTGAAAATGTATCTTGAAGCTCAAGAATACCCTGCAGGAGCATCAACAAACGACAATAAATTCCTACAGAGGTTCTCAGCCAAGTTCTTCCTTAGCAAATGGGATCTTATACAAGCGCAACCATGATCCAATTTTGCTTCGTTGTGTCGACAAGAAGGAAGAAGGGGTAATTATGGAGGATATGCACGAAGGCATATTTGGTACTAACTCTAGTGGACATACAATGGCCAAGAAGATTCTGAGAGTTGGTTACTATTTGTCGACCAAGGAAACCGATTGTCATCACCACTCAAGGACTTGCCATAAGTGCTAGATTTATGCTGATAAAGTTCATGTGCCTCCAATACCTTTGAATTTCATGACTGCTCCTTATCCATTTGCAATGTGGGGAACTGACATGATCGGAAAAATTAAGCCTACCGCCTCTAATGGATATCATTTAATTCTCGTCGCCATTGACTACTTCACAAAATAGGTTGAAGCAGCCTCATTCGCCTCCGTTACCAAGAATGTTGTAGCATGATTCATCAAACATAACCTCGTTTGTCGGTATGGTATCCCTGATAGAATAATCATTGACAATGGTACCAACCTCAATAACGCCATGATCATTAAACTCTGCACGTAGTTCAAGATCAAGCATTATAACTCTTCCCCATACAGACCTAAGATGAATGGCGCAATGGAAGCTGCCAACAAAAATATAAAGAAGATTATGCTAAAGATGGTTGTGACCTATAAAGATTGGCATGAGATGTTACCATTTGCTCGTCATGGCTATCATACTTCGGCGTGAACATCAACTAGGGAAACCCTTTTCTCTTTGGTCTATGGTATGGAAGTTGTCCTACCTGTCAAAGTTCAGATTCCTTCTCTAAGGATTATGAAAGAAGCAGACCTAGACGAAGATGAATGGATTCGGACTAGGTTGGATCAGGTGAATTTGATTGACGAAAAGAGGCTGGATGTTGTCTGTCACGGTCAGATGTACCAGAAACGTATGATCAAAGATTTCAACAAAAAGATCAAGCATCGGGTATATCAGGCTGGTGACTTGGTAATAAAGTGAATCATTCTACAACAAGGTGATCCCAGGGGAAAATGGACTCCCACCTAGAAAGGGACATTTGTTGTTAAGAAAGTATTCTCGGGCGATGCTATGATGTTAACCCTTATGGACGACGAAGATTTCCCGCATCTTGTGAACGCAAACATAGTAAAAAAATACTACACATAAGAATGACCCGCTAGGTTAACATACCTAGACAAAAATAAGGGCATCCCGACGAACCAAAAGGGATCAGGAAAAAGTTAGGGATATATACAAAAGATTATACACCCGGAAAGTCGAAATTCTGAAAGGGTGGCTTAGGCAAAAAAGGGTATCATGGTGGACTAAAAACCCGAAAGGGCGATATAGGAAAAAGTTAGGGATTGAAGCATACGACTATGTCCCGTTGGATCACTTACATGCAAGCTTTATTACCAAATTCAAAAGTTCAAACGGTACAAGATCAGCCCAATTAACTTCTTCCGATATCAAGGGATGAGATGTTCAAAGACATAGGGGCAATAACGAAGTTAGAACCCAAAGATCACTTCCACTTGGCTATAAATATTTGTTTCCACTTTGTACTCTTTTCATTTCACGACGAATTCCTCTTACTAGGATTTCCGTCTCTTTGTACAAAAAATCCCCTGTTTATAGGCAAAATTATCAATACAAATACACCTTGAAGTTCAAACTTTTGTTTTTCTGTTTTGTTTCCAAAAACGTCCAATGACTAAAATTGAATGAACATATGCATATGAACATGATTAACTGTTAACAAATATATGTGTAAGAACAGGAATAAGCATTTATTGAAGACAATAGGGGTCGAGATGACACTCAAGTTGTCCGTAAATCCCCACAGAGTCCCTTTCATAAGATTATCCTCAGTGAAGTCGCCAGAGCTTCTGTGAGATCATCCCCACAAAGTAATCTTCACAAATAAGGGTACACTCCCCGCAATCTACCTGGCAGATTGCTCCAACAAATAAGGGAGTATAATCTCTTTCCTGGTAATATCACCAACCTACAAAGTTCCAATCAGTACATTTCATGGAAATACTCTTCCCCAGCTGAGTTTGTTCCTCCAAAACTGAAAAAGAAACATTGCAGAGTTCTCTAGCAAATTCAATTTCCCCATAAGAGATTTGTTTTCCTCAGCAGAGCACCTCTCCGACATTAGGGTTTATTTCCCCAACTAGGTTTATTTCCCCAACAACCTATAAACTCCCCAGCTCGAGTCTATTCCTCAGACTACTACAAATCACTGACAAAATTCTTCTACCTAGTAAAGTTACCACTATCCCCAGAGAGTTGTTGTAAAACTTGGAATTAGACCAGATACCAGTTAACTTTATCCTCCCCAGACAAGTCGAAAGATTATCCATCTCTTTTATCCCCAGTCAGGGTATATAAGAAATAAATTCCCCAGTAGAGCAACGAACGACCAACGTTCCTAAACTCTACTCCTCAAACAGAAATCAATACATCCTCTACAGAGTCTTCTCATACAAGTAAGCAGGAGTCCCCAACGGAAGCATTCTAGACAAGGTTGAAGATACACATACTCTTCATCCCCAACAATAGTCAAGGATTTATTTTCCCAGACAAAGATACATTTCAACAACATTTCACATTCATACATCATAACATATGCATACGAAATGCATATAGTACAATCTCATTTATTTTAGGAACATCATTACGTAATACATTTCATACATCATGAAGTTGTATACAACTAACTCTTTACCTTTTTAGGAAAGATTAATCAACAGACGAATATCATCAACAATTTTCAACAGTTCCAGATTAATTCCTGAAACAAGACAGGGAAACTATCTGTGAACAATAGGTCCAAGGTTAATTCCCGAAACAAGATAGGGCAACTATCTATGAGACCAGGTCAGAGGTTAATTTCCGAAGCAAGACGGGGCAACTATCTTTATGGTCAATAAAAAGCAGGTTCTAGATTAATTCCTGAAACAAGATAGGGCAACTATCTGGATAACTAACCATATATTAATTCCAGAAACAAGACAGGGAAACTATATGTGAAGAACAAAACAAATTGAAGGTTAACTCCCGAAACAGGATAGGAAAATTATCTTCCTTTCTTTCTTTATGGTTTGACAAAGATCAATTCTCGAAACAGGACGGGACGACTATCTTTATCACCAATGGTATGAATTCCTAAAATAGGACGAGTTTACATACCAACTGATTATAGATCAATTCCCGAAACAGGACGGGGCGACTATCTACATGAACAGATTGAATATCAACTCCCCAAAAAAGTCAGCAAAACTATCTTCTTTTCTTTCTTTATGGTTTGACAAAGATCAATTCTCAAAAGAGGACGGGGCGACTATCTTTATCACCAATGGTATGAATTCCCAAAACAAGACGGGTTTACCAACAAAACTGATTGTAGATCAATTCCTAAAATAGGATAGGGTAACTATCTACATGATGAGTTGCTACTCAAACACCTTTCCCAAAGATTCACTCAGGAAAGTATTCTTCAGATACAGTCGAGCATAAACTTATTATGATATTTCTATCAATAGTTACTTTGGATGGCATCTTTAAGCCCATCTCAGAAAACTCTCCATCATCCCTCCAAATGGCATATTTAATCCCATTACCGATGTAACCAATAAACAGTTTTACTTCGTGCACAAACGAGTGCAAATTTTTAGGAACTTAAGTGTTCAATCATCTTGCACCTTCAAGTCACGAATGGCGGACAAGCCAATCTAACACTTCAGGTTTAAGAAGATTGAAAAGGGGCAGCTGTTGTACCCCAAAAATTTGCCCTCTCTTTTCTCAATACATTTCTCACCAAAGATCTCAAATGCTCAAGGGTTCTCAAGAGTTTGATCAGACAAGCTCACCTCCTAAGCACAAAGCCTACAAATTAGGGTTTTGGTTTTCTCAAGGACAAGTGGACTTTTGATGCCTCAAATGACTCTCATGGTTCATTATAGGTCTCCAATATTTCTCATACCAAGTTTCAAGTCTTGCATCACAAATTTTCCCAGTCAATTGCTCAGATGACTAAAAATCAGCTATATTGGGTAAAAAGTCAATTGTGGTCAACATACAGTCAAACCTCATGATTTTTGGCCAAAACCAACATTTTGAAGTCATATTTATCAATTTATAAATGGTTGATACAAAGCCTCAAGAAAAGCACTCAAACCATCAAAGGGGCAAAATTGTCAAAATTAGGGTTTTGATTGAGAATGACTGATCATTGACTTTTGAACTAGTACATGACCTAATGGCTTGAAGCATGATATCAAGGACTCAAACATAACATGTTGACCTAATTTAATGGCTCAAATAATTTTTCAAGTTAAAGTGATTGATAGTTGAAATTTGGATCAACTAATGAAAAGTCAATTGATATACAAAAAGTCAAACTTTAACTTTTTGGTTAACATTAAATTTTAAAGATCAAAATTCATCAAGAAATTTAAAAATATCAAACTTGATCATCAAGAATCAATAAATTCAAGAAAAGTCAACAAAAGTCAAAGATTTCCAACACTTAGAAAATTCTAAGTGTTTTTTAACCTTAATAATTTCACTACTTCATGACAATTTTTCACCAAGATGCAAGATAATTCAAGGAAAACTTTCAACATGGAAGTTGTAGATCTTGATGAATTTTACAACTTTTCCCCTTAGGGTTGATGTCCAAAAAAATTCTTAGATTAAGAGATATAAACCCATGAAACCATGAATATTTATCTAAAACACTTGGTGAAATTTTCATCAAGTTAGGCAGGTTTTTGGTCCTAACTTCTTGGAAATTTTTCACAAAGTTCCAAGTTTATTTAGCCAAAGTGGTCAGCATGAAGATTGTAGACAATGTTTCAAGCTTTCCAAAATGTCAAAGAACTTGAAGAGATTATGCTTGAGCTAGGAGAATCAAAGAGAAGAAATTAAGCAACCATTCTTGAATTATAGGTCATTTTCATGAAGAACACATGATCCAATCTCAAGCCATGCTGCATAAATCTTGCTTCGCGGGCTTCTAAATTGCATATCTATCAATAATAAGATGTTTACACAACTAATTGAGCCATTGTCCAAGAATTTGAGTCATTGTCCATGTGATCATTCCATTTAGGGAAGAAAGTCAAAACATCCATTTTGGAAAAGTGGCTTTAATCACAAAGTCCACTCTCCTTGAGCCTTGCACTTGTTTCTTCAGAGCATACATAATGTCAAAACCAAGAAGCAACCATCTACGACCAGCTAACCACCTTACAAGCCCTTGTACTTCACATTGAAACCATGAATTTCAAGTTTGCTTCAAAATCAAGTCACATAACCATAACATGTGATTCTTGATTTCTCACTACCTCCAGCTTCCAAACCTTATGCCTATAAAAAGAGGGGTCATTTTTAATCTATCACACGAGTTCACAAGCCTTGAAACACCCTTAAACTCCCTGAAACTCAGAATTGCACATAAAACCTCCATTGTTGCAATTTCTGGCCAAAAACTCCAAACTCATAATCCACTCGTGTGTTTTCACTCTAAATCAATCACAAAGCTTCCTTGCCTCATTTAGAACTCATCCTCACCCCTGTTTCCCCACTGTAACACCTCCACCATCATTGTCCAAACCTCACTTTACACCTCTGCAACTTGACTTCTCCTGGAAGATTTAGACACTTTCAGCATAAAGTAAGAGTTGTATTAGCTCCCTAGGAGTCCAGGGAAGCTATCCAGATCATCACCACATCTCCAGGAGTGCTCAAACTCTAAACACGATATATAGTTTTGAGGCAAGTTTTCTCAACTTTGAACTCTCTCTACAAGCATCATTAATGGTTACTTTGTGAATGAAAAATGTAGACATCATTTCCCTAAAGCTAACCATGCCTTTAGTTTTCATTTATATTGCCTGAGTGATGCGAATTTTGAAGTTGAACTTTCTAAAAAAATTAGGTTTTTATTTGGTACCAGCAAAATTCTCATTCATCTTTGATTTATAGGTTATAAAATTTATATGGTTGGGTTCGTGGTGAAATTTCAAGTAAGTTTCATGTTTACATTTTTTAATTTGGTTGAGAAATGAATATTTGGCAAAAATTTGAATAATGGTGTTGTTGGTTATGATACGTGCGCAAGGAAGAAGATGAAGTTGCCATGTTCAAATTTTCAGATTTGTGTTTATTTTAAATTTATTGCAACTTGTTCTATAAAAGGATGAAACAACCACCCCAGTGGCAGAGGAAGCGCCCGTAAAGCATCAGTATATAGGGACCTAAGTTTGAGCCCCAGTGGTACCCTTTTGTTTTTTCACATTATTTCTTTACAGATTTGGTACATCAAGTGTAGCGTGCATGCGATACATCCTTGTGACTGGACCATCAGATATGCCAATCATCTCATCCAACACTCCATAATTCAAGACAATGGTGCATCATCACAAGTCAGCCACACATGATCCATAAAGGCGCTTGGACCCTTCTGTTTGGGCCTTTTTATTTTTGATCTGACACCCCCCCCCCCCCCCCCCCCATTTTACTTTTCAAAGCGAAGGCCCATTCATACTCTTTTTTTATTTATTTTATTTTCACTAATTATAAAAAAAACATATTGGGCCTTTTGCTTATTTTTAACACCATTTTTTACTTTACACCTCAAGCCCAATTTATTTTATTTTTAACTATTTATTTGTTCTTATTTAATAAAAATACAAAAAAATATATTTCTTAAATAAATTAAAGTAAAAATATTTTAATTTAAACTTTTTATTTATTTTTTTAATTAAATTAGAGTTTATTACTTTCTTTTTCTACATTATAATACCTTTTTTTCCCAAAATTAACATTAACCTTCAAATTGTTTTAACAATTTACTTAGACTTAGGTTTATTTTTTTCTTAATGTCAATTAACTTAGATTTTAGGTTTTGTTAAATAATTAATTAAATTTTCTTATAATTAAATTTAATTAATTTAGTTAGGTTAACATTAAACCTTTTCTATCAAAAAACCCCTAAAAAAACAATTTCTTCCTCCCTCTTTACATTTTGTGCATTTTTATTATTATTCATGTACATGGCTTGTAATAGATAATTAGGGCCTCATTCACAAAATTGTATCCCCTATTCCCAAAGTGTTGTAATAGCGTAGGACATTTAAATTCCATAATTTACCGTTTTCCTTATTATTGTTAGTAGTTAGGATTTGCATGACAAGACTTAAAACCAAACCATAGAAAACCCTAGTTCAAAGACAATATATTTGAAATCAAAACACTTTGCACACATGCACTTCTAGGGTAACCCACACTTGTTGTCTCAGATATAAAACAGTCATGTCCCTCGAATGTGGGATGTTTTAGCAAAGACCCTCTATTAAAAGATCGTAGTCCCTCAATGACCCTTCAAAGTTGCCTTCGGTAAACGATTTTAGTCCCTTACGACAATTACTAAAACATCTTACAAGTTGCCTTCTAAAACTGTACGATGACCCGCGCCCGTCCCTCACATCCAATGATATGGCTCTCTACCAATCAATGGTCAAGTAGCACTATCTAAGGAGGAGGAAAAGAACAAAAAAAATTAGTAGGTAGATTGCTCGTAATTTCTTGCTCACAAACAAAACCATTTACACCTCACACTTTCAAAATACTTTTCAAACAAGAATTTTTTATAGATTCTCAACAATACGAGAATCATTACAAAATTGCCTTACATTGGCATTTTCAAAACACCTTTCCAAAACACTCCCTCCCAACAAATATTTTCAAAACCAACACTTTGTATACGTTCTCAATGATACGAGAATCATTGCACAGTTTTCCAAACAAAGGCGTCTTCAAAATATTTTCAAACTTACACAAACACAAAGCATTTAAAAGCGAGCTAGCAACTAAGAGCCCGTAGATAACTACAGATGAAAAGGGTGCTAACAACTTCCCTTTTCATAACCTACCCTCCGAACTCAAGAAAATTCTCAAAAGGTATTTCCTGTTTTTTTCACCCTTTCCTTTATTGGATAAAAGAAAAGTCGGTGGCGACTCTTGCTATCCGCAACACTTGAGATAAAAATGCAAAACACCAAGTCAGTTCTGCCACATATTA